>JAIUSX010000049.1:17340838-18564311 GCA_026573805.1 Hesperophylax magnus
TTGAAATTTTGATACAATGTTGCATTCGAATATGCATGTGTTTTATATACCTATATTATATAGATGTCACCGGTGACAGGTAAAAACAGGCTTCTTTCAAAAACAACGCCATCTCGTCGCTCTAGTTCGTTTTTATCCAACAGACCAACAGCTTAAGTTCAACAGCTCGGCTGTGGAACGAACTGCCGGCCTCTGTGTTTCCTCCCTCCTACAACATGGGACTCTTCAAGACCCATGTTCACTCCTTCCTCTCCACAAAAAGACCCTCCACACAGCATCCCCAAAGATGACATAGGCCCCGAGGGAAATTATTTTCTTCAGGGCCTCCTGTATGGAGTAAATATAAAAAAAAAAAAAAAAAAAAAGACCAAAACGTAAATCGGGAGAAATAGCGCCACAAGTTTTTTTTACGAAAAACGCATATACAATGAAATTAGCTCATTGTAAGATAACTAAAATGAGTTAAAGTGATAGAAATTATTATTTTTGAGTAAAATTCGTTCCAAATGTTAAAAATTACACAGAAAACACGTTTTTAATTTGGATGTAGGACGAAGTGTTGGATAAACACGCTCGGAATGTTGTTTAATTTTGGTGGACTTAAGACAAACTGCGTCTTGAAAACACATTAAAAATAAATAAAAAATTTCACATGTATCGTATAAATAAATGATTTCTAAGAACTGCATATTTAACTCAATTTCGCCAAAAATGGTCTGTTGGACAAAAACAAACTAGAGCGACGATCTGTCGGACAAATATGCTCTTTGTTTAAAAACAGCGCCATCTGTTGGACAAACATGCTTGAAAAACAGAGTTATATGTTGGACATAAAAGATAAAACGTACATAATGGTATCATAAAGGACGTAAACACGCACTATTGTTTCTGTATATGAACAAACCTACTGAGCCACAGCAACGCGTGGCAGGGTACAGCTAGTATATATTATATATATATATATATATATATATATATATATATATATATATATATATATTTATCCCCTCTCGTACTATGTTGATCTCGAGCGACGGTACGCCAGGTATATGTTGATCCGTTTGCATTTGTTGATCCACTCCGGATATGTTGATCCATTACCCGAGCTGGCATACATATGTAAATCCCTACAGATCAACTTGTGTCATCGAGATTTAGCTGTAAGCCACGCCCATTTTTCGGTCGCATATACATTTTACACGATTTATTTTGTTGATCTATATATTTCTGACAAACTTGACGGCTTCCATGCGTTTATAACTTGTAACCGCCGATTTCGCGCGCTTTGTGGTACTTTTAAGATTCTGTTAGAACATCCATATTCTATGAAAATGACTTTGTACTTAAAGAGGATAGACTGCCTCACTCGTATTTATATTGAAATGGAACTCTCGCAAACGTTAAATCCATGCTTAAAAAATCTTTTGAACTTGATTAAACAAAAATGTAACTTTAATGCATCATTTACTACGTTTCGTGACTTAGCAGGGGTGCCCGGGTTCATGGGGTGAGGTTCATTGAGTCATTTTAAAAGAGAAATTTTGAACATTGATTGAATCAAATTTTATTTTAATGTATCTTTTACCATCTCTCCCGACGTAAGTTTCTCGTAATGATTAAGTTGAAACAAAGCGTAATATCCATAATATGTGCCTATTAAAATTGCGGCGATTAGATTGGTGAGAATTTATTTTTTCAAATTTTGAATTAAAATTGCTGAAAAATTTATTCCAATTTGTTTTTTTATAACATGGCTAAAGTCATTTCAAGCACCGATTCCAACCAACGATGTTTTAGTATATGTTCGTCAATCAACAGGAGCCATAATGTCTGTACATCAGAGCCCTCGAGAATTATTACAATTATGTGTTCCGCCGCCCCGGGAACCATTTATTAAATAACCCTACCATTAGTCACCGCCAACGATTTAGCGAGATAGTTGTTTATTTTTTGTATTTTTTTATATCGTCTCCACACAGGAGGCCCTTAGGAAAATCGTAACCCTCAAGGCCCATGTCATCTTTGTGAATGCTGTGTTGGGGGTATTTTGAAAGAAAGGAAGGACAGTGAGTTCTGGGAAGGAAATAGGTTTGATGGGTGGGTAGTAATCTGGGGGTCAGTGTGTTGGAGTGATAAACATAAGAATCCAACTCTCCTACTGCGTTGCAAGGCGATGCGTTGAAAGAGGATTAATCGATCCGGCCCACCACGCATTTGGTAGGCAAGCGCATCCGCCGCCAAGAACCGAACAAACCTCACCCCATAAACCCGGGCACTCCTGCTAAGTCACCAAACTTATCAAACTACTTGAGGTGGCTCTCTCGGCTCTCATCCGAAGGTCGCGGGTTCAAATAAATTTTATTAAAATTAATTTGCACTATTTTACAATTAGTGTTTGGTGACCATATCTGAATAGCCAGGTACTCTACCACCTTCCTCCTCGTCATCTCCTTCGAGGTCCACAATACCTTCAGCCTCATAATAACCCCAATTGAGGATGCCATAGTCTCACTGGCTCCAGACGGGAGCAGTTGGGACTCTGGTGCGGTATACACACAATTTTTTATTTGTAAAAAATGACAATCAAAATATTGTTAATATTATAATCCGATGCCAATCATATTTTTTACAAAACGCTACAGCTAGCTTTGAGATATTGAATAAAGTATTTTTAGCACAAAAAATGGCAGAAGGTGAATGAACACGTGCAGTATAGTAATACCAACTAAAGGACAGGATGAAACACTTCAAAATATTTTATTTAAATTTTGATAATTCCTTGATGCTTCATATTAATGTTTCATAAAAAAATACAAATCATATCACACCACATCCTTACTAAAAAGCCGATATGTTTTTATACACAAAAAGGTATATTTGGATATTCTCTGTATGAAAACTAATTTCGTTAAAAATAATACTTTATTGAAAATGTGATCAGACCAAAACTTCGTTGTTAAGACAATGCAGCTGCAGACTGGCCAGGACGTGACAACACCCTGATTAGAATACATTTAACTCATATAATAAGTATAATTTAATTTATCTTTGATAATCAACGGCTATGGAATTTTACGTCTTGGCACCGCGTTCCCAAGTTATTGATTACTGAACACGGCGAAATATTTCAAAACGACTTATTAACGATTCCAGAATGTACTTTATTCATAATTGTTTTAAAAATGTATCTGTTTCTGTAGACATTTTTTTAATAAAGTGCTAATAAATAACGTTTTATTACTTATCCACGGGAGCGATTTCTGTCATATTTTGCCAATAGTGTGCAATATCTTAGTTTTACCTCTAGGTATATCATAGAGTGGGTAATTAAGTGGGGAATCTAAAAATATGGAATTGATTAAATCTAGGTGGATTCGTTAGCTTTATACCGCATTTAGTAGTTTATTTTGTTTCTTTGTTGTTTTCGGGGGATGATAATACCGGTACAATTGACCCCGTACTACAACTCAACACCAGTTTTTTTTTTAAGTTTCTGTGAGTACAGCTCCCAAGTGCATGTCCGTCCGTAACACTTGGTCAATGTACTTATTTGTTCGTTGTCCTCTCTTTCCTTATGTGAAGTTGCTATTTTAATTTTAATCAATATATATACATGTTATTTGGGGGAAAGTTTTATCTCAATCATAAAAAAAAACTTTTTCTCCTTATTTTTTTATTGAGATTAAAGCAAACTATCATATTAACATTAATTTGTTTTGTTATTTTATTACATTAAATAGTTAGGGTTCGTGATAAAACTGATTTACTTGAGGCCAGATAGTGTATTACGTTAAACATAATTGATATTTTGAAAAGTAATTTTTTCAACTAATTAAAAAATATTATTTTCCTCGTCATTCCGTAAAAGCTGCAATGACCCCGGGGTCGGGATCATTGCAGCTTTTCACTCGATCGGTTTATGAGTATATAGCTTAATTTATATGAGATTAAAAAAATAAGAATTTGGTAGACAACTAGTTTTCTGCCGTTGATTATGAGTATTTTTATCGTAAGCCTAAGTTTTTATCGCAAGACGTAGAAAATGCTTAAAGTCAAATTGGTTCAATTGGCCCCATATAATATTCATTGGGCCACTGTGAAAACAACTTCACATAAAATATAATCGAACAAATTGAGTAAATATAATTGCATTTGTAACCACCTTGTAGCTTTTTTTTTAGTTTATGCTTAAAGATGCCGACTTCCGGTCATATTGTTTTATAATATTAAATATGAGATGATTTTAAAAGAATCATCTTTAGAGCTATTCGAAACATTCGCAAAAATCAAATCCATAAAAAAATCATAACTTAGCTGGGGTACACTGTTGCATTTGCTCAGCTACTACGTGGCGGGCCGGATCGAAAGAGACTGGTTGAGGGATACCTTTTGGCCATAAAAATCTAAAATGGCGGCAAAAGGAATAATGTTATATGGTATATTTTGAACTTCTTACCACCTCTCCTGATTACGCTTCGTGACTTAGTAGGGGTGGCCGGGTTCTTGATTATAATGGGTAATTATTTAAAATGGGTAATCAATGGATGATTGAACGCGGTTGGAGATAACAAAAAACTGTCCAAAGAAGCGAAACTCCACAATGGAGTGCTGGTACCTACCCTAATATATGGAAGTGAGGCATGGACACCTCTCACTAGAGCGCCCCTGTCTTTACACGTTAAATACAGAGAAACTATGTCGCCAACCGGTTGGGCAGCGTTATGAGGCGGGTTAAGGTAGGGGCTGTAGGAATGAATTTATTAATGCTGGTCTTAAAGAGGCGCGAATTATATGGAGGAGGAAAAACAGATGGTGATAGCTCGTTCCACATGCGAGCCGACTTACGGTAAAACGAGTCGGAGAAACGACCCGTTCATATATAGATAACATCAACTTTACTGTGAACCTGTGTTCTGCTCGTGTCCGTCGAGTATCACGCACGTGCACGGTGCACCGGGGATCAATGCTGCTAGCTTCTTTTAACAGGCTCTTATAAAATACCTGTAGAATAGACACAGCATACGCACATTTCGTCATACATGTTTTACTGCACATATGCCTCAGGGATTTCATTTCTACAGTATTCTGTCTACTTTCAGCCTTCTTCTGCCAATTCCGTGCCTCATTTCCATATATTAGGGTAGGTACCAGCACTACATTGTGGACTGCTAACTTCGCTTCTTTGGACAGTTTTTAGTTAGCTCCAACCGCGTCCAATCATCCATTAATTACCCATTATAATCAAGAACCCGGCCTCCCCTACTAAGTCACGAAGCGTAATCAGGAGAGATGGTAAAAGATACAGGTTCAAAATTTCCTACATAACATTATTCCTTTTGCCGCCATTTTGGATTTTTATGGTCAAAAGGTATCCCTCAACCAGTTTCTTTCGATCCGGCCCGCCACGCAGTAGATGGGCAAACGCATCCGCCGCCAGGACCTAGACTAACCTCACCCTATGAACCCGTGTACCCCTGCTAAGTTATGATTTTTTTATGGATTTGTTTTTGCGAAATTTTCGTTTCAATCTAAATACGCATACATTTCTTATAAACAATTCAAGCAACACACGTCATTTTGATTTGAAACGGTACCATCTCACACTCATTTCATGCGATATTCGACTCTAGAGACTAATACTTTGAGTTCAATATTACAAAAGATTACGGAATCAGATAAAACCTTGTTATGAACAGTCCACCGATTGCCCCCTTGATTGGTTCATTTAGTAAAACCATATATAGGGACACAGATCAACTTTGTCTAATAACTTCTTACCTGGATCAACATACTACGGGAATAGATCAATATATATGAGATCAACAAAATCTTTTGAACTTGATTAAACAAAAATGTAACTTTAATGCATCATTTACTACGTTTCGTGACTTAGCAGGGGTGCCCGGGTTCATGGGGTGAGATTTGTCTAAGTCATTTTATAAGAGAAATTTTGAACATTGATTGAATAAAATTTTATTTTAATGTATCTTTTACCATCTCTCCCGACGTAAGTTTCTTTTAATGATTAAGTTGAAACAAAACGTAATATCCATAATATGTGCCTATTAAAATTGCGGCTATTAGATTGGTTAGAATTAAATTTTTCAAATTTTAAATTATGATTGCTAAAAAATTTATTCTAATTTGTTTATTACTAAACATGGCTAAAGTCATTTCAAGCTACGATTCCAACCAACGATGTTTTAGTATATGTTCGTCAATCAACAGGAACCATAATGTCTGTGCATCAGAGCCCTCGAGAACTATTACAATTATGTGTACCGCCGCCCCGGGAACCATTTATTAGATAACCAACACCCCTACCATAGGTCACCGCCAACGTTTAGCGAGATTGTTGTTTATTTCTTATATTTTTTACATCATATCCACACAGGAGGCCCTGAGGAAAATCGTAACCCTCAGGGCCTATGTCATCTTTGTGAATGCTGTGTTGGGGGAATTTTGAAGGAAAGGAAGGAGAGTGAGTTCTGGGAAGTAAATAGGTTTGATGGGTGGGTAGTAATCTGGGGTTCAGTGTGTTTGAGTGATATACATAAGAATCTAAATCTCCTACTGCGTTGCAAGGCGATGCGTTGAAAGAGGACTAATCGATCCGGCCCACCACGCAGTTATTAGGCAGGCGCATCTGCTGCCAAGCCCCTCACATACCTCACCCCATAAACTCGGGCACTCCTGATAAGTCACCAAACATATCAAACAACTTGGGGAGACCTATGGCAGAAGTGTGGGTTATCCAATAAATGGTTCCCGGGGCGGCGGTACACATACCCTCCTCCCAAATTGTGATAAACTTCTACTTTCAAATGTAAAACATAATTTAAAACGTACCTAAATGACGGCCTCCGTTATCGAGGGGTAAGGCTATCGACTAGCAATCCGAAGGTCGCGGGCTCAAATAAAATTTACTAAAATAAATTTGTACTATTTTACAATTAGTGTTTGGCAACCAGATCTGAATAGCCAGGTACTCTCCCAACTTCCTCCTTGTCATCTCCTTCGAGGTTCCCAATATCTTCAGTCTCACAACAACCCCAATTGGGGATGCCATAGTCTCACTGGCTCCAGACGGTAGCAGTTGGGAGTCTGGTGCGATATTCTTTTTTTTTAAATGAAAATAGAAATATTGGTTCAATATTATAATCAGATAATGATTAATACATCAGTGAATAACATTCATTTAACATGACCACCCAACGAGTGGCTGATTTGTTTCACAGTTTATGGATGACACGTGCAGTGCTATACTAATACCAGCTAGAGGAGAGCGTAAAACACTTAATAACAATATGCGAGCCGACTTACGATAAAACGAGTCGGAGAAACGACCCGTTCATATATGTATAGATAACATCAACTTAACTGTGAACGTGTATTCCGCTCGGTCCGTCGAGTATCAAGCACGTGCACGGTGCACCGGGGATCAATGCTGCTAGCTCCTTTTAACAGGCTCTAATAAAATATTTGTAGAATCGACACAGCATACGCACATTTCGTCATACATGATTTTACCGTACATATGCCTCAGGGATCTCATTTCTACTGTATTCAGTCTACTTTCAGCCTTCTTCTGCCAGTTCCATGCCTCACTTCCATATATTAGGGTAGGTACCAGCACTCCATTGTGGACTGCTAGCTTCGCTTCTTTGGACAGTTTTTTGTTAGCTCCAACCTCGTCCAATCATCCATTAATTACCCATTATAACCAAGAACCCGGCCACCCCTACTAAGTCACGAAGCGTAATCAGGAGAGATGGTAATAGATGCAAGTTCAAAATTTCCCATACAACATTATGCCTTTTGCCGCCATTTTGGATTTTGATAGACAAAAGGTATCCCTCAACCAGTCTCTTTCGATCCGGCCCGCCACGCAGTAGGTATTTTTTTATGGATTTGATTTTTGCGAAAGTTTCGTTTCAATCTAAATACGCATACATTTCTAATAAACAATTCAAGCAACAAACAGTCGAATGAACACGTCATTTTTATTGAAAACGGTACCATCTCACACTCATTTCATGCGATATTCGACTCTAGAGACTAATACTTTGAGTTCAATATCACAAAAGATTACGGAATCAGGTAAAACCTTGTGTTGAACAGTCCACCGATTGCCCCCTTGATTGGTTCATTTAGTAAAACCATATATAGGGACACAGATCAACTTTGTCTAATAACTTCTTACCTGGATCAACATACTACGGGAATAGATCAATATATATGAGATCAACATAAGTATGCCAATTTGGGTAGATCAACATAAATTATGCATCCGATTTCCATACAAATTTTGAAAATTTTATGAACAGTACATCAAATGGTTTTTCTGGCAAACTGGCAACATTGATAATTATTGTACCACTGTTGTCAATTCATTCAGATGTATTCCATAATTGCCAAGTTATATGGTGTTAAAGGTGGATCAACTTAGTCTAACAACTTCTTACTGGATCAACATACTACGGGAAGAGGTCAATATATATATATATATATATATATATAATAAATTATTTTAACATTTGCGTAACCAGTGAGTAACAACCAGTTATTGTATAAAACGAAATATTATATTTACCTTTCCATCTTCACAACCTATGAGAACATTATTTTCCAAAGCAGCACAGCAATTGACCGGAGAATCCATTTTCATATTGAAGATCACTTCTCTCATTCCAACGTGGGCGCATTGTATAAATCCACTCTCACAACCCACCACCACTAGTTTATCCCCTGTTGCTACCTGAAATAAATTACCATTTTTCAATTTAACATAATGATGAACTCTTCATAAAGTACTTCTGTACTTTATCAAGAGTCCGTTCTTTAATCGATTGAATGATATTTTTCAAAGCTTTGTCTTAAAATATACTTATTTTTGAAGACGGATAGGTAGATTGGTTTATGAATAATTAATTGAAGAAGATAATACTAATATATCTAAATGAAACATGAAACTGAACAAGACAAAGAAAAATAAAAAGATAATGGTCACAACTGGGAATCGAACCCATGATCTCTTGTCTTACCGGGACAGGCGTATAAGTAAAAATCGGATATGTTAAGCTGGGTTTGATTCCTAGTTGTGTTTACCGTTATCTTTTTTATTTTTCTGCTTCTTGTACTGTTTCAATTAGATGGGTATAACCTTCAAAATAAGTTAAAAAGAAAAAGTTATTCTTGAATATGATTAATTCATTTATTTTTAATTAAAATTAACTTATTAACCCCTAGGAGCAGAAAGCCCTATATTTGCAGTGTTGAAGAATTGTGCCCAAGCACGTCAAGAAGCACTGCAATAGCAGTGTCGACCTTATACATTCATTTGCCTTCGGATATTACCTCTACTGGGTTTGTTAAACACAAAAATCAAAAGATCACTTTACATATTATGTATGGCAGAGGTTCCCAAAGTAAGTGCCGCGGAGAGATATCAGGGATGCCGCGAGGTGCCCCTGATGTCTCTACTAAAAATTAAAATTGACATGAATACAAACATTTTATGGAATAGCAAATCACCCGCATGGCCGGTCCGCGCTCTGGGTACGGATTGGGTGGGAAGCACAGGAGAGGGGATGCGGAAGTGGATCCGCGCTGGCAGCGTCCGCGTCGAGTCGGTACGGAATATTTTAGTGTTCGGGAAAGTCGCGTCGTCAAAGTATCTCGCTAACACTCCCTGCATAGGCCAGTGCGTGAGTCTTGTTCTTATTGAAAAGCCAGCTGTACCTACTCACATTTCCTAAAAATGGATAGATTTTTGATAAACAAAACCAATAGTGCAAGTACTGCTGATCATGCATCGACAAGTGGCGGGCGAGGAAAGAAGCGGAAATTCCGCAAATACGAAGACAGCTACTTGGATTTCGTCTTCACTTTGATAGAAGAAAGAATTCTTTCTTCGATGAAGAAAGACCGCAGTGTGTGCTCTGTTCAAAAGTTCTGTCATCCGAGAGCATGAACCCAAGTAAGTACCTTGAAAAAAAGCATCCCGACATGGTCGACAAACCACGTGATTTTTTCAGTAGAAAATTGAAAGATTTGCACCAACAAAACAATGTCTTCACTAAGCAAGCGTAAGTGCCAAACAATGCCTTGCTGGCATCATTCAAGGTGGCATATAGATTAGCGAAGTGTAAAAAAACCCAAACTATTGCCGAGGAACTGGTTTTATCGGCTTCTGTGGACATGATTAATATAATGATCGGAGAATCTGCAGGGAAACTGCTTTCGAAGATTCCTTTGTCGAACAACACCATCAATCGAAGAATTCTGCACATGGCTCAGGATCTGAATTATCAATTGATAGAAAAAATGAAAGGAAGTGAATTTGGACTGCAACTAGATGAGGCCACGGCTAGCAACAAGGATGCACATCTCATCTGTTATGTACGTTTCCTTGATGGTAGTACTATTGTTCAAGATCTTCTTTTCTGTAAAAGTATTACTGGAGGTGCAAAGGCTCAAGATCTGTTCGACATCTTTTACACATTTATGACGGAAAATAATTTGGAGTGGACAAAGTGCATCGGTGTGTGCACTGATGGTGCTCGATCAATGTCTGGTTGCTACGGAGGATTACAGGTGCTGATTCGCAGCAAAGCCCCTGATGCTCTGTGAACCCATTGCATCATCCACAGAGAAGCACTCACATCGAAATCGCTGAGTCTGCCTCTGAATCTCGTCCTATAATGTGGTAAAATACATTAAAACTAGGCCACTTAAAATAAGATTTTTCAAAAAACTATACGAGGATTTGGGAGCCGAGCACACGTTCCTTTTGTACTATAAATTAGCCAAATATTATTAGTGTAGCTCACGATGGCTCTCACGTGGCAATGTACTATCTCGTACATTTGAACTGCGACAAGAAATTCACACTTTCCTGGAAGAAGTTCAACTGATCAAGTGAACGCCAACAATTTCGCGGATGAAGACTTTCTGCTGAAACTGGCATATTTGTGCGACATATTCGAAAAACTAAATGTCTTAAATCTGTCTCTACAGAGCCATAACATGCACATAATTAAGCTTGTAGAGAAGATTTCATCATTCAGGAAAAACTACAACTGTGGAAGAGAAAAATGATTGATAATGGAGGCAAAGATTGCTTTCCTATATTGCAACAGTACATGGCCCATAGTGGAGTTAAGGTTTCACATAACTTGCTGACCCTTTTCACAGAGCACCTATCACAGTTAACTGAATGATTTGTAAAGTACTTCGCAGAAGACCAAGTGGATAAGTTTGTGTGGATCCAAGATCCATTCCTTGCTCTAGCTCCACAAGATTTTACTGCGCAAGAATAAGAAAATCCAATTGACCTCTCGAGCGACAACAGCCTAAAAACAAAATACGCTTGTTCGAATTTGACAGAGTTTTGCAAAAGCTGTAAGTGTCCCCATTCCCTTTGCGACTTCATATCATAAAGAGCAGAAGGCTCACCCATCGCACTAAACACGCACACCTCAGGAGTATGTGGAAGGTTTTTGTAATTATATTTGTGCAGTGAGTAGCAGGCTCACCCGTCGCACTAAACACACACACCTCAAGAGTATGTGGAAGGTTTTTGTAATTATATTGGCATTTTATTTGTATTTTCACCTGTTTTCCTACCAATACATGTACTTGTTAATTTTAAATACGAGTTGTATTAGTTTCTAATCTGGTTTCTTCTTCATAGTCGAACAAATATGAAATATAGCTACCACAGATAGATATTATATGTCTAGGGTGCCATGAGAAAATTCAAATTTTCTAAGTGTGCCATGACTTGGAAAAGTTTGGGAACCCCTGATGTATGGTATATATTGATTAATAATTAATGATTGATTGGTCTATAACTGATTGATTAATTGGTTTATGTTTGATTGATTTATAATTTTCAAATGATAAGAACTTACTTCTCTTGGATTAGCAATTGCTTCTACATTTGGAGTAGAAACAATACAACAGCAATTTATTATTCCATCGGTAGACAGAACGTCTGCTAAACATTTAGCTTCACCTACATCCCAGAGTTTCACCTTACCATCTCTGCAAAGAAAATTATGTTGTTAATTAGTGGTACATAATATATATATATATATTTTTAAATTGTATGGCTATGGCTCGTATTGTATATTCAAAAAACTCACTTGCTAACAGAAAGTACATTCCTCCCTTTTTCTATTATAGCACAGTCATTCACAGCCATAGTATGGCCAGCTAGGGTAACCGGATTGATGCCGGTTTCCGATGACCAGACCTTGAGAGATCCATCAGCTCCTGCGGTGAGAACTACAGTGCCAGAAGGGAAAAACCTGCACTTATAGGCTGGCCCTCCGTGGCCCTGTAGGGTGAGGAGTTCATCACCTGGAATAAATAATAGAATGTATATTTTTATATATTTGTATAAAAATAAAAAAAAATGAAAATATTATACTACATCATTTCTTACTTGACTTCTACTAAACTAAAATTTATAATTTTATAAGCAATTTAATTTAAAAATATATTATTATTATTGATCCGCATAGCACTATACAAATAAAGAGGATTCAAGTTCGAACAGAGAATGAGTTTGTGCAGAACAATCACACATTTTAAAGACAGAAAGTTAAAGTCTTCTATCTTCCATATCAAATCTTCACAAGCTGCAGCTGCTGCACCTAATCTGCAGCAAAGAGACGTAAATAAAAGATAACAATTAAATTGGCTTGTTACCAGTTCGACTATCCCATACAGCGATTTTATCATCTTCTGAAGAAGACACCACCATGGCGTTTTCAGCGCCTGTTACGGAATAAACAGCTTTGTTGTGAACTTTATA
Organism: Hesperophylax magnus; assembly: GCA_026573805.1. Classification (NCBI taxonomy): domain Eukaryota; kingdom Metazoa; phylum Arthropoda; class Insecta; order Trichoptera; family Limnephilidae; genus Hesperophylax; species Hesperophylax magnus. The sequence continues at coordinate 17,353,662 of JAIUSX010000049.1, forward strand.
AGACTTCATGGGTGCAACAAAGGCCGTAACTAATTCACTCTGAAGGTGTTTCACAACCATCATATTAGTCGTCTGGCTTATTAGTGAGAACTCAGGAGTTATTGTCAATCTAGGTTTATTGTCGGTGGTTTCACAGGAATTGATCTTTCCATGAACGCTAATTTCGTTCCGATATTTTACTGATATCCATACTTCAGAATTTGGTAATCTAGAAGAGAAACAAACAAAATTAAATAATAAATTCTAAAAATATCACCAAAAGTGTAACATTCTGTTATAAGATGAAAATGATTCACAAAATTATAAGTTTTAACCTAAGAGTTTCGTTCCAGTCACTTTGCAGATAAACTACAGGATAATTAATAATTTGAGACATTGTATTATTTTTATTTTTATTTGCATATATTTCTTTTGAAAAGTAGAATGCTTTGAATAAAGATGAAATTTCAAAAAAATACTTGTAAACATGAAAAATAATCAAATGTCATCGAACATGAACCATAAACACATTATAAACATGAATTCGCATGAACTGAAAACAGAACAATCATAGAACAATGTTGAACAATGTTATTCCAACCATAGATATATGCATAGATTTACCAATCACATAATATGGATACATGATTCCCACTTCCCACGGTGTTTCCATAAAAACTTGAAATTGTACTAGTGATGAGACAATCGATTAATAATCGAATTTAAACATTGTCGGTATATTTTTATAGAAATGGTATCACTAGGCTTATCTTGCCGGTGCTCCTACCAGAAAACAACTTGACAGATGTAAATATATATGAAGGCAAGCTTAAAATGCAACTGAAATAATCAATTAAATTGACTGATAATCAGAATATCTAATGATATTTTAGCCTATTAATTGATTCATTCATTCAAATACACTTTTAGTCACTAAGCACGGGTCTTCTTAATTTTAATATTTTCATACCATGTGTTTTTCATCGATAACTTGGGCTTTAGCCCTAAAAACTAAAGCAGTCCACCAATGGAATAGTATCCAATATTCGCGGAGAAATGGCATTAGTTGGCACTTTGGTAAGAAATATTATGACAATAATTGTATTGGAATATAATGTATAGAATTTATTCGATTTTAATGAAATGGAAAAAAATGAAAGTGACATGCGAATTGTTATTAGGGAGAATAAAGATATGCTCGTACCTACTTTAAATAGATTTCCTCCGTGTGTAGCATGCTTAACATTATGCGATCTGTCAGTCAGTGTGTCCGAGAAAGTGAAGTGCATGTCAAGCGACGCAAGTGGATTATCGGCGGAGATTTAGAAATAATCAAAGTGATACTGGCGATATAGTGAAGGTTACAGTTGAGTGATGAACATTTCAAGTATACATTCGATAAAATGCATTTTTCAATCCCGGATACCCAAGAATTTGACGGCGACAATGGATCCACTTACATGGTGATTACTTTGTTTACAATAATTAAGCGCTCCCTTATCATCTCCACTATCGTTTTATAAAGCAAATGCATCCATTGTTATTTACTCTGTCTACTTGTTGATGATTGTTAAAGGCTTGCTGCTAAACACATTCTGAATATTACCCAAGCAAGATGGTCCAAAAACTCAATTTCCTTAGAAATGATGTTTTGTAATTGAACAGATGTTGTTAAGAAATTCGATTTGCGGTGGGGATATATCTAGTACGATGATTGTTTGAATCCAAATTTACCAAGTTTTGAATTACATTTATGTTCCTATTTGAAAGTTGTCAGAAACATATACCCCAGATCACATTTAAATTTCCGGTCTATTTAGCATAAGACATACTCACAATAATTATTCCTAAATAAGTACTCGAAAAATAATTATAAGTTTCCTCGTCCATTCACACTACTTGAGCAATTTGTGTGAATGAAAGGACTCCAATATATTGTAATAACGCAGTATCCGTTTAGTATCACAACATTGTGATTGGGTGTTTTCAGTATCCACCTATGTAAAGATAATATATTTCGGAGTTTAAATACAAGATTATTCTGTTAAGTTTTCTTCTATAGTTATCTTCAACTTTCATTTGCTTTCCTGTTTGCTATTCTCCATTTTCTATTCTCTCCACATACTAACTAACAAACAATTACATTATACATTTTTGTCAAATAGGTTTTTACCATTTTTTGAAGATTTAGATTGGAACTATAATATTATTATATCATATCATATATGCACATTATCTGAAATTTATATTTTTCTCCCAAAGATACAGTTGAATTTCTTCCCTGCTCTGAAAATATTTAAAATTGTTATTTGATAATCTCTGTTATTTTTATTTTTTAAACTTAGATTTCAATATGTATATTATGTAGATTTACTTAGAGAAAACTGATCCAAATATCTTTCATGGCTCCACAACTCATCGTATTACCTTGCATGTTGAAAAGTGTTAAATTTACCTAAAAAAATCTGTGCATATTTCACAATGGCGAAGATTTTTATACCCACATATTGTCTGCTTTATTGCAAGATTCACAAAATTATGTTGTTTTGACTCACTTTAAATCTAATCTAGTTATTATTTTGGTTGCTATTCTGACACAGGTTTCCTGCATGATTCATTATACTTTATCATTCATTGTGATGTATTTTTAACAGTTTCATTTATTATTATTTTTCAACAATCTGCACTTCAATTATTATCAAGTCTGAAAACTGATAAAATAGGAAGTGCAATCATTTATTTTTGTGTGGGCATCTTCTGTGGTTTAGCTCTTATAAGCACTATTCGCACCTTCTGGAAGCATTAGATTAATTTCTGATAAAAGCCTCCTAACCTACACAACTTATTTGCAGGTTTACTTTCATGGTATGCAGTTTTATAGTGTCTGGAACCAGTGTATGAGGCAAAAAAAATATGGGGAGGGAAAGAATACCTTTCAGATTTGGTCACAAAATATGGGTAAAGCCATTTCAACCAACATTGCAATTCAGAATAGCAGTCTTTCACCAAACAATACTAATACACTGGACTCCCTTTTTACATGGTGGATACGTTCCACGATGGATAGGTTTCCTAATATAAAAATAAATTCAGGATATCAATAAATAGAATTCATTATTTTGCATTTATCTCAATTTCATTTTTAAAAAATACTAAATAAAAACCGTAACAAAGAATATTCACTATCACTATCAGATAATAGATGAACCCGGGATGTTCAATGAAATCCACTCAACTGGCTGCATTTCAAGCCCCCCAAGCGATTCCAGTGCAACAGTTTTATTTATAAGTAAGGACTTAGGCAAGTCATTTGTGTTTGTTTTTTGTAACAAGAGGAGTGGTGAATAATTGTGCACCAGGAAATTAGTCATGTTTATTTGTATATACAGGTGTGATGTGATCATAAACACTTTCTCATCACTTAAATTGCATCAACTTTACTGTATAGATTAAATTATTAGTTCATTTTCGTACCAGATTGTTTCATTTTTATCATTATTATATTTACTTTTAAAAGTGCATTACAATCTCTACACCTGCCATTTTATATCTTTCTAAACTTGTCAATGATCATTGGAAGACATAATAAAAGTTATCTAATCATAGAATCAATGCCCAAAGTCAGCATCTGAAAATAAAAGTCTAAATAGTACAGTTAATGCAGTATAATTAATAATTACACTAACTATACTATCATTAGTGGCTTGCACTGCTCTATTTTTTTATTTTGGAACAATATTTTACATATCATAGTTATCCAGTAATGTTTGGCCTCACTGGGTGGCTTACCCGTGCTGAGGCCTCCATTTTATAATATAAAAAAATATAAATATAATACATTTAGAGAAAATATAGATTTAAAATTAAAGTAAAATAAAATAAAGTTGAAATCATTTTATGTTATGAAATTTTGGTAATCTTTTTTGTTCTTTAATCCATTTTGTAATTTTACATCTGAATTTGACTATTAGATAGTTAGACATGCTTTTATAGCATGGTATTGATAGTGTATTTGTCCAAAGCTTGTATTTACAGTCGGAATTTTTTGTTTTCTTTGTACCCTTGTCGAACTGGTCTGTTAGTGATATTTTGTGTATGTTGAAGTTTGTTTTTTTGGTCAAAAATGTAGTTTAGTAGTGTTTTAACGTATAATTGGCGTATATCTAGCTAGTACGTCACAACTGTTGAATATTTGGTCTGTATCAGTCAGTCTATGTTTTTTTAGTATTACCTTTAAGATCGTTTTCTGTGCGATTTCTATGTAATCGATAGCTGAGTTTGTTGCTCCTCCCCAAGCAATAATTCCATATTCTATTATTGATTGGCAAAGTGCAAAATGACCAAAGGTAGGCTGTGTGTAGTTTTCAAGTTCAGGTATGAATTATTGTCCATTGAAGATGGACATTTCATTATCAACTTCCACAGCTGTGGCCAACTGAATAAATGAGTGTACACGTTCCTTGCGGAAAAAAAGCATTTTGATGAAAAGTTTGTCATATTTTCTATTATCGTACCTATATCTAGTGTATTTTGTATATTTTTCCATATCTATAATGATTACGAATGCTCGTTTGATAGTTTTTTTTTTGTTGTTTACTTTTTCTCTTGAATATTTCGCATTGATTACCAGTCACCTTGAAGAGGAATCGATAAATTGTTATAGATACCTTTGAGTGGGAAAAAGAGGAAATAAGCAGATTTATTGCTAAGGAAATAAATCTTTAAAAAAATTAATTGTTCGACTATTTACACTAAAATGAGAAATTTATATTTCTAACTTGTAAGAATTATGATGGAAATAATAAAGAAAGGTATTCTCAGGTGGCATGGCTATGCGGGAGTAGACGCCAATAAAATAATTGTGATTCAAACTACAATACAAAAGTATGTTTAGATAAATTAAGTACCTACTTTCCGAGTACAATAATTTAAGGTCGGAACTATTTTGCATTCCACTGGGGTCACTGGGGACACGGAACAATCAAGAAGCAATGGATTTGTACAAAACAAATAATTAATAGTAGTAGTTAGTTAAAATACCTACTGAAGGAGAGGTTATCACTAATTGGTCCCCCAATCAGTTTCTTGGAATGCTTTATTTTGACTTGACTCCTTTTTGTTCGTATCTTAATTACGTATTCACATTTCAGTTTGACATTTTATTATTTTACTCTTCACGTCACAACCAATCTTAGTTTGCAAATGTATTCTATTCAATTTGTTTTTGCATGAACATAAGTTGAAGATTTAATTTAGTTTTCGTTAAACTAGTGTTGGAATGGTTTCATCGATACTTGCCAATAAGTGAGATAGTTGGTGAATTATATAAAAATGCCATGGCATGCTTCCTTTGATACTAAAATACAAGTAAGTTTTCTCTAGGATGATTAAAACTATTCTAGAATATTCAATTAATGTTTCATTGTTGTCAAATATATATGTAATCTTATTGCAATGTTTTGGGTTCTGTATGACTACAGACGATTCACTGCAAAGGCGCATTGAGGTAATTCTTTTGAGGAAAATGATCAATGATCAAATGACAACTTGAAAACTTTCAAGTTTTCTTTTTCATGGATTTATCATAAATTTTTTTAACAAACAATATATATGTACTTACCTGGCGTAGAATAACAAAATATATACTTACTGTGATCATAAATTATTCTGAATAGTTGTTATTTTAACAACTTTTGAGCCTTATTATAAATATTCTGGTTGTTTAGGTACGTACTTGACTTACTTTAGATTCCTGACATTATTTGGAGTAAAAAATGCAAATGTACTTTCGGTCTCCGGTACATTTTTGATGTTTTTTTTTTTTTTTTTTTCAAATAATAAAATTAAAATCAGTAGTTATTAAACAGTTGGGGTGGAGGTTATGGCTTAGGCGATTATTTTGGCTGAATCAAACCAGTGACAAGATGAGAAAGATTTTTGTTTTCGAAAAAATGTCACCGGAGATTTTTTAATTTTTCTTTTAAATTTTTTTTTTTATTATTTTAATATAGATCATATGGGTTACATTAATACATACATATTTTGCAAAATATAATATTTAGGTTCATAATTGGTCATGTATACTAGGGTGTCCCTTATATTTCAAAGTTTTTATTTTCTAATGCATAGGTCTTAGTTTTGTTCTTTTGCTTCTAAAACATTCGGATTTTTTTTTTTACCTTATTCGGAGCACGATAACCCGTGCCGACTTGCACCGAATCATGTTCATACAAGTTGCGCGGAAGTAGCGGCGCGCACTCGCGGTATCTGTCATTTGTGTTCAGTTATTCTCGTGATTATCACGTATTGTTTTACATTTAAAAGATGGCAGTGGAATTAAGAAGCAATAAAAAAAGTATTTTCTTAGTTGGTGACGTAAATTATCAAATAACAGGCGCAAAGTTACCGTCTAACCGGCAAGTTCTTGCAGTACTTTTTTTTAACATTCGCGAAGTTAAATTGACTGTTAGTGAAAGCGCGAATCTCGTCATTCGAGAGTGTATTATATTTTGGGAAAAAGCTAGAATCCCTACCAGAGCTATACCTAACTGTGTAAAAAAACTTGTGGATCTTCACCATGCTTGGAGGGAGTTGCAAAAAAATTCCAAAAAAAAAACACTTGTTTACAAGCGCCGTGAGGAGGACTTTCAAAACAATTTAAACAATATATTCGATATAGCACACGTTGATGCTTTGGAACGGATGAAAATAGAAGAAGACAAAATATTTTTACAAAAAAAAAGAGAACCAGGCCGTCCAGGATGCTTAGCGGGTGTAGACAAAAAGTTAGCCGAAAAAGAAGAAAGGACAAGAGAGAGAAAATTAAAAGAGAAGAAAAGACATGAGCAAATGTGTTTCGCGAGTTTATCGTCATCTCTTACTACACAAGATTTTATACAAACACAAGGACATACCGATCAACATACGAGCTCTGAAGAAAGCCTCGAGGAACCCTTGCCAACCACCTCTCAAACGGTTTCTGAAACTACTACAAAAAGAGGACGGAAAAACTTTATCACGCCTAAGTTAGTTGCAGCTTTAGATAGATGTCAATTAAGCATAAGGGATTCTGTCTATATTCTTCATGCTGTAGTAGAAGCGCTAGACCTTAGCTGTGATGATTTTCCGATAAACAAATCCATTCAACGCATTCGCACACAGAGTAGAAAAGATAGAGCGGAATCTATAAAATCAGATTTTCAGGATAATATGCCTGAAATGGTGACCGTTCACTGGGATGGGAAATTATTACCTGGACTAGACGTGAGAAGTTCTAAAGAAGAACGCCTGCCAATTCTAATTTCATTTGGAGAAAAGGAACAACTGCTGGCTGCACCCAAACTGGAGAGCTCTTCCGGCCAGGATCAAGCTAAAGCTGTGTTAAACGCACTTCATGACTGGAACATCGATGACAAAGTTCAAGTAATGTGTTGTGACACAACTGCGTCTAATACAGGGCGATTGAAAGGAGCCTGTGTACTTTTGGAACAAAGACTAGACAGGGAATTACTACTCTTTGCTTGCCGCCATCACGTTTACAAACTGGTTTTGAAATGTGTGTTTGAAACAAAAATCCAACAAGTTACTAGTAGCCCTGATATTCCAATGTTCAAAAAGTTTAGAGACAACTGGAAAACTATTAATCCTGCTGCTATTGAAACATACACCGATATCGTCACACAACATTTTTGTAATACAACAATAGAAGAACTGTTGACATTTTATAATCAAGAACTGCAAAAAACCATTGTACGTGACGATTATCGTGAGCTGATTAAACTATCTATTATTTTCTTAGGAGGAGATAATGAGAAAAAAATTAATATCAGACCTCCTGGAGCGATGCATCAAGCAAGGTGGATGGCTAGAGCTATTTACTCTTTAAAGATATGTTTGTTGCAATCCCAGTTCAAAATTAGCGCCAAGGATAAACGAGCACTTCAAGACGTTTGTTTATTCATTGCGGTTATATATGTGAAACCATGGCTTGGATGTAGTCTGGCGGTAAAGGCACCAAATCAAGATTTGTGCTTTTTAAAGAGGCTTAAGGAATATGAAACTGTTGACAAATTGATCTCCAAAGCAGCCCTGAGCAAGTTTAGTCAACATCTTTGGTACTTGTCAGAAGAAATTGTCGTTTTGTCACTCTTTGATGATGAAGTTAATACACAAACCAAGGGAAACATTGTAGTGAACTTACAAAGAGAGAGTTTGTATGATTCTGGGAAGAGATAGATTCCATCGAAAGAAGATATGTCTGATTTTTTGTATGGTAAGTAGGAATACATAGTTTTATTTTTTATACTGTTTTCACTAAACTGATAATAAAACTTATTTATTATTGCAGGAAAATTATTAAGTAATTTTGTGTCTGTCAAAAGCACAAATTTATTTTCTCGATTAAAAATTGATGAGAACTTCCTCCAGAGACCCGTTTCTACGTGGGACGAAGATGTTGCCTATATAGAGGCAAAACGAAAAGTTTTTTCTGGGCAGTTAATGATACAGCTGAAAGAGCTGTAAAACTTATGCAAGATTTCCATGGTTTGATCACTGCAAATGAAGAACAAAAGCAATTTTTGCTACGCTGTGTGCAAGAGCATAGAAATCTGTATCCAGATTGTAAAAAAGAGACCCTCAAAGGAAAATATCCTGCCTGATCTGTAATTTTATCTTCTTTTAATAAATATTCTTTTAAATATAAATATTTAAACTGCTTACTTTGTACTGTTCATGATTTATTCCTTCTGTGTACTCCCTGTGTGTAATAAAAGTTTATTATTATTATCATTATTTCAATTGATTTCAATACATAACGGAAAGGGTTAAAAACAGCAATTTTCAAAATCTTCAGAGCTCTGTCGGCACGGGTTAATGTTGACGTAGGAAGATAAAATTTTGTATTTAAGTAAGTCTAGGTAGTTCAAAAAGAAATAGTGGGTATGCATTTTGATATCAAAAAAAAAATTTTTTTCAACCATATAAGGGACGCCCTAATGTATACCTTATCAGAAAAGAGGAGCTCTTGTGCCTGATAAGGGAGCCACGATTCTTACTTAGATTCTTAAATGTAAACTATATATAATGATATATTTATTTTTTTACTATATATTTTTTTATTTGTTATTTACATTTTTTACTTAAAATAATGTCAAGAATCACAGGTTAAATTAAGTCAAGTACATCCCTCAACACCGTGTACATATAATATATTATTATAATTTTTAGGCTTCCTTATTACTGTTTTTGAATAAATAGGGTATTATTTTAGCTGTTTTTGCAGGTTACCTTTTTTATTTTAAGACTAAATTTCATCTCATAGTAATGAACCAATACTATAGATGTTTGCATTAAACTTTCACTCCCACCTATTAATTCCATACTATGAATAACAAAACCATCACATCAAAAATAAAATAAGCTAACTAGAATAAGGAGGATTACAGTGTAATCATTAATAATTAATTACAGCTCATGTCATATTCGCCAATGAGGATGCTGTGTTAGATTAAAATCAGCAAACAGCAATTTTATCTAACGCACTACACAGTAGTATGGAAAATGACTACAATATTCCACATAATAAGTCATAATCATCCCAAAGTAAATCCTATTTATTGTTGAATGACGATTATTTTTATATAATCCTTTACATTAAGTAAAGGAGATGGGTTAGTTAGAAATCTTCTAAATCAACTATTTTTGGTTGGAAAATGAACGTAATCACCTAGAATCTTATTACATATTCTTGATTCTTTAATTAATTTACTACGAGTAGAACACATCAAATTTCCTACTTAAAACAATTTTTTTATTTTTATATACAAATATATATTTCACTAGTAATAAGATAAAAGATATTATGATTGATATATTAAGATATTATGATTCAGTGTCGCCCAAACCTCTAACGGTGTTGGACGCGAGTGAGCGCCGTAAGCGGTGAATAAATAAAATAACACCTTCAATCCAAGACAAATTATATAAATACATAAATTTACGGAAAATATATTTTTTTTAACCTGAAAAAAATGGAGGAAGCGGTTGATCCGCATGCCTTCATAACAAAGGCGAAACAAAACATAAGTGACTTACATACAATCATGGAAGAAAATAAACTTACCAAAGAAACCAAATCAAAAATGATGAAAGAAATAAATAACATCATGGAAATGATATCGCACATGGCAATAGAATTAGCTAAATTACAAGAAAAGTGTGATATTCAAGAAAAAAACCAAGCACAAAAATACCCATTTTCATACTCTTCTGCAGTAAAAAACTTAATATCAAAAACGCAAGAAAAACGATTTCCTATAATAATTAAAAGCTTAAAAGAAGAAGACACTGAAAAATTAAAAGAGAAAATACAAAAGATTAAAATATCGCAGTTGGGAATTCGAGTATGCGAAATTAAAAAAACAAAAAAAAAACCTTATAATAACATGCCCAGAAAAAGAAGACGCAAAAAAATTAAAAGATAAGATAAATGAAGTCGACAAAACCATAATAGCGGAGGTACTTCTGAAAACGGATCCATGCGTAATATTCAAAGGTCTTGACAAAGACTATACCGAAAAAGAATTCTTAGAAGACATCATTGAACAAAACAACGACATCAAAATGATATGTGAAAAATACCAAGACAAAGAAATATTACAAGTTAAGGCCATCATTACAAACAAAAAAACTAACAGCAAAAACTTAATACTACAAACAAATCCCGAAATGAGACTACATCTTGTTAATAAAAAAAAAAATTCATCTAGGATTCATGAGAATCTATGTAGAAGACTGCAGTCCTCTTACCCAATGTTTCCACTGTCAAAGATTTGGACACACAGCACAAAAATGCTACAATAGAATGAATAAACCAACATGCAAGCACTGTTCAGAAGATCATCCCATCTCCGAGTGTAAATCCCTGGAACTGCCACCCAAATGCGCTAACTGCAACTCAGCTAACAAGAAGAAAGAAATAAACTCCTTGAACAGTAAAATGAATGAAGTAGACCACCGAACAAACAGCGAAACATGTAAGTTCCGATCTTACATGCTTAAATTAGCCAAAGAAAGAATTAACTACGACATTGAATAAAAACCTTATAAATAATTTTGTAAAATACAACCGAAAATGCATTAAATGGATGATTTCTTAAGTAACGAATTAGAGTTAAATATTAAAATTCAAGAATATGAATGTATATGTACCGATTCGTGTAACAAAATTATTTCTAAAAACATCAATGATATAATTATTATGCACATAAACATCCGTAGCGTTCAAAAAAATTTAGATGAATTAATTCTAAAAATAAATAATTTAATTAAAAAACCGGACTTTATAGTGTTAACCGAAACATTTACGAACGCTGAGTCACCGTCTTACCACTTACCTGAGTACAACTATATTTCTACCAAAGTAGACATCAATAAAAATTCGGGAATAATAATATTTGCAAGCAATAAATTTAGTATTGTTAACATATTAGAACATCCAATACACTTAGTAAACTGCATCGAAGTACATTTCAAACTCGGCAAATCCATATACCATCTAATAGCTATCTATAGAACGCATGGCTCGAGTATTATTACATTTATTAATGACCTCAAATACATATTATTAAAATTAAAAAATAAACTTTGCTTCGTCGTAGGAGATTTTAACATTAATATTAATGAAAAAATAGAAAATAATAACAAAAATGAATACATCAATTGTATGACTGAACAAAATTTTATATCTTGCATAAATAAAAATACTAGGGAAATAAAAGAACATACTCCATCTTGTTTAGACCACATTTGGACAAATATAAACATTAAAGATCTTCACAAAATAAAATCAATTGTTTGGAAAACTAACATAACTGATCATCACTCATGCTTACTTCTGTATAATAATAATATTAAACATAAAAAACATAATTTATTAACCAAAAAATCAACAATAGATATGACTATTCTCTCTGAAAAATTAAAAAAGGAAGATTGGAATAATGTTTTAAACAGTGATGATACTGAAATTTGTTCGACTAACTTCGAAAATATTATGTCACAACACATTAAAAATTCGACAACTGAGATAACAACACACATAAAATCAAAATTAAGATGTTTAAAACCTTGGATTACCAAAGGACTTATTATATCTATCAGAAATAAAGAAAAACTTTACAAAATAACTTTAAAAAATCCCCAAGATGAAAAAGCATATATTTTCTATAAAAAATATAAAAATAAATTAACATCTTATATTAAAAAAAGTAAAGAAGAGTATTTTAAAAATAAAATATTATCTTCAGAAAATAACCATAAACAAATGTGGAAAACTGTTAATTTCGCCATAGAAAATACAAAAAAAACACAAAACATTAAGTACATTGAACATGATAAAAAAATTATAGATGCCAATATACAGCCTAAACAATGTGCAAACATATTTAATTCCTTCTTTGCAAATGTTGGGAAAAATCTTGCGAAAAATATTCATAAGCCTTCAAACCAAGAAAACCATAAAAATAAAAATATACAGAAACGTAATATACTTTCAATGTTTGAAACAACAACAGAATGTGAAATCTCGAAAATAATAGAAAATATGAAAGGAGGTTCGTCCCCCGGTTTTGATTCTATTACGACACACATGTTAAAAACTATGAAACCTCACTTAATAAAACCTATCACTCATTTAATAAACTTAAGTTTAACAAATGGAATTTTTCCAATGAACTACAAAACCACAATAATCTCACCTATTTACAAATCTGGAGATCCACATCAAGCAACGAATTATCGCCCAATATGTCTAATTTCTAATATAGGAAAGATCTTTGAAAAAATAGTTAAAAAACAATTGGTAAATTTTCTAGATAATAATAAAATATTACACAAAAACCAGTTTGGCTTTATAAAATCACTCAGCACACAAGATGCTATTGCTAACGTAACTTCATACATTTACGAATCACTAGATAAAAGTAAAAAATGTGCGGGTATATTTATTGACCTTAGAAAGGCATTCGATAGCATATCCCATGAGATGCTATTAAAAAAATTGAATAAAATCGGCATAAAAGGCAACGCGATTAAATGGATCACCGACTACTTAAAAAACCGTCCTCAATTAGTAAAAATCAATGGTGTTAATAGTGATCAAGAGATTACAAGCTTTGGAATCCCCCAAGGTACAGTGCTTGGACCAATTCTATTTACTATATATGTAAACGATATTTTTTTTCAACCTTTACACGGTCAAATTACGTCATACGCCGATGATACAGTATTAATAATAAGTGATAAGACTTGGGAAAATGTAGAATTAAAGGCCACGGAAGACATCAACACGCTCAAGAATTTTTTCGACACTAATTTACTGTCACTTAATAATGAAAAGACATTTGTAATTCCATTTGCAATCCATACAAATGATACTCCTAAAAATTTTAACATTGTCATACATAATAATACTAAAATTCACAGCCAAAACTATTGCAAATCAAACTGTACAGTACTAAAAACAACAAATAAAATTAAATATCTAGGAGTAATTATTGATAAAAATCTGAAATGGAAAGAACAAATATGTCAAGTAGTAAACAAAATTAGAAAATTAATATATATATTTTTAAGAATTAGAAACTTTCTGTCGATAAAAAATCTATATTTAATTTACTATGCCTTAGTTCAATCCACTTTACAATACGCTATTATTAGTTGGGGATCCGCGTATAAATGTAACCTTCTTCCAATTGAAATTATACAAAGAACAATTATTAAAATTATATTAAAAAAATCCTTTGACTACCCAACAGAACGCCTGTTTGAAGAATTTCAAGTACCTACATTTAAAGACCTATATATTAAAAACTCATTAATCCAAATTATAAAAGAAAAAGATAAATATCAATTTTTAAATGAAAACAGAACGCGACTTAGACATGTTTTTCTATGCCCAAAACTAAATACGTCTTTTGCACAACATCATTATACTTACCAGGGAAGAACTTTTTTCAATCGTTTACCAGAAGAAATCAGAAGCATTAATGATAAAACCCGAATACTGCTCTCTGTCAAGAGACACTTTAAAAATATTCTGAAAAAAAAACTACTGTCACTTAATTAATCTTACAAATATCCTTAGTTTTCCATCGCTTCCTTTCTTTTTAAAAATTTAATAAATTAATATATTATCCTTCACTACTTTCCAAAGAAATATTACAGCAAACATACATTTATGTACAATGAATTATTTAAGTACTAACTAACAACAACATTTATGTACACTCCCCTTCCATACACAAGCAAATGCTTTCAATGGAAGAGTAGTAAAAAACCAATGATGTAAAATGAATTATGTCCCATGTAAAACATATCATTAAAAATAAAAAATAATTATTAAAAAAAAAAAAAAAAAAAAATATGATTAATATTTATTATTTTTCAATGTTCTCCCGTAATAAGCAATTGCTTGTGTGTATGGGATGAGGTATTATTTGTTTAGTTTCTTAGATTTTTATTTTATTTTTTAAATTTTTGTTTTTGTTTTTCTTTTATTTATTTACGTTTTTTTTTTATTTAGTTTAGGTTTTCAGTATATATTTTTAATTGTGTTTTGAATTCTTTGAAACTATCATTTAGTGATCTTATATTTTCTGGCAATTTATTGAAGAAATTTGTTCCTAAGTATTTGTAGTTTTGCTGACCCAAAGTTTTTTTACAAATCGGAATTGGTAACATGTATTTTTGCCTGAGATTTGCTGTGTTTTTGAATGGTACGGTTTTGTTTAAGATATCATCTAAATGTAAACTTATAAGGTGTTACTACTAAAGTATACTTGCGAACCTTTTATTGGGTTTGCTTTTATTGTATTTGTAGTGGGACCAACTTATTTTTACATGAATACTGCACAAGAGTCCCAACTGTCTGGAGCCAGTGAGATTATAACATCCCCAATTGGGGTAGGAGGAAGGTGGGGGAGTCCCTGCCTATTTAGATCTGGTTACAAACGGCTAAAGCCATTTCAATTAACGTTTCAATTCTGAATGGTGGCCTTACACCAGGGCGATACTGAGAGTATCTTCTACTTTGGAACGTGCCACAAATATATCATTTTAAATTAATAAAATAATATTTACTTTATGATTACCCGCGACCTCCGGATTGCTAGTCGAGAGCCTAACACGGTGGTTGTCAGAAAAAAGATTAAATAAAAACTACAATCTGCACAATACTTCTGAATTTATTGGTGTAGTAAAAATACCATTATTTGTTTTTGTATTTATTTAATACAAATTTATTTTTCAATATTAAAAAAAGATAGAAAAAATGGCAACACATATTATTATTTACATAAAAATACACATTTCGTCGAGCGGCATAAATCACGGCGGCCCGGAGGAAGGCCTTCTAAGATAGCAGCCCTAAGACAGCGGCCTCTAAGATGGCGGCTAGGAGAGAATAGGTTAATGGAATCATAATAAAGCTTTGTCAAATTTTTTTGTTGATAATATTTTAGATTATGGACAGTGACATTAACCTTGTAGATTCTAGAGGACAGGCGTATTTATCATACCCAGTAAAAGTACCGGGTATTTTCATGCGGTATTTGTAAATATCACGGGTCTCAAAGTAAAAAAATACCGGTAAAAATAAGTATTTTATACTGGGACTGAGTATTTATTACTCTCCGTTCCCAGTCCCCAGATACTATAATCTCCAAGTAGGTTCAAAATACTGTTTATTTGGTTTTATTTACCGGTATTTTTAACAGGTATTTTTTGTACCTGTACTCACTGTACCCAGTAACGAAAAGTACTCACAGGACCCACCTCTACTAGATTCTTATAACCTCTCATTCCCAAGGGTGTACATAAGGGGGGGGGGGGGTTTATGGGGTTCGATGTACCTTAAGGTTACATTAACCTTATACATATATATGTATATTACAGCAATGCGTATGTAAATGCTAAAGAAGAATAAAATTCTTAAACCTATTGTTACATTAACCCTATAGATTGTTTACGCCTATTGTTATGATGAATCGGAATTAGTGCATCGTTACACAAAATGTTCACTGTCTGATTTATTTCTCCAGGGGTACAACATCCACATAAACGGCGCATTCCACTGCACGGTGCGCTACAAGCAGCTGCACAGCCTGCACGAGCAGCTGAAGCAGCAGTATCCGGCCCTGAAGTTGCCGCACTTTCCACCCAAGAAGATCTTGCCGCTGACCAATTCGCAGCTCGAGGAAAGGCGGGCATTACTCGAGAAATATGTTCAGCTGGGTATGATAAATATTTTATTGTAAAAAAGGTTTTAGTAGTTATTCGGGATCGCTGGCCTCGCTTAACACAATTTATTTTTTAAATCAAATTTTTTAAATATCTTAATACCAATGATGTTTGGCAGTGAGGCATGGAACTGGCAGAGGAAGGTTGAAAGTAGACTGAATGCTGTAGGAATGAGATTCTTGAGGTGTATGTGCGGCAAAACCATGTATGATCGTGTGAGAAATATTAAGATTCGCAAAGAATGCAAGGCTGATTTAAGCATAATGAGTAAGATTAAGAAAGGAACGCTTAGATGGTATGGGCATGTAGAACGAATGGACGAAGATGAATGGTAGAATATATCGGGGACGTTTGAGAGAGACATGTCACGATCAAGTGAACCTAATACTTTAGTCCGGCCATGTCAAAGGTCAGAATAACAGAAGAGTGTGTATGAATGTGAATGAGGCAAGGAGTGTGTGCCAAGACCGAGTTGTTTGGCGGTCCGTCCTCTCTGCCTACCCCTGTCAAAACGGCGTGATGGTTAGCTAGTTAGATTTGATTTGACATTTTTTTTGTTTTTGTTTATTGACATCAATGATTATTTAAAAATCATGTGCGCTACCCGACTCACTAGACAATATCTGTTCTGAGCCAGGTAAATTATTTATAACAT
The DNA here is from genome assembly GCA_026573805.1 of Hesperophylax magnus. Taxonomy (NCBI): domain Eukaryota; kingdom Metazoa; phylum Arthropoda; class Insecta; order Trichoptera; family Limnephilidae; genus Hesperophylax; species Hesperophylax magnus. Next base: position 17,370,595 of record JAIUSX010000049.1, read on the forward strand.
TTTAAATTTTACACCTTGCATTGTGTTTTCGACATTTATTTTATTATTTTGACAATATATTTGTATTATTTAATATGTTTGCATTTTGTAATATGGCCGTCATATTGGAATTAAAAATTACCCGCTTCGGCAGACCTCATCTCTTTTTTTTGACGAATCAATAATATATGTGCATAAAAGAATCAATTTGTGGCTTTGAGAAAGAACAAGCAACGATTCACACACACAAATACTGCCCGTACTTGCATCACAACTGGATAATATGTGTAGCAGATTGAATGATTTAACTATCCTATTAACTCCGCTCCTTACAATCAAGTTACATAATCTTGTTGACTGATAATCTCCGATGAGCTCGTGTTGTGACTGTTGGCATGACAAGTGTGGGTATGTTTGTCATAATAATATACCAACAGTAAATTTCCTTACCAAATAGTCCAACACATTAAAATTAAGCATATTAACCACTCTGGTGATAGCTACCCAAATAAGAATTAAAATTAATGATAAATTAAAACATAAAATTATAAAACCTAAAAATGTGGGATAAACCGTGAAATCCAGCTGGATTCATTGGCTTTAAACTGCAGTTAACAGTTTCCATATTAATATTTGGAGGTATGATATTAATTAAATCTATCTTCTACACATTTTTGTGTAAGACGGCTCGTACGCAGATCGAGTTACCGGCATCTGTTTTTCCTCCTTCATATAATCTGGGCCTCTTCAAGATCCCAGCGAGAGCACGTAAATTTAATTTAATTTATTTGTGTTCTTTCACAAATTACTCATTTAAAATAATATATAGTATATTTGTGGCTCATTCCAGAGTGGAAGATACTCTGAGTATCACCCTGGTGTAAGACCACCATTCAGAATTGAAACGTTGCTTGAAATAGATTTGGCCGTGTTTGGTAAGTCCCAACCTTCCTCTCTTCATCTCCTTCCCCTCTCCTCTACCTTCAGCCTCACAACATTCCCCAATTGGGGTTGCCATAGTCTCACTGGCTCCAGACTGTTGAGAGCAGTTTGGACTCTTGTTGAGAGTCTTTACGTGTAGAGTAAAATGTATCATTTTAAAAGATTTGGGATTCGTTACATTCCATTATTAGTTGTTTTAAGACAATGAAAACATGTGTCATCTTTTGAAATTGCCAATATAATAGAATTCACAAACATTGCCTATGTTTATATGCATTTATGTAGTTATGTCTGAAAACCAGACTGTTATTGTTTATGCCAGTGTTATGAAGCAGCTGTAGAAATTTTATTTTTAACATAAATAAACAGTCACGGAATTCAGATCAGATAAAAAAACTCTCATGACTACTAAATAACGTATATTATAATGTTTAAATAAAAACTAAAAAACTTGTTTTATCATACAAAGGTATTATAAAAGTTATTGTCACTTCACTATTTTCATTTATTATAAAAATATACAAATATTTTTGTCTATTCTTATATTGATTATTTTCCATTATACATTCACTCTGACGAAGAAATCATTGGTTTTGAAACATATCAATTAATTTGAAAATACTGTTGTATGCAAAGTTTTTACTTTCATTAAAATTAAAATATTTATTTGAAAATTTGCAAACCTTAACAGAATACTTTTCAAGTGCTAAATGTTTCATAGAATTATTTTAAAATTTTCGGGAGCGTTTATGGTAGTTTTTGAATGCAAACTAAAAGCGCTGTATTCCCAGGCTGGGAGATATTACAAAAAATGGCATTTTTGATGTTATTGTTTCTGAAATTGTTGTTTTTTTTTTTCGAAAATTCGTTTTTTTTAAGAAGATCTTCAGGAAATCAGTGCAACGCATTGCGAAACTGAATTTTCCTGAAAATCTTCATACAAAATCACAATTTTCTAAAAGAAATATAAAACGTTTTAGATTATACAACATCAAAAATGTCGAATTTTTCAAACTTAGTACTCTATCACACTCAAAAGTCGAGTCGCCACTGGCTGCTTGTCTGTAGGTTATGTTTTGTAGACCATTTAAAGTGTTGTACTGTCTTGAGATTTTTGAGCTACTGCTCCGTGTTGCCCTTCTCCTTTTTGGGCCATCGTTTCAGATAGCCTTGCTGTGTCCATCGTCAGGGCACAAGGCTGTCCGAAACATTGGCTGAAGAAGATTGAGGAAGCGTAACATGGCTCAGTACCCCAAAACTCATGTATTGGCAATGAGAATCTTAAATGGATTAAAACTAAATTTTTAAGTAATGTATTATGTAATCTGTTATTATTTTTCTTTCCATTACTTGTTTTAATCTAATCGTTTATCTTTACAGTTGGCCAAAACACGGTGCTCTCAAATTCCGATTTGATCATCGGCTTCCTCCTGTCGGCACAGCAAGAGACCCACTGCGAGGTCCGCCGGGAGGTGCCCCTGGATGTATTCCTGATGAACGGCTGCCGGGTGCCCCTCAATGTGCTGTCCACGGAGAGGTCGGACCAGGTGCTGGAGAAGACCTGTCAGCAGCTGCACCTGCCCGGGGACCTCGTCAAGTACTTCTCCCTGTTCCTGCTGCAGGTGGAGGGCGTGGTAGAAGACGAGATAGTTGTAATAAAGAAACTGGAAGACTTTGAATCACCGTACATATCACAGAAGGCCCTCAGGCCACATCACAAAATAGTTTTAAGAAAGGGGTATGTTTGAAAATCTATATTTAATTTCCCATTTCTTTTAGTTTATCCCGTGGAATTCAGTTTTAATTTAATCACCTCCGTTGGGTGCAACTGGTGAATGCCAGTGTACTATTTTTCTCCTTTCATTCCTTATCGATGTTGGCAAAGGTTAAAGAGCATAAACAACACTTTTTTGGCTTATAATATTCTAAGGTGAATCAAATCTGAGGAAACAATATTTCAATTCTCTCCCAATCCCAATCAATTCCCTCACAATAATCTTAACATTGTGTATTTGATTGAAAATAAGCCAGCCAAATCATTTATTACTGGTGACAACTGCAAACCTAATACATACTTTCCAATTTTTATTTTTTTTTGCTTTTTACATTTGTTACATTTTATTATATTTCCATACTTGCTTCGCTAGCTCTCAAAAATAGAAATTATAATCAAACATGCAAATGGCGATGGATAATATTTATGAAAGTTTCCAATAGGAGGTCTAACATAATATTATATTGATAATTTTGGTAAATATTCTTCCGATACCACAACTAAATGCAAAGCATTATAATTTAGACCTTTCACAATGAGTAATAAATTTTTATTTTTTTTATTAATTAAACTTTTGTACTTATGAGCCGTAGTCATAAGTCACTAGAAATAAGTCTTATATCTAAGTCACTAGTTATTGTGAATCCTAGCGTAAGCCAGCTGTATTTATTATTAGGTAAATATATTTATACAGCACCCTTGAGGTGATTTTTTCTCACGAAAACAGCGCTATATAAATTAGGCAATATTATTATTATATAATTACGGTTTTACAATGGGTTATTTTCTATCTTATGATTTATAATAAAATTTGCTTTGGGTGGAAGAGGAGTGTACATTTGGAAAAAAAAGAGAAATTTAACAATATACCAAGTCAAACTTGGTTATAATGAGCACAGGGGGGGACCAACTGAATTTGCTCCTTATAGCTGTTAATCTTAATATCCAAAATAGGTTTTTTTTAAGTCGTATATACCTACCTAACTTCCTCTACTATCAATATATTTGCAAAGGTACATTAAATTTTCAAAATACGAGTATGTATTACCCTTTTATTACTGAAATTTATTATCAATGATTGTTTTAAAGATTTCACTTTCATGCTTCTCAATTTTCTCTTCAAAACAATCAACCCATTATAACTAGCATCACCTGGTCCAAGGCTTCCAAGAAAAATATCAATACCTCTGCTGAAAAATATCAATACCTCTGTTGAAATATATCAATACCTCTGTTGAAAAATATCAATACCTCTTTTGAAAAATATCAATACCTCTGTTGAAAAAGATCAATACCTCTGTTGAAAAAGATCAATACCTCTGTTGAAAAATATCAATACCTCTGTTGAAAAATATCAATACCTCTGTTGAAAAAGTTGTGCTATCATAAATTTATCCCGTGCAGGGATGTAGGTACTTGTAACTAGGTACCTCCACAAACATATTTATTGGTTTTTAAAACAAAATTGACGATGAGTTGTAATACCAAAGAAGATGTGAAAAGGGAACAAATTCGCGAAGCTCAAATTTCTCACGACTTTTGCAGATTTTATGACAATTTTACATTCTGCCCAATGGATAGCAATGGTTCACATAACTGACAATCTTACACAGGTAATGCCATAAAAATATGAATCCGTCCCTAACGGGATAAGAAATTCTTGAATAATTCCCAAATTCCCAAATATTTTTTCAGACCCAATAACCCATTCATGTATTCAGAAATTATTTGCTCGGTATGTCAGTGAATTGACCTCGTTATAACAGTTAATAATTATATGAAGATAAAGCTGAACTAAAATATAATTTTGTAATTGCTCATTATATCCATGAACTCGCTTTATAACCATGTTCGACTGTAGTATACATTCCTGTTGGAATTAAGGATTTAAAAAAATATATATAATTATGGTTACATCGTAATCATGATTATGATATTAAAAGACATGCAAATTTGTTTATTTATAATAAGGATAATGATTTTCAGGTGAAAATAAGGAAAGCATTTATTTTGTTAACGATTTCTCTAAAATATTTGAGTTCAATTTTTCTCACTTTACGTCCTCGTTAGATCTTCCCCACAGGAAAAACTATACCCTTCCACACACTTTTCCACAAATGATCATCTAGTCAATCCACATTATGCAAGTGCATCATATAAGCATAATAAATACAAAATAATATCAAAACAACACGTCAAATCACCAGAGTTCAAATGCGAAAATAATTCACCGACTCTAAATATTTTCATATCAGAGGGTTCGGCTCCGTAGAACTTCTAATTGGACCTATAAATCCTACTGATCCCCCAATATAAATATTTAAAAAATCTTTCGTAATCCTACATGTATTTAAAATAACTGATTTTTGCATTAATGATACTGATTTCATTATCTTATTCCGACCATTCAACCAATAAAACAGTTCCTTTCATGAGACTTTCCCATATGTTACTATCCCACCATGCGATTTTAATACAATGGTGTATTTGTAGTGAGTTTAATGATCACATGTGATTCAGCCGCTTATCATCCATTCATTTATAATTAACCCGTGGAAAGAAGGTTGTGGAATATCAAATGTGAACATGTGATAAATAACTATCAAGCCACTTGATAAGCGGTTTTTTTGTTTCACTTCGTTACTAGGCAAATGCCAAGAAAGTCCAAAAATAAGCTATCCCTTCCGTTCTCAAACTGTTTACGTAAAAACAAATTATTGATTGGTTTTATTATAATCACACTCTCGGTCAAGCAAAGGACCTCAACACTACACACTAGCAACCAAATCCACATGAAATTATTGGAATTTAGAATTCAAGCTACATTTTTCTGTCGATTTCTAGGTTCTAAGTTCTAATTGGTTTTCGCTGAATACCTTATAATGAACTTTGAAATATTAATAATAAATTAGAAATTAGCTGCATTTTTGGCTATTTATATGTACCTTTAATCTGCTGAATCAGATATTTGGCAATACTTTTACTAGCATGGAAGGCCCTTAAGAGGAAGCTACAACCCAAAAATATGTATATTCTTGGTATACCTTATATTGTAGGTAATAGGCATTAATATCGCTTGACAAACGGAGTCTAGAAACGTTCGATTTCAAGCACAAAACTGGTTTTTATTTATTTTGTAAATAATTTTATAAGAAAGTAAAAAAGTTAATCAAGTGAAACTGTCACAGATAATCTTAACTATAATGCTATATTTTTTTAAAGTTGTTTTCTTTACGCTTTCATACATTTCTATTGAAAAAATTTTTTTTTAGTAGTTTGCATTTATTTTTTTATTTGTATTCTACTCAAGCAAAACGATAGAAAAACCTTCAATTTATCTAAAGCATATTTTTCGGTATTCATAATGTACACCAATTTGTTATAAAGATTAATCAAAATAGTGATTTAGCATTAAGCTTCGCCTTAACTCCTGGTGTGCCGCTGCAAAATTTTCACCGTGCGCCATCTGATTCTATTTTCGTCATAACTTGTTTTTTTGCAAAATTATGTTTTTATAAATTTTACCATCTTATCAAATAATATGTTATTATATTTATAATATACCTCTGTAGTTTCCCTAGAATAGCTAGTTATATCCATATAGATACGAGGCGGATCTAACCAGACCAAAGGGAATCAAAGATTATAATAATTGACTGTAGAATTTTTTAACTGATGTTTGGTCTAACACAGTAAAATATTTCAGGTATTGGGATCCGTCCTACGATATGGAGCTATTGCCGGACCGGGCGGCCCTGGAGCTGCTCTACCACCAAACAGTGGCCGAGGTGCACGCAGGCTGGATCAGCGCCCCGCCAACCATACAGGACCGCCTCAGGAGATATGAGGAAAACAGTCAGAAACGAGAGGTTTGCTCATACATATTCTGGTTCCCTAACTCTCTCTCTTAACACACTTCGGCCGGGAAAGGTAGTTCTACCTGTTTGGTCGATTGATGCTTAACGCCGGGAAGGGTAGTTCTACCTTTTGCGTTGGCCTCATTTCAATGGCAGAAAAGACGAAATGTTATACATATTTATCTTCGTACCTTTCGTTTACATTGGTATTTCAACAAAAGGATAGTATATTATTTAGAAAACACATTTTGTTATTGTAATAATTCAATTCCTGGAATGAGGGTTTTTATGACCGTGAAACCCGATTAGAATCTCTATCTCTGTTCCCCACCACTCAACTCCTATGTGCAAGTGAGCGAGAGATGTTGGGCGTAGTTATAGAAAGCAGGTATGGGCAAATACCGATATGCAGACCGTAATAAACATATTACAAGGTTACTTGAGTTGCATATTAAATAATATTCGATTTTCATTTAGTACTTTTATTGCTTCGGTATGCTGAGTTACTATGTAGAAATTTTTTATTCGAAGATAAAGCGATTTAAAACAAAATAAAGAAATTCGCGCAGGACCTTTATTTTTGCCCCGAGACAGCGTAGCGCCAGCGCAAAAAATACACCAGAAATGTGTTAACTTCTACAGTGGAAGATACTAAATAGCCAGATACTCTCCACCTCCTTTTCTCCATCTTCTTCCCCTCCCCACTGTCTTCAGCGTCACAACATACTCCAATTGAGAATGCCATAGTCTCACTTGCTGCTGACGGTTGGGAGCAGTTGGGACTCTGGTGCGGTATTTTCAAAAAAAAAAAAAATAACTACACTAATGTTGCAACGTAATTTCCCTATAATTTATTTCTTTATCCATGCTACTTCTGACCGCTGTAGAGTCAGTTTGGTTAACCCCTTGGCTATTTATAATAATAATAATAATTGGATGACTTTTATAGCGCCGTTTTTGTGCAAAATCACCTCAAGGGCGCTGTACAAACTTTACATCGATAGCAATATTTTTGTGTACTTTACGGCACAAACTGAGACGGTCTCATAATCTCCTTATTACTGTAATCCTACCTATTCTTATTATGTACTGTGAGATTTATGATTTAAGCAGTGTTAGAAAGTGGCAACACACTTTATATTTGCATTTAAAAGCTTACCATAGACACTTTCAAATAACTGTGTTATTTTCCAAAAATCCACCGCCATTGCTTGCATATTAGCAAAAGATTTGTCAAAATTATTATATTTTATACAGGGTGTTTAATTTTTTTTTATTTTTTTTTTATTAACCAATATACATATAATACATAATATATAATATTAGTGGTAACAATACCTCCCTAATTGAGAAATTCTTAATGGACGTACTTTATTTACTTTAACCAGTGATTCACAACATTATTTGGAGTAAAAAATGTTAACCTTCCAGAGGGCGCGCTGTCGTAAAATTTACGACAGACGAGCCTCATCGCTTCTCCCACTCTTACCAATTAGTGGTAAGTATCGAGCTTTGAGCTATGCTATAGTCAAATCAAATGTCAAACATTTATCGCAAGATAGAAGTGCTTTTCTCAAAGTGAATTACGGTGGATCACGTCGGGGTCACCAATATGGGGGCTATAACTTACCTTTACAGCGCCGACCATTTAATGTGTGTAATGTAGATTGTGGTAAAGTAAAAGATGTAGTTTAATAATTAAAGTTTAATGAAAATACGTTACACTATAACACGAAATTAATATCAGAAGGATTTTATAGGAGCCAAGAAATGTCAACTGTCAGGCCGGACTCGAGAAACAGGAATAGCGGCCGTTGACCGTAACTGGCCAGTGCTCTGTTTTCGGGTGGCAATCCCTAAAACAGTGTTTCCTTATAAAAATATTATTTAAAGTTGTTTGACAGTTCTTGACTCCACACTTTAATTAAATACTGCGAGTAGAATACATCTTGGACTTTGAAATAATCGAGTATTTTTTAGATAAGTCTTTTTATAAGCCCAGAAAAAAATAATGTAAAGGCCTATGAAAACTGCTTTAAAGTTCAAAATCTCCTACTTACAAACCCATTTTCGGTTATGATTTTATTGTATAATGTGGCAAATTAAGTTATTTATAAAATGATCGAAAAAAAATTAAATATTTATGCCTGAACATCCACAAAATAAAATAAAAGGCACTTTTTGGCCATGTTTTTTTCTTGCATAATTCAAAACAGGCGGATGGTGTTAAGCGGGAATTTAAACCTTATCGCCATCGATGTAAGGGTTGTTATTGATAGCGGCTCAATTTAAAATATTACACGACGTAGTGCATCGCCTTAACATATTTCAATGCCTTTTTCAATATTCTTTCTGTCAAAATTTGATAGAAAGTTGTTCATTTTCCTTAGCCCTTTTTCTGGTATGCACAATAAATAATACAATTCCATTACAAAACAGAACTTATGAGAAAAGTGAAGGATGAAACAAACAAAAACTAATTTTATTTAACCTATTATTTTACCATGTTCTGTTTTATCCAGTTACCAAATTAAATAACTAATAAATTTCTATCTAATCGTTGAAGACAATATTAACGACTATCAACTGAAAAATGTGAAACAGAAAGGATTCGGCCGCATCTAGGATTTTTTTTGTTTTCATTTTACGTTATGAGAGTTGTTAATATTGTCTTCAATGATTAAATATTACAATTTGACATTTTACTCATTAAGTTATTCAAAAATGAATAAAAATACATTTCTGTTTTGTTTCCATCAATGCCTGGAAAACATTTTTAGAAGAGAGAGCCCCTCCTTCGCTTTCCCCATTTACGTTTTGCACTTGCTTATTTCCTATAATTTATCTTTTTTTCCACATTTAATTCTGTTCGTTAGTAATATTAATCAACTTAATACAACGTTTAAGTAAATATATCTGGTTTCAGTACTTGGAGTTGGCCCGGGGGCAGCGCCACTATGGCCTCGTGATGGGGGGTCCCTGCCGAGCTGAGTGGGGGGGACCGGGAGGAACCGGGGGGGTGGCGCAAGTCATTCTGGGCTCCTCGGGGCTCAAACTGCTCACGGCTGATAGGAGGGAGGCTTGCTTCAAGGTGACGCGCATGCGCTGTTGGAGGATCACAACTCTCAGAGGGGTAAAAGTTATTTATTTATTTATCACTCATGGGACTTTCACATTGGGTACCTACATATGGTTGCAATTTTTTACACTAGGGTTAGTAATAAATAGTTGAAAAGCTGTGGCAAAATGATGAATTCCAGAGCTACTCATTATTAAAGGCAATCATTATTTAATGGGTTAAATTCGTTTCAATTAGTGTGGTTTCTGTAACCGCAAAATTCAAACCACGAGAGGTCTGGTCTGAATATATTCTCAATAAACTATTATTTTTTACTGAAATTCGTTATCACTGCGGAGAATACCGAAATAAAACTTTTTGTGCACAAAAATTGGTGGAGGTTGTGTGATATCAATTGTTTTTTTTAATGAAATATAATAAAATTATTTTACCTACCTACCCTTCTGGGTTTCGGCTTAGAGAACCCGCGACCATTCCTTTGAATTAAAGTGCTGAAGAGCCAAAATATCTCCCACTCTTCTTTCATCCGCTTTTGGAGTCGGTGACTCTTTCACAACGGTGCTTGGGTTCCCGAACACGAACTCCAGAACGTTCTTCTGGGCGGCTAGGCTGGTGGAACTAGGAACTCCGATACTGTTAACCCCGCCGCGTCCCGCGGAGTCTTCTCTCTCTGAGACTACTTCGACTTCTACGTGACTGCGTCCGTCATTAGGGCGTCCGTCAGAGCAGATACCTGTTGCATCAGGCGTTTAACTCTCGGGTCCAGGTATGCGTAACCCTTTTGACTATCCGAGGAATCGGAATCCGAATCCTCGCATCGGCGCTTTCGGGAATTTGGTCGCTGTGCTCGACAGACGCCCGGTCATTATTTTCGATGTCACTCATCTTGCGCAACACACATGATAAAACAACAGTAAAACACTAATAAACTTGATAAAACTATGATTCAATTTCTCGGAAACAGTATATTCTGTGTTTATTTGTAAATTTGTCTAAATCTACTACATTCATACTTGAATTGTATAATTTAAAAAAAAAAAACTGATTTTATTTTATCTGTCATTTTCATAATATTGTGTAAACAAAAACCTAGCTAACAACCACTCTGTAAATTGCCACCTGAACACAGTCATTTCACACCTAGTTAGATGGGCAATGCATACGAAATTAAACGTAATATTAAAATAATTAAATAAACGGTTAGTGTATCATACGTATCCAGACCTCCAGAATTTTGCAAGAGAATTCATATTTACGCCAAAACCACAAAAACACTCAAACCCCGAAACCGCTTGATACCGTGTCGCCGACACAATTGGAAATCTTTACATCATAATTACTCAATCAAATTATGTGCTGTATGTGATTAATCAAGATAATTACATAGAAACATAACAGCAGAACCTGAAACACATCTGAAAATAACCATCCACCACCTCACTCGGAGCCACCAACCCAAGGAATGAACCACTCTAAGGAAGCGACCCAGTATTTACGTGACCCCCCCTCCATACTACCCGGAAGGAATTCCATGATGGCCGCCGAGTTTTCAACCAATCACAGCTCAGCATACCCCATTGAAGCTCTTATCAAACATTGATAACGAAATTTGATGCGACCACCTATGATGACATCAGACTCAATTTACGGGAAAATATCAGAAGATACGACCACAGAATAAATATCAACATCAAGAAATGATTATATGCTAACATAATAACTTAAAGAATTGTACCTAAATATGTTTTTTACTCTTTGGGAAATGTTCAAACCAAAGATATTTTACTTCAACCCCAATATGAAACTTTGTATAATTTATTATAAAATAAATAAGCGGGACTGGAGGAGATGGTTTGGGTAAATTGAACTGAATCGGTAAAAGGTATCGCATTAAAATATAACTTTCCTCTTAACAGATTAATTGCAAAGAGGAAAAATACCTAACCAACTCACCCCTCACGAAAGGGGTGAAAACTCCCCCGAGAGGGCCCGATTTGAAAACGTTCTATAAATAGAGAACCGAATTCCATACAAAGGCAGTTCAAAAACTACCCCTGAAAGAGAAACTTCTCTCCTGAAGAAACCATCTCCAAAGTCTACAAGTCTCAAGAAATATTTTCAAGTGTTCTTAATTCAGTATTAAATTCAGTTTTGCCAGTCTTAAATTCCTTTCGTCGACTCAGACTTGGGAATCAATCCCTCTCTGATCTTGGCATTAAACTCTATTAAGAACCTCTGCAAACATCCACTAAGACTGAAACACTAATAAAAGTGTACCCAGCTACCTACGCATTTACAGTATTGTACGGACGGAATATTGTTTCGTACAGTTAGGGAATAAACTATAATTTTTTCACTTAAAGTTGGTTTCTCGCACAGCGCAAACTTTCGGCGCGAAAAACAGCATCATATGAACAAAAACATAACGTGACCTGAAATGCGAGTCACTACAGTGTTACCAGTAGAGAGAGAAAGTGTGGCAAGTCGGAAAAAAGAGCAAATATAGGGAATAAACACGCGCAAAACGTAAATGAAAAGGGCAAAAGAGCAAGCTCTCTCTCATGGATTCCAGGCATCAATAAGGAACACAAAATATCAAGTATCTATTTATTTATTTATTTATTTATTTATTTATTTAGACGCCGTAAAAGGCTTTTACAATATACATGATTTATGTTTACAGTGGTTCACAGGAGCGAAACAGTATTATGTTAAACAGAATAATTACTGAGAAATTATGTTGAAAGTTAAACAAGAATAACATCTGGTATACATAGGTACAATAGCATTTTTATTTTCAATCCGTACATTAGTTTAGTATTGAGGTTATTGTTACCTTCAATATTGAATTTGGTTGAATTTGCTGAGAACTAAGAGTTAGCTCTATTGAATCAGGGCTGTCAGTAAGACATCTCATAACAATTTTGGGAAAAATTATAGTTTTGATTAAGTATGTAAAATTATTAGATAACACTCTTCTGTCTGATATCTAATGTAAGTGCATAGTTTAGGTTCTGTGATAACTTATGAATAGAATGGTATTATGCCTAATAACATTGATAATTACGACAGAGGTTTGTTATTATAGCCTTCTTATAACTATATTCCGTGCAGTTGAACACATCTACTACTTCTGAGAAAGCATTGCCAACTGCATGCAATCTAGGTATAAGCGAGTTTCTAAATGACTCAGTCCTGATATTGTTATTGAAATTAAAAAGAATTTTGGATCGAGTGGTTCTAGTGGGTATATGGAAGGTAATTAGGCTTAATATATCAGGACTGTCTATAATACCATTGACAATTTTAAAAATAAAAGTCAAATCGGAAATAAGTCTTCTATCTGAGAGTTTAAGTAAGTTTAATTCTTTCATCAAGTGATTGTAATTTATTGATTCTATAGGTAGACCGAGTTTATAGTTAATGTATCTTAGGAATTTATGCTGAATTTTTTCAATAGAGTCGGAGTGGATTTTAAAGTAAGGACACCAAATAGGAGAATTATATTCGATTTGACTTCGAACAAGTGAGGAATATAAGATTTTTAGTGTTGAAATATTTTTAAAGTCTCTGCCATTTCGGAGAATGAAGCCGAGCATTTTTAATCCTTTGTTGGTGACTGTTTCTACATGTGAAAGAAAGTTAAATTTTGAATCAAAAGTAATGCCGAGATCGTTAATTTCACTTACAGAGGCGAGAGAAACATTATTAATTTTGTATTGATAGTTAAGGCCGAGTGTAGTTTTTTATTAATTTAAAATAATGATAATATTATTAAGCAAATCGATAATGATAGTGTTTTCAACAAGTAAAATTTTTTTATACATTTTTTAAATTAACATAGGCTTAGTAATTATCAAAATCAAATCGAAAATATGACCTTTTTCAGACCGTAATACGTGCGTTTTAAAAAATACTATTAAAGGCTGAATATCGTCAAAAAATACCTAAAGGGGTTTTCTTTAAACGTACGAAAAAAAAAACTAAAAAATAAATAAAATAGGTTCGTAGTTTAATTTTTACATAAACACTATTTGTACTTGTATTTAAAATGCAGATTATAAAACTTTGGATACGTTTATTTAACAAAACTAAACGATAAATTATTGGTATTATATTTTTCCATTTTTTAAAGTTAATTTAATATTTTTATACTACAATTTAAGAGAGAACACTTAGATTTTTAGATTACTATTAATATTGGCCGTCCGATAGCGCCTATTTGAAATTTTTAAACGGCACAACATCGAACTAAAAGCTTCTTTTAAATATCCCAACAGATGGCGCTAAACGGCTCACAGCTTCGAAATTTGGCGTTATATATAAATTAAGAAATTCTACACCCCGACACAATACTGTCAAGAATTTGCTTCTGAGGAGAGACCTCATGACCAAAGCCATAATCTATGGCAGAATCAAAGAAAAGACTGCGATAGACTTGTACGAGGAAAGATACAAGGTAAAAGTGTCGCCATGTGGTCTTTTTGTGAGACTTTTTGAGAGTTTTACTTAGTTGTAGCAGTATAGTTGAATACATAAAATATTGTTGAACTAATCTCTCGCTGACATCGGATTAGCGGGTACAAAGTCTCATTGTATGAAAATATTATAAAATAAAAATAAATAACAGTGGTTCAAGATTTGAAGACAAGATAAAGTTTTATATATTTTAATATATAATGTAACATTATATATTTTAACATATAATGTAATTTTAAATGTTCTAAAAAAGTAATATATATATATATTTTATTTTATATAGGTAATTGTTTTTTATGTAATTTTTAAGTAATTAATCACCATTCTTTATAATATTTTTGTCCATAGTTCTTAATTGCCTATACTTCTTTTAATAATAATAATAATTGGATAATTTGTAGAGCGCCGTTTTTTGTGAGAAATCACCTCAAGGGCGCTGTACAATATATTATTAGTTCTATGGATGGACGTCTCTAGTTATGGGGATAAATGAGAAGGCAATTTAAGTATTACGATCACTCACAGGTTTATTTAGGATCTTTTTGTTATTTTTATTTATGTTCTTATTATCCTGACAAATAAACCATTCGTTTAGAAATATGTCGATAATTGTGATTATGTAGTGGTGTACACAAAGTTATTTATTTAATTTAAATAAGATAAATGTTTGCCATCGTATCATATATAAATATATATTTTTTTTTATGCAAATGTATGATTTGTCTGATTATATTTTTGTAATTGTTTGTACCTATTTATGAATTAACTGAATTTTTACAAGTGAATTGTTCTCACAAAAGAGGGAACATCTAATAAATAAATAAATCATGTTTGTTTTTATTATTTTGGCAAAATAAAATGTTCATGTAAAATATTGTATGAAAAAGTGACAGTATTAATTTATAAACACATTGAAACGAAAGGAACGAAGCAACCGCAAGCAGCGTTATGCGTTGTTTGCGGTTGCTTCATTCCTTTCTCAAAGACAAATACATAGCACTATCTTTTTTATGTCAATACAAACATGGGATGCTAGGAAGAGGAATATGGGAAAATACCTGGCTATACAGATCCGGTCACCTAATACGGCTAAAGCCGTTTCAGGCCACATTCCGATTCTTTTTTTTAAATATATTACTTTGAAAAAGTTTATTTGTATTTATTTTTGTTCCATTTCCATAGTCCTCAATAAGTTTTATACCTGTTCTGAGGTCTACTATGGATTATGGATATCAATATCAACAAGCTTTCAAACTAATTGTTAAAATTAGTCAAGTTGAATATTTGCCAGTTTCGTTCCAGATGCAATTTGTTGAATCACATTTTGTGGACGGTTAGGTCGAAGCCGCAATGTTTTTTTTTTTTTTATTTCTGTGGGCCTTAGAAAACAATAATGTTATTTATGACGGTTATTGTCTACCGAGGGAGAACGGGCACAGAGTCTCTGTTTTTTTACCAGAGGTAGGTAGGTATATTTTTAACAATGCATGCATCTGACGGCCGGCGCACAGTGGGCTGAAAATCGCCTTTCATAGACATAGAGACTTGAATTTTCAAGAGTATTTTTTTTGGCTAGAAATGGATTTTGCTGATCATTAATATGCTATAAAATTTCGTACGAACCCATTGCGTGTACAAATGAAGGAGTTATCATTTTTTAAGAAAAAATTGTATGGCACTGACATTAAAAATGAGGCTATCTCTGGAATCATAAGGTTGGCCATTCCATCCTTACACACAGATATAATACTATTTATTTGTATTTTTTTGACATACTTCGTATTGTGGCGCATCGTGCGATTTTTTTATTTATTTCCTCAAAGTTGAAAAAAACATTTTTGAATGTTGATGATTCATTTTAATGCTTAAATGCTTTTAGGCTTGCAGTGTAAATAAAATATTGTAAGATAGACAAAGCATACTCATATGTATCTCATATGTAAGCATTAAAATGAATCATCAACATTCAAAAGTGTTTTTTTCAACTTTGAGGATTTAAAAAAAAAAAAATCACAAGTTGCGCCACAATACGAAGTATGTCAAAAAATACAAATAAATAGTAGTATATCTGTGTGTAAGGATGGAATGGCCAACCTTATGATTCCAGAGATAGCCTCATTTTTAATGTCAGTGCCATACAAATTTTTCTTAAAAAAATGATAACTCCTTCATTTGTACACGCAATGGGTTCGTACGAAATTTTATAGCATATTAATGATCAGCAAAATCCATTTCTAGCCAAAAAATACTCTTGAAAATTCAAGTCTCTATGTCTATGAAAGGCGATTTTCAGCCCACTGTGCGACGTAGTCCGGTGGTAAGGCTTTGGACTCCCATTCCGAAGGTCGCGGGTTCGAACCCAGTGTACGCAAATAAATTTTATTTGATTGATTTGTGTTATTTCACAATTGATTAATTAAAATAATAAATACTATATATGCGGCACGTTCCAGAGTGGAAGATACTCCCAGTATCGCCTTGGTGTAAGACCACCATTCAGAATTGAAACGTTTCTCCAAATGGCTTTAGCCGTGTTTAGTGACTAGATCTAAATAGCCAGGTACTTCCCCACCTTCCTCTTCCCCATCTAAAATAGTTATAATAATAATATAAAATGAAATGTCAGGCTTTCTGTAAAAATATTGAAATACATACAATTAAATTAAATGTTACCTTGTATATATTCGTTTATATTCTAACGTAGTATAAACTGATTAAATAAATAATACAAAAAAATAGTGCCATCTGGTAACTGAAATTCATAACTTTTATAACGATGATAACGAAGACTTACATTACCGCCATCTTACTGTTTTCAGGCAAACGTTTTTAAAATAAATTCTAGTTAGAAAAAATATTGTTTTGGAAATGAACAACAGAGTTCTTGTGTGTCGAAAATAGTTGATTTTGATAGGTCTACACTTGGCCTTAAGGGGTTGTGTTGTTCTGAAAAATCTTATAATGTGGCATTTACTAATATTGAGATAAAGTTTGTTAGTTTTGCACCAATCTTGAAGTTTATTTAAATTTAATTGAATTTGAATACAGTCATTTATTGTTTTTATAATTTTAAATAGTTTAAGGTCATCGGCAAAAAGTAGCACTTCTACATTTTTATCAAATACAGTAACAATATCGTTTATGAAAAGGAGAAACAGTATTGGGCCTAAATGTGACCCTTGGGGTACACCGCTAGTAGCTATGAATTTGTGTGAAAGGTTAGAATTATTTTTTACTTGTAGATTTCTATTTGTTAAGTAGCTTTTTATCCATTCCAATAATTTACCCTCAATTCCGATTTGACTAAGTTTATTGAGAAGAATTTTATGGTTAACTTTGTCAAACGCTTTTACAAAGTCTGTATATATTGAGTCGACTTGGGTTTTGTTTTCGAGTGAACATGCTATAAAATTTTCATATAAGGAGAGATTTGTTAGTGTGGATCTGCCTGGCATAAATCCATGTTGATTAGTTACAATGATGTTGTTAATATGTATGGAGATTTTATCGAGGATAAGTTTTTCAAACAGTTTGGGGATAGTTGAGAGCATGCAGATGGGTCGGTAGTTAGTGACATCATGAATATCGCCTTTTTTAAATACAGGTGTTAGATAGCAATTTTTCCATAGGTCGGGGAAGCAGCCAGAATTTAATGATTGGTTAAATATATGACATAGTGGATTGGCTATTATTGATGCACAGTTAATTAGAAAGGCAGGACTAATTTTGTCAGGACCCGCTTTTTTCTTTAAGTCGAGTGTTTTTATTTTGCGTATAACATCAGGAACATTTATATGTAAAGCGGGAATGTGGACCGATTCCTTTGGATGAAAGGGTGGAAGTTGAACATTTGGGATATCATTATCGTAAACATTTTTGAAGAAGTCGGCAAACAAATTAACGATGTCATTAGTATCACTACTACCTTTCCCTTCGAAATACATGTATGTTGGTAGGCTAGGTTTGTTTTTTCTTAGTGAGTTTACATGTGTAAAAAAGTTTTTGGTATTTGAAGGAATAGACTTTTCTGTGTTGAGTATGTATGTTTGATATAATTTTTTGGAAAGCTTTTTACAGTCAGTTCTATATTTATGAAATATTTTGTAGTCAGAGATAGAGTTGCTCTCTTTGAAATTTTTGTGCCAGATTTTTTTGTTAATTATTAAGTGTTTTAAGTCATTATTAAACCATTTGGGGAACTTTGATGGTTTGAATTGAATTAAGGGAACATATTTTTCAATAGCCGTGTTGATGATGGAGTAAAAAGATTCAAGATTTTGGTTAACATTTGTGTTTTTGTCTAAAAAGGACCAGTCTGTACTTTCTAAGTATTTTGTTATCAGTGGATAATCTGCCCTTGCAAAATTGTATTAATATTTAGGAACACTATTAGAGTAAATGTTTAGGAAGTTGTTAGTAATGGTGATGTTTAAGGGAGGATGGTGGGAATCTTCGGGAAGAAGGGGGTCTATGGATTTACATAATTTTACTGAAGGATCGCTACTAAATGCAAGATCTAGTAAGTGGTGATTAGAGTTGTATACATTATTAATTTGTTTAAGACCTAGGAAATTTGACATATTTATAATTTCACGAGCATTAGCAGATGTATTAAAATGAGTTGTTGAGTTATCGCTATGGGTAATCCAGTCTATATTGGGAGTATTGTAGTCGCCGATTAGCAGCATTCTAGCTTCCGGATATTTGAGCTTGAGGGCCTCTACATCTTCAATGTGGTTTACGTAAATTTGTGTAATTGATCCGGGAGGAATATAAACATATCAAAGAATTGTCCAAATTACATATACGCCCACAATATTTAAAAAGATGTAACAGTATTTTCCACAGTAGTATTTTAATAACCGATGGTCAACTACTGTGATACAACCATGACGTATGAAAGTAAGTTGAGTTGGATTGAAAAGGCTAAAATAATCTTATTTCATACTAGCTGTACCCCGCCACGCGTTTCTGTTTCTCAGTCTGTCTGTGCGGATAGAGAAACAATAGCGCGTGTTGTTTTTATGTCCAACAGATGGCGCTATTTAAAAAAATATATATATATATTACATAAAACACTCGCGTATTCGAATGCAACGTTGTGTCAAAATTTCAAAGCAATCGGTGGAGAACTTTCAGAGATTTAAGATTTTGAACAAACAAACATTTAAATTTTTATTTATATAGATAGATACTCTTCTTTGCCTTTTTTGTGCTTAAAATACTTCACTCGACTTGCGAGCTTCAGCTCACCGGCGGAAATATTAGATGTAATAACTTTGTATAAAACTGAAATAAATTTTGTCCTGAATTTATTGATGTAGTAAAAATGGCAGAACTTTAGATTTTTGTATTTATTTTTTAATATAGATTTTTTTTTTACAAATAAAAAATTTATATCTTAAGACGGCCAATGCATAGTAGGTACAACAACAACAAAGTCAATGACAGACGTCAAGTATAATTTTGCTCCGTATAAAATAGTGGAATAAAGCGCAAAAAGTTTATTTTAAACATTATACAGGGTGTCCGGGGGTAAAGTGCAGTAACTTCGTGGGGGGATTCTACATGATCGTAGGAGTAAAAAAGATAAATAACTTTTTCCGAAATTCCAATTTTTTATTTTTCATACAAAAAGACATACCTGCTAAAAAGCCATAGTGTAGGTGCAAACTTACCCGATAAATTCGCAAGTGTGAACGTGGCAACGTTGCATATTTGTGAGTGGCGCGTATCCATGGAAACCGCATGTGAATTGTAAACAATAACAACACAGAGTTCGCCGTATGTTTTGATATTTTACCAAATTCAAAAAGAGAACTGCACTAAAATCACGTTACACTTTTTATTATAAAAAATATTAATAACTCATTGAACACTTAACTAATTTCATCGCTTTTTACTAATAGGCCACTTGCATCATATTTTTTAATTTTTTTTTTCGGTTAAGGAAAATATTCTAAGACATTCTGTATTATTATTATTTTTTTAATCGTATTTTTGAAACCCTGGGGATTTTTTGAAAATTTCAATCCGAAAAATCAGACCTTTTTTTATAAACCGGAAAGACGGGACATAATTTTATAGGTGAGAAAAAACAATGATTACATAGCCGAAAATCATTTAAAAAAAAAGAACGTTTTCCACACGAATGACACAGCAGAATAACGAGGCATACCAAAAATATTACATCTCATAAATATTTTTTTCCTTGATCCATCTTATTGATCATAAATCATTATAATGTACAACGTCTATATTAATAAATCCAATGTAATATACTTGTACTTGTAAATTATAATAATAATAAGAATATTATAAAATTTGATTTTGATAAAATCAGCACCATAACCATTATACCTCTAAAACACGTACCGACATCTAAATTGTACGGGGTTCTCTTCACATCTGTCAAAAATTCAAACCAAATGAAAAGTTCGCAGAGAACAAACAATAAATCTAGTGAACGAATTCAAAAATTCTTAGATAAATTAAATTTTCAAAGTTGTTTACTCCGCCCGTCAAATTTTGTGACACATTACATTTAAAGCACAATTTACTAATAGCGGGGGGTGCAGGAGGGGGTGCGGGGGACAGTTTACCAGCTGACCGACTGAATTCGGGTGCCGGGGGTAGCGGGGATTAGTTACCGGGGGGGCGCGGGATGTAGATTTGGCAACGACGAAAAAAATAATGCCGTCTAGGTACGTCGGAGAAATTTTTCGTTATTAGCTTAAAAGTACATCTAAAAGTTGGAATTTCAGAAAAAGTTATTTATCTTTTTTACTCCTACGATCACGTAGAATCACCTCCCGAAGTTACTGCACTTTACCACCGGACACCCTGTATAACTTGCGTATCTGTGCATCATAGTGCGGCGGAAATTCTCGAACTAATTTTATGTATGTACTGAACCGCATTCTTAAGAGAGACTCATTAAAGAAAAAATTAAAAACTGAGATTTTAACAAATTATTTGGATGCTCTACCTACATATGGCACATTTTCTCTACTTGTCAGTAGATGTCAGTAAATACCTACATGCATTAAAAATATAAAATAAACTGAGTTACGCCTACGAATCAATAGATGGCAATGCTTGCAAACTTGTGAAGGTGACAGTGTTTATAAACATCAAAATAATAATTTTTTTTTTATAAATAATAGAAATCAAAGTTTTTAGTGCACATTGGATCATTTACTAACCCTATGTCCAAACCAACTAAAAACATGGAAACAAGGTGGTCTAACAAAAATACCAAAGATGACCCAATATTCGAATTCATCAACTCAAAATTCGAAGAAATGAAAACAATTATGTTTAAAAAAAATAGAAACTGAGCTCCAAGAATTAAAAACGTTTAACAACTTTATTAACGATAAATATGATGATATCATTCTTAAACTGTCACAAATCATGGATTCACCAATACAAATAAACAAACTTAAGGAAGAAATTGCAGAAAAGGAGAAAAGATTGGCTACGATGGAGATTCACCTGGCAGATATTGAACAATCAGCCCTGTTAAACAGTATTGAAATAAGCGGCCTTAAATTACAAGAAAACATACCCCCAGCCCATACTGTAACCCAGATCGCTGAGCTCGCATGAGTTACCATATTACCTGAGGATTCATTTAAAATTACAACTTCCAAACCAAATAACCAAAAAAAAAATCACTATTAATTTTGTAGACAACAAAAAAGTACACATCATGTTAGCAGCGAAACATACTGACCCGATAAAAAAATTCAACGGGAAAGGAGACTAATACGTCTATCTAAATCCGGCATTAACCCAGTATTACAAAAATTTACTTTGGAACACCAAACAAAAAGCCCTAATAAAAGAATATAAATATGTTTGGGTGAAATCGGGAAAAATACTTAGAAAAAAGATTCAAAGGTTATCGAAATAAAACATCTTAACGATATACCTACTAAGATGATTTAAACAAAACAAAAAAAAAACCCTATATATACTTCATCTACTCTATATCTTTATAATGGCCTCTTTCACAACGGAAACACTTGAAAAACTGATACCTGATCCAATAATCACCACAAATACCTCCATGTTAAACCGTATAATCCAGGACGAGTTACCGATCCTGAACATAATTCATCAAAACATTCGAAGTATTAACCCGTCGTATCCCGGAACCGCATATGTGAGTGCAGCACATTATCTACGAATTTAAAAAAAAAAAAAAAAAAATTATGTGCGATTTTGACCCTTATGTATAAGGAATTTGTATGAAGAACAAGGTCACAATCGCTTGGGCTATTCTCGTTCTTTACGCAGCAAATACCGGAATGACTTCTAGCTTTTCAGATTTTTTACAAAGAATTTTTCTGTGGAATGCCAATGAAATATTTGCCGCGTTTTTAGTGTCAAAGCGTCTTCTTTCATTATTTTTGATATAAATTGATTGTGGAAATAATAGATTTGAGGTATCATCAGAAAGATAGTTTTATCTAAATTATTTTGATGTAATTTTTATAATATTTCACCCAAAAACATCCAACACCATAGCCTTAGTAATTGAATATATTAAAAATTCTCTAGATTCACATAAAAAATGCATTGGAGTATTTCTCGACCTTTCTAAAGCCTTCGACACAATAAATCACTCGCATCTTTTTGAAAAACTAGAGAACATTGGGAAATAGAAAGCAAACTGTGAAACTTAACAACATAACCAGTGAGTGTATTGATGTCAAATTCGGGGTGCCTCAAGGAAGTATTCTGGGTCCGATTCTGTTCTTAATTTACATTAATGACCTATGCCACATAGAATGTGACGGAGAAATCATCAGTTTTGCGGATGATACTGTTCTCCTTATAAATGGGAATAATTGGACAGAATCATTTGAAAGCAGAAGACACATTAAACAGGATTAAAAAATGGCTAGACTACCATTCACTTACACTAAATGCTAATAAAACCAAATTCATCACTTTCAAAATAAAAAATACAAAAAACTCTGAAGAAAACCTTAACTTGAAAATTCATAGCCCGCATCACAAATGAGCATTGTAATTGTCCCTCATTAGAAAACGTTGACCATATAACGTATCTGGGTCTAAACATTGATGGAAATTTAAAATGGACCAAACACATTAGCTATTTAGATAATAAAATTAAAAAACTAAGTTATTTTTTCAAAACTATCAGGAATGTGCTCATTAAAAAAGACTTAATCAAAATTTACATGGCACTCTGCCAATCACTGTTAGAATACGGTATTATCGGATGGGGCAGTGCAAATAAAAATATACTAAATCCACTAATTAAAACTCAAAAAGCCATAATGAAAATTATACTGAAAGTTCCTGTAAGAACTAGCACTGACGAAATCTTCACCAATCTTAACATCATATCAATTAAACAACTATATTCTAAAACTATACCCATTTACATTCATAATTACAAAACCCAAGAAATAACAACACACACGTACAATAGAAACACTAGATCTCATGGTCAAAAACTTATCCAACAAATAACTACTAATACAACTTTTGGGCAAAAAAGCTTCTTATATCATAGTATTAAACTCTACAATAAAATACCACTCTCACTCAAAAACATTTAAATCTCAAATAAAAAGCTGGATACTTATTTTAAAATTATTTAAAAAAAAAAAAAAATTATACTACATGATGTATGTTTATAATTAAATTCATATGTTACATTGTTGTAATATTAATTTCTTATAATTAAATTATAATATGTAAATGAAATCCTCAGCACGGGAGATCCCAGTGAGGATATCATTATCTCTATATGTTACTAAGAAAAAAAGACAATAAATCATTATTATTATTATACTACTATTTACATCTAATTTGGTCGAGAGGCATAAATGATGGCGGCCCAGAGCGAAGGCATTCTAAGATAGCGGCCCTAAATTTTGGCGGCACGGAGGAAATGGGTTAAGGATACTATTCAAAAATCATTTCTCTGAATATAACTAGCTATTCTGGGGAAACTACTTATGGTAGATTATATACTATTTTCATAAATGTATGAACACATTAGCTGGTAACACAGTCCAATTTACAAAGACTTTATTTTCCAAAAAGCAATTAAGTTGTTATGAAAATAGAATCAGCTGGCAAACAACGAAAATTTTGCATCGGCGATCAAGAGGTTAAGGGCCTTATTAATAAATGTCTTTTAAATTTAACGCAACTGTCAAACAACCATTAACATACATTAACCTCTCGGACAAAGACATTTATATACTATGTGTTCCTTTGAGAACTGTCAAAACGTGATAATTTTTGTGTTATTTACGAGTTTTGCTAAAAGCATCATAACTCACGTCTTGGGAAACGTAGCCTCATTCTAAAAAATGTTTTTTAAAGATTATGAAATCCACTATCGCATTGTGTTGTTATAAGTAAATATTTGCATTTCTAAATATATATTTTATGAAAACGTCAAAAATATGTAAGAATCGATAACCATTATTTCAAAGCCGTGAAAAATGTACTTTTTTCTGAGTATCATAAAGAAATAACACTTTATATATTGAAGAAATATAATTAAAAACTATTAGTCACCTCAAAATATTAACCGTCCAAACTAAAATATTTTAAATAAATTATTTAGAAACGCAATAAATTATGAACGAACAAGATGACAGATTCAATCGGCTTAGATAATGCAGTTCTACGTTCCATAGATATTGTTGAATACAGACGCGTAGCGTTATTCATTATCGATACTCTGTTTTTTAAATCATGGCAATCTGTATACTAGTGATGGAAATAAATCGATTTTTGTAAAATCTCGCGCGTTTACGTGAAAAGACTTTCTAATGTCTTGACCGCTATTATCATATTTACGTCTTTTGACGTTCTAATGTTCTGAGTGGTTAATGGTTTTTTATCAGTTGTGTAAAATTTAAAACACGTTTATTAGTAAGACCCTTATTAGTTATTATTGGTAATGTGATTTAGGTAACCATTCTAGTATTCATAAGTAAAAAATGTAATTTTATTTACTCTAGAATTTAAAAAAACAATAATAATTTTTAAATCAAAAATTTCATCCAATTTTATCCGCCTCGGAACAAATAGTTGGCGGTTAGCATAAATATGTATACAGTTTAATGAATAGAGTAATAAAAGCCCGATTTAACAGCACTGAGACAATAAAAAATCATTATACATATATCATTAAAAACTCATTGAACCGGTTAAATAGGTTTAAATATGTAGGTAGGTACATACCCAAATATTGTGAAAAACGTGTTTTACCTATTTACATATTATATGTGTTTAGTGGGTTTATTACAAATTGGAAGAATCAATTAAATTCTAATAACATTTCTCGGTGATATCTGAATTATCAAAATAATAATAATCAATTCTATTTTGTTTTGTTGTAGAATGAAGACTCGCCACTCTCAGAAAATGGCCACCAACAGAATGGTTCAGAGCATCTAAACCCAGAGCCTTCACAACTGGAACTCTCTTTTGAATATCTCATGAACAAGGATAAACTACAATGGGTAACAATACTCAGCGAAAGGGCCATGTTCATGAGTGTGTGTCTTCAAGTAAGTATTCAAACAAATTAATTCCGTTTTCGAACTTAACCTTTTTCACAACGGTCTTATATATTAATAGCTGGTTTATGATAAATCATTGAATGATACCTAATTAATTGATATAAATATCAAGGTGTTATAGTAAATATTATCATTGATATAATTAAAAATAAATCGGTAAACCAAAATATATTAGCCCCGGGCCGCGCTGCATTTTCACTGTTTTTATTGTGTAATGCAAATATTGGTTTGACAGCTGCCCATTAAATTGATGAAATAAAAAAATTTGTCATAAAGAATAGGGTCCTCGGTTAATACAATATTAACTAACAACATACTTAAATATTGTACGCTAAAACATGTCAAAATGATAAAAAAAATTGAAAAAATGTTTGACAAGAATCGTTTCCTAAACTTTCACTTGATTAATATTCTTGCCTTTTTTTTAAAAATTCGAAACACGTTGGCTGAACAACTTATGCGGTATCTTGAATGTTTATTTAATAAATTTTATATTGTTTTTAAGCTAATATTTTATAATTAGCCGACTGACAATTCAAAAGAAATGGACTATCAACAATGGTATCACACGTAATACTGGACAGACGATTGCAATTTGACATTATATTTATAAAAAAAGAATGTAGGCGATGAAACTATTCTACTATGTGTCTAACAAGGGTTCCCCATTGGCAAGAGAAGAGTGCAACTATGTGATGCTAATAAGTAATTTATTTGTTTTCTCTCTTTGTATTATTAGGGCACTTCCTCTGTTTATTCTCTATTCAATGGTTGGGCGTTGAGTTGTACCGGGTTACTTAGCAACTGGTCAAGACACCCAGTTTCTTGGAAGTCTGATGAAACTAACGTTGTAAATGATTTCGTAAGGGACAAAGATTTGGGGGGTGGATTTGAGTACCGCCGTTCAGAGTACCATTTATTGGATAACCAACACCTCTGCCATAAGTCACCCCAAGTGGTTCGCCGGTGATTTAGCAAGGGTGCCCGGGTTCATCGGGTGATGTGTATTCAGGATGCGCCTGCCCACCAGCTGCGTGGGGTGCCAGATCGGGAGAGGCTGGTTTGGGGAGACCCTTTCACCTCTCAAATGGTTGTCTCTCTTGACCCATCGCCTTACTGTAGGGATATATAATTCATCCGTCCACTATTTATTGTCAAAGCAATGCAAATTTAACAATTTTCGCAATGTAAGGTGGATGGTATCTATAAAATAAACATCAAGGCGCGATCATTGCAATGGTCACATACATGAATCAAACTGTCTGCCACATTTTTTTATTTTTTTTTTATATTAACTCCACACAGGAGGCCCTGAAGAAAATAATTTCCCTCAGGGCCTATGTCATCTTTGGGGATGCTGTGTGGAGGGTCTTTTTGTGGAGAGGAAGGAGTGAAGAGTCCCATGTTGTAGGAGGGAGGAAACACAGAGGCCGGCAGTTCGTTCCACAGCCGAGCTGTTGAACTTAAGAACGAATCGTAGAAGCGACCCGTTCTCATGTGACAAATGTCAACCGTGTACAAATGTTGGGCGCGCGTTTGGCGTGTATCCCGACTACGCACCGGTGCCGAAGGGATCAATGACGCTAGTTCCTCAGAGCATCTTCCATTGTAATACCAATAGAACAAGGACAGCATACCTACCTGACGCCTGTGCTCTAAAGATTGCAGTCCGTTTGTTAAGATTGGGGAATCTATCAAACGGACCGCCCGTTTCTGCACAGAGTCAAGGGTTTTTTTCAGGTATTTAGGGGCTCCGGACCAGAGATGGCTGCCAAATTCGACAGTAGGGCGCACTTGCGATTTGTACAGGGTCAGCAGTTGTGTACTATTAAAGTATCTGCGGGCCCTGTATAGTACGCCCAGCTTCTGAGAGGCCAGCTTTACTCTGGCTTCGATGGAGCCCCCGTACCTGAGCTGGTCACTTATAGTTACACCAAGCATATCAATGGAAGGCCTGTTCGGAAGATTGCTTCCGTTGAAGCAAACTAGATTATCATTTAGATCCCTTTTAGACGTAATCAGACAGGATTGGGTCTTTGAAACATTAAATTCGACGAGATTATTTTTACCCCAGGAGGAAATACTCTCGAGATAACCGTCCATTCTCTGTTTCAAAGCCCTCCGAGCCGTTGGAGTTTGTGTGCCCTTTGGGGGCTTGTCAAACAAAAAACTATCATGAACTGTACTGTCATCCGCGTAACAATGAATCGGTGCACATGTCAAAAGGTCATTGATGTGCAACAAAAACAAAGTCGGAGACAGAACCGATCCCTGTGGGACGCCAGCATTTATAGAGTGTGAGGAAGAGGTGAAACCGTCAGCAACTGCCTGAATCGACCTATCCCTTAAAAAGTCAGCAATCCACGTACACAGGGATGCGGGAAGTCCGTAAGAAGGCAATTTGTTGACAAGTCCTCGATGCCAGACCCGGTCAAAGGCCTTGGATATGTCTAGTGCGACCGTTTGGGTCTCACCGTGACGTTCCAGGCACCGCCCCCAAACATGCGTCACATACGCGAGAAGATCACCGCACGAGCGGTTCCGCCGGAATCCGTATTGACGGTCGTTGATAATTTTGTTCTTCTCGAGGTATGTGAGCAGTTTGTCGTTGATCACACGTTCCATCACTTTGGACAGAACTGATGTGATCGCTATGGGGCGGTAGATGGCTGGGTTGGAGCGGTCACCTTTCTTGCATAGATAAGGTTAAAAATAATATTTATACATAATATCCATTATTTTTAGTCTATTGTGGACGAGCTAATGCGGCAGAAAAACTATGGTGGTCTTCTGGGAAGCGGTCAGAGAAGCACCATCTACCGGGGAACCTTCAAGAGAAATAGTCTCACCTACCTCAGGAGGGACGGCTCCAGTCAGATCATCACCCCTTCATCCTCCACTGATACTATTAGCTCTGGAGTAAGTGTTCTAAATCTTCCCGTTTCCCTACATATAATAAAAGTGCACAAATTTCAGGAGGTGGTTCTACATGATAGTAAAAGTAAAAAAGACAAATTACTATTTTCGAATTTCATCATTTTAAGGTAGTTTTCAGGTTAACAAGTTGAATTGTTTGTATGGAAAAAAATATTATTCTTCTATGGAAAAATATTTTTGCATAGGAAAAAAAATAATGGAATTTCAAAAAAAGTTATTCATCTTTTTTACTTCTACCATCATGTAGTTTGTGCTTTTTACCCTCGGACACCCTGTATATAATATCTTTATTATATTCTTCCCTGAACTGATGATTCGTTTAAATATTTTTTATTACCCTTGTCTCTAACACTCAACCTGCAACCAAATTATTATTGTAATGCTAACCGACACGCAGAGCATTTTTTCATGTGTAATACACCTGGTTTTTTTCTCATTTATGTACGTACTGTTTCTATAAACTTATTTTCAAAAAGGTTGAAGTTATATGTCAGTTGATTATTTTATTTTTTGTAGTCTTAATGTGCATGTTTCTTTTCCAGAATGGAGATTCCAGTTCAGTGACAACCCCCAAAGAATCCATCTCCATCAGACGGCTATCAGAGAAGTTTGCCAGCGTCTCCTTCAAGTCTGGCCGAGATTGCGTAGAAAACGATGCGTTTGAAGGAATCGGCGATGATGATTTGTAAATACCTTCCTGAAATTTAAAAAACTCCCTACACATTTTAATATACATTATCGTATTTTTACAATTATCTGTTAAAGAAACATTTTATTTTTGTAACATTAGGACGACGCGCAATAACAATTTATTGTATATATTTATGTGCTGTATTGTTGAACTCAATATACAAGGTCCATGAAATGTAGTAGAAAAGTAAGGAAATCAAAATATGATTGAAGCCAAAACACAAGTACCTACTAGTAGGTAATGAACAAGGTTGCAGTCATTCTGTTTATTTGGACTTTCTGATTTTACATTTTCTCTGTCATTTGAGTACAGTTTTGTTCAGATACCACGGAGAGATAACAATTCTTATGCTATAAGATATCTACATTCAATGTTGCCAACTCAGCTCTTTTAGAGCTAGATCTAACTCTTAATCGAGGTCATCAGCGCCAAAAAAGGTGGTTCATCTTCTTAGCTCCTTTTTTTCCTACGTTGCTCTTTTTTCAGACACGTAAAATGATGCACCTATGAGGAACCGGCCAATAACTCTTAGCTCCTGGTGACATATAGCTTTACTTTAAAAATTGAGTTGGCAACACTGTCTATGTAGGTATACCCGGATAAAAATTTAAATATAGGGTGTCCAGGGGTAAAGTGTGCTAACTATGGGGGCGCTCCTACATAATAGTATGTTAAAGTAAAAAAGATAAATAACCTTTTTTTCCAAATTTCAATGTTTTAAGGTAATTTTTAGGTAAAAAAAAGTTGAATTGTTTGTATGGGAAAATAAATATTCTTCTATGAGAAAATAAACATTGGAATTTCGAAAAAAGTTATTTATGTTTTTTACTTCTGCCATCGTGTAGAATCACCTCCCACAGTTAGCGCACTTTACCCCCTGACACCCTGGAAATGGAAAATAGTTGCTACAAGACAATGACATGCTGAACATGCACAAGTAGAACAAAAGTTTCGTGAGAACTCCGTGTAATTAGGTTAAGTGTCAGCCAAACAATTGATAGTTAGGCCAGTGCTTTGTTTGCTGAAGGCAATTTTGCTAGCAGACCTGCATTTTCATTTCTTCCTTATTAAATCACTTTGTATTCTGCAATACAAATGTAAAATGTCAATTAACTGATCAAATAATTAAAATTATACAATAACTGTTAACACAATTAATTTTATACAACCATTTTATTACATACTGTTTTGTTCTATTAACTTTTATAAGGAATTAGGAACATGTTTAGTGTATTATATTATGTATATGTATAAAGCTATTTTAACATGACTATGTAGCTACATTATGTATGTTTTAACACTTGACTGTGGTAACACTTCTGAAGTTATTAGTTTTTAAATCTCTCCAAATGGAAACAGATTTCCTAAATTTATTTGATGTTACCCGTAATTATAAAAAACATATTTTAACTTTGTATAGATTAATTTTTTCATATGTAAATAATTATTACTACGTGGAAAACCATTTTACTAATCAAGTTATATTTTTAACTTGATTTATTGACATTTCCTAAATGTGATAAAATTTACAGCAATAGAGAATGGTGGATCAATTTGATCAACTTGTAAATAATTGTTTTAACTTTGGTGCTTCATTAATCTATTTTTATTCCTATTGTGCCAAATTCATTTTTTATGTATCTTTTTTTTAACCTTTTTATGTATGTATATATGTGTAATGAGTATTACGACAGTCTGTCCGAAAGTAACTCCAAAATTAAAGATAAAAGTAACTCCTCCTTAATAGTAATTAAATTCTATGTAGTTATTGGAATTGACAGATAAAAATAAAATAAATATTTATTATTCACCGGCAAGAATGCTATTCTAAATAGTGGAAAGTTAGTAATACAAACTTAATTACAGATTCTGTCGCTCCAGTAATCTTTTTATGCACTACATATTTCTTACGAGAAAAGCAATCCTGGACGTTTTTCCTTTAAAATTACTTTGACATATTTCAATGTGAAAGTTAATTTATACAATATTGAAAGTACAAAAGATTACATGCCTTCCATTTATTTTGTAAACTTGAGTTATCTTGAGAATCTATTTATTTATAAATTTCCCAACTAATTATGATAATTTAATCAATGATCACGGATCTTTTATGAATCAGGCAAAGGTAACACATATTTTGAATCGGATAAAGAATAGGTGCTAAAATGAATATCATAATTAACAAGTTACCGTATCTTAGCGCAACTGCTCGAATAAAATAACAATTGTATAGATTGTATTGTTACATATAAGGATGGGGGAAGCCACCTAAATTTCACATTCCAAACCTACTTATAGCCTCGCCTTGCCATTTATCGTATCCAATCTCCTTACAACTGGTATGACTTGATTTACAATCTGCATATTAATTTCAATTCAATTCAATTAAAAAAAAATTGATTTGTTGTTTTATCGTTGGAAATAAAGTTCTATTCACAAAATGACAAAATAGGTTTTTTACAAGCGCGTAGTGTAATGTGTATGTTTGAAGATTATTTTTTTGAGCTCTAGTTCCTAGATTCTTATTTACATATATCCATGGTTTGTACTCGGTTTTGTTTAAAACATATTTTTAAAAGCATGAAATATTCTAAATTTACAATAAGCAAAAAATGACACATTCCTATTTGTTTATATACTTCCACGTATGTATGACAGTAGTAAATCGCAATATGTATTATAATTCATCACACTAATCCATAACATTATTCTGTTTGTATTTCTCAGTATTCTCTTTCTATGTATATATTTTTTTAATGTTAATTCTGCGGGTGTTTAATATGAATCAACCATGTGAAGATACTGTATCCTATGTTTGTGCTATAAATATGACAATGTGAAATTATTGTTAAAACCGTGAAAGGAAAAAGCACAACAGATTTCTTTATGGAACCCTCCAAGTAAATCATCAGGTCATCTGGATAATGGTTACTTACTGTTAGATATAACTTTTGAGAATCCCTAACATTTTTAATAACGATCTATTTATTAGCAGTTAAAATTTTAAATATTATTATTTAGTCAAAGTTTATAAACCTTTATATTTTTTGTTATTCTCATACAAGGACCATGTTCTATTAAATATAATATTTTAAATGTAACAATATTTTCTTTTTTTAAAGACTAGTTGTACCCCGCCACGCGTTGCTGTGGCTCAGTCTGACTGTGCAGATAGAGAATCAATAGCGCGTTTTACTTTTACCTCCAACAGATGGAGCTGTTATTCAATAAAAGCATGTTTTTACAGGTGACACCTATATATAAACACACACGTATTCGAATGCAACAATGTGTCAAAATTTTAAAGCAATCGGTGAAGAACTTTCAGAGATTTAAGATTTTGAACAAACAAATATTAACAAATAAATATTCTTCTTCGGTGCTGTACTCACTGTACAGCACCAAAACGCGAGGAAGTTTTTAGCAATGTACAGGAAGGGTGTGTGAAGTAGC
The DNA here is from genome assembly GCA_026573805.1 of Hesperophylax magnus. Lineage (NCBI taxonomy): Eukaryota > Metazoa > Arthropoda > Insecta > Trichoptera > Limnephilidae > Hesperophylax > Hesperophylax magnus. The sequence goes on from JAIUSX010000049.1 coordinate 17,403,371, forward strand.
TAAAACCGCGATAGGGAGAATGATATGAACTAGGTCCCCAGAAGTACCTCCTGGAAACTGATGAAGGGGACAGTCTTCTTCGTTTTTTATGTGAATACCACACAAGAGGCCCAACCATCTGGATCCAGTGAGACTATGGTATCCCCAATTGGGGTGTGTTGTGAGGCTGAAGGTAGTGGGGAGGGGAGTAACATTTCAATTCTGTATGGTGGTCTTCATCGGTAATATTGAGAGTATCTTCTACTCTGGAACGGGCTGCAAATAAGCTATATTGTTATTTAATTAATTAATTGTGAAAAATACAAATAATATTTACTCACGCACACCACGATTTGGATCCGCGGCCTCCGGATTTGTTGTCGAGAGCCTTACCCCTAGACCATGGAGGCCATCATTCGATATGTTCTGATGTTTGAAATATGTCCACCTTTACACAATTCAAAACCCTTTAGGCTCCATTTATGCATCATTATGCGCAACAGCTGTGACTGCATCGGATGTAGTTTTGAGAAAGAATTTGCATAAAGGAAGGATCTATACAGCAGTGGGGCCATCCGTGACTTTCAGCGGGCTATAGTGGTAAGATTGAAAAATACGACAATGATGATGTTTGTCAAATTTTTTTTCAAGATTAATATTTTTTGTATGAAGACTTTCAGGAATCCTTCAGTTTGGGGAATCGCAACATCCCCAAATTGAAAATCTTCAAACAAAAATGTTTTCAGCTATCATTAATGTTGTATTTTTCAATCTTATTACTCTACCTCACTGAAAAGTCACAGATTGCCACTGCTATACAGTGAAACCCTCTTTTTTACAAATACATAAATAGTTTCCCACTATTTTATTTGTAATTCTATCAGTTTCTCTTCAGTGATAGTGGTGACTACAGGAGTTGTGACACAAATGTTATGAGGTAGAAGGAAGAGAGAAAAGCTCGGAATGTAATTGCGTAAAACGAGAATCTATACAGTGAAACCCTCTTACAAGGTTCTCACTTAAGAAGATTTGTTTTTCAGTCCCTTTAAGATCGAAATTTAAAAATTGCCTAATTTATTCCACATAACGTATTAAATTAAAAAATTAAACTAACGTATTCCCATCAAGGTTTTTTTCGAGTCTCTCGGAAAACCATATATGAGAGGTTCACTGTATTTAAATGAAAATAAACTCATCAGTTAATTGCCTAGTAACGTAACATATTTATTATTTATTATAAGCCAGAGAATATACAAAACAGGAGGATAATTTAATGGTTGGCGTTCCATTCCTCACGTTCAGCCCGCTCGCGCTTGACCATCTGCACGATGGGTTCGAGGTACCGGTTGGCCACGTCAGCCTCTACGGTGGTCCACTGTTCCTTGGGCAGCGTTATCTTCTGCATGGAGCACTGCGCGGCACGCACCAGGCGGAAGTTGCGTTCGTCCACGATCTTGGCGGGCAGGCGGCGGATGGCCTCCACGGTGTCCTCGTCCTCGTACAAGATATCGTCGCGGAAAAGTCCTGAATTATACAACAAATTTAAAAAAATTATTTTAGTATCAATTCTTAGTAGATTACAAGTGAAATAATAGTGTAAATGAAACAATATTACATTGTTTGAACCACATTTTTTTTATATATTAACAAGGGGGAAGATAAATACTATATTACAAAATATTAGGTGAACATATATTATTAAATGTTGAAGTGGGGGTAGAGGCGTGACTAGGGATTATTGAAGAGTGGGGGGGGGAAAAATAACAGAAGGTGAATGGGAGCATTCTGAAATGGGACGGTAAATAATATTGTTTTGTCTATCAAAACATATCATTAAAACTATCATATTACAGTCCCATCTTATATACATTCTCCTCCCCCCATTCTTGACTAATTCCTAGTCTCGCCTCCACCCCCAATCCAACACCTTATATTATATACTATGTTCACCATTATTTTATAATGTGAAGTTAGTACATATTTTGCCCTTAGGAAGGAACGGTTGTTCCAAAACTGGTCAGCATTGATATAAAAAATATATTATGATTCAAACAGAGTAATATTGTTTCATCTATTTATAATTGGTAATCACAAGGTTATAGCAAACATTCAAAAGTAGAAATAGTAGTGATTTGTTAGCCAAATTCAGTAACAAAGAAAGAAGATTGAATGCCGAGCTTTTTTATGTGAGAGTAAGCAGTGATTCACGCACTTTTGCTACAAAGTATGTCATACGCTTAACATTTATATGAAGCTAACGTTTTTTTAAATCTGTATACAGATGCAGAGGAGTGGCGTGATAAAATTCCACACTGGTAAAGTTGCCAAATTCTGCCACACGCAATATGCAAAATTAAAAAAAAAAAACATGATTTCAACATAATTAATACAAGAAAGAACTATTTATGTCCGGGGAGTTGATAAAAGATGCATTAAAGTTCCATTTTTTCTCAAAGTTAAAAATTTCACGACCGCTGGTTTTCTTATTTATATCACCTAACAATTATGGTAAGTCAAGTTTGAAAGTTACGAAATACGCAGAAATTATTAAAATTAAATAATAGTATTAGGCTGATCGTATAGCATTGTTCTTGTCAAAAATCCCTCAAAGGCGCTGTACAAATAAATATATAGTAAAATTAATAACGTATTGTGTGCGTGTTTTACCATCTCCCCAAATGTAAATAGTTGTTTCTTGTAGTAATCAAGTTGAAATAAAGTGTTTTTTAAAATTTTATTTGGCATTGTGCGTGAGGCGAAATTCGGCAACTTTTTCCAATTACGTTAATTTTTTTCTAATAAAACTCTAAATTTATATAGTAAACCAAAACGTTTTAAATAGCATATTTTAGTATACGTAGGCGAGGCAAATTTTATAGAAGTGTCGTACATAATTATTTGGCAAGTGTTGTATAAAGATTTATTTTTATTCATAGTAGTTGATGTGTTGGGGTGAAGTCATCTGTCAAATCAGAAATGATTTAGGTTAAGCCCAATTTTATCACATTTTTTTAACAAATCGAGTAATGTAGTAATAATACCATATTTGTTGAATCCAGAAGCATTGTAAGCCCATCTCCTCAGCCCAGCTGAAACATGAAGGATAATATTATTATGTAACATTTTTCAAAAACATTATCGTTAAATTATTCAAAATAAAAATCTATTATAAATAATTTTGCTCACTTATGGCAGTAACTTTAGCAGCAGCGGAAGCCATTTCAATTTAGAGAATTTATATAAATATATCACAAAATATTCTCAACGAGAGAATCTTCTAATCGATGTCGACCACAGAAAAAACCATGAAAAAACTGACAACCGAACGTTCAATGCTGCCATTCAACAAAATCAATTATAAAGCAAACCACCATAAAGTTTAGATCCATGCATAAAATACTCATTCAGACATGGCGATTTTAGTTGATCAACTCTCTGTTGAATGATACTTGAAAGCTTTTTTTTTTTTTTATAGTGAATACCTCACAAGAGTCCCAACTGCTCCCGTCTGGAGCCAGTGAGACTATGGCATCCCCAATTGGGGGATGTTGTGAGGTTGAAGAAGGTAAGTGGGGAAAGGAAAGAGGAAGGTGGGGAAGTACCTGGCTATTCAGATCTAGTCACTAAACACGGCTAAAGCCATTTGGAGCAACGTTTCAATTCTGAATGGTGGTCTTACACCAGGGCGATACTGGTAGTATCTTCCACTCTGGAACGTGCCGCAAATATACTATATATTATTTTAATTAATTAATTGTGAAATAACACAAATTAATCAAATAAAATTTATTTGCGCACGCCGGGTTCGAACCCGCGACCTTCGGAATGGCAGTCCAATGCGTTACCACTGCACTATGCCGGCCGTCAAAGCTAATCGATAAGTGTGAACAGCCTTTCAACAGAGTTAATCAAGTTTTTAGTTGGGCGACTAATATTCCGTTCAGACAGAGCGATTTTCGTTGAACGACAAAAATTGAACAAGATTTCGTTCAGACGTTTCAGTTTAACTCGACCCGATATTGTTAATTAAGATGAATAAATGATATTCCGCGGCATTCCCCAATTGATCTGATCCCCTCTCCAGAGGAAGATAATAGCGTAGTGTGTCGGACCAACATATAATACGTAAATTCCACGCCCAATTTATGCACACATAATATAGCGTAATGTGTCTAAGGCCATATGCTTTAAAACTGATACGTGAGTGAGGGGGAGAGGAAGAAGACTATAGAATAACGATATAAGTTATTTCAGTTCCAATTCTGAGAATTAAATAAGACGGCGCATGCAATACGCAGCCCGACCAATTTTTAAATTACGTAAAAAAACTCGAATCCGTACAAAATTTTACTAAAAGTGTCAAGTCCAAGTGGACAAATTGGAAAACGGTATGCTCAGTGTGTACTGGCAGTACCTAACCAACGATTAGAATATATGACGAGTATGCATATTAAGAATATAGTGTAAATTTTGAGAATCTAGAAGGCTGTGCAATAAGCAATGGCGGAGCCAGTCATCGCGAACATGGCTGAAATACGGTGGAAATGTCAATAAAGAAAAACACTACTACCCCATAATTGACTGTTAATTGTAAGAAACAGTGCTTTTATATAAGTGAGGATTTTATCTTAGTGTTTTTTAGTGAACATTCGTGTGCATCATGAACGGTTTAAGCCTCAGTGAACTTTGTTGTCTGTTTTGTTGTCCGCCATGCCCAGGTAGAATCGCTGCTAAGTTAGCTTTCCTCCCTCCGGAGCCTACCTATGCTTTCATCGCAGACGATACTGGATCCACTAAATATACTCTTAACTTAACCGAAAGAGCAGAATGGCAATATTCAGACCGCGAAAAAGAAAACGTCGAAGGGTTTTTCTCCAGGACCTCAAGGGGTAACAGAATCGCTTGTCTCTTTGTCAGATGCAGTGCGAATGCGAGATTTACAATCCTATTTTCTCACGGGAATGCTGTGGACTTAGGACAAATGAGCAGTTTCTACTTGGGATTAGGTACCAGAATAAACTGTAACATATTTAGCTACGATTACTCGGGATATGGTGTGAGTGGAGGTAAACCCTCTGAAAAGAATCTGTATGCAGATATTGATGCTGCCTGGCTGGCTCTGAGGACGCGCTATGGCATCAGCCCGGAGAACATCATCCTCTACGGGCAGAGCATCGGCACCGTGCCCACTGTGGACTTGGCCTCCCGCTACGAGGTGGGGGCTGTCATCCTGCATTCTCCGCTCATGTCCGGCATGCGGGTGGCTTTCCCCAACACTAAGAGGACTTGGTTCTTCGATGCATTTCCTAGGTAATTTACTTATCATGTGACTTGCCTTGGCCTAGTAATTTATGACCCCAATTTGAATACTAATCCTTGTCATTTGGAATGTTGTTTATTATACTTTTTCGGATAAATCATCTGATTCCATTATGTTTCTGGGGCTTACCCACTGCCATTCTTCATGTTTTAATCATTGCTCTTTTGTTCTAACTTATTAGGGATGATTAAACCCCGTATATATTATTATCAAAAGTAATTGAAGACCTTTAGCTTGTTACTAACATTGCCGCATTCCTCGGGTTGGCTAAAGGTACATAATGTAATGTTAATAAGAATATTTCATATTGATAAAGATAGAGACTTCAAATTTAATCAATCGGTACTATTTTAGACATGTAGGTACATTATTTATTCCAATCAGCTTTGCACGCTATGAAACGGGCGAAGCATTCATTATAATTATTATTTTTGCCCTCATTTATATTATCATGTAGGTAGGTAATTATTATTTAGGTATTTGTGTTGTATTATGAGAATGGTTATATATCGGAAAATATGGTAAAGGCTATGAATGAATACAATTATTGTAATTAATCTTGCCTTTATTTTCCATCTGACCTTTAACCTGATAGTTGAGAATTTATCACGTTATTTCTTATACCAGCCTTAAGAGTAATGTAGTAAAGTAGTTCGAATTCTGTAATCTTTCAATACGCTGAAATAAATTACAAATTTAATGGATTGAATTATTTTACGTAAAACGGATAATAATAATAATATTTGGCTAATTTATATAGCTCCGTTTTCGTGGAAAATTACCTCAATGGGATGTACATAATTTATTATGTTTTCAATGCTTAGTTTATCAATAAAAAAATAGTGTTGTCTAAAACTATATTTTAGCTGATGCCTTTAAAATTGTATTTTTGATTTAATAGTTTTCTTCCAACATTTCATGAATCCACTTAGTTTTATTTGGCGTACATTGTTATTTTAGCTTGAAACAATTTTCTGCTTGTTTCCAATGAGACCGCATTACTTAGGACGGGTTGTTTCGGAGAATCTGAACAATTCATCAAATTTCAACGTTCATTTTCAAGTTCTGAGAAAGATTTTTTCAAGTTCTGTTTTTATTTCAGTTTTGTCAAGCAACTAGTCTACACTGATATAAAAACAGAACTTGAATAGGACTTTCACAGAACCCGAAAATGAACGTTGAAATTTGATGAATTGTTCAAATTCTCCGAAACAACCCGTCCTTAGTCGTTTCATATTATGAAATCCAAACTGGAAGCGAACTGATGATGATTGACTGATCTAATTCCAGTATTTTTGTTGGATATTTTCCAGTTACTCTGATGTTGAAAATCATCATGAATCACTAGTTTCAACTGACTTTGTGTACATTTCATATGGCACAGTCGGTGAAATTGTAATTAGAATCTTTACTATTCAATTTTAAAATTACCAACTAAGCAACTGAAAACTCTTAAATATATTCATAAAAGGAGTCAAAAAGCTAATTCTATTTTGTTGCTTGGCTTTCAGCATGTTATTCTGTTTTACCCAGTTTATCATAATTTCTGAATTATAATCATTAGATTATGTTCGGAAAATAAATATGATGATACACAATTCCTGATGACGTTACTAAGTAGAATCTTATCTTAAATAAATTTCATTACATGTTTTATCTTCTGATGCCAGTTCATGATTCATTTTAATAACCTTTCCTATGCATGTAGGTTTGCAGAAAAACAATATTATGTTCAACCAAATAATTTCTTTGTTTTTATTGCACACTTTTCTTTGTTCATTAGCTGCTAATTTATTGTTTACAATACAAATATTTTGATGACAAAATTTTTATGCTTTATATTATATTTTATTATGCCAAAATTTATTTCAGTCTTAAAATAACAATGAACGCATGTTTGTCAAATCAAACTTATAATATGTTTTTATTTCTTCCCACAATAGTATTTTGGTAGAGTGTCTTGTAATGTGTTTACATCTCTGGTAGTGTTTTAAAGCCATTCCATACTAGACAAAATAAAAGATTTTATTTAATCAGTAAACCTTGTTTTTTTGCGCCTGTAAAAAGCAGTAATTTTTATGATAGTATTTATTAACTCTAGTCCTCATTTTGTAAATCTTTGCAGTTCAAAACAAAGTATTAACTATTATCTACACAAATAAAAATGTAAATATTCATTTGTTCAAGTTCTTCACCGATTGCTTTCAAATTTTGACACAACATTGCATTCGAATACGCATGTGTTTTTATATACCTATATTATATAGATGTCACCTGTGACAGTATTTTTTAAACAGCGCCATCTGTTGGACGTAAAAGCAACACACACTATTTTTTCTCTATCTGCACAGACAGACTGAGCCACAGCAACGCGTGGCCTTGTACAGCTAGTATTATAATATTATACTTGTCTTAAAAATGTAGTCCTCCATATAGCTTATAGTATCACGTTAATATCTGACACTAAATAACCAACAAAGGTGGTAATAAATAGTCCTTCACTTTCTTTTATCCATTTTCTACAATGTCTAAGAGATATTTTGGTTTCCACCATTTATCCTCATCTCAAATGTATCAAGTTTCATATAAAAAATATAACCACTACTTTATTCCACTGTAGAATATTATTTTGCCTGTGCATGCGCATTACAGAACATGATGATGTTAATGTGGTGATTATGATTGATTCCAGTATTGATAAGGTGCCCAAGGTGACCTCGCCCGTGCTGGTGATCCACGGCACCGAGGACGAGGTGATAGACTTCTCCCACGGGCTGGCCATCTACGAGCGCTGTCCGCGGGCTGTGGAGCCGCTGTGGGTAGAAGGCGCCGGCCACAACGATGTGGAGCTCTACAACCAGTATCTAGAGCGCCTGAAGCAGTTTGTGTCTGTGGAGCTGCTTAACTGACAACGACTGCAGGCCCCTGTAGGCCAGAATAAAACAGGTATATCATCCAAATGAACTGCTAAAAGGTATTACATTATATAATGTGCAATTTAATAGCTGACACTTCTACACTCAAGTAATTAGACTTTTTTTGCCTTCTAATGGTTTCTTTCAATATACATACATAATGCCAATTCAATGAACTGTAAGTATTATTGTACTGTTGTTACACAGAGTATTTTGAATAAATGATACAGGATTGCAATCAGCATTAAATGATAACTTTATTTTTCCTCAATGTTATTGCTCGAGAGGTAGTGGTTCATTTTATACATCGATAAAGTTGTAGCTTATATTGAAATGCCCACTATTTTTCAATTTCGTCTTTATGTAATATTTCTAGAATTTTTAAGGCTAATTCTAAACTCAAGCTATTTTTAGTTCATTTTGTAAACATAATTCAATGCCCATATTATTTAATATGTATTCTGTATTCGGCAAATGGGTTATTACTTACGAAATGTTTAACTTTTGTGGTTAAAGGTGAGGACCCCGTACCCGCTCCAGTCAGTCAATCAACCGTCAGTTCCGAAACCACCAGCTCAGTCACTGAAAAGCTCCTATAGCTAGCAGGGGCCGGGTCCAACCACTTGGCCGGCCCCAAACACAATTCCTCTAATGCAGAGCACCAACGCCCTCCACCGTACCACACCAGTCTGTCCAGCACGCCTCCTCGCTATCACTCCAACCTCACCGGCAGCAGCTCAGCCGCAGAAGCCAAGATGGAGAGATTTATCAAGATGGCCATAATGCAAGAAACCGAAGATGAAAAATTTAATGTTAGCATCAATATTATAGGCACGGAATCTCCCGAACCTGCTGTGATGAAGATTCGCCGGCCTATACACTCCCGCAGCAACAGTGATGTGACACCGTGTTGCGTGTGCCCGCCCTCCCCTCTCCCTCCCGCCCCGCCGCCCCCCACTGCCCGTCCACATCCCCGCTCACGCTCCCTCGGTGCACGCCCCTCCCACAAGCAGGCGGTCAAGCACCAGCAGGCACTCTCCCTTCAGAAGACTTCACCCTCGCACTTAGCGGTAGATTTCTCGCCTCATCTTGAAATAAGTACTCTAAGTTCTATCCTGGCAAAGTGTGAAAAGACTACTTCGCCCGTGTGTAGTCCTCGTAAGATACGCAGCGAGCAAACCTCGCCCAGTGTGTCCGTTATCTCCATTCCTGAAGCTAATCCACATCCAAGAACTGTGCCCAGCCATATAGATAAGAGCAGCAGTCAGCTGGTGTATGTTCCTTGGGATCCCTGGACCAAGCAGTCTGATAGTGATGTGAAAACCATGAAAAAACTGGCTAGGACCAACTTATCTTTGGAGTGCTCACCTGCTGATAATGGCCCTTGGATCCTTAATTCTTCATCCAAAGGATATTCTCAATCTCAGCGACAGCTTTATAGAAAAGCTAAATCGTTTTCCAAACAAAAAAGTACCGGAGACAATAGAAAAGTAGAGAATATCTCTACTCTGCAGGTTTCTAATCTAGCGGTACGAAGAAATTCTAAATTAGAACGGCTGTCCCCTGTTTCGTGCAATACCTGCTGGTCCACCGATACGTGCAAGTGCTCTAGCACTAAAGCTGACGACAATCTGAGTCTTAATATACCTCTCTCTCCGGCATTCCTTGACCGGTCTCCAGACTTGCTGCTGGCAGCACGCTCCAGTCCCGTACGCCTGACTGCGGAGAAACAAATAGTGATTAAGAAATCGCCGGTCGTACTAAAGAAAAATAGCAGGTCTCTTTCGGTCAGTGGCATAAAGTGCCTGCATGATCTTGCGTCTTCTCAAATAAACGGTAAAGTGGATATGATGTGCACTTGCAATACGCTGAAACAGGGATGGATTTCCCCTCGTCCCTCACCACGTAAGTCTTTACCCCGATCAGAATACCTGTCGCTGTCTAAGGATTGCGAAGTAGATTTGTCCAAGGTTCCAAGTAGAAAGAATAGTTTTTCCAAGGTGGCTTCTACCAATAATTCACCCCCAGTTGTATCACAGATAGACACTAGCAACAGTCCTCCGCAGATGATTAAAATTTGTGATGTTTCAGATGTAACGCCTCGAGCAGAAGTGAAGGAACCGGGCGCCACTAAACCTATGGAGGGGTGTGATCCTCTTCTAGAAACTACTTGTTAAAATTTTCAATACTTTTCTATGTCACTCTAGTTTGGCACGAGGACTCTAAATATAACGGTTTTCACTTAGTAGTTTAAGCATACTTAGGAAACATTATGATAAACATCAAATCAGTATCTGTTAAGGAAACCACACAAATCACTGAATGGGGATTGTTGCTAGATATGTATTGTGACTCACACGGAATCTAATTAGGTGGTATGTACACATTGACTTGTGATGGTATGGTAAGCAGCAGGTAGTAAACCTCTCGGCAGAGATTGGTAGGGTCCCACGGTTCTTATTATATGTTATGTTGGGGATGTGAAGACAATTATTCTGTTATAGTGAAATATTCACTTGACATTCGCTTTCTCCACTACTTTCACCACGTTATTGTCATATTAACGGAGTAAACATCCATCTTAACGGAGTCAGCGTCCATCTTAAATAAAATATTGTGATTATTGAAAAATGTTATCAAAAGACTGCGTATGGTTTCAAATTAAAATGTATGTGTTCAATGGCGATGCATACATCTCAATGTTTGGTTCATCTCGAACTAGGTGTTTATATACCGTAAATATCGTAAACTCTTTTGCTAGGATTAGACTAAATTTAATGGATTTATTAATTTGTTTATATAGTTATTAACTACTTAGTATACATTTCAATTATTATGCATTTGTTGACCTCTTTATTGAAATTGAATGTCTTCCCGTAAACCTGTTGTATTTTTTATCTTGGCAAGTCGGAAGAAGAGAAATGTATAAATTGAATAAGCTGGGAATAGTTTCAATGACAAAGTTTCTAAAGGTTAACCGTGGATTACAAACTCTCACATAAAGTTCCATCTTGTACTTATGGTGTGTATATTATGTGTGTTGTTATGTGCTATGTCTGGTTGAGCTGTAAAATATTTACTTGTATAGATTTTTTTATTATTTACATCACTTTTTTAATTTAGACCAAATGAGTTTAATGTGAGTCGACGAACTCCTAAATATTTAATAAAAAGGTAGTAAAAGGCAATTCTTTTGCATTGACGTGTTTCCCTTTTACTAAACATGTTTCATCATTATTTGTGCAATGAGCCGATAGTATTTTTTCATACTGATGCTCGTAATTTTTAGTACATATTATTCTTACATTTTATATTATTAAAGAAAAATCTTGTCAACTTGGAAGCAATCAATATCAGAAAGTTCTTTAAATGTTACATGTAAAATATTATCATCAACCTCATGTAATATTAGTTACAACTTATTATAATATTAAATAAAAATAAAAAATATAATAATTTGTTCATTTCAATCCATGCGTCAATAATTTCTTCGCTCTAAATGAGTGTCATTTTGCAGAACGGAGCTCGTTAACAATTGAGGAAAAAAGTTTATTGTATACATCGCATTCGCCGAATACAATTCGAATGATCTGAGCAGAGATGTGCAAAATGGGTACCCAAAACCATTTGAAATGCAAAATGGAAATGGGTCAAAACTTTTCCATTTGAAAATGCAAAATGCAAAATGGTTTTTAGAAAAGCATTTCAAATGCAAAATACCTATTTTCAAAATGAATTGAAAATGCAAAATGGTTTCTCAGGTCAAACAATTAAAATAATTATAGAATTTTTAAATAGTTTTTTCATTTAATAATGGACATCAATGTAGAACAAACATATTACATGATGGTAAATCAAAAAATGCCACGACTACGGATTATCAACCACAAAAAATTTGCGCGGAAAAAATGTTGCCAATGTAAAAACATAGAAACTGCTATCTAACATTTAATATTACAGCGTCATGGCCCAATGTTCAGTATTTTTTGTAATGGTATCACTCAATTGCCAGGGCTCCTACCAAGGAGCAACTTGACAAATGTAAATTATCTCTCATAGTGAGGTTGAGGACCGACTGATATTTGGGGCTTATGAAAAAAAGATGAGTGAAGATAGTAGGAAGAATGTTGCAAAAAAGCATTTAAAATGGAAAATGCATTGAGAAAAGCATTTGAAATGCAAAATGGTTTTCAGAAAAGCATTTAAAATGCAAAATGGAAAATACCCATTTTGCATTTCCATTTGAAATGGATTTATTTGAAATAAAGTACATCTCTGGATCTGAGGTATACAATGTGACAAAGGTAAATAAATAAAAATATACATATTAGATAATCAGAGCGTGATTGAGATGAATTTCAGCTGTTAAGGGTAAACCACCGATACAATATTGTATTGGTATGCCTTTTTTGAAAGAATTGTTTTTGTACGGACAAAACTATTTATTCATAGTAGTCATATTGTGTATATACGGTGCGCAAATAATTTGTCTTAATATTTCAAAGCATAACTTAATAATAATTCATTTAACACCTATGAAAAAAATCTGAATAATAAAAAAATCTATGAACGCGTAGATTATAACATACGTTAGGTTTACCCCTAATTAGATTCTTTTCAAGTTTCTAAACTTGTTAATAAAGTAATTATGCATCTATTGCATGATATTTTGTGCTAAATATGTTCATTCATGAGACGCCAAAAGTGTATTATTTATCATGTATGTAATACATACTTATGAATTGGATTTTTTTTTTTTTTATAGTGAATACCTCACAAGAGTCCCAACTGCTCCCGTCTGGAGCCAGTGAGACTATGGCATCCCCAATTGGGGGATGTTGTGAGGCTGAAGGTAAGTGGGGATGGGAAAGAGGAAGGTGGGGAAGTACCTGGCTATTCAGATCTAGTCACTAAACACGGCTAAAGCCATTTGGAGCAACGTTTCAATTCTGAATGGTGGTCTTACACCAGGGCGATACTGGTAGTATCTTCCACTCTGGAACGTGCCGCAAATATACTATATATTATTTTAATTAATTAATTGTGAAATAACACAAATTAATCATTAAACGATACGTAAATCATTATTATCGAAGGATGAGCTTAACAACTTTATAAATTTGAACAGAAGTAGAAAAGTGAAGAGTGCAAAATAGTCCTGGGTCGATCGTGAATGACTCGCTCATTCAAACCCACTCAAAAGCCATCAAAGAGCGAGCGGTTTATTTTTTCGTAAGCACCCGGGTCTCGCGACCTACTCTCACAACCTGCCCTGGCGACCTAGCTAGCTATCATAAATAGATGTATGAGTGAGCGAGCGGGTTTGTAAGCCAGTGTGACAGGGCGAGCGACCAACAAAGATTTCTTTTATAGAACGTCTTCTCTTCTTGTTATTACATAACAGTTTTCTAACCCATACACTAATAATAATATGAACAATAAAAATGAATGCTTTTTTTACACAAATACCATACAAGAGTCCCTGCTCCCAACATTCTGAAGTTAGTGGGACTCATCAATTGAGATATGTTTTGAAACTGAAAGGAAGGAGATGAAGAAGAGAAAGGATAAAAAGTTCCTGGCTTTTCAGATTTTTAATGTATATTTTATTTAGTCACCAGATTTTACATCTTATACCTAATATATTATTTTCTAGGACTACTATAATATTATTTACTACTTACCTACTAAAATTTGGACTTCACATGATCTGGTCACCAAACAAGGCTAAACTAATTAACCATCATGCCATTTCTCCGGGAGTGGTAGGCAGAGAGGAGGGACTGCCATACAACTCTGTTTTGGCACACGCTCCTTACTTCATTACCATTCATGCATCGTCTCATACATGTTTTCCGACTCGACTCAACTCTTGATAAGCCATAGTGTATATTAAAAAAAATTCTGACAGTGCGCCTCCTATCGTATTTTAGCATATTATAGGGAACACGGTGAGATGGTTAAAATGTGAATTATATTTAGTTGAATTCCCGGTGAAGTCGAACAGTTGATACATTTTGCTCTCTCATGACTCTTTCTTACTTCCACTACCCCTTCCTTCTATTTGCAATCTTTAACTCTTAGGAGATAGATGGATGGCATTAAGGTGCTTTACCTGTAGAAGCCGGTCCCCCGCATAACTAGTGTTGAAGAATCGTGTCCATGGTACGCAGCCCAGTTATTGCAGGGTTAGCGTGTAAATATTTTTTGTCATCTAATATTACGTCTACTAGTTAAAGGAAAAGTAAAAATGTGACTTCATCAAGTTTAGTATTGTTTATAAAAGTCCTGTGTCCTCAATGTGTATCGTTTTGGCACCTAGCCGGGGCCCCCCTCCAACTTTTGGGGGCCTATGGAAAATATGATTTATTAATTTCTGAGTCCTGTGCCCTCAATGTGTTTCCATTTTCACAGCATCTCCGACGTTGACATATTATGCTTTAAGGCAGTGTTCCGCAAACTTTTTGTGTTCAAGGTACACCTATCAAATCAAGAAATTTTAGAGGTACACCAAAGAAAAAAGCAATATTTATTTATTACTAAAATCAATATACCTAATATGAAAAGATGTTTAGTGAGAAATGTGAGCCTGTTTAACTGAGAACAGGCGATGAAAATTTGGAGCAATCGTTGATAAGGCTGCTCTCATCTCTTCATTGATCGTCCTCAGGCGTTCTCTTTATTTTGATTTAATAGTAGTGAGAGTTGAAAATCCCAATTCGCATAAGTAGGCTGTGGCAAATGGTAACATATTTTCAACAGCACGCTTTGAAAGCAGTAGATACTCATTTTTTATATGCAGCCAAAAATGTGCTAGCTCTACTTTGGAAAATTTTAGTTTTAATGTCCGATCAGTTTTTAACTCCGTGAATTCTTCCTGCTCGTTTATCGGCAGGTGTCCAAGGGAAATGTTATCCGAGAGTGGATTTCGTACGCAGTCCATAGGTTGTAGGTCACACTTAGGAAAATAACAGTTCATTTTTTCTGCTAATAGCTCCAAGTGTTTCACTATCAAAGCCTGCACTTTTTTCTGAATCGGCAGCCATGACATTTGGAAACAATTCATTAATGAAGACGTCTAAATATAAGAATTCTTGGCTTGCATTTTTATGTTGAGCTCATTATATATGCAAGTTTTACTATCCATTCTTCTTTTTTAAACTCAGAAGCAAAATTTGAACCCTGGGCCTCTAAAAACGTCTGGGACTCATTTTTTAGCTCGTAAATCCGAAATAATACTTTTCCGCGAGAAAGCCATCGTACTTCTGTATGAACAGAAGTGACTGATGATCTGCTCCCATTTGCTTTCTTATTATCTTCACAATACCTTGATTTTTTTCCGCGGCACACAAACTGATGACCACAGTACACCAGTGTGCCGTGGCACACGCTTTGCGGAACACTGCTTTAAGGAACTTATTTCCTTTACCCCCCCTACCCACGAGGTTTGGGCCTTAGACCGGGCCTAGGCGGTAGTCCGGCCCTGACAAGTGAGATGATGGGTTATGTCTGTATCGGGCACTAAACTCGTCTTACATAAACATAAAGTACAGTTGAGCATGATAACACTATTATTGTGATGATGTGTTGCGTTTCAAGTAACCTTTTAATTGATTGTGGGTGTGTACCTTAATAATAATTTGTTTAGCGCCGCTTTCTTCAAAAAATCTCAAGGGTGCTTTAAATATCAGGTAAGTACTACGACTGCTTGGGCCCCGGGCCCGATGATTTATACCTCCTTGAACCTCCCTTTCTGCCGCCCCGCCTATGGTCTTGAGTTGCAGGACATCCTCAGGCCAGGGACCCTGGGTTGATGCCCAGCAATCAGCATTTGCTGAAATGCTGACCGTTAAATCCCTGGTTGTTCCTGCAATACTATGAGTAGGTGTGGGTACTGTTAACATAACTTTAATAAAGAGCTCATAATTTAAGGAAAGTAATAATAAATTAACAATGAATTCAAAGACCCATCAAAACCTGGAGTATTTTCAGTTTCTGAAATTTATAAATTTGTTGGAGAACACAAAAAGAAAAAAAAAGATTTTATATTTAGGAATCTACAGAAAATAAAGAGATACTATCAGTTTTTTCACAATTCCTTCACAGGAATATACCTACCTACACATTGTTTTGAAAGTATATATCAGCGTGCTGGCAGACTGGCAGACATTGTGCCGGGTACCGGGCTGGAAACGCGGTGACAAACTGCGACCAAAGGCTAAGCAACAGAGAAAGCAGAGTAGAGGTAACAATTATTTCACAAGCAATAATTATTCGCCTGAAACACTCATCCACATTAAAAATTCTCCTGATAAAAGACACATGACGCCAACGGGTCTCGTTGGCGTCATATGTCTTTTATTTTTCAATGTGGATGAGTGTTTCAGTCGAATAATTATTGCTTGTAAAATAATTGTTACTCTTTGTGCTATGCATAAAAAATCTTGAAACATTAGTTTACCAAAAAAAATAATAATTTACAGAGTAGAGGTAGTATCACATGTAGAAGAGTCAGTTCACTGAGATTAGTTTAAAAGATAGTTTCGCGATGGAAGGAAAAGAGAAAAATTAAGAGATTTTTTCAACAACAAACTTCAAACGCTCCTAAAAATTTTAAATATTAAAAATGTTCTTTCTTTCACTGGCTGAATCGGCTGATTGCACTGGGCGAATTGAGTATGCAGGTGGAGGAGGTACTTATTCAACCGAGTCATTGGGCCTTGCTTTAATCCAATTTGTCTCACCTGCTACTAGGCCGAGTACTGACTGTACTGATCACATCAGCCGAGCACTCGGTCGAATGCACTGCCTCGGCTGAGCACTCAGCAGGTGTAATTCAGGCATAATGGAGGGAATATTGTGGATTCTTCTAAATATAAAAGATTGTTTTGCTGGTACTTCAGTTATGTATAAAAAAACTGTTTATTAGTAATATAATTGTACATAAATTTGTAAACCATTCAAGTAAAACAGACGTTTAAAAATAAATAAATGTGGTCACGGAATGGATTCTTTACCAGAAATGTTAAACGTGAGTTTTTTCAATGTTAGCCACTAGTGTAGCATGTTGCCATCAGAGATGGTTTATTTATGCATCAGCATCAGAGTGTATGGGGAATGTCAGAAGTTCGAGGTATTATTAATTTGGGGTATTTGATAAATAAAGTAAATGAATAAATTTGCATGTTAAAAATATATAACCTTCCAATATTCTACAATGGTAAAACCAACGAAATTACAATATATATAAACCCATTTTTATTTGGTCATTGATAAAACCAATCAAAATCGTGGGACATGACAAAAACGCAACATACCAACTTGAGCGAAAATGCCCACTTATACACTTTTGAGAATTTTCTGAGAGTTGTAATTTAAATATAAAATTTTGATGGCATTTTCAAGTAGAAAGAAAGGAAAACTTGTCGAATGCCGCTGCATGCAGAGGCTCTTTAAAAAAAACAACACTTGATTTCAACTTAAATATCTACAGGAAACAACTATATGAGTCGGGGGGGGGGGGGTGAGTAAAAATTCAGAAAATAGATTTTTAGGGTGGTAGTTTGGGTTATTTTAATAATTTATGTGTGTTTGTTAACCTTCGAACATAACTATTTGAAAAAAAATGATATTTAATGCATCTTTTACCATCCTCCACGACGTAAATAGTTATTTCTTGTAGTAATTAAGTTGAAACCAAGAGCTATTTATAATTTTTACTTACTAAGCGTGCAGCGGAATTCGACAAGTTTATCGGAAGGAAATATTTCATTGAATTATTATAATCTCGCTCAAGGAAGCTTATTTGAATGCACGGCGTCGTCACAAAATTCATGACAATGCTACCAGTTAAATAAAATATTTTATGATTTAAGTATTTTTTTGACTTTTTGATATGGTGGCATACAGAGCTCCGCGCCAAAAAGGCCCCTTTCTCTTTCATCACGAGTTTAAATTATGGTTGTTGAAAAATAGATTTAGTTTTTGTGAAAATTTATTTGCAATGGTACATGGCTGCAGTTAGGGGGGTAATTTATGTAGGATTTGTTTCGGTTTTTTTATATTTAGTTTTGGCGTTTATGTCGTACTGGGCGAGATAATTGATGGACGCGTCTTTATGGGTTGGAATGCCCGAATCATGCCCGAATAAAATGATTCCACGAGACTTAAGATGTGGTCTTTACGAAGGGGGACTTAAGAGTCCTGGTGGAGCTGGGGACTGATGATTGAAGTCATTTTATTGACTTATTCGCAAACAAGCTTTTCTGAGAGTTCGTAATTTTCAGTGAAATAACAAAATAAAAATGGAAAACTAACCATAATCAACCAAACAAAGCCTATTTACACCTAATTAATAATTATTTAAATATTAATGTTCAGTTCCTAACTAACATTAACATTTTCATAATAAATATAGCGTTGATTTCCAGTATTCGGTGGGAGTGGCTTTGTTGATGTCATCGGTCACGTGACCAAAGTCGCGCTTGCGCAGTTTAGCGGCGTTGCGGGCAACAGTTTTTGTGGTTTGACGGCGTGGGTACGTCGTTTTGGTGCGCTGTGAAAATTGTTTTGATCAAGTGCTCCTTGGTTTTGTGTAGTGAAAATGGCGTCCAAAAGTAAGAAAACGACTGTAACATCTTCGAGTAGCATCAATGTATCTTCGCTTCAAACACCGCAGTCGAGCAGCACCCCTAGAAGCGGCAGTCGTCCCGCTAGCTCAGCCGGCCGGTCTGGCAGTCCCATGAGTCCTACTCGTCAAAGCCGTCTTCAAGAGAAGGAGTCTCTGCAAAATCTTAATGATAGGCTCGCTGCCTATATTGACCGGGTTCGTCACCTGGAGGGTGAGAATGGTCGTCTCACCAGAGAAGTGCAAACATCCCACGAAACGGTCACCCGCGAAGTTTCAAACATCAAGGGCATGTACGAGCATGAGCTCGCAGATGCTCGTAAACTTTTAGATGAAACAGCTCGCGAGAAAGCGAAGCTCGAAATTGATGTAAAGCGTCTCTGCGAAGAAAATGAAGATCTCCGCAAACGGTGAGTTTATTATTTATTTGTGAAAAATACCTTAAAAATTCCGAATGATATCATATCATATCATCAATATTTATTTTGATAAATAATTGCAAATATGTTTAGAAAAAGTATGCCTATTGTAAGGCCAGAATTTTGTAACAATTATGTGAAAAATTCTTGCATCGTAGCCAGACACTCAGAAATAACAATATCAATGTTATTTTTCGACATTCTAGGTAATATTTGATGAACATTTCGGTTCGACTATTTACAGTCAAATACTCTGGTGTGGCAAACCAACGAAACACGGCATAACCTACAGACAGGTAGTCATTCGTGTATCATCTTCGGTGTCAATAATAATGTTATAGGCTTCTTATTATTGTTTGAAAAAAACTGTAATTATTTCCCTAACCGCCACAGTTATGGAAATTAAAAATTGCATGCACAAAATAGGATATTAGGTTCTTAGTTTGGGTTAATTAAGTAATTTATGCGTATTTAGATTAAAACTAAACATTCGCAAGTGTCACTCCCTACAAAAAGTCCAAAATGGCGGTAAAGTGAAAGTTTTTTTGGTAAATTGTGAATAAAAATTATAATTCATCTTCCATCAAAATTCCGACGTTAATCGTTGTTACCTCTAGTAATTGTTGAAACGATCTGTAATTTTCATAATCTGTGCATATAAAAGTGCGGCGGTTAGGGAATTATTACCCGTTGGTTAAATACAACAAACTTGAAAAGGAATCCCAACACGGCATCATAACCCAAAAATTAATAACGATAATACTTTCGGCCGTGAAAATCTCAAAGCATTCCATTTATTGCATTAGGTACTCAATTTAACACGTTTTCCAGTTGAATTAATTAGTCAAGTTGTGCAGAACCAATAAATAGTGATGTTGACTTTATTAGTTGCCACATTCCACGACGAGATGAAAAAACAACTACTGGATTATAAATGTTAATAAGGTAGGTACTTGCCTATCTCCAAAAAATATTCATTTCCAAATACCCTTGAATGTCACACTTGCTCTCTATGCTAAACGAATCTAAAGGCGACTTTACCCAGCGTCATTTTGTCTCTCGATGATGTCACACTCCTGAAATAATAATCCTGACGTAATGGAGCACAGAGCTAAGGCTTCTATCCGGACCAGAGGAGAGGCTTCTGTACGTGCCCACGCTACACCAGCTATAATTAATTCTGTTAAAAATCGTTCGTATTGCAAATAGTGCCATTTACCGGTTGGTAATGGTTTCTTCAAACTTCTATATATTCCATGTCCGTAAGGTAGATTAGGAAGGGTGACATACTAGCTCCTTAAGTAAATGTTATTATGGATTTGGTTAACACGCTTTAACGTGCTTTATCGGGTCCCGCATTAAAATGATTTAACTTAAATTGCAAGCTTACCTAACATATCTAAAAAAAACTGAAATATTTGGTGAAAATGCATTAACCTGATATTATGTTACCCCCCTTTAAAGTTAAAGCTTGGTACAACCCTCAAATTCGCGTAGGAGAGATATGTTATAGAGTTATAGAAGAGTACGGGTCTACACTTTTTCCTGCTCTAAATGTGTGCAGAGTAGTGCAGTATAGTATCCCTTATAGTACTTACCTAGTTCACAGTAATTAACCTAGCCTCGCAAAATAATTATTGCTAGTATAATGAACCAGACTTGACATTTCTGTCACAGTTCCGTGATAGGTTAATTTGAGGATAGGTAGATAACTTCTGTCTGTCTGGACGATTTGGCCGAAGTGTTTGTCCCACAAATTGGGTCAAAACTAAATTTCGTCTCGGTAACGCCGACCTGAAATAGACGGGCCAATTCTGTATGACTATTTTTAATATAGGCGAACCCACGAGTTTTATATTGCACAACACGCCACTGGACTCTTATTGACCATTGCTGCCAAAGTATTTAAAAAAAATATTTTGGTGAAGTACAAATCTTCTCATATAGTTAGTTTTGTAATTTAAAAAAAATAGGTTTCGAATTTACGTCCGGTACCCGAATTTAGTTTGTTAAAAACTACGTTAATCGATCAGAATATCGTAAATTATTCTAGCAATAATTAATCCAAATGTTTCCAATCTAGTTGTTGTTTCACGAAGCATTACGGAAAATTATTATTTGAGTGTCGATATCTGGCTCATCAGATTAAATCGCAAGGCCTTGACAAACGTTGAATAAGCCGCGCTTTCGCGTGTTTTGCAGTAGTAAAACTAGTAAATGTTTACGATTCGTACAAGTTTATTGGGAAACTATGCCGGCGAGGAAATGCGTCATCGCTAAGTTGGGACTGAAGGTTTCCTCGGCTATTGATCGACGTATTTTTTTAATGAATACGTGAATTTAACCCGCATTGTGAAAACAATGGACTCGCCACAAATTCAAATGAACGTTTAGTGCAAAGGTTTTTATACCATTCGAGAGAATTAAGAATTTGAGCGATAGGCTTCATGCAAGCATAATGTATTGGAAGCCACCTGTTTCAATATTATGATTATCATCTCTCACAGTTGCAGTCATTCATCTTGCGGTGAATGCTATTATCACACTTGTGACTAACAGTCATTAATCATTCTTCATCTTGTTTCGTGCACAAGAATTCACATTGCACAGCCGAGTTAGCTAATGTCATTAACTTTCCAGTGTAATCATTTAACTACAACATTTTGATGATCGCTGGTCAAGTTTCGTAAATGGCTTCCAATCGAAACCCCAAAGTCGTTTGATGATTTAATTTCTTCTTAATTTAATGAATATTTTGTTTTAGAGTGTATAGATCACCTCAGGCTCTGAGGTTGTTAATCAACTTCGAACTCTTGATCATCCAACACACCTAAATGTAATCTTGTGGTTAATCAGGTACTTGCATAATGCATAAGCCTGAAGTCATACTATTAAATAAGACTGCGGTAAAAGCGTTAATTTTACTGAATCTAGTATGTTTATCGCCAGTGATTATAAATGTTATACAGGGTGCCCGGTAAGTGGTGGATAGCCTTTCAACCGTGGAGGGGGGGACCCCAAGGCGTTTCCGATTTTTGTTTTGTGCATAACGACTGTCCATTTACAATACACATGTAACATAAACTAGATATTTTTTTAAATATATATTCTTTAAGAAAGAAGAAAAGAAATATGGGATATATATTATGACGGATAATGTGCGGCATTTACAAGCCCCTTGAATCCTTCAAAGCTACTGTTAAAAATGTCAATATTCTTCGAAACGTTATTTAACAGCGCCATGCCTTGTCTCATGCTATGCCGAGGCCAATACGTCCATTCTGCTATGTGGGATACATAGAATCTCTAACGGTAACTTTTTAGTCAATTGGCCATCTAGGCCTCCATAAAAAAATGTGCACCACTAGTAGGTGAACCATAGGGGAAAAATTGATCAAAACACACATTTAAAGTTTAACACTTAAAACAGTAACGCAATAATAGTAATATGTATTTCAGATGGCACTATGTACTATTCAAAAATAGTATTTAAAAAAAAAAACATATCCGAAAGTTTTTTCACATTTTCACAAGGCGTCAATTTTATAAAATTAAAAAAATCAATTATCTGGAATACTTAATAAACTTGGTATTTAATTTTCGGAATGGTCTTGGGGTCCCCATTCCCCATCCATAGTTGAAATGTTAACCACTACTTACCGGAAATTCTGTATACATATAATATTTTGTATTTATTATCCCGCGACCTTGTCCGCTATTCGTAAATGGCAATGTCACCATTATAATTATACATTTACCTTAAATCAATTCATATTATTATAATATTTGAAACCGGTAAAAAAATAAAATATGTGGAAAAGAGTTTTTAATTTATTTCAATATAGGTTATCAAGCAGAGTTATATTTTCTACAAAGTTCGTCTTGTTTAAACGTGTACACATTTACTAGACGAATAAACACGTTCGAGTCTAATATTAATTTGGCCCATATTTTCACTCTGAAGGTTCTAAAACAGTATCACGAAATACGTCCCTAAATGTATTTTCCGAAGTAGTTTTCAGCGGGTTATCGTGTCGAACAGCAGTGAATATTCATTCCTTTATAAGGAGCGAGCGGCATATTGCTCAAGTAACCATGAAAGTTCTCGGTAGCAACTGTGTGTTATTGATGTAACTTTTAAAGTTTTGCAAGGAGATAATTAATTGTCCGCGCAAAATCTTTGAAATTTGGTAATAATTTATTATTTTCTGGCGCAAGAAAGAATGGCCCAGTTAAAAATACTAGGAAAACCAACTCGTTAAAAAAATTTCTGAATGTTTTGGATTAAGTTAGATTATAATGATTTCACTCATTTGTGAACAATTTTATTTGATCCTAACGAATTGATATCCAATAGATTACGTGAATGAAGCACTTAACCAGCCCCGAGTAATGCAGCTCACCGTGAAGCAGGCAGCCGGCATTATCCACCAATCTGGCGATAGCCGTGAGCCATGGTACACCTGGCATGGATAATAGGCCATAAATATTCTCAAATGGCGTAGTAGTATCTGAGTTATGGTCGCACGGAATAAAACAACCTCGCGTTAGAATTCTCATGAAAATTTATAGGTTAACCTTCTCTTTGTGATTTCTCCACGAGACTACGGAGTGACGTAATGCTACGTATACATACCCGAGGCGAACTGAACCTCAACTTATGGGAAAGGAACGAAGCAACCGCAAATGGCGCGATACGCCGCTGCTTGCAGTTGCTTCGTTCCTTTCCCTTAATTCGTGGCTCTGTTCGGGTTTGAGTTCGCAAATTTATACGTACCATAAGGCTAACCTCTACCTCTCTTTATTAACCTCTGCCGCAATGAGACTTTTCAAACTATATTATATGTTGAACTCAACCCTGCAGCCTATATAGCACGGCCTTCATGGTGCTGTCTCCAAGAAACTACAGATTGATGTTCGTTTATAATTCTCTTTATTGAGAATGAGACTTCTCAACACAATAATAATGTGATATTTTGTACCGTTATTTATTTATATAATTAACGCGTTTCGGCTTTTACATATGATACTTATAGTGTAAGAAACATGAGTAAATAACAAAGCAAATTGAGATCCTGTTTAAGTAATACAATATTGGAATGCCAAAAATATATACAAACTTAAGTATAAAAATATATGCAACTTACTTCACATTTCATGCGGGCGAAAACGAGGGTCCCATTCGAGGAAATAGATTTTGTTTGAAACAGCTATATCTTTGAAAAGAATACATAAATATATATATTTAAAATTAATACTCGCCACACCTAGTGATGTATAAATTCCCGGGAATTTATTTCTATTCCTGGGAATATTCCCGGGAATATTCCCCTGGACGGGGAATTTTGGGAATTTTAATTTTAACAACATAATACCTCAAAAAGAATAATATTTATTAAATAAAAAACAAAATATACACACATATGGTACATATAGAGCAGGATAGATCCATAAAAACTATTCCCATATTTATAGGAATAGGATCCAAGAGAAAAATAACAAAAAAACACCGATCAAAATTATTTTAAAGTGAGTAGTATCTCTATATAATTGTAAACTGTACAGTATTAGTAGCCTATATACACTTTATGCTAGTAAACGGTACATATAAAAAATCAATCAATTATTTTAAAGTGAGTAGTATCTCTATATAATTGTAAACTGTACAGTATTAGTAGCCTATATACACTTTATGCTAGTAAACGGTACATATAAAAAATCAATCGTAAAACTGTAAAAATGACACAACTTCACAGATCGTTACTGTTCATCTGATGATACCGATTGGACACTGACACTATCAACTTTTCTTCCACTTTCACCTTCATATTCTTCTTCTTATTCATCCGACCCGGACGAAGTTGTTGCCGACTCAGGATTATCTACGTTTTCTTCTTCCTCAGCACAGTCAATTGGATGTTTGCGTTTGCGAGTACCAGATTGGTTTGAAACGTTATGATGCGAAGCAATCTGCTCATCTGTGGAAGAAAGGGTTTTCTTGGGAGCAACTTGAGAGCCTCTTTCAGAGGAAAGAAGGTTCCAATTGTGTGCCACAAATGTTATTTTCCCTGCTCTTTGAGTTGTTAGACGATTCCTCCGTGTTGTATGAATGCGACTAAACGTGCTAAAAGATCTCTCAGTGGCTGCTGAAGTAATGGGAGCAGTCAATATTCTTATGGCAACCTGTGACAAATCAGAAGATCCGCACATTCCCTTCCACCAGGTCACTGGCGTGATTTTATCGACACACTTCCATAGGAATGCCTTGCTCCATGATTCTTCTTTAGCCCTATAATTGGCTAAATCAACAAGAACATTTGCACTATCAACAGTCTCCATATGACTTGCTACTTGGTCAATGAATTCAAGTGCTTCAAGTTGCTGTGCGTGGCTTAGCAGATGTCCTTGGGAACCTGGATCTAGTAGGGCAGCAGCCAGATGTATTGGAGCAATAGCAAATTCTTTGCGCTGCGCCGCCTTTTCCAGTATTTGCTTCTCTTCGGCATGTAACAGTAGAGACGCTGGAAGAGTTTTACTTAGACTGCTCTCAATATCCTCAAAAGCATACAATGCTTTGTGTGTTAGTGGATCTTCTCCCTCTAGCTGTGTAATCCAGGAAACAATCGGTTGCAGAACATCGGCTAATGATGTCACTCTTGTCCAGTAAACATCTTCGTCCAACAGGCTGTTCTTCATATCACGAGGTAAAGATGAGGCAGCTTCGTTTACTGCAAATGTTTGCAGGCTTACTTTACATGCTAACACTCAATAAAGCATCCAAGAGAAGTGTAGAAACCATTTTATTGAAAATATAATAAATTCCCCGTTTTCGGGAATTTATTCCCGGGTCTACATCACTAACCACACCCCAACTATAAAACTATTGTCTGATATTAAAGCCTACTTTTGTAATACTACACCATAAACTGAAGTTAAAGTCAGTGGTGGGACATAACGTATTATTTTATTACATTACAAAAAAAAACTTCCGCATCTCCAGTGCGATAACTGTAAGTATGTATTACCTGTTCTACGGGTTTAAATATAGTTTCCTTTTGATAAAATATTCATCCACCCAAAAGACAAGAATTAGATGAAGGGGAGGCTTGGTTCACATTTTTAAATACATATAGTTGGGGACCCTTACAAAGCCCTACTGTAGATAAAACTAAAAAGTAAAGTATCTATCAGTACTAAAACTAGTACCATACTGATAGATAAAACAAACCATACTGATAGATAAAAACAAACCGTACTGATAGATAAAAACAAACCATACTGATCAAAATAAGTTTTCATACTGACTGAAAATCAAAATAAGTTTAGCAAAATATTAGTGAATGTTTATGTAACATTAAAACATTACACCAACATCACTATTCATTATTACTATACTGGCGCAGGCCCGTAAAAATCACGGGATAGCATCACTTTCAGGGAGGTTCCTTTTCTTCAAAGTTCCGGAAGTAGATTTGATCCGACAGCCTCCGTGGTCGAGGGGTAAGGCTCTCGACTATCAATCTGGAGGTCGCGGGTTCAAATCCCGCAAGTAAATTTTATTTATTTAAGTTGTGTAATTTCACAATATATTAATTAAAAATAATATTTAGTAAATCTATATTTGCGGCACTTTTCAGGGTGGAAGATACTTTCAGTGTCGCCCTTGTGTAAGACCACCATTCAGAATTGAAACGTTGCTTGAAATGGCTTTAGCCGTGTTTGATGACCAGATCTGAATAGCCCGATACTTTCCACCCTCCTCTTCCCCATCTCCTTCACATCCCCACTACTACAGCCTCACAACGTACCCCAATTGGGGATGCCATAGTCTCACTGGCTCCTGACAGTTGGGACTCTTGTGCGGTATTTACATTTAAAAAAATTGGACCTAACTCGTATATTTTTTTAAGTATCCTGGCTGTTATTGTGTATACATAATATATGTCTCAAAATTTAGCTTTCCATTTCAAAAATAGTCAGGCAAAATGAAAATATTCTTCCAACATTCCACAATTAACCAAAATACATACGAATCACCTTTTTACTATTACCACATGACCAGGTCAAATAATCAACATGGATAAAAAATTCTGGGATCGTTGAAGGGCTTTCATGAGAGTGTATTTTGAAAATTCCTATGAGATCATGCCTAAATATGTGTGATTATTTCATAAAATAATGTCGTCATCGTGACGACGGGCCTACGTACTACTTACTACCTGTTGTAGTTGACAGAACGTTTCTTTAAAATTACGTTACATAATGTTATGACTATAAATAAGTTCTGAAAACTTCCGCTACCAATAATACATAAGAATAATAATTATTACATTGCGAAATAATATTTAAGTATGCATGTGGTGTGGTCACTGCCCACAACAAGCAATAATCACTCTTTCCTGGCCATTGGCTAGTTGCAATAAAGAATATGAAATAAAAAATATTAATTTTGTAAATTATCAATTTTAATCCATAGCGGGGTTTAAATGTTGTATCAATGTAAATTTAATGTTTTTTTTTTTAAATGTCAGGGTTTACAGAGGTTCTTTTTTGAGCTAAGTAATTTTAATATTGTTAATAGTTTTGGGCTATGGCCTGGTGGCAATTTCTTCCAACCAAAGCACATTAGTTTACAGGAAAAATAAAATTATGTTGCATTTTTTCACCATAATGCCGTTTTTTGTTTTTTTTTTATATGTGCTCTACGATTTTTATATGATAAACATGGATGACGCTGTTCAAAAGATCTACAAGAAGTTGTATTCATTTGGAGGAAGATTGAATTAATATTAATTGTGAAAATAGACGCTAATAATAATAATTATATATTTCATTACGTGTTCCGTACCTGACCAGTGGCGGCCTTGAAAAGTTGCTATTTGAATACCTATGAAACTAAAACTTGTGAATAATTATATCAAATTTGGATTTCTTTGTAATGTCAATATTGTCAACTCGTGCACATTTACCTACTATAGTTATTGTTGAAATGATCTGCTCTAGTAATAAGTCATTTTTATTAGTAGAATATGTTGTTAAATCCACGCTTTATAGCTGATTCATACCAAGTAGGTACGTCATGGTTATGTTACGTATATATCCACGTCGATGAAATAATATAAATTATGTAGGTAGGTACTTTACTCATGGACCTAAAAATCCCTGTACGGAGCAATTCGAGGGGGGAGATATATGAAATTCCAAAATCTACTTAAAATGTATGCCATTCCTTGTGTCATCAATACTCATAACTCATAACTCATAAGCCGATGGAACTGCATTAACAACACAAAATAATGTAATAATAGTTCATTATGCACCACTTTGCATACAAATTCGTTTAAAGCAGTCATACAAGATGGCTGCCAGGCAATTTCCCCCCACCCTAGATTTGGCTTCAATGTCATTCATAAAAAATCGCACTAATGCTGTGTCCAGGGCTTTTTAGGCCCATGACTTTACTGGTGGCAGTTTATACTTTACCCCGATCGCAGTAACTCTACCTTCCAAATGACCTCAATCGCATTCATACGTTCGTAGTTATATTATGCCTTTGAGTTAATGTTAAGTTGATGCTGGCGGAGCAGGGAACAGCTAGAAGTTTAAGAAACATTAATTTTTGAACTGGATAAATATGACAAAGTGATGTGTTTGTTTGTTTTCCGGAAATATTCTCATATTTTCAGAATGTAAACATGAGTTGTTATCTCGTGAGTAATCCTCCCGAACGTGTTTAGTGTTCCGTCTCAGTGCTGAAATGCCTTCGATCTCGATCTTTATAGCTGACACGGTACTAAACGATTGGGGAACACAGAACACACCTGCCACTGTCAACTGCACAGTGGGGGTGACATATCTTAAATCTGGTAGTTTTCATGTGGAAATATTGTGATTTCTCATCACTCATACTAAAACCGAAATTCGCAATGCTGTGATAGCGTGAGAGTAATAATATGCGTGGACTTTCACAACCGACCACTTTCTTTTTTGACTAATGAAATTCATACCCATGTTAAATAAGTTTTTGAATAAATTTATCGTACGTTATAATTATTTATTATCTATAATAACTAATTTCAAACTTTAGAGAAATCATAGCAATGGTAAACGGTTTTATTTTAGTAACAACTTCTAAATGATTTTTTTTTGAAAATGTCTATTACCCAAATAGTTTAACCTTATAACTGAAACCGCGATAAACCGATTCAAGCAGTGTAGGTGACCATTAATTCCTACCTCCCACGCCAAACGGCCATAAGAAGACGCAGAGAGAGTCATACCGAATATTTGACACGAGAGTGTATTGTTTGCATACTCGGCGTGGCTTCGTATGCGCGTTTCAATCATTTTTATAACGGTCCATTTTACCATAATGTGGGACGCCTAATCGAAAGGTCCGCTGCGTTTAATCTACACACGTACAACCTCCTTAGTAATAGGTTTATTCTTCTTGAAGATTTTTAACCCGTTCCTTACCAATTCGGTAGACTTACTTAAATGTTGATTGCAGCGCAGGACATCGTGTCCCCTGCGTGGCGTGTAGTAAAAATAACCAATATTTCATTTCTTGGGCAGGAGTTCCAAGCAAGCGCTAGCAATTAGTATTACGAATAGTGGTATTACCTATCGTAATCTATGATAATTATGTGTTGCATAAACCTGGAATGAAGAAGTCAGTTGTGAACCTCACTCGTATTTTTTGGTTTTTTCACTCGCTAGATGACGAAACCCGTTTAAAAAATATCCACGCAACCTTTTTCACAAATTTAGTATACGCCCACACCCTTAGTAATTTAACTAACGCTTTCTAAAAACCTTCCTGGCAGGCACGCCCACGCCCATTGCACGGCCAACATTGTTATCTTTTGATTTCCTTAACGATTTTTTTGTATTTTCGTTCTGATATGCACCACACACACAAATGAAATTATTATTATCACAAACAGCCGCGCAATTCGCAGTAAACTATGTAATTCTAGCCCCACCTTATGCGTTATCTGAATGAGTGATAGTTCAAGGAATGTATTTAGAAATAATCTATTCGAATTAATGGGTAATCAACATTCTGTACAACATAGTCTAATGTTTCGAAAGTTTTAGTTTCGATCAAATGTTGACGACCTGCCGAGAGAGGGCGGGGGTGGGGGTGGGGGTGACCAATTTATTTTAAAACTTTTGATTATTCCGTCGCAAATTAATCTGAGCATCGCGATCTTCCACTTGATTCCTATCGCAACTTCCGGTGCATTTATTACAAGGTGCGCCATGCACCAGTAACCCTTGTGGGTAAGCTGCATAAATAATTTACAGCTTTGGCCTTTACAAGTTTCCTATAAAATTATGTTATCAAAACAAATAATTTCCGGTTTTATTGATTTCCTTCGGTGAAAAACAAAAAGTATAATTTTTTCGTCAATTTATAGTTTTTGTGTTGCTCATCCAACGGATGTAATAAAATCCGAACCTCGTGGCTACATTCATCCTTTTTAATAAACAAACTCCCGAATCTGTTATAGCCAAAATGCTTGATTTAACGTGTATGGAGCTTTCTCGAATTAAAATGATTTATTTATTAAATTTGAGAATTAGATCACCGCTTGCTTACTTTATCGATACATAAGTCAGGAGATAAGTATTTTGTAAAATGTACTAAAATAATTATCAATATTGTATGCCTTTGCCCTCCTTTTATTTCTTCTTATAATTCAATTTGTATTTCCCCGCTTCGTGTAGCGCGAGGCGATCTAATTTAATTGATATTTATTGTTTCCGAACGAAGGGGTCGATCTTTTTTTATATTTATACTCGACCCATTTTAAATGCGCCCGGAAAAATATAATGTGT
Source organism: Hesperophylax magnus (assembly GCA_026573805.1). Classification (NCBI taxonomy): domain Eukaryota; kingdom Metazoa; phylum Arthropoda; class Insecta; order Trichoptera; family Limnephilidae; genus Hesperophylax; species Hesperophylax magnus. Next base: position 17,434,475 of record JAIUSX010000049.1, read on the forward strand.
TTCGTGTCAGTTAAACCGATGAAATAATGCAGGAGGAATGCGACTTTTTTTTTTTTTTTTTTTTTTATAGTGAATACCTCACAAGAGTCCCAACTGCTCCCGTCTGGAGCCAGTGAGACTATGGCATCCCCAATTGGGGGATGTTGTGAGGCTGAAGGTAAGTGGGGAAGGGAAAGAGGAAGGTGGGGAAGTACCTGGCTATTCAGATCTAGTCACTAAACACGGCTAAAGCCATTTGGAGCAACGTTTCAATTCTGAATGGTGGTCTTACACCAGGGCGATACTGGTAGTATCTTCCACTCTGGAACGTGCCGCAAATATACTATATATTATTTTAATTAATTAATTGTGAAATAACACAAATTAATCAAATAAAATTTATTTGCGCACGCCGGGTTCGAACCCGCGACCTTCGGAATGGCAGTCCAATGCGTTACCACTGGACTATGCGACTGCGCGGATTGTAGAATAAAATATTTTATTTTTATTTGTACGACTCAGTGGCGTAGAAACTGAAATAATATGTTTGCTTCCATTCGTCACGTAAGCAAAAACACACGACACCACTACTTAACTTACCAGGGGCGTGCAGTTATGCATACGCCTCGAGTTTTTTTTTTTAATTTGTTGATCAGAACTATGTTTTAAATACATCTATTTGTATTTTGTTTTGCAAATCTTAGAAGTGGAAATTAACCCACCTTACGTCATCAGATCGAGCTGAAACTCGGCAGATACACCCGTTGTCGATGGCAAATCATTCTATAAACTTGGTGGCAATCAATCACTCATACGCATTTCTCTTTTTCGCAGTTAATGTACGAAATAAATGTCGGTCTTACCCAATCGGGATTTGGCTTAGTTGTACGCGCTATTAACTCCCTGTCCCTGGCTAGGAAGGGTCAATCCTCGGTCAAACCACAAAATAAAAAAAAATTAAGACATTTTAAAAGTTCACAGCAGTTACGAGCTAGTCCCTGGGGAGGACGGTTTAAAGTTTATTTTTACATGCAATTTACCGGAATACCTACCTACCTTCTATAATCTATCCCAACTCCATTGCGTTTCTCGCCACTGTGTTTTTCCATGAATCGAAATTTACGTTAGTTATCCATTACAAAATAAAATGTGTAATTACTTTTTATCGGTCAAGTAAGAATTCCGAACCAACTTATTCCTAAATTCGCCTAATTATTGTTGAATTGAGTGCGTGTGGTGAAATGAGCGCGAACCGCGGCACGGCGGCTCGCCTAGCACTTTTCAATGTAGCTGCCGGATTCTTTTCTTGTGCAATTCGTTATTTTCGTGAGATTCATTGGAAATTACCACCCACTCTGCTAATTTTTCACCGCGGGTGACCCAGTGCCTCAGACATTAACGCTCCTTGCGCATGCCATAAATACAGAATAATAATTTTGGAAACTTCGTCCGTGTGGAATCTCTATTGCTTGCTTATATGTATATATATATAGGAAACAACTACCATGTCATGTGTGAAATTAACGCTCTCCATTTTTTAATTTATTTTAACTTACGCACCTCAAGACCCGCGACGCAACGATGCTGACCTGCCATCATCTCATGATTCTTGATCTTGCCAATGCCAATTTCGTGAGCACAGTAGTTATTATCGGTAGGGTAAATAATAAAAGTTTATATTTGCCAACAGATAACTAGCCCCCCTACCGGATGGGGTTTGTGAACACTATTATTAATAATGATTACCCGTCATTTTGTTTGTCGAATATCGCCAGAACACGATCAAATGGTATTTTTACGAGTGACATCATGGTTATCGGAAAATGCGTCGGCCTTCTCTAGCGTGACTTATGACGACATCTGAGTTATTTGGGGTATCTCAGACCGTGTCCGACTCTATACACAAGAATGTCGTCATCGGCCATAATAATGCCTTGATCATGTACTATTTAGATTTTCACTAGAACATTATAGATTCGAGAAGATAACAAAATATAATCAAATAAATCTATTATATTTACTACTATTCTGCAAGGAGCAGCCTTCTATTTATATTTTTGAGTGTATAATGCATTTATAAAAACCGTGGTCAATAACGTAAGATCAATTCAATCCCAGATGCAATTCAGTTTTCTTTCATTCTAAGTAAATTAGTAAGCACTTTTATTTAACATTTTGATGTCTGACCGAACACCGGTTGTATTACCCAATACAGTGTTGACATGGATGATATGGACTAGAGATGGGCGAAGCGGCTCAGTTGAGGGAGCCGGTTCACTAGTTCCCGTTCACTTGAAAGATCCGCTTCAGTGAACCGGCTCAATTGAGCGGGTCACCGGCAGTGTTGCCAGCGGATCTTGGCCTAATGTCGCCGTTTTTCAGTTGCAGTAATTCTGCCCACATATTCCCCACAAATATTCTGCGTGAGCGTGATTCCCCCTTTCATTATTCGAAATCCATGGGGGGGGGGGGTTGTTACTGAATTTCTATGAAACACAATTCCCCACAAGAAATTTAAAAACACATACTCCTCACGGGATATTTGGAATCCATGGGGGGGGGGTTAGAGAATTTCTGAGAAACATAATTCCTCACAAAAAATTTCAGACTACGTACTCCCCACAACATATTTCAAATCCATGGGGGGGGGGGGGGGCTACGGAATTTCTATGAAACAATTCCCCACAAAAAAATTTAGAAATACATACTCCCCACAATGTCTTTAAAATCCGTGGAGGAGGGGGTTGTAACAGAATTTCTGTGAAACATAATTCCCCACAAAAAAAAGTACTGAACCGGCTCATCGTTCGCGAAGAACAAGTGAACCGGCTCACCATTCGCAAACGAATGGACCGGCTCATCGTTCGCGAACAAGTGAACCGGCTCACCATTGGCGAACGAGTGAACCGGCTCACTCGAACGAGTGAGTCACTACTGATCCGCGAACGAGTGAGCGGCTGATTTGGGAACCGGATCTCACGGATCCGCAAAAAGATCCGGTTCACTGAGCCGACTCGTTCGCGAACGACTCGCTTCTAATATGGACCAACGTCGTCACGCATGCGGCATCACGCATGTCGTCATCTTCCGATTTACATATTATTATTATATTCCCCTAGGTATCCACGAATGTGATCGTGTGCAATGACTTGGTACGCTTAACCACTCGGAACATTAGAACGTCAAAAGACGTAAATATGATAATAGCGGTCAAGACATTAGTACGTCTTTTCACGTAAACGCGCGAGATTTTACAAAAATCGATTTATTTCCATCACTAGTATACGGATTGCCATGATTTAAAAAACACAGTATCGATAATGAATAACGCTACGCGTCTGCATTCAAGAATATCTATGGAATCTAGAGGTGCATTATCTGAGTCGATTGAAACTGTCATCTTGTTCGTTCATAATTTATTGCGTTTTTAAATAATTTATTAAAAATATTTTAGTTTGGACGGTTAATATTTTGAGGTGACTAATAGTTTTTAATTATATTTCTTCAATATATAAAGTGTTATTTCTTTATGATACTCAGAAAAAAGTACATTTTTCACAGCTTTGAAATAATGGTCAGCGATTTTTACATATTTTTGACGTTTTCAGAAAATGTATATTTAGACACGCAAATATTTACGTATAACAAAACAATACGATAGTGAATTTCATAATCTTTCCAAAACATTTTTTAGAATGAGGCTACGTTTCCCAAAACGTGAGTAATGAAGCTTTTAACAAAACTCGTGAATAACACAAAAATTTTCGCGTTTTGACAGATCGCAAAGGAACACAAAGTAAATAAAAGTCCTTTTCTGAGAGGTTAACAACCAAACGTGCGCAAAATATTTAATTGTAAAATTAACCCGCGTGCTACCGCGCGATGCCTACAAACCAAAAGTCTAGGTTCGTTTCTAACCTCTTACGCCATATTCAGATTAGGAGTTAAAAACCTTCCGGCGTCTCTTTCCGGCCAAAGTCAAAGCCAACATGGCGACCATTGAGGACTCTTTTAGAAGCTCTCTTTGGCTCGAAAAAGAACCCCGGCTACTTTTTTACATCGGCATGTCGTTGGTAGTTGGTGTCAAAAACATTTACATGGGTTTAGTAAATCACGCAAGTTTAAATTTGTATCGTCATTCCTAACTCTCGCGGTTACGTCACTCGTTGTAGATCGCTTTTAGATACAAAAAAATGTTGACATTATTTCTCAAATAGCCGGCAGCGCCGCGTGTTCTTCTTATTGACATTTCTCGGCGACGATGGCGACAATTATTCGCCTGCACGCAGATTCCTGAACTTAATTTGGCGGCAAACGGATTTTCTTGGCACCCACACAATTATATTTGTATTAATTATGTTAATGTAGTTATGTATGGTTGATGTTATTATTGAACTTAAATGTATGTGCATTGCGCAACTTTTCTTAACCTCAAGTGTGCCGGTGTAGCTTGTAGTTCCCCAGGTGATCCGCACAACGCATGTGAGCCACTCCCAACTAGCAATAAATAATTAAGCAGTCAAAATAGCAAAATCATGTGTATTAAATCAAATCAGTTTAATTTTAATTTCTATTATGGTTTTTTTTTCTTGAATATGTTTTTTTTATTGAATTTTTTTTTTCTTGAATATGTTTTTTTTCTTGAATATGTTTTTTTTCTTGAATATGTTTTTTCTTCTTGAATATGTTTTTTCTTCTTGAATATGTTTTTTCTTCTTGAATATGTTTTTTTTTATGTTTCTACAAAATTTTATTTTCTTAGTTCTTGCGTTATAATTACGACTACCATAATACGGGCTATGGTAGTTGAGAAAATCACAAAAATTGTTATTTATAAAATTAATTAAGTAATTAAAAATAAATATTTATTAATAAAAAATAAATATTTATTAATAAAAAATAAATATTTATTAATAAAAAATAAATATTTTAAAAAATAAATATTTACTAAAAAATAAATATTTACTAACTGACTTGCTAGTTGGAGGTAACTTATTGGATATGTAAGATTTGTACATCAAAATATTGTCATTACAAATAATATTTCAAAGTTTCCTGTATGTATATCAGAAACCCTTTACAATTTTATTTAATTTTTATATATCTGGAAACACTTATTCGACTTTACGAAATTACAATAAAGCTACAAAAATATCTGTGTGTTTCTTAAGAGGGAGAAATAATCATTTATCTGAACATAAGTAAAAAAAAAGAGTCACAACAAATGATTTAGCTCCCAGGAGAAGGCATTCCACAGGTTTACACGGGTTGGTCTACTAATTTTTTATTATTTTTTTCTAGCCTTGATAAGAAGACCAAAGACCTCATCAATGCAGAAAATACATCCCGCATGTTTGAGAACCGCTTCTCAGAGGTCAACAACAAATACAACATGGCCTTGGCTGACAAGAAGAAGGCACAGGATGATGCCCAGGTAACCCAACCTCTTTACAAACGTCATTATATTAAGAGTTTGGTTTGCGTTTTATCTACTTAGTCTACCTAATGTGTATAAACTGGTCAGACCGTGTTTAAGTTAATACTGGCAACTTTGACATTTCCAAATAACACCAATGGCCAGTTTCGTCGATGATTTACAACTATTGGAAATATTTATTATTTTATTAAGGCTCAGTTGTTTTGCTGAAATTTAAAAGTAATATTGTCATTAAATGGCCACTCAGCGCCATTTTATTTCTTTACATTGAAAAGGTCTCGATAAACGCTGACTCTTTCTATAAAAATTTACAACATGATAGTCATCCTCTTCTGCTGATCACAATTTGTCCAAAAGCTGAAACGGACTAAAGACGGGTTGTTTCGGAGAATTTGTACAACTCGTCAAATTTCAATGTTCATTTTCAGGTTCTGTGAAAGTCCTATTCGAGTTCTGTTATTATATCATTACAGGCTAGTTGCAGAACTGAAATAATAACAGAACTTGAAAATCAACTTTGAAATTTGAAGTATTTTTCAAATTCTCCTAAACAACCTGTTTTTAGAATCTCCATTTAATGGCACTGAATGAAAATTTGATTACTATGTTACATTTGAATTTCTGCAAAACAAATGGGCCTACCATAAATAATTAATAATGATTCTAATAAATTCCAACGCTAGGGACAACCAACTGTTGGGGTATTGGGATTAGGACTGCTATAACGGCTGTTAACAGCCAACAAACCAACAGGCCAAAAGTATTGTAGTGATTTATTTTTGGGATATAATGCCATGTTGCGCTACCTCCTTCTTTAGCCATTGTTTCGGACAGCATTACAGTGTTCTTAATCAGGGCAGATGTAATTTCCTGCCCTGATGGACACTGTAATGCTGTCCGAAATGTTGGCTAAAGAATAAAGTAGTGCAGCACGGCATAAAATGCCAAAAATAAATCACTATAATACTTTTGGCTGTGAAAATCTGAAATTATATCCAATTATTAGTCTATTGATGCAGCAACAGCAGATCTTTTCATCATTGTTTAGATTGTATTTTTAATCCTATTTTCTATTGACTATTTCCCTTGAGAATTGGTTTGATCTATTTTTATTTAATAATTTTTTTAAAATTAGAATTTTGATGATTTTCTCAACTACCGTAACTAGGCTCATGCCCGTATTATGGTAGTCGTACATAATTTATGTAAGAATAACAATAATAAAACATTACGGAAAAGGAAATTGTTATGGTAAAACAAACATTTCAAAAATGCATATTATAGAAACCCTATTAGAAATAAAAACAAAGATAAAACTAAGTAAATGACAGTTAATTTATTTTAACGGATTTATTTTAAGTTTTGTACTTAACCTAAACTAAAGTGACATTTTATATCAAAACAAAGGGTACACTTTGCTGTTTGTTATGTGACACCTGAATGCTCTCAGCATATTCTGTTCTTGTTTTTTCTTGTTAGTGATATAAAATCTGTCATAACATATTATATTCTCATATTGCAATAGCATTTAGTCCTTTGTTTCATTATTCAAAATATGTATATTGTTTACTCCCAGATATATGTAAAGGTTTTGTAGTATGGGAAATTTAACGACTACATAAATAATGAATTAGTACATAGTTGATCAATATGTTGTTGTCTTTGGTGACCTAATATGAATGTTTATCTTCTGTTCAGGATCTGGCCAAGGAGTTGGAGCAGCTGCGCAAGCTCCTGCTGGACACACGCAAGGCTCACGAGGATGAGACGTTGTGTCGCATAGATCTTGAGAACTCCGTGCAAAGCTACCGTGAGGAGCTCTTGTTCAAGGACCAGGTACTCATCTAATTATACCACTTTATGTGCGCCAGAATTCTTTAAACTGGTAGTGATTTTTAATATGACCTTTCAACACTCATAAAAATGTCAGGTGAGGTCAGAAATTTGCATAAAATCTTGATCTTATCAATAACAAAATGTATGGATCTTTGGATGGAAGTTAAAGTGAAAAATCACAATCTTTGGTTAAGAATTGCTAAAAAAACTGTTAAATAATTAGACTGTTCATATTTATGTGGAAAATACTGGTATGTCCAAATATTATTCAGATATTTGCTGCTGATTTTTATGGTACCTATTTCACTTGAGGTGATTTTACACAAAAACGGCGCTATACAAATCATCCAAATATTATTATTACGTGTTTTGAAAATTTTAAGCTCTAGAATTCCAAGCACAGATTCCTTTCATATCCAAATGAAAGGAATCATGGCTTTGGTTTATAGCTTTCAATGTTGAATAGCTAACTATCTTTCGTTATTAGTTATTTTTATGATATCTACTTCTTGCACATAAAATGCCATTGAAATTTATATATTTTTTTAAATAAAGATTACTATAAAACATGTGTCTTATGTGTAGATTTACCAGCAAGAGTTGACGGAAACCAGGTCCCGCCGCCAGGTGGAGATCAGTGAGATCGATGGCCGCCTCGCCCAGCAATACGAGGCCAAGCTGCAGCAGTCACTCCAGGAGCTCAGGGAGCAGCAGGAGGCTCACGTGCGGGCCAACCGCGAGGAGCTGGAGACCAGATACGACAGCAAGGTAACCACTCCTTACTTCACTCATGCTTGAGTTCTGTATCATGGGTTGATACAGTCACATGTCAATGTAGATTTCTTGCCGTGTCAACAATGGTTATTCCAATCGCTTGCAAAAGGTTAAAAACCTCGTCACTTGTTCATTTCTCATGCCAGATAATGGTGAAATGATCACTATTGATTTCATCACAATCATGAACTATTAAAGCTACATCAGTTCAAGGATAACAACACGAATCTCGTAGTTTTATTATCTGCCAATAATTTTTATAATTTTACTGATCATAAAACAAGCCATAAATTTTTCACTCTATATTTGTGTGTGTGTATTTTAACAAATGCTTTACCATTGATGCCTGTCTGTATTTAGAAATGTGAACCAATGATTTAATGGGATGGTAAAATATAGTCAACTTAACCACAAATTATTCACATGCAGTTGTTTCACAGAATTTGAACAATTCATCGAAGTTCTGTGAAAGTTCTGTTATTATTATATCATTATTTGCCAGTTGTTTCACAGAACTGAAATAAAAACAACTTTGAAAATTCACTCTCCAATTTGATGATTTTTTTTATTTCTGTGAAATAGCTGGCCTTTCATATCATTCAATATGTATTGACAAGCGGAAACCATTATTTTCAACTAAAATACCACTAGGAATAAAATAAAAGCAATTTACATGATGTTCATCTTCTAAGCTAATATAATAATATTATTTTTTCAGTTGAAAGCACTTCAAGCCGCTGCGGGCCGCAACAGCAATGCCACTGGGCTTGCTGTGGAGGAGCTCCGCAGTGCCCGTCTCCAGGTTGACGGCATGAACCTTCGCATCTCAGAGCTGGAGTCGTCCAACAGCGCACTTCACGTAAATACCCGTCCTAAAACTGCTTACCTACCCCTCATTCCAATTACATAATTGGGAATTACAAAACATTTTACAAATTTTGTAATATGTATCGTTAGCAAATTTGTAGCATGGCGAAATTCCTGTTCTGTTTTTGGACTGGAACCTTATTGTCTAGTCCCTGAATTAGCATTCTCTCTTTTGACTCCACCATTTTGAATTTAAAAAAAAATTATAATATTTCCCAAATGGATTTATTTGGGTGACAAATAGTAAGTCACACACTTTTCTATAACAGAGTTTGCTGTGACAGATGGGTGCTATAAGGCTAATAAGTTTAACATCCAATGTCTAGATTTTGTTGATTATCCACATGTTACAACATAAGTCTTGTTAAAAGATTCATTTATTTGAAGTCTTCCTCACTTTGATTCTGTACCAGTTCAAGGGTGAAATTAAAACATTTATTTAATCAATATGTTCAGACAGGCTCATAATCAAGTATGGCTTTTTTTTTGTTCAGGCCCGTTGCCGCGACCTGGAGAAGACTCTGCAGAGTGAGCGCGCCCGCCACGCCGGTGACTTGGCAGCGCTGGAGGCGGAGTTGTCTCGCCTGCGCGACGACATGGCCGAGCAGCTCAAGGAGTATGCACAGCTCATGGACATCAAGACTAGCTTGGACCTGGAGATCGCCACCTACCGTACCCTGCTGCAGGGCGAGGAGGAGAGGTATATACACAACTTTTAACAACCATTTCTGAGTCTTGATTCTCCACAAAGTCATTCCACTCGAACAACGGGTGATTCTACCCACTCATTGTTTGAGTGGAATGACTTTTGACATTTCGCATATGTAAGTATTTAGCCCTCGACACCACAAGTATTTAACCCTCGACAAGACTCAAGAATATGAATGTCGACCAATGTATTTTTTTAAAATAAATTTAAAATAAATCAAATTTAATAATGTTATAATAATTATTAAGTTCTGCAAGTATTTCTGTTATTTTTATTTCTATTAATTATTTTATTTATTTCTATTAAATTTACTAGAACAATTAGAGATAAATAAAAGAACTAATGATCCAAACATAAACCTAATTAAAAATCAAACAAAAATGATAGATTCTCCCCTGCTTAATATTTTCAAAAAACCCAAAAAATATAATTCCTTAACATAATCACCCACCTACCAACAATTAAGAAAACCCTTAGATCATTAATTTTAACAGGTGTGCAAACACTGCTGGATTCCCAAATATTTTGGTTATTCCAATTCAATGAATCATTTTTGAACATTATAGAAATTTAAATGGGAGGGGATAAATAAAATCATATAAATAAGTCGTCGCCGTGTGGACATATCCACAGTTTGATAATGGCCTCAAAAGCCGAAACAGCTGTCACATTAAAAACTGTAAAAATAACAGAAATACTTGCAGAACTTAATAATTATTATAACATTATTAAATTTGATTTATTTTAAATTTATTTAAAAAAAAATTAAATGGAGTTCTACGAATTAAACACCAAAACAATAAATCGACCAATGTATGTACTTTCGATGGCTTATACATACGCTTCTATTATGCTGACTCTTGACATGGTTCGACATAAGTATCTGATTCACTTGATAGTGCCCTGTCTTTCCCGGGAAACCCGGACTTCTTCTATTTACGCGTAAATCGAAATTTCGCGGCTGATTTCCGTCGCGGCCGACCCTTTAAATTCAGATATTTATAATAAATTCGTAAAAATACGATATATTTCCGCGTAAATCGAATTTTCTCGGCAGATTTTCGTCGCGGCCGGCCGTTTAAATTCAGATATTTGAAGTATATTCGTAAAAATATGTTGTATTTCCGTGTAAATTGAAATTTAGCGTTCGAATTCCGTCGCAGCCGACCCTTTGAATTCAGATATTTGGTGTAAATTCATAAAACTACGGCATATTTCCACGTAAAACGAGTTTTCTCATAAATTGGAAAAAATACGACATTCCAGTGAAAATCGATTTTGATTTACAAAATAATAATACTAATTAGGGCGATGTATAACCACGTAAAAATACACTTTTCGGCATTTTACCGTTATGGCTGTCTTTTAGATTCAGATTTACGAAATTTTATGATTTATTTTCGCAAAAATCGAAGTTTTTCGAATTACACAAAACAAATTTTCGTGTGCTGACAAAAATAAATTTCGAATTACGAATTAACGAATTTAGAATTAAAAAATCATTTTGTATGAAAAAAAATTTCTGTGGATATTTTTTTGGCAAAAATTTCGAATTATCAGGGTTCGAATTAACGGGGTTCTACTGTATTGCCTGCCCCATTGGGGCGACTAAAACTTTTCCCACATACTTAGATAGTTCACAATAAAATTATAAAATATATAAAAACATAAAAGTGTTTAATTTAGGGAAATATGGGGTGCAATACTGCACAGTAATAATCCTTCTCAAGTATGCACAGATGTCAACAAATATAAATTAGTATGCCGATGGGTTCAATGATTTTGAACTTTGTTTGTGCTTTACCCCTCTTATAAGTAACTCTAGGACAGAACCAAAACTAAAGCTCCCAATGCCGATAAAGAGATTGTCAGAGGTGGCCTAATCTTAAAAAGTTGACATAACCTGAAACTAATGCACCTTCTGTTTGTAGGCTGAACCTCACCCCCACTTCCCCCCAGTCCGAGTCCATGATGTCCAAGACGGCGTCCGTATCAGGATCCATCCGTCGCACCACCCCAATGCGTACAGCGCGCAAGCGCGTCCTGCTCGACGAGAGCGAGGAGCGCTCGCTGTCCGACTACAGCATCACCAGCAGCGCCAAGGGAGATTTGGAGATCTCCGAGGTCTGCCCTGAGGGAGGGTTCATCAAGGTTCACAACAAGGGAAAGAAGGTCAGCAAGCATTCTTTAGTCATTTTAGGTTTATAATACTGTCAAACCCGTATGTGAGGGGTATTTTTGCAAAGCTGACGTACTCCACCTGATACTGGTGTCAAAGTATGTGATTTTATGTGTTTTTTTAGTAATAGATTTCTTTAATAATATTCAATTTGAATGATAAAATATTAACACATATTGAAAAGTAATAAGATTTTTATAATTGGAATATAACTGTTTTGCAAGGCAATCTTGGAATAATCCTGTTTTTGTCTTGGATTATATGTTGACTTTGAAAAACTATGTAACACAACTGACAGCAACTTTCATACAAATCAACTAGGAGGCCATTTTGTCACTTAACCGTATGCTGTGTTTCTATTGGCTGAAATGGAATAAACTGTTTTGATAGTTTGTATCATGTTTTTACCTGTCGATGGATGGTCTACTTCGAGGCTTTTTGTACTCACCCACGAATTGATCTACTATTATTTTGATAAAATTCAAGTGGCTCTATGGTTTTTCGTTGTTATTTTTTTAAATATATTTAAATAGAATGTATGTGTTAATGGAACATATCTCCATCCCCCAAACAAAGAGTTTACACCACCATTTCAGCGAATTTCTTAAGAAGCGACGATCCATACTGATTAGCGGTGACCTGATAACTCATCAAAATGACAATTCAACCCGATGATGTTTGGTTAATACTTAATGATGGCGCCACCACCCTTTGTAATCCTTCTAATGGATGTGGATCCTGCGTTTGCAGAGGTACTCAGCATTGTTACGACCCTTTTTCATTCTTTAATTCATCTATTTCAATATCACGCCAATTCTGCCAAAGGTAATTCTTTTGATTGCAATTTTGTTCTGGTGTAAACGTTGGATTCTTTAATAATTTCATTGGCCAGCTCGGGTGTAAATAACAATAAAAAAAAATTAATAGGTTCTGAGATTGAAGCAGGAACTTGTGGACCTGTTTTTTGTGAGCCAATATCTAAGTTTACAGTGTCCTTAAGGTTGTCTTCTTCGGTTATATCTACCCATTCCTTATGTCCAAAACATGCGATTTATTTCGTCTTATGTTCTATAAAGTCACTCTCACTGCTTAAACTTATAATATCATTAACTATGTATCGAACTTTCATCGGAAAAGTCACTTAGCACTTCGAAAACAAACCCGTCTTCACTACCGCTAGATCGCGTTCGTTGGAGGAGATTTAGGGCGAAACCGGCGGCTGAGACCACTGGAGAGAGAATGAAATGATTTCCGCTTGAGGCATCTCGCTCGAGGTTGTAATGTTACCAGTCGCACGTAAATGTGGGGAACTGTAAATATTATTCTTATTTTCGGGAGATGTGAACTCCCTACGAATTAATAATTATATAGAAAATGTTACATTCACAGGTCACATTTGGTAAAAATTCAAGTAAATCAGTTATCACTTTTTGTTTGAATAAAATAATTTTATTCATTTAAATAGTTGATTTGAATGAGTTAACATGCCTCCAAGTAGCAGCGGCGTAAATTACCAAAACATGCACGCCCGCCCACAGGTCGTTCTTATGTTGAACCGAGAATAGATATAAAAAGTGAGAGTCAAAAATGAGGTAACTTATAATCCAGGGGACGATGGATGGCCACACCTCATGGCTTAAAATCTTATACTCCAGGCTGCAAGTCTGCGAGAATGAAGAATGCCGTCATGAGGGGACTTCCTCCAATAAAACAAGACACCAAAAGAAAGTACAGGCAGCTATTGATAGTGTGGAGGAATACAAAGATTAATTTTTTCCCACATTTTAGGAAATATCCCTGTCCGGCTGCCAGCTGGTGCGCCGTGCCGGCTCTCTGGAGACTACCTTCCGATTCCACCGCTCCGTGAAGCTAGACGGGGGCGCTACGGCCACCGTATGGTCGGCAGACTCAGGCCACGAGCACGAGCCCCCACACTCCATCGTCATGAAAGGACAGAAGTGGTTCGTTGCTGACAACATGAACACCATCCTACTTAACAGCAACCAAGAGGTATGGCACTTAGTAAACAAATCTTATAATGTACTGTTTATGAACAGTGATCATTCTTTTGATTAAATTTAATGTGTTATGACGTTACTGGGCACGTAATCCTCCAACGTGTAAAAATTAAAATTTTCAGGTGATTAAAAAAAATATTTAAGCTGTAAATAAAGGGCGACTTCCATTTATAAATTACATAAATAAATGTTATTTAGAGGTTCACCTTCATTGTTCTGCTTCAAAATGGTTTTTTTTCCGTCTCCTGTAAAATATAATTCTTTTCACAATGTTTATGCATATCATATAAACTAACAATATACTAACATATCATTATCATATCGTAGACTAACCTAACCTAACCCAAACTTTTTGAGGTTGTGTGCCACTTTTTATCACAACTTCCATCATGATCAACTTCTAAGAAAAGATTTTTTACCATGACGTTCTTTCCTATTAAACTGCTTCATTAAAAGATAAGGAAGAATCCTATTTGTCCTACGACTAGGATATAATTTTTTTCATTCATGATTGTATATTTAAAATATGGAAATAATTATTGTTTTCAAATTGGGATCCAAAATTAGCTCCGCAATCGACTGATGGATGGCGATCGGCCGGTTAGGAACCCTTATTGTAATGTGTTGACATTTGTTTGTTTCCTTCTGTGTTCCAGGAGATTGCCACGTCAGAACGCCAGCGGCGACAAGTGTCCACCAGCTCGGCTCGCCACCGGGAGGTCAGTCACAAGCTGCCACGTCACGAATACGTCGAGTTACCCCAGGTAGCCCCCCCCTCCCTGCTCCATCACCACGTCAGCACCATGAGTGCCCGCCGCTACTTCTAGTGGTAAGCCGGGGGTCTACGTTGTTGCCTAAGCCGCTCTGTCCGCTCATAGCTCACCCAAACAAACAAGCTTTCTAAGGGGCTCTTCTAACTGTGTGGGGAGAACTAGGCAGAACCAGACCAAATTAAAATCACTTAAAATCTTGAAATTGATAAAATGACTGCATTCAGTGTCGAACAAATTCTATTCTTGCACTGTTGAAACCACTGTATAATTATATTCATATTCTGATGAAAGTTCTTAAAAAAAATGTTAACTCTTTCATAAACTTTAACAAGTTGCAATTTTCTGCTAGAACTGTAGCAATATGAAGGTTAATATAAATGGTGATTAGTACATAATATCAGATATGGGAATGAACACCTCTCTTTAATACTGTTTAGTACAGTTTTCGCATGGTTTCTCGAGTGTTGCAAGTCTTTAACTATAATTTATATCAATTTTCATATTTTTAAATGGTCAGTCCTTTATTTGAGATTGTAATTGGTTATTTCTTTGGATTCAAGCATTCATCTCTGAAACTTGTGATTATGCCATGCAGAATTTCGGTGAGAGACTTTCACCCAAATTTTGCCTGCTATAAAAGTGATTGTTTCGATTGGCGATAAAAGAAATGTGAGATTTGATGCGCAATGAATGTGTTTTTGAAAGGTGAAAGAATGAGGTTTCCGAATGCTTGTTTGAATCCAAGAAATAACTTTTCACCGATAATCTTTTCTTAACCTAAAATGGTGACTTGCCTACTTCTCCCTCCTGTTGTGTTGAAGGTGCAAGCCTCTTGACTGTTGTAAGCTAACACAATATGCTACGTCCACACGCTTAACTGTTCACTCTTCACTTTATCTTGCTAAATATTCTAATCTTTTTCTGGCCTAAACTTGTTGGCTGTTTTTTTTTTATTGATTTAATTTAATGAGCAAATTATAAACTTTTATCATTTTAATTTATTCACCTGCACTGTTTGTATTTGTTTCACATCGCAATATTTGGAATATGTAAAAAAAAAATCAATTCTATTATAATTTTACCATTTTAATCTATTAGGCATTAAAAATATCAATTTTTGCCCTAGATGTGATAGAAATCTTTTGAGTTCATATCAAAAACTAGGCCACAAAGAATTGCTCAGAACTAATTATTTTAAAATGCATTACCGGATTCAATTTCTTAAATTCTTCTCTTATTAATATCTTCTCAGTGTGGATTTAACACAACATTTGGGAAATGGATTATATTTATTCATACTAATGAACTAAACTAAAGATATAAGTGAGCAGATGAAAAAACCTGGATTAACGGCAGAGAGCTTATTATACGTAGACTCCTAGGCTTAACATTGTTCTGTTGTACTGTTTTGTTATGATTTTGTCTATATAAAGTGTTGCATAATTTATGATCATTAAAATTCACCCCAAATACCTTTTTGTGCTAGCTTAGACCATAAAACGGTGTAAAAATAATTGTATATTTTTTTGATATTGAGTAATATTTTGTTTTTTCACAAATTCAATTTGAATGAATTAAACAAAAACAAAACTGAATATCATTTTGTATGGGATCTATCACTTTGACAGATGACAACCGCGTAATTATGGCACTCCGTAAATTGTTGTCACATCAAATTATCGTAAATCATCCGTAAATAATTGTCACATCAAATTATCGTAAATCATCCGAAAATAATTGTCGCATCATTTTCAAATATAGCCTGGTTAGCAGATCACAGCACATATCGTTGCCACGCCCACACTTATAACATATCATCTTTTTAGGTGACAGTTCTGTATGGGATTGTATGGCGAACAATATGGAGTTTGAATTTATAGCGTATTCTGTCACACCCTTTAGTTAGGAAGATACTCTTTATTACTTGACATGGCTTTGGATTGCTGTTTGTTAGCTCTGAAATATATATTAACAATATTATGGAATGGAAACTGGAATCACCTCATTCAATTTGAGAACACAGTGCTTTGTGCATTAAAACTGAAATAAAATTGCCAGAAGTTATGAGGTTTTATTGTGCTTACTGTCCATTAGGTTCATTAAAAACCTGTCCAAAAATACCAATAAAAACGAATGTTTCTGTAACCTCTCAAGATCTCAACTGTTGGTACTGGGCGTGCATGTTTCTATAATGTGAATACCATTCATTTACTTTGGTTACAAGTCAAATATTATTTTTATTATGTGATATCATTTTATTATGCATTTTATTTTTTATTTATATGTTTTTATCCTTGATACAGTAGAATGCTAATTTTTTATAACACCTAATTTTTTATATTTTATATAATTCGGTTTGATAATTGGCATCTACTGTGTATCACCTATTCATATTATGTGTACATATGTTCATAACAAGGTGGAAGGTTATAAGTGAAATTGAAAAAAAATGTTGACAATTTTTTAGTATACACACAAAAATCGTGAAAAATTGTTACCTCAAATTGTTCATCCAAACCGTCACATGAAATGCTCTAGCAAAACCCGATTTCCATAATACTGCCAGTTTCTGCTGCATGCTAACAAATAAACAAAACCAACTATGTACTACAATGAAACTCTCTTATAAACTTTTCCAAGAGATTGTAAAAAAAAATTCTATGTAAATGGGATAAATTTGACCACTCAAATTCAGCCTTCAGGAAGTGAAAAAAAAAACTTCTTTGGATAGTTTTCTTCAGTAGAATTTCTTCCTACCAGTTTCACTGTAATAATATAAATGTATAAGATTTCTCTTAATTAATCAATTATCTGTTTTGATTTTTCCAGGGAGAAGAAAAGTGCTCCATCATGTAACTCCACCAGCCCTGCCTTAAAAACAAATAGTCTATCGTTATAAAACCATTCAGATTGTGTGATGGGTTCTCTCATCTAATTATTGCAGATCTTGGGTTTGAATTCAATATTATGTTGGTGTTACTCTTCCTATTGTCGAGGACACAACACACTCCAGCTAAATGTCATTTACACATTTGAAGTCATCACCCGAACAATGCTGTACGGAACATTTTGGTGATATTACAGGAACTGAGAAAAAAAAATTGTGTAATTTTGAACTACTGACTTCATCAAAATGTGTGTAATGTGACGTACAGCAATGCTGCATACTCAACTCAAAATGTGCCTTACAGCATTGTTTGGGTGACATCTTCATTTCAAAATTATTATTATTGTTAAAAGTCTTATTCACTTTGTAGTCACTTTTTTCTCAGCATATTACCAAAAATATATAACTTTATTCCTTTGTGCCATCAAGTTTCTACTTGAGAAGTAATTTGCGATGTTGGTATGCATATTTAATAATAAACTTCATTTAAATTATCTTTAAAATCGCCGCAGTGGAATCTGCTTAAGATATTCTCGCGCGAGGTTCGATTCTCTCTTTCTTTAGTCCGATAGCTTGGTAGCTTAGGTAGCGTTTGTCTGCCTGGAAACTGGAACTTTACAAGTTGTGAAGTTTATACGTTAATCCAACCTCTGGCAGATTTTTCAAGAAGATTTTACTGCGTATTAGCGTACGGTACATGGAATTAAATCATTTTACAGCAGTGCTTTCCTAGCATATTGTCTCTGAAACGGAATGAAGCACAAATCCAAGTTTGCAATAGTTCAACTGACTTCCTTTGGTAGGTTAAGTCAACTAGATTTGTACAATTGAATGCACCATTAGAGATTTAAGGTCACCTCTAAAGGTACAAACACAAGACACTGCCAACTAGTGTTACTTTATTCCAAGTTTCCTGTTAATTGCTAAATTTATTCAAAGTGTTAATGATAGTAATGATGCTGTTCTTTTCTAATTTGGTTTTGAAGCATTTTGGAGTATATTCTTGAAAGTTAAACAAAGTCTTTATTTTTAAATGAATAATTTAATTGCTAAATATAATATATTAGCGAGTTTCATAAATCGGTTGCAAAAGTATTTTTGTAGAACAAGCGGCTGATGGGTAAATTCAATTTAGAGGAGGATGTTGCTGGTTGATGGCTGCCACCTGCGGAGGCGCACTTATCACCTTTAGAAGGTTGTGTCTAATTAGTATTGCAGGTAGCTATGGGGGTTGTTTGCTGTTTTGGGAGCTTGATACATGTACCTATTGCTACTGTTATCAGAAATGAAATCTCAAAATGCACAATCTGTGATATGCACGACCTCTGCTTCTGCCGGTGAGCTTCAGATGCAACAGAAAGATCATATTATTATAAAGAAGCGCATTTATAGTAAGGAGGAGAATATAATATTTTTAAACATATTATTAATTAAGTCTGATGTTGTCATATAATTTTTGTTGTGGATTTATCAGATACAATATATGACTTTAAAATTATCAATATCTTTCAATTTATCCCCCAGTTCAATGTCCAATTTTGATTGTGAAATTAATAATTTAATCTGTTGAACTATTAAATTAATTAATGTAGGTGTGTATCTGTATCTTTTAAGGTTTTAGTCGAGTTTCGTCTAGTTCCTGGTCCCATCTCCTTTCAGAGAGTGAATAATAACAAATGTCCACATTTTTATTTTTAAGCCAGATCTAAGGTGAATGGTCAATAATAATTATTATCTTTATTTGATATATTTCTCATTTTGGTTAAAAACTTTTGTAAAACCATTTTTTTTTATCACAATCATTTTGTATGTCAATTTTAATGAATTATTTAACAGTTTAGGACCATTTGTAAGTAGGCTTGCTACACAGTATTTTCTCTGATACACAATCTCAAATCATACACATCTTAGATATATTACATAACTTTTATTTGATAAAAATTTACTTTATAATCATTTGTTGACTTTTCAACAATCTACATAGTACTTCTTACTACCAAAAATGTGTACTTCTCAACATTTTATAATTTTTATTTTATTTATGTATATGGTTAATTACTTAATATTGTTTAGGTGAGTAGTAATTACATATTATTCAGTATTGAGAATTTACTGTGTAGTTTTTGAATTAAGATTTTCGTCTCGCTACTTTTTTTCTTATTTGTTGAAAACTTAATTTTATTCTTTTGAATCATGTAAGCTCTAAGCAGTGGTGTGTCTGCTATAGATTTGTATACATATTCTGTTTTCCTTTAAAATATATTAAATGAAGTCCAACAAGATCTATTTGTAATCATAATGTAATAACGATATTACAGAAAATATTATAATAAATAACGTTTTTAGAGTCAACTTACATAATTATTGTTTTATGTATGAAAAAGTAAATAAATCTTTATTTTAGACATATATCTTATTTTATTCTTATTGCTCTTGGAAAAATAGTATCCAAACGACTGCTGCGCAGAAGATTTTTTTTTTCAGCCCAAAGCAACAATAATAATATTTTGATTATAAACTTCCAATCAACATCACTTGTTGGGTAAGTACTTTCTTTTATCCTCTCCCTTTTTTGGTGTTGACTGATCTCGATTTGTCCCACTGTTAACCAGAATCCTAACTGCTGATCTATCGACCACCAATTGTTAACCTCTTCCCGCAGGTCCTATCTAATCTAGATAAATAAAATTAAATGTTTTAACCTTTCCGGGAGTAAGTTACGTAATGCTGGCCGTGCTCTGGGGAGTGAGTTTTTTTTTTACATAAATAAAAAAATATATTTTTTTATTAAATCAATGCTATATTGATTGTATGCAAAATAAATAACAGCCGATATCTCTGTCGATAATGATGTAAAATGTTTAAAATTGGTGTAAAGTTACAGGAATATGCCCATAGACGGCAATACAATGCATATTTACAGAATATGCATCGAATATCAATATGCGACGCCTGTCGTCCATAGCCGTCCATACTCCTTTGGCAAAAGTGTGTACCGTCGTTCATTAGCGTCCATACTCCCGGAAAGGTTAATTTCGGGAAATCGACAGCTTATGTTTTATCAGTTTGTAGATAGCGAAAATAAAACCAATTATGGATTTCCCCTTGTGACTGTACCTCTAATAAGAACAAAAAATATTTAAATTAATAAGAAAAATATAAAAAAACAAAAAATTGCTTTTGAGAAGGAAGAAAAAGCATATATTTTATGGAGCTTATTCTGGTGTCACATTAACACATTATTTGCGGGAGACACTTAAATGCATTTTTTCATACTGTGCCTAGAGAGCGGGAGACGCTTAAAAGAGTTTTTTTTAAATTTACGTACTATCGGTAACAAACACCATCAACATCTGGTATCCCAAACAAATCATCCAGGAAGACTTTCCATATGAGAAAACATTGAAGACGCTGCTAGCAAATAGATGTGTGTGCCCGGCCCACAAAGTACACCTAGTAAGGGAACTGTTTCCAACAACATCATACTTTGAAACAATGTTAGTGTTAATCCTTTTATAATTTACAAAATATATGTTTTGTTGAATGTGCACAGAATGTATGATTATTAGACAATATGAGAAAAGTAATTTTTTTTTAAATTTAAATTTAAATTAACCTTGAATATCATAATTTTGTATGCAAACATATAAAAATTTTTAACAAGATATCATTTAATGTAAGATACTGAAAATTTTATTGAAATACGATCAATACTTCAGAGGTTGTAGCTATTTTACTTGAATTGTAATTTTGCGCACGAATCTAAAAAAAATCTCCCGCTTTATGGAGGCGCTTGATAAAAAAACCAGCCGCAAACATCGTGTTAAGACAAGATGTCATATAATAACAAACATAAGACAGGCTATAACGTTAATTAATTTTAATACAGAATTATAAAAAATGCAATAACCAAAACTCACTCATGATAATAATTCCGAAGAACATTTTTTTTCTCAATGTGCATCCCTGTATTCACGGTTGTCATTTATTTGTAACCACAAGAAGATAGGATGTACATAATATAAATTTAATTCATTAAAAAAAATAACATAATTATGAACACAAACAACAGAAAAGTTACATACTCATGAAATATCAGGGAATTACTCTTGGAAAATGTCCGCTTTTGATATTATGCTATTGTAATTATTACTTGGTCTGTTCAAGCAAGAATTTTGTTTGTAGTTTATTTTTCATCGATCTACTTTGAGCATGTGGAGCGCGCAGGTGCATTAAATTGAATCATATTCAGCAACTCTTGGCATTAAATATTATTATTAACTTATTTATTGATAATGCATCTATATCACATATAAATTAATAATAATTAAAATTTCATGCGCAGTGGCGATATCGTAACCAATGAGCTTTATCCGAGGTGCGATTATTGCTAATTGAAAACTTTTGTCTCCAGGACGATTAAATTTATTATTAATAATTTAATCGTCCTGGTGGGCTTTTATACGATACATATTTTGCATGATTTATTGCATAATACAGTGCCAACAAAAGTTTTTTTAATATTTTTAAAAACAACAACAAAATCAATAACCAAAAAATTTAAAAAAAATAATGTTAAAGATTACAATTCATGAATTAAGGGACCAATATTTTTATCATAGCCAACTATAAATTATAAGTCAGATTCTGAACACATATATAAAAAATAAATTAATTGATTAAGTAGAAACACTGGAGGAATAATTTCCTCCAAGGAAGAAACATACTCATTAATTTTAAAAAAAGTGTGCCATTTAAAAATTAGACGTAAATATAATATGTATTGTATGGAAATGTTCTGTGAAATCAGGAATAAGTTTCGCTTCATATGTTACATGTGTTTAGGTACTGGAATACCGGCCCTGAGGGAATCTATTTCCCTCAGGGCCTCCTGTATGTAAAAAAAATAAAATTTGTTACTATCAAGCAGGGCTTTTTTTTTAAAAAAAAAGGTGCCGGAACTCACTTCATGTCAAGCTTTTTACTAAATAAAATTATATTCAAATGTCACTTAAATGAAATTTAAAGGAGCTATGCCACGAAGCGAACAAAAAAAGGTTGATTTTTACGATATTTATTTTTTATTTTAGTCAAGACTAAGCTACAGAAACAGTAAAATACATACATTATATTTGAAATATATTGTACAAATAATACTAAATTTAAAATATAATTGTAAATACATATGTAATGTATTTATTTATGAACTTGAATAAAAGTTTAGAGTGATTTCCAAAGTGTTTTCCAATTCTCGTCTGATACATCATCTCGATTCCTTTTCTTAGTGTTAGAGTCTAAGGCCGAATGTCTTCCTTTAAGTAACCACCTATCAACATATTTTGAAGGATCGAAAAGTGTCAAGGGTGGTCCCACGAGTTTGATGAACAAGAGTGCCGAAACTGTTTTAGTGTTTAACGAAGCTCTTGTTGGGGTAATAATAAGATTCATTTGCGAAAACCCCCGTTCACATTCACTTGAAGAAATGGGAATAGAATTCAGAGCATATACCAAACGCAAGAGTTTTTCAGAATATGTCTTTTCGAGAATGTATTCGCGAAATCCACGAATCATTTCTCGTTCATCTAGTTGTAGCCTGATCGAAATTTTTTTTTTTTTTTTTTTTTTTTTTTTTTCTTTATTCATGAAATATTAATGTGTACAGTTTTTACATGCTTTTCGACTACCACACTAGACACATGTCCGTATTATGGTGGTCGAATGTTTCTAATTTCCATCTCTCCAAATGTCAACCGATTATCAATGTCTTCAGGCCAATATTTTTGGTCAAGTACGCGAGCCCAAAGTGCAAACTCGACATCTTTATTATCTAGCAGCCTTTTTTCAATCGACGTTTTCAACGTGGAATAAAATATTTTCGGATCAATAGGAGGATCATTTTTAGAAACTTTTTCGTGAAGTAAAACTCCACGAAAATGCAGATTGCTTATAGCAGCTGCAGCACATTTATAATAGGGTCCAAAATTCTGTTTTCTTTCTTCAAAAACTTGAACGAGTTCATTTATTTTTCGATTTGCAATGTAAAGGTTCACATTGCGATTTTGTAGATCCAAACTAAGTTCCGACAATTCTTGGAGAGCGTCGCACATCAATGCTAGATCCAATAAAAATGCTGTTGATGTTATTTTGTTCTTTAAGCCACTGTAAGTACACTTGTCATTTTTATCTCTTGTAGGGTCATTCATCGCTTCTTCAAAATGACGCACAAGGGATTCATAATTATTCCACACAGCCGAAACTGAACGAAAACTAGATGCCACCCAACGGGTACTTAAAACTCTTCCGATTTTCAGTACCTCAACGCCTAGTGATTCTGCACATAAATGCAACTCTCTATTATTTTTCGGCGACGCATGGTATAAAACATAAAGTTTATCAATAAATGATTTGAATCTATTGATCCCTGAAATTTTTTTTACAACATCACTTACTGATAATTCTAACCTGTGATTAGCACAATGCCAAACTATAATTGAAGGAAATTTTTCTGTCAGCAATTTTTTCACTCCATTTTTAGAACCTAACATCACAGCAGCGCCGTCGCATGCAACCGAAACTAAATATTTTTTTAAATATTCTTCTGTCATCCCATATAAATCAAGAGATTGGAGTAATGATTCAAATATTCCTTTTGCCGTTACGTCTTTAAGTTCAATCAAATCCAAAAACAAATTAATTGGTGAATTCATTCCAACACTTTCGACACAGCATCGAACATACACAATGAGGGTGGTTTTTTGGCTTATGGTGGTAGACTCATCAATTATCAAAGAAATTATATTTTTCGATTGAACAATTTCTTTGAAAACATTTTTTCTCATTTCATCACATATATGATTTACAATGTTGATACATGCGTTAGTGGAATGGAGAATATGACCCATTTCGATCCCATTTAGTTCTTGGAGATTAATTTCACTTTCAAACATATTGAATGATTGATTTTCCTTAGCTACTTTATATGCAGTTCGAAAAATGTTTGCTGTTATTACTTTTTCGCGAGATAACGATTTTAAAAAAGTATTTTCAATCCGCTTATTTTTGGCTTCAGAAATGATTTTTAACGCTGCTTTGTGTGCAATAGATCCTCTGTGATCGAAAATTTTTTTTCGAAGTGACCCCAATTGTAGCTTCCTCTCTTTCCCAGAATACGTAATTTCATTATTGGGAAAAAATTCGGTTTATGGGAGTCACTCGAATAAACGAAATTGAACTTGATTTAGACTAATTTAGGGCTGGGGAATCCGAATCTGTAAGAATTAGGTGGGGGTCGGCACTATTAACTGAGTTATAGGGTTTTGAAATTTCGTACGCGATACATAGAAACCATTTATTATTTATCAATTATGACATAAGAAAATCAAATTAGTGACTTTTTAATATTTTGACATTTCAGAAGTGCCAACCAAAAAATAAAAAGTGTTGCCATATAATAATAATATCAATGCATGGAAAATTCAGAAAATTAAATATCATTTGCCAGATTTGTAGTTTATTATTTAAAATCTTGTAAATATTAAATTTATATATATATATATATATATATATATATATATAACCTAACCTAACTGTGATTTTCTATAACAAAAAAATTACCCTTTAATAACGCCCACTCGCGTCCCCTTTAGAGTTATATCCCAGTTTTCAAGTAGTTTGTGGGCTACGCTAGGTTTGTATAGACTGGTTTGTGATTTGATTCTAATACCTTTTTTCCATGTTATTTCCTGTTACAAAAAATTGCCCCTTTAATAACGCCTGCTCGCGTCCCCTTTAGAGTTACATCCCAGTTTTCAAATAGTTTGTGGGCTACGCTAGGTTTGTATAGACTGGTTTGTGATTTAATTCTAATACCTTTTTTCCATGTTATTTCCTGTTACAAAAAATTGCCCCTTTAATAACGCCTGCTCGCGTCCCCTTTAGAGTTACATCCCAGTTTTCAAATAGTTTGTGGGCTACGCTAGGTTTGTATAGACTGGTTTGTGATTTAATTCTAATACCTTTTTTCCATGGTATTTCCTGTTACAAAAAAATGCCCCTTTAATAACGCCTGCTCGCGTCCCCTTTAGAGTTATATCCCAGTTTTCAAGTAGTTTGTGGGCTACGCTAGGTTTGTATAGACTGGTTTGTGATTTAATTCCAATACCTTTTTCCCATGTTCTTCTGCCTACTCTAACCCAAACTAAAAACCTAACCTATTTTGTAAAAAAATATTATTATTATATGGCAACACTTTTTATTTTTTGGTTGGCACTTCTGAAATGTCAAAATATTAAAAAGTCACTAATTTGATTTTCTTATGTCATAATTGATAAATAATAAATGGTTTCTATGTATCGCGTACGAAATTTCAAAACCCTATAACTCAGTTAATAGTGCCGACCCCCACCTAATTCTTACAGATTCGGATTCCCCAGCCCTAAATTAGTCTAAATCAAGTTCAATTTCGGTTATTCGAGTGACTCCCATAAACCGAATTTTACCCTGTGTACGTTCAACCATTCGTTTTTTGAGCAAAAATCGTTTTTTTTGATCTAATGACCAGCAGTCTGGCCAATCGTTTTGAGTTCGACCTTGATCCCCGAGATCAGCTCGAGATGATTCAGGAACATCTACATGTACCGATATTTCCATATCTTCTGTCATCGTTTCTGTTACTGTTTTGAGCTTTTTATTTACGGAATCGGCGCCGCTGCCGGTGTTTGAGAAGTAACAGGAAATTTTTTTCATATTTAAACTTGGAGTTGCACTAAATAATATATAAAACAACACGTAATCGTAACACAAACTGACTAAACAAACGTAAATAACAATATACGCAGATGCCGCCATGCGATAAACGTCAAACCATAAATAAATGCGTCAAACTGTCAAAATCATAATACGCAAAGACATACGTATGAAGCTAGTTACATACGCAGGTTTGCTATTTAAACTATACGGTTACTTCACTATTATCATTTTAACGAATTATTATTTTTTCGTTTAATTAATTTTGAAATAAAACCGTGAAAAAAGGTGCCGGAACGCCGTTCCACCGCGTTAAATGGAAAAAAAAGCACTGCTATCAAGTATCATTATATTTTAGGGTAAAATACAAATAAGATCATTCAGTTATTAACAATTAAATTCATAATTTAAATGCGGAAATGATATTACTCCCTTTGTTAACCGGTGTATGGTAGATATCTACACAATAATATGCAAAGCGATGGGTCGAGAGTCCTGCTGGAGAGATCTCCATCAACCAGCCTCTCCGATACGGCCCACAAACAGAGTAGGTGGGCAGGTGTATCCGCCATTAAGACTTTGACAAACTTCACCCCGTGAACACAGACACCCCTGCTAAGTCACCAAATATAGCGAACCACTTGGGGTGACCTATGGCAGAGGGGTTGGTTATCCAATAAATGGTTCCCGTAGCGGCGAAAAATGAAATAAAACTGTCCATAACCACAAACAAGTCTGAAATATTTTTACTTTCAACAGGCATGGCGTCATGATTTGATCAACCAATCATGGGCCATTTACAATGAAACAATTTTAGGGGGTTTTTTAAATCATTAATTTTTAATTATGAATAAAAATATTAAAATTACACATATTTAGTACGAAAATCGTAATCAGGTAAATAAACTTTAAATCTTCCACATATTTTTAATGGTATCCCTCGTTTGTAAAACTACCGCATTCGTCTTGATAAACTCATTCTCAACCAATATTTAATAACGGATTAAGACGTTTCAATTTTAGTTGATCAACTTTTATTGAACGACAAGATTTCTAAACTAAAACTTAGTTGAAAGAAGGTTCACACTTGTCAATATGCTTTAAGGTGTCGAGTTGATCAACAAACATTGAAACATCTGTACCGCTATAAGAATTCCAAGAAAAGAGAAGTAAACACAGGTTCGAGATTCGTTCCTATGACTATTTGCTCATTGTAAATAGGAAAATAGGGATGAAAAAAACCAATTAAGTACACAACATAAAAATTAAAAAGAAATCGCTCCGTGGGAACCGGCCCCTAATATGTTGATAATTTATTGCTGAAATGTTGTTTGTTAAATAAAATGGGTCCAGTGGAAAATTACCTTTCCGCTCATGCAGGAAATAATTTGTGCAGGGTAAAAGCGCAGAGAAAAAAAAACAAACAAAAAACATCTGAATCAAGCGGTGGTACCACATTTTCGATTTTTTAGGGGAGTATTCAAAGTTGAAAGAAACGTAACCTAATTCAGAAATTTTATTTTTGAAAGAAAACCAAATTAATTTTAAGGTAAATATTTCCCTAACCACAGCACTTTTAATAGGCACGGATTATGCAAATTACACTACGTTTCAACTTAAGAAACGGCAATTTTCTTTGGGATAGATGGTAAAAGATACATTGTAATTCCATTTTTTCAAAATTCATAATTAACTTCGCAATTTTTACCTTTTTGTATGGAGTGATTTTTTTTTTTTGTTAAAGTCGGAGGCGGTTTACTTACGTTCCCCGCGAGCACTTAGGCCATAGGCCCATTGTACTATCTCCCATTTTACCTCATTCCCTTGCCAGTAACCCGGCCCCTTTTATGAAGTTCACCAGGGCTGTCATTGGATATGTGGCGATGTCTTCTGGTTCCACACTGTGTCTTCCCAGGTATCTGAGCCTTATTCCCAGCAGAGCGGGACATTGGCACCATAGGTGAATTGGAGTCTCTTCCTCCTCTTCACATTTCCTACATATGTTGGTGTTTTCCACTCCCAACAGTTGCATGTGTCTCCTGAGATGGCAGTGTCCCGTTAATAGTCCTACCAGTTCCCTCAGTGAGTTTCTGTCCATATCGAGTAGTTGCCTGGTTCGGTTAGGGTCCGGTCCGTTTATGAGTACTTTAGATTGCCTCATTTCGGTGCCTTCTTCCATTCCTTCCAGTGTTGGGTTTGACCCACCTCTTGATATGTAGTTTGGTGTGGCAAGCTGCTACTCCTACGGCCGGCTCAGATCCCACAAGTGGTGCTTTCGCCCCTTTCCTTGCTAGTTCGTCAGCCCGCTTGTTGCCCTCAATACCTTTATGTCCTGGTACCCAGAGCAGGGTTACTTTATTGATGGTCGCCAGTTCTATTAGGATAGTCCTGCATTCCATCACCAGTCTGGAGTCGCATCGGTTACTTTCCAGTGCCATTAAGGCCGCCTGGCTATCCGAACATATGTTTATGTTCTTATTTCCGTACCCGATACTCATATTCTCCTGTGCGCAGGCTAAGATGGCTTTCATCTCAGCTTGAAACACAGTCCAGTGCATTCCTAGAGGTATACTGAGTTCCCTCTTAGATCCCTGTAGACAGACCCCGGCCCCTGTTCCTTCCTCCATCTTGGACCCGTCTGTGAACCAGATTAGTTCCTGTTTGGAATTTGGACCTGGGACCGAGTCCCATTCCTCCCTTGTGGGGTACGTCACTTTAAACAGCTGTCCGAAGAAGTATTCGGCTTGCTTGCCGTCCTGCTTCATCCCAGCCGTCGGACTAATTGCCCTCAGTCTTATTCCTATCTCCGTGTGACTGTTTCTGGGCAACTCTCCTCTCCATTGGCCATTGCAATGTAACCTGTAGGCTGCCGCCATCGCCGCCCCCTCTATTTCTATGTTTAGTGGGGGTAGGTTCAGCAGCACTCCCATGGCTAGTATTGGAGTGGTTCTCATGGCTCCTGTGATGCTTCTGCATGCAAGTCCCTGTATGTGATTGAGTGTGACCATCACTGTTTTCAGTGTTGTTCTCCTCCACCAGACCAGGGCTGCATGCATGATCCTTGGTTTTACAACGGCTGTGTAAAGCCATTGCATCATTTTAGGTTTGAGACCCCACGTTCTGCCGCAGATTCGCCTAGTTGCCCACATTAGAGCACAGGCCTTTCTGCCTACATTTTCCACCTGGTTTTTCCAGCTCAGTTTGGCATCTATGATGACTCCGAGGTACTTAACCGTGTCAGAGGGTTCTAATTCCTTTCCATAGAAGGTTGGATTGCTCCATCCTTCTAGTTTCCTTTTACGTGTAAAGATTACTAGTTCTGTCTTGTCTGGGTTGACTGACAGTCCTGTTTCTTCACACCATTCTTCCACTGTTGCCAGTGTTGACTGTATAAGGCCTCGGGTTGTGTCTGCATCCCAACACCTTATTATGGTTGCAATGTCATCCGCATACCCTTGCGTATATAGGCCCCTGTTGTTGAGTTTCCGGATGAGGTTGTCCACCACCAGGCTCCACAGCAAGGGTGATAAGACCCCTCCCTGTGGACACCCTCGTGTCACCAGCACTTTGATGCTTACCTCACCCCTTGTCACCGTAAGTATCCGGCCTGAGAGCATATTCCTCAGCCACCTTCTGGTGGTTTTGTCGAGTCCATGTCTTTCTGCCGCTTCATCAATGGATTTAATAGTGGTTCAGTTAAATGCTCCCTCTATATCCAGGAATAGCCCTACCGCCAGTTCCCCAGTCGCTTGTGCCTGCTCCAGTTTGTACACCAACCTGTGCAGTGCCGCTTCGACTGACTTACCTGCTTGGTAAGCAAACTGTAACTCGTGGAGGGACTTCTCTTTCAGTGCCCCGTCCCTTATGTGCCTGTCCATTAGCCTTTCCATTGTCTTCAAAAGAAATGAGGTGAGGCTAATTGGGCGGAATGCACCTGGTTGATCGTAGTCAGCTCTCCCCGGTTTGGGTATGAACACTACCCTTGTCTTCCGCCATGGTATGGGGATGTATCCGAGGGCACAGCATGCCCTCAGGATCTTCGTCACCGGAAGTAGGATTGTATCTAGGCCCCTCTGTAGAAGTGCCGGAAAGATTCCATCCTCTCCTGCGCTTTTAAAAGGGTCAAACCCTCTGATTGCCCATTTAACTCTGGAGGGAGTAACTATTTTAGCCGCAGTGTCCCAGTCCTTACCTTCCCGTGTAACTCGGGCTGGTGGTGGACCGGTATCATCTGCTTCTAACTTTTTGTAGCCGGGAAAATGTTTCCCCAGCAGTACCTCCTCCTCCTCCCAACTGTTGGTATATCCTCCATCAGCTTTTTTGAATGGGCCTTTTGCTGCCCCTGGGTCTTTTGCAAGAATTTTTTGGATTCTTGCAGTCTGTGGGATGGTTTCCACCTCCCCACAGTATTTCTCCCAGGAGCATGTTTTGGCTTTCTGGATTGCCACTTTGTACTCTTTCTGGTATTGCTTGTGGGCATCCCAGTTTCCTGACTTTTTGGCCTTGTTGAAAGCTTGCCTTACTATTTTCCGTAGCTCCTGCAGTCTTCTGCTCCACCACGGTGTTTTGTCCCTGGTACTTGTCTTCAGAGGGCAGCTATTTTCATATGCCCTTATCATTGAGTCCCTTAGTACTTCTACTGCGTCCTCAATTTCTTCGGGGCAGCCGTATTTAGCTGGGAATCTTGTCATTCCTATATTTAGTTCCTCCGAGTATCTAGTCCAGTCAGTTGCTTTTGGGTTCCTATATGTATCGGTCCCCGTTTTGCTTGTTTCTCCCTCTAGTTTAAATTCTATGTGTCGGTGGTCCGACAGGGATGGTTCGTCCGATACTCTCCATCCTGAGACTCTTAATGTTCCTAGGGTCAGGTCTATCACCTCCTGTCTGTTACTTATAACGAAGGTGGGTTCCCTACCTCTATTAAGAATCTCAAGGTTCACTGTCATCAGGTATTCCAGGAGGTCCTGTCCTCGTTTGTTGATGTCCGTACTCCCCCACACAGTGTGGTGCGAGTTAGCATCTGCTCCGAGTACCAGTTCCCTACCCTTCTCCCTGCAGTCCTGGACGAGTCTCGTTATTTCCCTTGAGGGTGGTGGTTCCACAGAGTCATAGGGCATGTATGCTGATGCCACAACTACTTCCCTGCTTCTTTGGTCCAGCGTGACCTGTAGCTTCACAGCCACTAAGTCCCTACTGCAGTGTTCGGGTAGCAGTGTGCCAGGTATCCCTCTGATGAGAATACAGGCCCTGGGTCTCTCTCCCGACTCGTTATAATAGATTAGACCTTGGTTCATGTTTAGTCCTCTGACCTTCCCCCTATAAGTCCAGGGTTCTTGGATCAGCGCGACGTCCACACTGTCCCGAGTGACTCTACTGCTAAGCACTGCAGTCGCTGCCGGACTGCGGTGCAAGTTTATTTGAATAAACTGTAAGTTTTTAGCCATTACTGCCTAATCCTTAAGTCATTCCTCCTATTTAGGCTCCTCGGTGTTAGGAGAGCGCACCGTGAAAGTGGCCTTCCTTATCCCGACATGCGCCGTCATCCCCATCTCCCTCAGCACCTTCACACTTTCCTCGTCCACACTCATGATCGGGCGATACATGTTCTTATCCCTGATCGAGTCGTGGACGATCCATTTTTTTGTGTGTAGCCGGGGAGTCTGGTTCTCCAGCAGTTGTAGCAACCTCTCGGTGCTTACTGCTCCATTTTCGGGGATTACTGCCATAACCTTTAAGTACTTTGGCAGTTCCTGCAACCCCACCACCTCCAGGTCGCAGCCCTGCCATTTCCGTATGGTCGGCACCATCTCCCTCAGCCATATCTCTGACTCCAGGTCATTTTCAGGACGCCCCTCTGAGTGAAGCATTCGTCGAATCTGGGTTTGAACTGCCCCTTTGGGATGCTCAAAATCAGATCCGCGGCCGCCTCACTCACGAGGGCCTCCTGCTCTTTTGTAAATTCTTCCTCTCTGTTTCTATGGACAACAGCCACCCGAATTTTATTTCCAGCGGCTTCCGCATAGGTAGCAGAGGTGAGAATTCCTCGGGGCTTTTTCCTGGCATTTCCCGGTGAAAGCCCCAAGGGTTTAGGTTCCGGTGAGGTTCTTCTCCTCTTCCCGGCCTTCTTTTCCCCGTTAGCTTCCGGTCTGTCCCTGGTTTGCTGGTTCCGGCCTTCGAGGTCCCTGGTTGTCCCCAGCGGACTTTTACAGTCCCTGGTTGTTCCTGGTTTCCTTCCTGCCGCCCCTGCTTCTCTCTTTTGAGTTTTCTCCTCGCAGCCCCACTGAGTTTCTTACTGATGTGAATTTTTTTCACATCGTCTGACAGGGACTTTACCTTGTCTTCCTCAGCGGTGGTTGTTGGAGTAAGTCTCTTCTTTAAGTCCCCCCCTCTCCGCTGGTTCCCCGAGGGCCCCAGTTGGAGTCGGGGGTTCTTAATGAAGTTATTTTCCAGGTCCCCTGATGGTCCCTGCATTTCCACGTCTGGATCCCCTGGGGGATCCCGCCGCGTTGCGTCCGTCGGAGGTCCTTCTTTATGGTTCCCAGAGGGCCCCTCAAGGGAAGAGTCCACCAGGGTGGTCCCATCTCTCCTCTCCACTTCCTCTTGGTTCCTCAAATGCCCCAAGAGGGATGAGTCCACCGAGGCGGCCTCAACTCCTCCTTCCACTCCCCCTAGGTTCCTTAAAGGTCCCTCGTCAGTGTTGTTTTTGTTTTTGTTTTTGAAGTGAAACTTCTTTACGCGCGTCATGCAATTTCGAGGACCGGAGTAAAACCGACTCATGACCGAAACGAAAATGCGGGTACCCCCACCACCGATTAAAGTTCATTTGATCTAGTCAAAGTTTTGAAGTAACATATAAATGCTTCTTAGCTCATCCCGACAACTGGCGTTGGTGGTGTAATGGTCAGCATAGTTGCCTTCCAAGCAGTTGATCCGAGTTCGATTCTCGGCCATCGCACATTATTTTTTTGTTTTTAACGCCTTTTTCATTCAATATCTTATTTTTTAGTAGGTCAGAACATTTTTTAAAAGAAAATAATATTGCAAAATAATAAAAACACTTATCTCACTGTGATAAAACATTACTCCGCTAGAGCGCGCTTTGCGTTATTGTGTTGGATTAAAATTATTATCTAATCCGTATATTATGATAATTGTATTACATTTATTTAATTAATTTATTTATTTTGATAATATGTAATAATTTACAGAAAAAAAAATTAAAACTATCTCCCTCTGATAAAATATCCGTTCGCTAGAGCGCACTACGCGATCTTGTGTGGGATTCTATTTCTGTACATTGTACATTATTTTTAAAAATATATTATATTTTGGGTGTGATGTAGGTAACATTATAAAACATAACAAGCTCTCATATTTTCAGAACCTACATAATATAATCAATTTATGCGGCTTTGCTTACAGTTGGTGCTCAGCGTGGTTGGCTTTCAATCAGTTAAGCGAGGTTCGATTCTCGGCTGTGGCATTTTTGAAGTGAAACCTTGTTGAGGTGGGGGAGCCGCTCACGAACGTTCTCTCTCTTCTCTTCTTTCCTCTCTCTCAGACACCAGCGAACTGCGCCACGCCAAGCATCAGCTGAAACTAGAAGTTTCACTTCTGTCTTGCGTAGGCTTGACACACCCACTTTTTTATAGTCCATATTTGGTCCCACGAGTATCTAGGGAAATAAAAGGTCCACCCCAGCAGAGCCCCGAATGCTGGGGTAAGGTCTGTATACTCCGAGATGCGACCTTGTGTCTCGGAGGAACCGTTCGTGACACTGTTCCCCAGTGTCATTCAGCCCTGAGCACGGTATCTCACACCTTAGCTTGGGATGGCTATTGCAGGTCGAGTTTCCACTCCCTGAGCGATGGGTTCGCCACACTCCCTACGCTATTATGGAGTGATACTTCTGAAGGTTTTTTTTTCATTAACTTTCTATTTAATTCGTTTTATTTTTTTTTTTAAATTACTTATGCGTTGCGCAATGCGTTTGAAGATTAACGAAATAATTAATTTTTCGTTATAAGTAATGTTTTCATTATTTTCGAAGATTATAGCGATTTAAAACAAATTAAAATAATTCGCGCGGGACCTTTATTTTCGCCCGTCGCCAGCGGTCTACCAGTTCAAAAGATACCCGCCTGAAGTGTGTTAATCAATTCATACTGAGAACCAAATAACTTGTTTTGTGCATGTAAATAGTTGTTTATTGTAGTAAGTAGGGGGGAGGATTTGAGGCCAAAATACCCATAGGCACACTGCATTTGGGGGTTCATTTTGAAAGTCATAAACCTACAAACGGTAAACTTTATTAAATTTTTGAAGAGGTTCATCCGAGACAGTTCTATGACATAAAATCGTGATTTGGCGATATATGAGCCTAAAATTAAATATAATTATTTAGAAATGTAGCTTTGAAAATATAGTTTGCATTTGGAAAGGTCAAGTAAAAATTCAATAATGCATATTTTTTAATGTATAGCAAATTACCTACAGAGATATTAAAAAAAAAACTATGAATTTCTGAATGCCTAGTCCTAGTTCCTCAATAATCTCGGAGCCTGTGGAACTATGGCATTCCCAACTAGAGTGGGTTAGTGACGAGAGTGAACTAACTAACTATTACGCCGTTTCCCTGCAGAGGTAGGCAGAGAGGAAGGACCGCCAAACAACTCGGTCTTGGCACACACTCCTTGCCTCATTCACATTCATACATCATCTCATACATACTCTTCTATTATTCTTACTCTTGACATGGCCCGACTCGAGTATCTTCTTCATTTGGTCGTGC
The DNA here is from genome assembly GCA_026573805.1 of Hesperophylax magnus. Lineage (NCBI taxonomy): Eukaryota > Metazoa > Arthropoda > Insecta > Trichoptera > Limnephilidae > Hesperophylax > Hesperophylax magnus. The sequence continues at coordinate 17,469,470 of JAIUSX010000049.1, forward strand.
CATGTCTTCCTCGGGCGTCCCCGACTTCTGCTACCACGAGAGTGAAGGAAGTGGAAAATTTGTTATAACTTTCACAAAAAGGCGGAAAAGCGCCGGGGGCGAAATATTTTAGTATTTTATTAAATGAAAATCTTTTAGTACCTATTGTTTAAAATGGAAGCCTTTCGGAGATCGGTTTAACTGGCTACTAGCCGAGAGGAAAAATCCGTCAGATTCACACCCAGGCGTCGCGAGTTCAATCCAATGCTAGCTAAATCCTCCATCATTGCACAAGCAACATTTCAATGTGTTGTTTTAGGGACCCTATCGAAAATTTGAAATATTAATTTGGATTCATATGTCCTCAATGTGTACCATCCCCAAAGGAGACATATAAAACTTTAAGGAACTTATTTTTTATCAGGGCGTCCTGTGTGAAGTTAATATTAAAAATAAAAAAAATCAGTTCCCCCCCGAGGTGTGGGCCCTAGGCCGGGACCTCAGGCCGAGAGTGGTTTATTTATGCTCAGGCCTAGGTGGAAGTTCGGCCCTGGCAGCCACAATGCATTACCTTAATAATAAAATGCATAGCGCCGTTTTCTTGACAAAATCGTCTAAATGGCGCTTTAAAGATTACTTGGGCCCCGGGTCTGATTGTTGGGGAAATAATTACCGATTTTTGTTCAGGTCGGTTAGAACCGAGTCGAGTGCCTACCCTCCATTGAAATGCTGCAATTTTTCTGTATACTGGCAGCATTTGAGTTTGGCTGTGAACGTGAAACGTCAAAAAGCCGTGGAAGTTGTCGTTATTGTTAATGCACATTTATGTAAGTAAATATTTTCATATTACATAAGTAGTCATTTTGAACATAGTAAATGTAATAACCCGCAATAGCCGTAAATTTAATAAGGATTACCTATGCATTATGTTTATAATGCGCGCTGTTGTATTTTAGGTTAGTAATGTTGGAAAACGATGACTTCTGAATTGTTATTTGTTAATTACCTTTAACTAAAGCATGTCACTATTTTCTGTATATTTACCAAATTATGTGTGTAATTATTTCCCTAACCGCTGCATTTTTAGGCACAGATTATAGAAATTACACTTTGTTTCAACAATTACTACAAGAAACAAGTGTGTGCATACACAAAATAGGTTCTTAGGTTCTTAGTTTGGGTTAATTAAGTAGTTAATTCGTATTTATACTGAAAGTAAACTTTTGCAAGTGTCAGAAATAAGTACAAAATGTCAGCAAATGTGTTTTAACGTACATTTTGAAAATGGAATTATAATGCATCTTTTACCACCTATCCCGACGTAAATCGTTGTTTCTTGTAGTAATTATGTTGCAAGAAGTGCCATTTCCATAATCTTTGCAGTAATTATGTTGCAACGAAGTGCCATTTTCATAATCTTTGCCTATTAAAAGTGCGGGGGGGGGGAATATATTTACCCTTATAAAAATTTTATATGTATTATAATATTTGCAAGAATGAAAAGAGATTTACAAATATTTAAGTAGGTACCCAGAACAAAAAAAAATAGGCAGGGGTGAATATCACTTCTTTGTGGAGAGATTTTTATAAATAATCTTTTTAATATCTCCTCACAGGCGCAAAATATATCAATACGGAATAGATTTAGTTCAGGAGCAATAACGCAAAAACTCACCTCCTCCCAAATAGCTGAGTTTTCGATATAGCCTCGCAGCAGTCTGAATAAGTGGGTGATGGGATTCCCCTCTTCTGAGCTGCAAGGAGCAAAGTCTGATCACGCCCAGAAGAAAGTTCATCGAGTAGAGTCATGAATAGTGGCCGCACACGCTCATGTAGAGAATTCTCAGATTTTTTCTGAACCGTCTCTGATAAGGGAGCACTCACTCACTCTCCAGCGTACTACGGACCAAGGAGTCTAAACTAAAATAAATTCGTATAAACTAAAAATCTCCACGTCTAGAAATTTGTTGGATGAAGTACTTACTCAAATTTGATTTAAAATAAACCAAATGCTACGCAAAGACAAATTATAAACATAAAAATGAAATAAAAGCCGAGGTGAAGTAAATCGCAATAATAAATGCCAATTGTCTCAAAATTTTATTTGGAAACGAATCAACTACGGTATCAATCTATCGATAATTATTCTGGATAATTGTGATCCCTAAAAAAATATCTAAGGACTATCATGGTCTTTTTTTAAGCCTTATAAATGAACTCACTCGAAAAATGAACAATTCCAAAACCTGCATTGACCATTTAGAATAAAACATAAAACACAAGCAATCTGTAATGCGTAAATTGACAATAAATGGCCACTTTATAACAATTCTAGTAATAAACTTAACGCTTGGAACCTTTAATACCAAATACGTCCCAAATTTCGTTAAATTTTACCACTGTGCGTCGCTTTGGTACGAAAAAGCGCGCGAAATTTGAAATTGGTTTTACACTCTACACTCTTTACTCGTTGTTTTGTTCAGCTGCGTTATTTACATATTTTTGGCAAAGAAATTATTGCATGGTTGTTTTTCAAATTGTATTATCATATAAATCGACTAAATTAAATAAATTACAATACCTAATTATAGTTAGGAATTAGGTGTAAAAAAATACTTACTTGTACATTTTCATTGACAGATAAAAAACCCTCGGAAACAGCAGTATTTTTTAATTGTTTGTTTACGAAAAGATTACGTAAAGGACTGAGGACTGTAAAAAAAATTTAGATACATTACATTACAAAAGACATTGCATACATTGAAAAAATAACAATTAATTCCTATTCCATGAGTATATCTTACCTAATAGTCTAATCGTGTTCGATAATCGATGATGACCGATTTATAATAATTTTTTTGTATATTTAAATAATGATTGTAACTTATTTTATCGTGCGTTCATTTTGCAATGTATATTTGTTATTATTCTTTATGTTTGATTTGTAAACATAACGTAAAATAAACAAAAATTTCTTGCGTTATTGTTTCTAGGTATAATTATGAAAAAAAATATTTGAACTTACCCAAACATTCCAGCATGTTTTTTATTTCTTTTTAGGCCACTGAGCGTAACCAGTTTTTTAATATCTTTCCTCCCCATTGTATAAAACTAGGAATTTAAAAAAAAACGATTACACGTAAACTGATTTTAGTTGAAAAATTTTAGAGAACAGAGCGTCACTAAGATAAAGAACGTCTTCATAGCGCCAGCGCTGGGCGTTAACTGAATACAAAAGCGTGTAACCCTTACGTAGACGGCATAGAGTTTATTTCACAATGGCAAATTCAATGTTTACCTCCCCGAAAATCAATCAATATTCGTGTAAAAATAAACAACGCGAAAATGCATATTTTGTTTTATTTTGTGAAGTTCTGGTACATATATGAAAATTTCCTTCGATTATCAAATAAAAAAATGAATTTCCCACCTTATACAATAAAAAAATATACGAACATGGGTTTGTAAATGGGATATTTTGCACCAGACAGTTTTTTTTTAGGCCTGATACTTTATTTTTTTCTAGGCTTATAAAAGGTCTTATCAAAAAAATGATCGATTATTTCAAAGGCCAAGATGTGTTCTACTTGCAGTATTTAATTAAAGCATGTGTAGTATTTCTAAGCAATCAAATTTTCAAACCAAAAACATCTGATTTTGCACTACTTGGTATTGGATCGCCTTAAGAGAACAAACCCTAACATTGTTCTGAAATTTAACAAGATATTTCTAGAACAGAACCCGTGTGTACTGTTTTTTTATCATGTTTGTTACACAAAACACTTAATTTTTAAATTGTATTTTTTTTTATAACATTGAGTGATAATATTCAATCAACCGAATATTAATTTCAATTTAAATTCTTAAATTTCTTAAAGCTAGATTTGTTCTTTACTGACACAATATATAAGGGCCATGGTTTGATTAAAATTTCTAAATGTGATCACAGTTCTGATTTTGATTTTCTTAAAAAGATCTGTAGGCAAACAAATTATGTCATTTGAGTAGGTTCGGAGTTTTGTCATCAAAGTGCAATAAATGAGTATTTACTCATCTTTTTGATATGATTATTGTGTCAATATTCAGTTAGGAAAGCACATCACAGAATAGATAAAACTGTCATTATATGTTTATAATGCTGTTCTTCCTGGGATTTGTACCTTGTCCTTTTTCTAATACAAGTACTTAATTGTGTTTTGTTTTTGTGCATTTTAACCCAGGTATTTAATTTCTTATGTACTTACAATTTACAGTCTTTAAGATAGGGTTTTCTTTGGATATTATCTTAATTTTAAGATTATCTATTTATTTTTAACCCATTTTTTAGCTTTTTTAAAAAATCTATTCACATTTATATATACATATGTAAAGATGAGTAACCCCGTGTATTTGTAAAAACTATATGTAAAGTCCGGGCAACGCCTGGTACTTTCGGAGACAGCTAATTCAATATAAATGTCATATAGCTTTTAATAGCTTCTGACAGTGATGGACATATAATACATATAATGGAGTTATGCCTGTTAGTTCGATCATCTCCAGAAAAGTTGCCACAAAAAAACTCAACACATAAACACGCTACAAGGTTCACAGAAAACTTATTAATCCCAAAAGCAAACAAAACTATATTTCAAAAAGGACCACACTACATGGCCATTAAAGTATATAACCTTCCACGTAGCATCAAACAAATAACCGACATACTTAAATTTAAACCATCACTAAAAACATTTCTTTTAAACAAATGTCACTACACTTGTTTTAATTTTTTTAATTTTTATTATCAATATAAAGCTTTTTACAGGTTTTTTTCGATGTCTGTCTCACTAGGATAAACCTGTGTCGAGACAGACGTATTTAATACATAAATTAATGTTTACATATTATTTGATGCATATAATATTTCATTACAATGACATTGTGAAAATGATAAAAAATAATAATAATAAATGATAAATTGGTAATTCAGCATCTAGTTGGAGTACATACTTATGAGGGGATTTTTATAAAATTTTTGATCTTGGATCTGTCTTGGCTGATGATCCAAGACTTGATGTCTCATTATATTTAAAAAAAAAATCGTTCAGTCTAATGGCTAGTGGGAGAGCATTATATAGCCTATATATAACCTTAAATGAATACCTTACATAAATTAAATACCTCTGTTTTTTATTTTTTTATTTACATACATTTGTTAACATGTCATTGTTGGGTTATGTAATATAATGTGTATTATTTGTTGGGTTAGCTGGAAGAAATAGGATGTAACCTATAAGCTATACCCTTTGTACTCTTTTTGTGCAATAAATATTTTTTTGAATTTGAATTTGAATATATATTGAAAGAGGCATGGAAAGAAAAATATAAACCTAATACATCTGTTTAATTAAATAACATACTGAAAGATCGAAAATAAGTAGAATAATAGAATGAACTAAGTATAATCAGGTTATAATGTTGATGATTGTGATTACCAATGATATATGTTTTTTTTTTTCAATTATTCCATTTAACCCTCATATCAAATAATAATAACTCTCCATAACACCTGCGTACACACGAAAACAAACAATACATGTATGTTTACCAGTCTTCAAAATAAATAATTTGGCATTGCCAATTTGAATAATATTGAGTTGAAACAAACATAATTTGAATAATTAACATTGTCCGATACAATATATATTATGTATTCTGGAATCAGAACAGAACCCGTGGCCATGATTAATGATGATGACATTGAAAATTCCCTCTTGTATGTAGTGTGTAGAGTAGACCAGCTGAGGAAACATGGTATTCAATGTTTTATTGGAAATATTTTTAGACCCTTTGATTTTTTTTAAATTTATTTCAAACATAAAAGATTTGTCTATGCTTCTATATAGATCAGTATAGTTGTTTTGAAAACTGGACTAATCTGTTTACCTAACATAATTTATGTACTTTAAAATGGGATGAGTTTATCAATTTGCAGCTGAAACTTAATGACGTTTTTTAAAAAATATATTAATGTAAAAAAAATTGTGCAATACAGGGTTTTCCAATAAGAGGTGTTATTTTGAATAGCCCGCTATTTCGGTAGATGTTACTTTTGAAGCTGTCATTTTTTGATATTTGACAAGTTGAAACTACGCCATTAATAAAAATGGAACGATACACGCTTCAACAACGCATTGAAATTATTAAAATTCACTTGAGTGAATCAAATGCAAATCATCTTGAGGGATGAGACCTATTTCCACCTCGGTGGCTTCGTCAATAAGCAAAATTGTCGCATCTGGGGCTCGGAAGTTCCAAGAGTTATTGTTGAAAAGCTTCTCTATCCTCAATGTGTGACTGTTTGGTGCGGTTTATGGTCCGGCGGAGTCATTGGACCTTACTTTTTCGAAAATGAGGCTGGAGCAACAGTTACGGTGAATGGATTGCGCTATCGAGAGATGATTAATGATTTTTTATGGCCGGAATTGGATGGTATTGATCTGGACAACGTTTACTTTCAACAAGACGGCGCTACGTGCCACACAAGCAACGAAACCATTGATATTATACGATTGAATATCAAAATAACACCTCTTATTGGAAAACCCTGTATTATGTTTCAATTATCGAAATATAACTAACGTATATTTCAAAAATATATATACTCGTTTGGTGGGTGAAAAAATATATATACGTGTTTGAGGAGTGAAAAATATATATACGTGTTTGGGTGGTGAAAAAGAAAAAATATAGGTGTTTGGGGGAGAAAAAAAACTGGTGATCAAAGTCGTACCCTCCCCTTCCATTTCCCAAAAAATACGAGTTCGAATATTATGTAGTACAGTAATTTATACAGGGTGTCCGGGGTAAAGTGTGCTAACTTCTACATGATTTTAGATGTAAAAAAGATACATAACTTTTTTCGAAATTTCAATATTTTAGGGTTAAAAAAATGAATTGTTTGTAAATTTGTTTGGAAAATAAATATTTTTTTATGGAAAAATATTTTTGTATTGAATTTCGAAAAAAGTTATTTGCCTTTTTTACTTCTACCATCATGTAGAATCACTTTCCGAAGTTAGCGCACCTTATCCCCGGATACCCTGTATAATATCGATAGAAACTCTTATATTTCACAATATAAATGACACGAAACAATTATATATGAGGAATTTATAAAATGTATTTACATTTCTCTATCTGAAAATGTCTATAAAAACAGCTTTACAATTCAACCTCCAATAAGTTGGAATATAACTAGAAACCAACTAATTTGACTCCTGTTTTAGAAGCGTCATCAAAAAAATCATTAAAAATAAGCTAGTTGTTATGCAGATATCCGCGATGATCAAAGTCGAACCCTTTTCAAAAGTCGCCCCATATTTCGGTATATATTTTTTTATCTATTGTCAAGACAAAACAAAAGCAACAAAAGTTATGTCTCTCTATGAGTTCCTCTCGTGCGTTGTATAATGCTACGTATAAACAGGACAAAATTTCCGCGAGCCGAGCCACGAATTATCCGTAGCATAATATTAACCCAGTATTTATGTGCCATATCCATGGACCTTTGCTCAAATGCACACATAACATCAGCTGGGTAAACCAGTTGTTTGATTCTTGTAAATACATAAATCCATATAATGTACCTCTTTGTCTGTCTAAATTCATTGGGTTGAGAGTCTCAACTTGAGACCATGGGCTAATGTTTTATGTAGTGTTATACTAAACTAGGTGACGTGTACCCGGCGTTGCTGGGGGTTAGGAGATAGACATATGCCTTCGCGGACTTTTCAGTAGACCTTTTTAAGATATACAATTCTGTAGAACATTGTTTTTATATACTCGTATCTCGTAAGGTTTAAACATCGTTAGCAATGTAAGCGCCAGAAAAAATATTATTTACGACTTTATTACAAAACATCGACTTTTCTATACTTCCTACAAATATAATATGCGTGTATTATAAACATAAACCTTCCGGAAGAAAATCTCTAAATGATGGTGAAACCCTATCAAAATCCTTAGAATTGGTTGAGAAGAACTAAGCGCACAAACAGTCAGACGCGGATAGCTACTTTATTTTATACTATTCAGAAATATAATGACTGCAGAAATTTACAAACGCTGTTATCCATTTATTTTTAGTTAAAATAATATCGAGCCATTCATTGTCCTAAGTTTTAATATAAAATCTGACAAATTTTCATGTCATCTATCAATCTATATAAATAAAAATGTAAATGTTCGTTTGTTCAAAATCTTAAATCTCCGAAAGTTCTTCACCGATTCCTTTGAAATTTTGACACAACGTTGCATTGGAATACGCGTGTGTTTTATATACTTGTGTAATATAGATGTCACCTGTGACAGGTAAAAACATGTTTTTTTTGTAAAAAAGCGCCATCTGTTGGACAAACGTGCTTTTAAAAATACAGCGTTATCTGTTGGACATTATAGCAGCATGTGCTATTGTTTCTCTATCTACACAGACAGACTGAGCCACAGCAACGCGCGGCATGGTCCTGCTAGTAGTAATAATATTTTAAAAAAGGTAAAGTGTTGCCTGGTTAGTGGGGTTTAAATTACAGTGAACGATGTGCATAACCTTTATATTTTATTTTGGAATAAAAGATTTAATGTTATTATTATAAAGTTCAGATAAGGTTTTCGATAGCGTAACACCCTTGGATAGAGCAAGCTGTCGTACTATTATACATACTATAACAGCGTCATCTTCCTAACTTACTTACTGTAAATACTAAATGTTTTCTTATTTCAATTTAGACTATACCTTAACATAATATTGAGAAGATTTTTTTTTGAAAACGTTATAATACCTACGGATTTATTCTCGTCGATCTTTTATAAAACGTGTGTAGGTTCTTTAGATGAATTAAGAAAGAAGATAGGTTACTGAGATAACGCGTGTGGTTTCGCTGAACTAGGTCCAGTTGACGTGCTTGAGATTTACCTTCGTTTAGTATCGCACATAAGTTCGTACGGTAAGCAAGCTGTCACCAACTGCCACAAACTGCGTTCCATTCCATACTAGGCAAGCTGTTAAATGTAGCTATTTCATCTATTTACACATTGTTATCGGTATTTTCTTTTCTTATGCGTTTCGTTATTTGCTTTGCATCTAGAAACTGGAGCGTGCTATATTTTTTGTTCGATTAGTATGGACATAAAACGTCTTTGTATTTATGTCAATGGTAGGTTCCTTATTCATATTATCAAAATGGTTTTAATTTGCGGTGATATTTTTGACAACTAAATTAGTTTGGGGTGAAAATTTGTCAAAATACCATCACTCCAACAATAGAATAAGATGCCATCTTGCGGCCATGTTCCTCATCTCCATGTATTCTCGGATGTCGGACGGCCTCTCTCGGCAGAGGGCGAAGCTCGAACAATATCTCCGTAGGCAGCGCCAGCTATTCGGGGACATATTCGTCCCAGTGGCCGAGATGTTCTATGGTGGTTGTTCATAAGAGTCTAGTAAACACTTCTCTAACTGCCCGGTTCTTACTGATTTTCCAATTCATTGTAGTGAGCTGTTCTTTAGTGGCATAGGAACATCTATGGTGGTCTTTTATAAAAGTCTGGTAAAGAGGTTGAAAACCTTTTCATGTTGAAAGGCCGCATTTAAGAATCTTTAATTAAATACATTTCTAAAAACTGTTATGTTATTAGTTAAAAATATATAAATAGAAATTTTTTTAGAAACAATAAATGCATGGATATGATTTGAGATTTTTCACGGCCAGAGGTTTTTTTTATTTTTTATTATTAAGCTATATTGCGCTTCTTGATTTTTAGCGAACGTTTCGGACAGTGTTACGGTGTCCATCATCAGGGCAGATGTGTAGATTATGGTGAAGTGTGTGTTTTTAAAAGTGGTACCGCGTTGCGTGTGTTAATCCTCTCAGGGCCGGTATTTCAGTGTAATAATTAGTGAAATTAATATGGTTTTCATATTAAGAAGTTTCCTATTAATATTAAGAAGTCCATCATGGAAAGGCTAAGCGTGCAGTATAACAACGCCTACCGCATGATGTTTGGCCTTCCCAGATACTGCAATACTTCCAATATGCTAAGTCCTTACGAGTACCAGATTTTGCAGCCCTGTTTGTGGCCGAGTTTGAACGAAAGTGTTCTGACATTCTTTTGGTCTGTTCTGTCTTGCCTACGTACACCTTGTCAAATCCCGAGCAGCTGAGTTTATAGACTATCTGTCTTGCTTTTTAGCCAACGTCATCAAGAGAAAACTTGATTTTGGTAGGCCTCAGAAGGTCTTGTATTGTAGCCATTTTTCCGAATACAGTCTTGATATTTTTTTCCCTCAGTATCCTGCCAATTTTGACAGTTACATTGTGAACATAATGCGATAAAGTACGGCCTTTTAAGTTCTGTTCAGTTCTGTATTCATTTGGGCTAGATTTGAATCTTATAATCTTCTTTATCTATCTTGCGGATTAACCGTTTCGCTCTAATACATCTGTTACCGTTATAAGTTTCGATCCGATTTTCGATTCATCGCATGTTCTGGTCGCTCGGATCACCAACGTATTTATTGATTAGTCCTCTTTTCTGCACTGGATGGTGATGCTTTAGCGATTCAGCTTATATAAAATATATATACCGATTCGTATGGGTTGGTTTTCGATACACAGTGTGATTACCATCTTCTTTTCCCTAGCGAAACATGTCGTGCGTAAAAATAAAATGCCTAGCAGAAAAAGAAATCGCATTTAATTTTAAGAATAACAATTCAAAATAATTTTGATGTATGTTTACAAAATAATATTATGTTAACTGCTTTTCTTACCGAACTCTAACGCGAGGTCACCTATTTCGGCCTGCCACCGAAGTGAATCGGCGCCTATTCAGAATGGCGGGTGTTTTGGTTGGGTCGGTGACCTCCTCCCTCTCCCATCGTCCCGTCTCTCCCCCGTCCCAACCACCGCCCCGGCCTCATGCCGCTTTAATATGCACCGTGGCCGCACTCCGCACTTTCTGTTATGGCGCTGCGATGCACTTTGATCGATATTGCAAGCAGGGCCGGCCTTGAGTCAAAATACGCCCTTTTGAAAACCAGTAGACGCCTAGGTTGGAAATAACTGTAATCAATAATATATGGATGATTTGTGTTTAGGTGTAGCTCAGTTTTTTTATGAAAAATAATCTCAACGGCGATGTGTTGGGTGAGGTATTATCAGCGCCTTAGCAAATCGGCGCCCGGAGCGGACTGCTCCAATTGTGCCCGCATAGGGCCGGCCCTGATAGCAAGAGGTCGCCTCGGCCGATACGCTGCATTGCGGCGCCATCATCGTAGTGCTGAGAGATCCTTTTTTCTCTCTTTCTATTTAGCGCCCCGGAGACGATCAATATCAATAATTGTCAGTAGTTACATCATTGATGCGATTGACAATATTGCTAATTGATCGTTTAGTGAGACGATTGAGACAGTTTAGACTTTCGCTCTTGACTGGGGAATAATGTGTATTAAAATAAAATCATTTGTAACACTTTGTATCTTATTATGCATGAAAATGTCAAATAATAGTCTGTAAATCAGTATATAACTCTTTATTCATGTTTCAAGCACAAGTTGACGTTACTAGCAGTTCGGTTTTATGTTTTTCCTTCGATGGAAAGGCGGAAGTAATGTTGCCATACCAGTCGGAAACCCTTCCTCGTCTTCTATTTCTGCTAGGCTCCTAAATTAATAGGTACAAAATTAAACTAATCATAAATACAATGTTTGTGTTCATATATACATAAAAGTGAGACAAAACATAACGTGAGAAAACATGAACTTATACTTAGTAATAATAATAATAATAATTGGATGACTTGTATAGCGCCGTTTTTGTGCAAAATCACCTCAAGGGCGCTATAAAGAGAAAGAAAGAAAACAGATAATGTCGCGTACATAATGGGATAAATATTATATCTAAAGAGACAAAGCATCACTTGAACATATATAAATAGGTAAATATAAACAGGTTACGGGGAATATTATTAGTTTCTAGATTAGAGAGAGAGCTTCTAAATTATTTTAAGCCAAATAGCTTTTCCGAATTCGCCAATCATCTTATTGATACAGATCATACCTTCAATCAAAAACCGATGCTAATATTCTGTTCAAAAATGGTCATGACAACAGACTAAATAATTTAGAAGCCCTTGAAATAAATGAAGTAGTTAAAAAAAACAGAAATATAAAAAAAATTTGGTTTCTTAATTTTTTATGTGTTTTTGTTTGCATTGTATCGCGATTGTCCAGAATAAAATGGAAAGTAAAATGAAAAGATTATCACAGTATTCCATTGACCTATTTTAATTCTTCGAAGCAGTATTCGCACACTTTCGGTTATGTTTTCACAGACGTGCACAAAGCAACTGGGGCGAAAATATTGTCGGGTTGATTGAAGTTCCACCAATCGCACTTCAATGCACATGATGCACACGATAAAGTAAGCACATTGACGATTGCATGCGTTGTTTATAATAATAATAAAAACATAACATTAAATGGCGCAGTTTTGTGTTATTTCACTTCAAGTGCGCTTTACTATACAAACTGAAAAATAATAATTTAGTATTAGTGGTCATGTTCTTAAAATTACTCCTACAGTGCGCCTTATGATAAATTAATATGGTTAAGTTGCAATGGAACTATCAGCGGCATGCCGATAATTTACTCTAAAACTATTATTATTTAAATATTGAAGACAATATTAGTGATTTCTAAACGAAAATCTGAAACAGAAAAATCAGAAAAGGAAACGGTCACATCTGGGACTCGAACCCAGGACCCTGGTCTTTCCGGGACAGTGCTCTACCAACTGCGCTAATTTGTCTTCAATATTTAAATATTACAATTTGAGGTTTTACTCAATAAAGTTATTCCGAAAAATAAATAAAAAAACTATTATTATTGTTTATTGTTTTTCTTACGTCTCTTTTTCTGTTACATGCGTTGTTTATGAGAAAATGGATAGGTTCCAATGATGCTATCAGCTGTACGCCTACAATAATATACCCTGAAATTGATATTTTACATGATTTTGTTGTTGTTATTGTAATTTTATCTAAGTTGAACCATGTTGAAGCTAGAGTAGTGCAAGATAACACGACCCTACGTCGTAGAACAGGTTATAATGTTAGTAGGCATGACGCCGCTGTTTGAAATACATAAAAATCGACATATTATCCCATTTTAACCAAATGGATTAAACGTTTAAGTCGTAGGTAATAATTCTAAAAAGTACGTCATTTTATTAAAATTATGTCTACGCATAAATTGCCTATCATCACCTGACACAACACAAAAGAAAACCTTCTTTGCGGCAACCTGTTTGTATAAAATGAAGCAGCAAAATCTCTCAAACGGTGAGCCCTGGTGTCATGAATTTTGCACAGCCTTTTCCCCCTGAATAGACAGATTTTCGGTTTGATCAATCTTTGCGGTTTGAATTTAGGGTAAATTTATTTATGGAAATCACAAAAAGGGGGTTGAAGTTTTGATTATTGGTTCACCGATTTTGTCTTTCAACACTAATTCAGTAATAACTTTTCAACCACTATCAGTAGAAACTAGTCATCAGATATGAAGCTTATTATAAACACTAGTGATTTTTATCGAAAAGTGCCTATGGTGTATTGACACCCGGAGTATATGTATACTTCTCCCCAAGATAACGAACCACAATTTGTTTTGTGAGAAACCCAAAAAAACTCACAGCAATGCCAGCTTTCCTCTCGAATCTCTTTCGCAAGCATTTTTAGGTTCTCAAATTCCTCAGCATTCGTACTCGTTTTTTTACGAACCGGAACGCCTACTTCCTGGCTACTGGAAAACGAGCTTTTATGATGATTTCAATTGACTGGCCAAATAACAGATGTGTTTTTTCCATTTAATGTATGGTTCCATGATAACTCAACACAGTGACAATTCAACACACTTTTAAAAAGTGATATAAAGTCATTAGAAACGATGAAAAACATATTTTTTTAACCTAACCTACATAACCCAGTTAATAAAGTTTTTGTTTCACCACTTTCCGTGACTTTATATAACTTTTTAAAGATGTGATGAATTATCATTGTGATGATTTATTCGGTTACCTTAATTTATACAATCTAGAACTTGCCGCAAATATTTATTTATTTATTTATTTAGACGCCGTAAAAGGCTTTTACAATATACATGATTTATGTTTACAGTGGTTCACAGGAACGAAACAGTAATATGTTAAACAGAATAATTACTGAGAAATTATGTTGAAAATTAAACAAGAATAACATCTGGTATACATAGGTACAATAGCATTTTTATTTTCAATCCGTACAGTAATTTAGTATTGAGGTTATTGTTACCTTCAATATTGAATTTGGTTGAATTTGCTGAGAACTAAGAGTTAGCTCTATTGAATCAGGGCTGTCAGTAAGACATCTCATAACAATTTTGGGAAAAATTATAGTTTTGATTAAGTATATAACACTCTTCTGTCTGATATCTGATGTAAGTGCATAGTTTAGGTTCTGTGATAACTTATGAATAGAATGGTATTATGCCTAATAACATTGATAATTACGACAGAGGTATGTTATTATAGCCTTCTTATAACTATATTCCGTGCAGTTGAACACATCTACTACTTCTGAGAAAGCATTGCCAACTGCATGCAATCTAGGTATAAGCGAGTTTCTAAATGACTCAGTCCTGATATTGTTATTGAAATTAAAAAGAATTTTGGATCGAGTGGTTCTAGTGGGTATATGGAAGGTAATTAGGCTTAATATATCAGGGCTGTCTATAATACCATTGACAATTTTAAAAATAAAAGTCAAATCGGAAATAAGTCTTCTATCTGAGAGTTTAAGTAAGTTTAATTCTTTCATCAAGTGATAGTAATTTATTGATTCTATAGGTAGACCGAGTTTATTACATTAGTAGGTATGTTTCCAGAGTGGTATATGGTAGATTTCAGTGTCGCCCTGGTAAAGGACCACCATCCAGAATCCAAAAGTTGCTTGAAATGACTTTAGCCATGTCTGGTGACAAGATCTGAATAGCCAGGTAGCCAGACCGATAGTATATACAATAGGAGAGAGGAGAAGTGTGTATGGAGTAATCTGGAAATCCATGGACGTTTAAAAAACATTTTATGTGAAATCGCACAATAGACCCAACTGCTTCTACCGTCTCGAGCCAGTGAGACTATGGCATCCCCGATTGGGGTATGTTGTGAGGCTGAAGGTAGAGGTAAGTACCTGGATATTCAGATCTGGTCACCAAACATGGCTAAAGCCATTTCAAGCAACGTTTCAATTCTGAATAGTGGTCTTACACCAGGGTGATACTGAGAGTATCTTCCACTCTGGAACGTGCCACAAATATACTATATATTAATTAAATGGTCTTTTTGTGTTACTTTCAAATAAAATTTACTTGCGCACGCCGGGATTTGGACCCGCGACCTCCAGCTTGCTAGGCGATAGCCTTACCCCTCGACCACGGAGGTCGTGGAAAATACAAACTGCCTTAATGTTTTTCTTTTCATAAAAACTATCCAGTCACTGCTGTCGATATGGACTGCTTGTTGCAGTTCATGTACATTAATAGCCATAGGTCCAAGGCCGAATGCGTGACCCATAGAAATAATAAATAAACTCACATCAATTTATCAAATAACTGTCAACTTAGAAGATACATTTTCACTGGAAATCGTTATTGAAACTACCCCATTTAAGATAAAAAGTACAAGTTATATCATAGAATATACTGTTTGACAACACAAAATAAAAAGTGCCTTCCACATAAGTTTAAATGGCAACAAATGTTCCATTTAGCCCAATAGCCCAGCGCTCTGTCTTACATACACTCGCCTGAAATCGTAGATCTCCATCCCAATTGAGTTTCGAATACACAGTTTTGTATGGAAATATAGGCCCAAATCGGGCACATATTTGGATCACGAAACACGCCTACAAGACACTTTTTACGTTATTCTTTATTAGCTGTACCCTGCCACGCGCTGCTGTGGCTCAGTCTGTCTGTGCAGACAGAGAAACAATAGCACGTGTTGCTTTTACGTCCAACAGATGGCGCTGATTTAAAAAAAAAAAATTACCTGTCACAGGTGACATCTATATAACATAGAAAAACACGCGTATTCCAATGCAACATTGTGTCGATGGGTGAAGATCTTTCGGAGATTTAAGATTTTGAACAAACGAACGTTTACATTTTTATTTATACAGATTCTATGTTTGGCAATATATTATTTGCTGGAATAATAACTAACGTAATTTATTGAGGCTCTGTAGTAAGCGTCTAAAAAGAAGAATGAGATAGTTTGAAAGGGAAACACGTAAATACGAATGTTTGAGCGAGCGCGCTTGTATTTAAAAACGATAATAATTTAGCGAAAATTATGAGAATATTTAATAAATACAACACGACTCGTTTAAAATAGAGCAAAAATCTCTCGAAAAGTGCCTTACATATAGATAAACTGTGATTTTTTTCAATCCTATAATTTAATATTTTTCGGAGAACATTTTTCAATTGTAATCTTCAATAATAATATTTTATTTTAGGAACTGAAAACTTAAAAGTGTTCAAGAGAAATATGTTATATTATTAATTCGGAATGCGGGGGCTTAATATTTCAACCCTATCGCTCTTTACTCCGAAACTATAAATACTACCTACCTATAAATCCAAATATGTTTAGGGGAACTCCTCTTACTTAAAATTACTCCCACGATGGTATCTATACAAATAGTATGTTTATACACACCATCATATAGAAATGAACAATATATGTTTTATTCTTGGTGGCGGGAGAATGGCATTCGAAGGGTTAATACGAGTAAAATATGCCTACGTGCCTAACAACACGGATACTTTATTCTATAACAGACAACCAAGAAACGAACCGGTGGATGCAATAAGTTGCTAATAATTTATTTTTATTTTTATTTATAACTAAATAATACAAGAGTTCAAATTATAACAGTATTCAATTTTTTTTTCCTAATTATTCTACTTCTCTATAAGATGAGCTCCAGGAGCTCTTGTTTATGGGAGGAGTAAGTATATATAAAAAATGCTTAAAAGGCGATGCGTA
Organism: Hesperophylax magnus; assembly: GCA_026573805.1. Lineage (NCBI taxonomy): Eukaryota > Metazoa > Arthropoda > Insecta > Trichoptera > Limnephilidae > Hesperophylax > Hesperophylax magnus. Next base: position 17,486,575 of record JAIUSX010000049.1, read on the forward strand.
CACAACATTCAAAGACTTGTTAAATAACTACAAACTTAATTCAACACACAACTTAACATAATTCAATATTCAAATGAACTACAAACATAATTCAATACACACAGTTTTAATGAATTATAACAATAGCCATTTTATTTTTTTAAATTTTAAATGCTTAGGTAGCATAGATTAAGTAAACGTACATTAGGTACAATGTATCATTGTCCAATTTCTGGGATTTATTTGCTTTTTCAAAGTTTCGGTTATCTCAATTTTGTTTTTGAATGATAATATACTGTACCATTTCACACCTAAAACAGGTAGTGGTGCTGAGCCGTGGTCGTTTTTAGCATTGGGATGGCTATTAGGCCCTTTTGTCTTGAATCTATTGCGTGTGTTATCTAAGGGATGAATTTTATTGATGAAATATTCTTTATAAATTTGATATAAAGCGTTTCTTTAATACAATTCTGTGATAGTTGGTCCCGAAATAACTCTTAAGTTGGGAAGTCGTATGGCTTCCTAAGGATATTAAAATTTTAGCGTTCCACCGGTTAAAGTAGGAAAAATTTATTTAGTGTGTTATGATCCATATTCATTTTGATATTTTGCAATGCGAAGATTCTTCGGCATTCCGACTAACCATTCTACAATAAATAATTATTGTCATTCGTGATAATTTTCCAAGGAAAAATAATATGCCTACATAACAAATTAAATGGATTTGTTGGATTGTCACCCGCAGCAAGAACTTAAATGAAGCAATCCATTGAACCCACCGCAATATTAACGAATTGAATAAACGGCCGATCAGCCTTTGAGAATAAAAGTCTTTATTGATAATCAATAATAATTGATACTACCAGCATCAATCTGTGGAAAGCTAAGGTCAACGATTTTACTTTTATGTATTGTAATCTGTTTTATTTGAGAGGGAGACTGTGTCTTCTGCCACCGCACGGAGAAAAATTAATAATGCTCGTTTAAATCTCTTCAAATTATTGGTATAGTTGAAAACGGGACTGCATGTCGCTTCCTGATAAAGTGTTAGTAAATGTAACCTGCGTTTGTCTTAATGTAAATGATAAAATGTCTCTATTGAAACTTTCAGAAAGAAGAATAAGCACAGATTTAATACTGTTACAAAGAATACTACATTTTAAAATTTACTGTCCCGAATTACTTCAATGTATCAATATCCATGTTCCCAAAAAATCATGCCGACATTTCTTACATTTTTACTTCAATAACACCAGGACACTAGCTTACCAAAATTCTCCGATTCCGAGACTTCACAATCTCGGAAACAAATATTCTGATCTGGGTGATATATTTCATTTGAAAACTATTCAGTATAAAAGTTGTATATTCTATCACTTTTTTTTATTGTGTTTATTTCTTGCTAGAGCAATCCCGATGAGTCACAGAACTCATTTTAGGACAGGAGGAACTTACAATTCATATGTAGTAGGTAGTAGGTACAATTTTACAACGGTATTTTGATATCAAATATAAGTTTCACAATCAATACAGCATAAAAATTAAAATAATGACACGTTAAGTAGAACAAACAACAATAGAAAACAAGTACAGAAAGAAAAGAAAAAAAAAACATGGATAAGATACAACAAGAAATGACAACACAGTTACATATTTTCATTTTTAAATGTAGTTAAAAAATATTCTTTTAAAGCATTGCTTTGCAATTTTTTATTATGGTGGATGTGTTTGTACATATCTGGAAGTGAATTATATAGTGTATAGGCAATATAGTTCAGTGATTTTAACCCATATTTTGTAGTGTGTGTTTGAGGAATGCGGATTTTATTGTTATTTCGAGTAGGGTAGACCGATGCTATTCGGATCATTTTTTATGTTTTCTTGAACAAAATTAAAACTAATGCATTTTCGAAAAAAAAAAATTATTTAATAATAAGCATTTGACATTTTTATATGTTTTTATTTTAATGATCATAACATAAAGTAACTTTAAAAAAACATACGACTATTACTGTAGACCTCTCCACTGATCCGAATCACCACATATGTGGTGATTCGGATCAGTGGTGGGGCTACTCGGATCAAAACCGGAAAAATAGTTAAGTATGAAAAAAAAACAAAAACCAAAAATAGGTTTTAGAACCCATAACTTATATGAAAGTATCATGACACTTATTACACTCTTATTGGCTTACACACCGCAGAAATAAAAACTTTCTTGTCGTAACATTTTTCGTGGCACCATTCTTCGCAAGAAGAACATTGAATCCAATCTTCCTTTGGAGGATGTACAAAAACTTCATTGCAATAAATGCAAAACCACTTTCTTGAAGCTCCAGCCGATGAAGAAGCTGTTTTGGAAGATTTTTTAACTTTGAGTCCCGGGGTACCTTTTCCTTTGAACTGTAATTTTGTGCGGTTTTTGGCGAGAGATCTTTTGTTTTCCTTTGCGTTCGAGGCTTTTATTTTTTCTTCAGTATCTTTACGCAATTTGGAAACGTTTACTGGAGATGTAATATGAAAAATTGGCACCTTTTCAGGAGGATGTGCCAACTAAAATTGTCGTGTATGGGATTCCGTAGCTCACAGCAGCACTGCGTAATCCCATTTAACCGGATTTTACTTTCCTAACGGTTTCATCCATTGCAATTTTCGACCATGATTGATTAGTCGTCTTTTTCACATAGTTGCGCACCATCTGTTTCAAATAAAAAAAATAAAACAATTAACGCATCGAATTTTAAAAGCATTAAAATATGATCCAAATAGCCCCCCCACCGTCGGTATGTTTAACCTCACATTTATTAATATGATATTTACTCAAAGTAAAGTACAAAAACATACAAAATGCAATTTATTGCGCTTTGATTCTGTTTACTGTGCATTTGATTGATACATATATAACATATGAACATGACTGAATAACTTACCTTTTCAGAAAAAACACTAAGAACGCAGAGAACAATATTACGTCGGGCATTTATTTGAGACGTAACTTGGATGATCTTCACACATATCGATTTTTAGCAGTCAACCCACGCAATCTGTAATATCGGTAATTTTACTATTATGACATACGGTAGATGGGGACGCTGTGTCCAAATTTTTTCTTTGTCATTTGATTACAATAGCCGAGATATATCCATATTGCTTAGCTTGATCCGAATAACTCACCCGATCCGAATAGCCTCGGTCTACCCTATTGTGGTTGTGGATGTCTTGATTGTAAAGTGGCTTGATGTTGGTGTGAGTTGATTTTTGGGTAATTTGTAGGATGGTGCTTGTGATTTCATATTTAGGAAGGATTGTAATTGGAAGGATACCAGAAACTGAATAGATGTCCCTAACATGAGTGTCCCATGGAAGTTCAAACACATTTCTGAGAGCTCGGTTTTGAACCACCTGTAGGTCAGCTATCAATTTCTTTGAGGCAAAACCCCAGATACAGCAGAGATAGGAAAGGTGTGAATGTACCATGGCATAGTATACTGAAGTTAGTAAAGGAATGGGTAGTAATCCTTGAAGCCTATATAGTACACCAGTTATAGGGGTAATTTTCTATTTTATATGATTTATATGGAGATCCCACGAGAGTTGGGAATCTACGATCAGACCCAAATATTTTGTGTTCATTTTCTTTTCGAGGCAGTTGTCTCCAATTTTAATATCGAGGCTGAAATTTTTCTTGTTACCGAAAAGTATATAATGGGTTTTTTTTACGTTAAGAGTTAGTTTGTTTATTCTCAACCAGTTTGTGAGATGGGAAATATCAGCATTCATCTCCGTTTCAAGCTCCGCTAGGTTCAGTTTATTGTAAAAAATTACCGTATCGTCAGCATAAAGTTGTATAGTTCCTTTAACACCCCACTTTGTTATGTCATTCACGTAGATTAGGAATAGCAACGGTCCAAGAATTGATCCCTGTGGTACTCCACATGTTAGTTTACCTAATTCACTCATTTCTCCTCCAAATTCTACTGCCGAAAAGCGATTTGATAAATAAGATCGGAAAAGCTCCAGAGGTGTACCAACAATACCCAAATGCTTCAGTTTTTCGATCAATACGTTATGATCCACCGTGTCAAACGCCTTCTTTAGATCAATAAATATTGCCGCCGTAAAATCACCGTCATCTATATGTTTCTGCAGATTTTATATAAAATCGAAGGCTGCACATTTAGTGTTAGATCGTCGTGTGAAACCATATTGTTTTGACGTTAGAATTTTGTTGTGTTCGAGATATTTCAATAGTCTTTCTTTAATGACACATTCAAAAATTTTAGAAATAGCTGGAAGTATAGAGATGGGACGATAATTTTGGACATTTTTTTTACATTCGTCTTTATGTACAGGAATAATTTTTGCAATTTTTAGTTTATCTGGAAATATACCCTTTGATAGAGAGAGATTTATTAAGTAAACGAGGTCATCCACCAGTTCACTCTTGCAGTTTGTGAGAAGGAGAGAGGTTACACCATCGGAACCAGCTGCTGCTTTAGACTTAAGGTTAGATATGATCCGTAAGATTTCCTTTTTATTTGTCCTGATCATGTTAAAAGATTGTTTTGCTTGAGGTTCCGTGTAGATCGTATTTACATCAGTTTTTGAGGTTTTTATGACTGATGCTAAACTTTCCCCAACTGAGAGAAAAAATGTGTTAAATGCAGTTGCAATCTCTTTTGGTCCCTTTACTTCTTTGTCATTTATGACTAGAGATTTACAAGCTATTGTTGGGTTTCGCGAGCTATTTGATAGAATCGAATTGATTGTTTTCCATGTTCGTTGTGGCTTATTAATGTTTTCATTTATCAATTTCGTATAATATTTAGATTTAATGTATCTTCTATAGTTGGTGACAGTATTACGAGCTTTATTTTTTTCTATTGTCAAAGGAATACTTTCTTGATTTTGTTTCCAAAGTTTAAATATACTATTTCGTTTTTTAATAAGTGTATCAAGTTCAGCATCAAACCATGGAGTATTGTTCAGTCTTTTGTCCCCTGTATTTGTTTTTACTTTTGTTTTGCTTGAATTTATAGCATTCTGGAGATAGTCAGCGAAATTATTATAATTTTTGTTTAAATCATCAGACGAATGATCAAATTTACAAGTTTTAAGTGAAGTATTTAATTTTTGATAATTTATTTTGTAAGCATTTGTGAGGTTTATTGCGAATCTGTTATTGGGAAGGTTTTTCAAGGAATATTCATAATCCAATATAAGTATATTGTGGTCACTAAGGGGATCATCAATGTTTGAAATTGTGCCGGAAACATTTGTCCTATTTGTAATGATGTAATCTATCAACGAGCTGGTGTTATTAGTTACCCTTGTGGGAAACATTGTGTTACATAAATAAAAGTTATATGATTTCAAGGTGTGAATATATCTTCGTGTAGTATCAGTGTCTTTTGAGATATCGATATTGAAATCTCCAAAAAGTAATGTGTCTTGTTTGTTATTGTTTAATATTATTTCGAAAGATTCAAAGAAATCTGTTATATTTGAGTTCGGCCTACGGTAAAAAACATACAAATTTAGAGGTTTAATACTTTTTGACGTGACTGTAATTCCTAGAAAGGTTTTATTCTTCTAGACACAAATAGACCTATGTACCCATATAACTTCTCCGCTTCTACTATTTTGTTTTGTTGAATCTTTTAAACTCAATTATGTGCGTGAGGATTCATTTTTGCCATTATGTTTACATTCTTCTTTATTGTATTAATTGTTACTCTGATACAAAATGCTTGTATTTTTTTTAAAGAAAAGCCCACTAGGACTGTAATAATAATAAATAATAATAATAATAAATCCAAAATTTTATGCTTCGTATACGGACATCGTGACAAAACATTGATATTTTTAATTAAAATTTATCAGGATACCTTTCGATTCATTCGTGAATGGCCTACAATCCCGTTTTCAACAGGAATTCGAATAATTTGAAGAGATTATTAATAAATTAGCAATATTTTTTTCAGGAAGTTTTCTCCGTGTGACTGCTTCGTTGTAATCTCTATTTCTATTTCTCGAGTTGTTTACGAATTTTATGAGAGAAAAAAATTTACAACGCTATCAGCGGTATGCTTTTATTCATACGTCATATCGTATCAACCAAATCCAAGACCCTTAAACAAATAATATTTAAAAACTACATGTAGGGTAAAGGTTGGTTAAACCGTGATTTAGGGTAATTTCGGGTTTGTTTGACGACGTCTATGGCGTATAATAATGTAGAATCAGGAGAATAAAAGTAAGTTTTACCGTTATATTACCAACTGAGTGAAATCGTAATGAATTTAATTATTTTATCATAATATTATATATAATAATTATATGAAACGTGTTACCTTACATAATTGAAAAGGCTAATAAATCTTGTTTTCTGTGGCGTGTGTTTACGTGCAATGGAAGGCGATAAACGGCGCAGTTATAATATTTCTACATTGAAACATGTCATATTGTAGGTTAAAAATGATAATGAGAAAAAACGGAGTTGTATGCATGGAATGTGGAAAATGGTTTCATCGGGTCTATGTGAGAAGCCATGCATAATAAATAATATCAACGCTTTCATCAATATTACTTCTATACGACAGTTGTGACAATATAGATTTGTCGGATGATGATAGTGACCGGACTCCTAAAAATATCTAAGACTGCCTTCTAGTAACCTCAGTATGACACGATATTGACAATAAGACCTCACGATATAACTTGTTGACCAATAGACTAATGTGTGATGTTTATGTATCAATAAAGCTGTATTCTGAAATAAATAAAATTATTTCCTTATTATCATGATATAGTTGACCTTTCTCCTATTATAATTTCCACATCATCACGATATAGTCAACCTTTACCCTATTATTATTTGCTTATCATCACGATATAGTCGACCTTTACCCTATTATTATTTCCTTATTATCACGATATAGTCAACCTTTACCCTATTATTACAACCTACTGGGTAACCTCGGCTGTCACCTTTAACAAAATAATTTTGCGTCGCATTTAAAAACCTTACAGGTAAACTAATTTATAAAATTTATCTGTACTAGCTCAGACCCGTGAAAAATCACTGCATGCGTAGTCCGAAATCTTGACAAATCATAGATATTTATTTTGGGGTATTTTTTTAAATATATAAACATATTACAATAGATTTACAAATACAGATATTTCAAGGCTAATTGTGAAAGTGGCATTTTTTAACGAAACTGCCCAACTCAATCGAGAAATTATTTCTCGTGTTTGAATTGGAGAGTGTCGCCATTATAGTTTATAAGGTTGTTTAAAAAATTACCTTTATTGATGTACATAATAACTAACTAATAATAATAAACTTAAATAACATAATGTGATGTTAACTAATTTGTAAAAACAGAATAGAAATTTAATAAACCTAAAATAATAAAATTGCAGTCTCCATCATCAGGGAAAATTAATGATTTTGAAAATGACACTTAAATTCAGAGCAAATTTGAGTTAATGAACCCAGATTTCACGCAGGACCAACGAACAACCGAAATTATTATGTTTAAGGGGCTACCAGGAGATTTAAAAAAAATCGTTTTATTTTTTGCTAAATAATTTGCTTATACTTTTAATAATATTTTAAATGCTTAACCATTTCAAAATTCAGTCTATTTCCGAATTTATAGCAATTAGAAGTGAGCGCGGCAGAGTCGGCCCGAAACTCGATCGAAGATTAATGCCAAATCACTATTTTGATTAATTTTTATAACGAATTGGTGTACATTATGAATATCTAATTTCCTGTCGTTTCGCTGGAGTAGAATACAAATAAAAAATATAAATGTAAACTACTTAATTTTTTTTTTATCAATAGAAATATATGAACGCATAAAGGAAATAACCTTTAAAAAATACATATATGTACATATTATAGCTAAGATTATCTGTGACATTTTCGCTTGATTAACTTTTTTGCTTTCTTATAAAATTATTTACAAAATAAATAAAAACCAGTTTTGTGCTTGAAATCGAACGTTTCTAGACTCCGTTTGTCAAGCGATTTGAATGCCTATTACCTACAATATAAGGAATACCAAGAATATACACATTTTTGGCTTCCTCTAAAGAGGTCAGGAAATTGAAAAGAGCTGCTCAAGAGGAGTCAGAGGACATCGCGTCAACAATGGAAGACCTCATGTACGGTCCAGGAATCGCAGAGGGTAATTAAAAAATATTTGGTTTTAACACGCATACGCCATACTGCCTTTTCTTTTTCGTTTTATTCTAAAATACTTTTTTCAACTGGTCTACAAAATATCTCAAGATCTACTAACCGATGTTGTTAAAATTTACAACACATTTTGTTTATAATAATAATAATATTTGGCTAATTTATATAGCGCCATTTTCGTGAGAAATCACCTCAAGGGCGCTTTATAACATTATCTAAGATGTTGTAAATAAATAAATTGTACAGCGCCCTTGAGGTGATTTTTCACAAAAACGGCGCTCTACAAATTATCCAATTATTATTATTATTGTTGCATAGGATTTTTTTTGATCTTATGCCGCGATCATAATTTATAATTTTTTTAAACTGAAAATTTCGATAAATATCTTCTTTTTTTTTTCAAATAGCTGTCATTTCTATTTTTTTTAATTTCCTTACGCAACGTCTTAGCTATTACCTTTCTAAATAAGTACAAAATTATTTTATTTATTTTCAAGTACACCATCAGAAAGTATTTTCCGAAAAAGTATACTCCGTTATTTTGGAAAAATTTTTTATTCGTTATCATTTCAAATTATTCATAAAACTACTATATATATGTGTGTGTAAAATAAATAAAAAATATATAAGTTTAATAGCTGCGTCAAAATTATTTTTTATTGCTGTACGTATTTTTCGGAGCGCCAAGGTGGTGTAAACCCTTAATGATATTAAAATGGTATATTTATCAACCGCTGAAACCAGATTGGTGGGTATAAATGAATTATTATAAATAGTGGTAGGTATAATAATAATTTATATTACGCCGTTTTTGTGAAAAATCACAGCGAGTAGTATAATTATACTTGTGACAGAGGTTGGGGATTCAAAATATTTAACAATCCAGCAATGAGTGTTTAGCTCTTGTGAGAACAATGCAGTAAGAGGTGTAAAAAAAACTTTTAGGTTAGGGATACTTACACGGTTGGGACATGTAGACCGATTGGATTGAGAAATTAGTGCTTATGATCTATAAGTAGGGACTTTTTTGCGAAATTCGCGTTATTTTTTATGTGACAAAAGTGATATGTTGACTTTCAAGTTTTTGCAGCAAAAAAAAAATTGTTTAAGGCGATGCCATACGTAGTAGTGCAAAATCATGTGTTTTTGGTTTGAAAATTTGGTCGCCTAGAAATGTTTCAGATGCTTTAATTAAATACTGCGAGTAGAATACATCTTGGCCTTTGAAATTATCGAGTATTTTTTAGATAAGTTTTTTTATAAGCCCAGAAAAAAATAATGTATAAGGCCTATGAAAACTGCTTTAAAGTTCAAAATCTCCTATTTACGAACCCATTTTCGATTATGATTTTATTGTATAATGTGGAAAATTAAATTATTTATAAAATGATCGAAAAAAAAAATTTATGCCTGAACATCCACAAAATAAAATAAAAGGCACTTTTTGGCCATGTTTTGTTCTTGCATAAATCAAAACAGGCGGATGGTGTTAAGCGTGAATTTAAACCTTATCGCCATCTACGTAAGTGTTGTTATTGATAGCGGCTCAATTTAAAATATTACAAGACGTAGTGCATCGCCTTAAGGAAAAAATAATGACAGTATGCGGCGTTTTCGGCGTTGACTGCGATCCTATTTATGGCTGTTCGAGCTTGTTTAAAAGAATGAACTAATATTATCTATTATTTTACAAGCAATAATTATTCGCCTGAAACACTCATCCACATTGAAAAATCTCCTGATAAAAGATACATGACGCCAACGGGACTCGAACCCGTGTCCCTTCGATTTGACACGAATCGAAGGGACACGGGTTCGAGTCCCGTTGGCGTCATGTATCTTTTATCAGGAGATTTTTCAATGTGGATGAGTGTTTCAGGCGAATAATTATTGCTTGTAAAATAATTGTTACCCTTTGTGCTGTGCATAAAAAACCTTGTCTTAAACATTAGTTTACCAAAAAAATAAATAATTAATATTATCTACTTTATTCATTTCAAATACCATTAGAATTCGTGTGAAAAATACGAAAATTCACGCTATTGTTCTGAAAATGGTAAAATTCGCGTTTTTCGCGTAATAATTAAGAAATTCGCAAACATTGTATTTTCGGATCATTTTGAATGTGACCCCGCGCAAGCGGATGGAAGAAGAAAGCTCGACAAAGACACGGTATGATCAAGTGAATCAAATGATTAATAAAACAGTAATAGAACAGTATGGCGTGTGAGACGGTGTACGAATGTGAATAAAGTAGGTACCTACATAGTTGTATTAAATTGGCTAAACCAAAAAAACGTAAATGTAAAAGGACGAAACAAAATATTTTACTTTTTTCAAAGTTGGAAACTATTTTTATCATTTTCTGGGGTTATATTTTGAAAGCTAGTAAGGGTTTGTTTTATTAGTATTTATTTAAAGTGAAGTGGGTGACTCTGACCTTTATTTAATAATATCTACCCACCACGATCTATTTCCATTGTATATTTTATTACCTAACTAAGTAAACCTGACTTTAGATATCTATATATTATTATTTTTGAGTACCAATCACCCACGCAATGTGGTTTAATATAGATTTTTGTTATTGTTAGGATGTGAATGGTTAACGCAAAATAATATTTTTCGTTGGTACTTTGAATACGAAATGACGGAACAAATCTGAAATAAATATACCACAACCACTCTTCACCTTCACTCTGGAACCCTTCTCGGAAGAAACAAAGATTCTGCTAACTGTCAATCATTTGACAAATGGTTGTGTTGATGGGACTGGTAATGATAATGCTAGTATGCTCGTCCTAAAGTTTATTTATTTTTATTATTAGCGAATATTTAAACATTGTACATACAAAATATGCTGTATATATATATATATAGTAAGTTCTATTTCTTAGTTCTCCTCACTAGGGTGACCTGTGCGGAGGCGGACTAAAGTTATTCATTTCTGTTTTGTTAGTTTTCTATGTCGTTTTTTAATGTTTTGTTCAGAGTTTTTCATTAATCTCTTTCAGCCAGATTTTTATTCTTGTTTTTTTATCATTCAAATTTTCTATACGCTTCATATCAGGGGGATGGATATAGTTACCATAACAACACGTTATTCGTTAAACGACTAAAAAATTATCAAAGTTAAGTATTTATTTATCCGAAAAAATACAATATAACTGAATACGCTTTTACTTATTACATAGCTTAGCTTATTTATACATCACATTTTTTGTGAAATATCACCACAGGGCGCTTAAAATCCTAGAAAGTAAATAGAAATCATAGCTAAAATTCCACTCCATTTTAAATTGAAACAAGCCGTATGAAATTACGAAAATATGTATTTAATTATTTATTAAATTAAAAACTACAGTTAATTAAACATAACAAGAGTAAATTAAAAACAACAACAGTATAACATAAATAAAAACAACAACAGTGTAACATAAATAAAAAAAAAATAAAAAATAAAGCATACTTGTTAACCCCTCCAAAGTTTGAGGGTTTATATGTTCTTTTTTTATTGTATGAACGAGATAAAAGCAAAGGTACAGTTTTCTAACAAATTCCCCCCAAAAAAAAAAAATTTACGTGTTTTCGAAATATCGAGTTTTCTCAATTTTTCAATGATTGGAGTAAGAAATTAAGTAAAAATGTGGTTAACTTTTTTGACAACATTTTTCTCGTTTGATATTAAAATTTTATGTGTTTCAAATAGTAATGTTTATTTTAAATGCATACACCGGAAAGATAATTCTAAGTTTTTTTTTATATTTGTTTTTACGGAAAATTTAAAAATAAGATGTATATAGCACATTTGAAACATTGCAAACTGAACAAAAGTGATGAAAGTACTGAACTTAATAACACGCTAAATGAAGAACCCTTGAAATAAATAAAAAAATAATAAGATATTATGAATACACGCATAAAGATAACTCGTTATTTACGTTTACTAGTGGTGAATTAATTTGGCTCTACTAAATGTATCAAAATTTAAAACTAAAATATCAGCGACATCTGTTAATTCATTGCCAAGTCTATGAATCCTCTCCGGGACAAAATTGACTACAAAGTTATTGTTGTGAAACAATATGTTTCATCTAGTATGCTTCGGAGGTACATGTAATGACAACAAATTAATAACACAATAATGATTTACAAACTAGCTGTACTCCGCCACGCATTGCTGTGGCTCAGTATGTCTGTGCAGATAGATAAACAATAGCGCGTGTTGCTTTTACGTCCAACATATGGACCTTATTTTTCAAAGAAAGTATGTTTATCCAACAGATTACGCTTTTAAATAAATCATATTTATACCTGTCACAGGTAACATCTATATAATATACAGGGTGGCCACAGACCTGGAAAACCGGGAATTATCAGGGAATTTTACCGAACCGGGAATTATCAGGGAAATGTCAGGGAATTTCAAAATATTCTTAAAATATCAGGGAATTCCAAAAATAAAACGAAATTCGTTATTTACGATTTGTGAAGTCCCAAAGTTGTGTTTTATTACTTTTACTTGCGGCGTGTGTAACAAAAGATATGCCGAAAAAGACAAACTAGATAAGTAGGTATTTTTTATTATTATTTTCGTAAATAGCCCTTGCAACACAATCATGTCGTAAACTACCCGCCTTGGTTTTTCCCCTAAAGGTACTGTGTAGGTGCGAAATCTGTAAAGAAAAAGCTAGCAAAGTTACAACAAAGTGTCAAAAGGGTCGGACACCCAAGTACGGTCGTAATAAAATTTAAAGATCATCATTATCAACATTTTTACAAAGTGTCAATACAGTAGAACATCGTTAATTCGAAATCCACGGGACATCAAAAATCAAATTTGGAATTAACGAATTCCCACGTAATTCGAAATTTTATGAAAAAAAAAAAAAAAAATACGCCGAAAATCGATTTTCTCGGCCGCCTCTTCAAATCCGGGTGGTATTTTAGTTGTAAATTCGTATTAATACCGATTATTTCTTTATTTTCGCGGCCGATTACCGTAGCGGCGGGCCCTTTAAATTCAGATATTCGCAATAAATTCGTAAAAATGCTATATATTTACGCGTAAATCGAGATTTCGCTGCCGATTTCGGTCGCGTCCTACCCTTTAAATTGAGATATTCGTAAAAATACGATATATTTCCGCGTTAAACGAGAATTCGCGGCTGTATTCCGTCGCGGCCGGCTCTTTAACCGAAATAAATATTCGAATAAATTCGCAAAAATACGATATATTTCTGTGTAAATCGAGAATGCGCGGCCGATTTCCGTCGCGGCCGACCCTTAAAAAAAATATGTCATATTTCGGTGTGAATCGAAATTTTTCGGCCGATTTCCGTCGCGCCGTATTTTTTAACTCGGATATTCGAAGTAAAGTTAGTAAAAATACGATATATTTCCGCGTAAATTGAAATTTCGCGTCCGATTTTCGTCGCGGTGGGCCCTTTAAAATTCAGATATTCGAAATAAATTCGTAAAAAAACGATATATTTACGCGTAAATCAAGATTTCGCGGCCGATTTCCGTCGCAGCGGGCCATTTAAATTCAAATATTCGAAATAAATTCGTAAATATACGATACATTTACGAAATTTCGCGGTCGAGTTTCGTCGCGGCCGACCAATTAAATACAGATATTTGGTAAAACGTAACTTCTCGGCCCTTCAAACTCGGATATTCGAAATAAATTTGAAAAAATACAACATTCCAGTGTAAATCGATTCAGATTTACAAAATAATAACACTAATTAGGACGATGTATAACCACGTAAAAATACATTTTTCGGCGTTTTACCGCCACGGCTGACTTTTAGATTCAGATTTACGAAATATTATGATTTATTTTCGCAAAAATCAAATTTTTTCGAATTTCACGAACAAATTTTCGTGCGCGGACAAAAATAAATTTCGAATTACGAATTTCGATTTAAAAAAATTTTTCTGCGGAAATTATTTTGGCGAAAATTTCGAATTACGCGTTTTTTCGAATTATCGGGGTTCGAATTAACGGGGTTCTACTGTAGTTACTTTTGTTTATTTGTCTATTTTTGTCTGGTCTTTTCATTTGTACGCAAATTGTCTTCAGGCGAAATATCATAAATTTGTAATAAGTGTATTTTGTTTTGAATAGATCATTGTGGTGCAAGGAAATAATAAATGCTTTAGATGACGGAATTCCCTTTATTTATGTATCTGTTCTAATTTTCTGGCGTAGATGAAAATCGTGTTTCAAAAATAAAATTTTGAACGATATGTCCTTATACCAAATAAAACATATCAGGGAAAAATATAGAAACTGCCCTGGAAAACCTGGAATTATCAGGGAATTTTGAAATCCGTTTTTTGTGGCCACCCTGATATAGGTATATAAAAACACTCGCGTATTCGACAGTTGTGAAGAACTTTCGGAGATTTAAAATTTTAAACAAACGAACATTTACATTTTTTATTTATACGGGGTGTATCGGCACGTACCCGACAAACTTTAACCAGCTATTCCTTAGCACATTTTGAGTAAAAAATGTTATGGGCACTTGCTGTCCGGTAACATTTTTTTTTTAAATCATAAAACCACACTCCGTCACCGTCATTGGCATTGTTTCTGAGTACTTAGGTTAGTTTTCAATAATGCTATCTTGAAGAAGATTGAGAAACTAGCTGACCAAAACTAGTTGACACTTAGGACGGGTTGTTTCGGAGAATTTGAACAATTCATCAAATTTCAACGTTCATTTTCGGGTTCTGTGAAAGACTTATTCAAGTTCTGTTTTTATATCATTGTAGGCTAGTTGCTTGACAAAACTGAAATAAAAACAGAACTTAAAATAATCTTTCACAGAACTTGAAAATGAACGTTGAAATTTGATGAATTGTTCAGATTCACCGAAACAACCCGTCCTTATACATGTCTTAATTCTAACAAAGTTGTTGAATTAAAATAACGTTTAATTGAACGATAGTAGTATAATTATTAAATGATACGTAGTGTTGTTCTAGTCTCTATAATTTTTATGTTACTGTTAAATGTTTTACTAATATTATTTTATATTCATCAGCTCTAATTATTTTGTATAATTTTCGATAGCTTACTAGATACATTCTGTTTTAAAATACATGCAAAAGCCCGACTGGGCATAAAACCAAATTAAATTAAATGATGTCAAGTCACAAAGTGATTGCTTCCTTCAATAATTATTTACCATTCTATATAAATACTATGGTAAATTAAAAAAAAAACCTATGCACAATAAAAAAAAATGGGTGTGTCAAGCCTACGCAAGACAGAAGTGAAACTTCTAGTTTCAGCTGATGCTTGGCGTGGCGCAGTTCGCTGGTGTCTGAGAGAGAGGAAAGAAGAGAAGAGAGAGAACGTTCGTGAGCGGCTCCCCCACCTCAACAAGGTTTCACTTCAAAAATGCCACAGCCGAGAATCGAACCTCGCTTAACTGATTGAAAGCCAACCACGCTGAGCACCAACTGTAAGCAAAGCCGCATAAATTGATTATATTATGTAGGTTCTGAAAATATGAGAGCTTGTTATGTTTTATAATGTTACCTACATCACACCCAAAATATAATATATTTTTAAAAATAATGTACAATGTACAGAAATAGAATCCCACACAAGATCGCGTAGTGCGCTCTAGCGAACGGATATTTTATCAGAGGGAGATAGTTTTAATTTTTTTTTCTGTAAATTATTACATATTATCAAAATAAATAAATTAATTAAATAAATGTAATACAATTATCATAATATACGGATTAGATAATAATTTTAATCCAACACAATAACGCAAAGCGCGCTCTAGCGGAGTAATGTTTTATCACAGTGAGATAAGTGTTTTTATTATTTTGCAATATTATTTTCTTTTAAAAAATGTTCTGACCTACTAAAAAATAAGATATTGAATGAAAAAGGCGTTAAAAACAAAAAAATAATGTGCGATGGCCGAGAATCGAACTCGGATCAACTGCTTGGAAGGCAACTATGCTGACCATTACACCACCAACGCCAGTTGTCGGGATGAGCTAAGAAGCATTTATATGTTACTTCAAAACTTTGACTAGATCAAATGAACTTTAATCGGTGGTGGGGGTACCCGCATTTTCGTTTCGGTCATGAGTCGGTTTTACTCCGGTCCTCGAAATTGCATGACGCGCGTAAAGAAGTTTCACTTCAAAAATGTAAACGTTTTTGGTTCTATAGGACCTGCATAGAATTCAAAAACAAAAATAAATTAAATTAAAATCATTTTGTGTTATTTATCAATTCTTTCCTGATTCAGCCCTTACTCAGCACATAAAATTTGCTGAAGTGTTAGTTTCTCTTTTGCTTTATGTCCATATTACAACACCTCTGACAACAAATTCTCCGTGGTTTCGCTTACGAGTTTGAACGCTTGTACAAGGAGTTTAAACAGAGTTGGGTTGTTAAGTTCATCTCCATATTTGTGACGTACGCGCTATGTGGGGTCATTTTAAAAATGAATTTAGCTAGACAGGGCTAATCTAGTATAATACATCAATGGTCCCATGCCATTTCGTTGTGATTGTAAAAGCGCGCCAATGTAGGTACGTACGTACATTATTCAACGAAACTCTAATAAAATATTGCCAGATGGGTTTTCAACTTTGACAAAGGATAAAACATTAACTTCATAAACACAAACAAAGGTGAAAATATGAATAATAAAATTTTTATTTAAAAAAAATGTTACCGGACAGCGAAGTGCCCATAACATTTTTTATTCCAAAAGTGCTAAGGAATAGCTGGTTAAAGTTTGTCGCGCACGTGCCGATACACCCTGTATAGATGTAAAGGACTTATGGTATCTGTAACAGTAATCCAGAATGTGGGCATTAGTGCAAATACTGCAAATACTTATGAGTTAGTTATGAAATTTAGGTAGGTTTGGAACTCTTTATCGATTTATAGATATGACTTTCTGAAAAGGTTTTATGTTTCGTTCTGAATTCTGTCAATGTGGATATATTATATTATGTATTATTGTAAGTAGTAGTTTATTAGTATTCATTACAACTAACTTAATTTATTTTCATCAATGACTGATACTTAATTCCTCTGCCATGTGTGACGGTTAACTTTAATCCCGCAGCTTTAGTCTCGGTATGCAAGTCGGTAAATTGGGTTCGGTGTGAACTCGCATCGCGACAAAGACAGACGCGGGCGTCTTGAGTCATGAATACCCCCTCTCTTCATTATAATTAAATAAAAGCCACGTTTCTTGTTATGATGCACTCACCCGACTCACCCCCTTGTTTATTCAATGCTGCTTATTTATTCATCATTGTAAAGGGTGACTTTATTATTACACAAAGGGTGCTCGCCGTAATGAACCGAGCAGTGTTTATTTTTTTAATAATTTTAATTAATCATTTTATTGTGTTGTCGCGTATAAATAAGCTGCACATATTTATATGTTTTATTGTAAGTAGAGTGCAAAGGGACACAGTGAAAAGTGCACAGTGGGACGTCGTGACGTCGTGAAGTGGAAAGTATTACATGAATGGTGGCCGAGTTGACATCGCGCTTGGGTCCCACTCAGACGTAGTGTGTTCAATTCCTCGGCTGGCTAAGTCTTCCATCACAACACAAGCAACATTTTCAGCTTACTGTGGTGGTAGTAGGAGATTTTCAAATATTGTCAGGTTATTCGTAACCCGGGAATATTTGTCTTTCTTTTAAAGAAAAAAAAAATGGTACGGGACCGCGGACGTCAGAAACTAAAACCTACGTTAACTAAAATCATTCAGACAAGTAATGATAATAATATATTTATTATCAAACTGTCAATGCGAACATAAAAATAATTCCCACGTTTGCTAAAAATATTTAAATAGAATATAACGATTAGCCAAAAATCGATTCTTCTTAAAAACCGTCTTATCGTGAGAAGTGTTTACTTTCACAAAACATCAACACTCCCAATCGAGGTTTCCGAAAAAGGAATCCGTTACCTTCCTATTACAGCAATGGGCTAGAAGCATTGTTAGTCTATGGCTAGAAGTAATTCGTCACGTGCCATATTATATTATAATCTTTCAAATACCTATGTAATACGTTTTAGTAAATCGTACACCGTCTAACTTAGTACCGCGTGGTAGGTGGGTGCCCATCTCATTTCGTTGCTTCGTTCGTCAAGACAAATAATAATTATTATTGAAGTAAGCAAGGCGAAGCTTCCGAATCCAATGTCACGCCGGAACCGCCTGCCTTGTAGAGACTTACTCCGTACTTCCGACCAGTAATTAATTAAAAAAAAACGATTGTCTTGCCACTAAGACAGACCACCTTATCGTACAACTGTCTGTCCTGCCACTGAGAGCCTTGCTGTATCCGCTCTTCCTGTTACATGCGTCGTTCATTATAAAGAAAGAGGAGTTACGACGAATCCACCAGCAGTATATGTTTGTAGGTACATTTTGCACATTGTGACAATTTGTGCGGTCTTCTTGTTATGATATAACACTGTGATGGGCGTCCTTTGCAGTAAACAGAACAACAACAGACGAATGAAGAGATACCTGCTTACTTCCCTTGATGCCACAATGGATCCGTGCTATTGCATCATTCGGTAGGTATTGAATATTGAATTTCCACTTGCACTTTTTGCACTAAACTACAAATCATTATATTCCCCCCTTATCGTAACTACAAAGCGAGAATCTGTTTGAAGCAGGGAAATCTCATTGTGTCGTCGCGTCGCGGTCGTTCAGTTTGTATATCTTTTTCCGCACATGAACTTTTTTGAGGTTTGAATTTGGCAGGTGTCTTAAATTTGTCGTAGGTATACAGGTTGTGTACTTACATAAATTCAATTTTAGGTAGGCACATGTCTTATTGAATTTGAAAGTAAATCGCGATGTTATCGTTTTTTAGAGTTAGTTTTTCGACTAACGATCCAAAACTCCGTGATCACAACTTGTAAAACGTAGATTAATGTTGACAGCGTCATAAGTAAACACACGGTTTACTGCTTTAGAATCCGCAGTAGGTACATATTTCCAGATACATGGAAAACACAGCCTGTTTACCTGCCTCTGTGTATTACTTGGTTCAAATTAATCGATTAGTGTGATCTCAACAACGTGAAGCCACGTGCTACATTCAACAACACAATATTGATTTCCACGCTATGGAAGTGCCGGTGACCCAGCGAGACAATGTTAATTTTAGATTCCTCAATCAGAATATGGCCATGCGGGTGACCCATTAGTTAGGGGATACCTTTTCCATTATTCCACAATCTAGCCCTACTCCGCGTCATTTCAAATCTAGCTGCCTTGGCACAGTTTAGCTATACCGCTGATAGCCCCGTTATAACATCTCCCCCTGTGTGTGAGAGAGAGAGGGAGAGGTTACAACGGAGCTGCCAGCGGCAAGACCATAGGCAGAATCCTTTCGTAAGATAGTGTTGGTGAGGGGCAAACATCCCCCCCCTTTACGTACCCCACGGCCTACTCTGAGAGAACTGCGTCGAAATATAACCCCTTTCCCATGGAGCAAGAGATTGCCCAATATGCTGGCAAATCGACGTAACCTAAAAAGGGAACGCTGCTACGACCAATTTATCCACTGCTATTTGGGCGGTACATTTTTACCAGGACCCACAAATTTCGCGCCAACACAAATGTAATTATTTCACGATAAAACTTAGTTTTAATATCTTAGTTTTTTCTTAAACATTTGGTTTCATCTCATTTTCAAGGAGAGGCTTAATGTGGTATCTGCGAGGGTGTGCTGACGTCACAGGAGCCGAGCACAAGGGCGAGGGCGGGGATCGATAGGCAACGTCACAACACGCGTCTCTATACTTACACAGCCTCACCTCACCCTCGCCCTCACTCAGGGCCGGCCTGGGCGCGAAGTGCTGATAACACGTAGCACAGTGCCCGGTGCCATTTGGCTCGGGCCGGCCCTGCCCCCACCGCTCACTAGCCGTTAGCCATTAGCCATTAGCCACCAGTTACTAAATTATAACTAACTTACCAGCATGCCGTTTCTCACAGGGATAGGCAGAGAGGACGGATCGCCAAACAACTCGGTCTTGGCACACACTCCTTGCCTCATTCATACATCGTCTCGGTTCCATGATGACTTAACACAATTACAATTCAACACGCCTTTAAAAAGTGATACAAAGTCCTTAAGGTGAAGCTATAAGTGAAAGCACTATTTAGATTAATCTTTACTACGAATCGGTATAGGTTATCAATACCAAAAATATACCATGGATACATTAAAGCTTGTTCTAGCGCTTGGCTTGATCAGAATTAAAATAAAATTGTTTATTACGTGATGAAAAATATAAGCGTAAACTACTAAATAGATTTCTTTTTCAATAGTTTACTATGAACTCGTATAAGAAACAACTTTTAAAAAATACTGTTTTATGGCAATGTTTATTTGTTACCACTTGACTTGATTAACTTTTTTTCCGTTTTTATTAAATTATTCACAAAAATTAAAATCCACTTTGGCGCTTACGTAATAATTGTTTGAGTGAAACGTTGAATGGAATTCTATTATTTCTTTAGAAGTCCGCGGAGAGCGGCATCGAACAGACGTCAGATCTGTGCCAGTATATTTAACGGTTTCTTTCCTGGTGACATGATTTTAGCTAGGGGCATTTTAAGTTCTCAAACCGTGAGGATAATCTTGTGTACTTTTCTCATATTATTATTTTTTGAGACCAAAATATTATACCTTTTCAAAACATCTATTTGAAATTCACTTTCGTTTTCTCGAAAGTTTTTTTTTTTTTTTTTTACAGTGAATACCTCACAAGAGTCCCAACTGCTCCCGTCTGGAGCCAGTGAGACTATGGCATCCCCAATTGGGGGATGTTGTGAGGCTGAAGGTAAGTGGGGAAGGGAAAGAGGAAGGTGGGGAAGTACCTGGCTATTCAGATCTAGTCACTAAACACGGCTAAAGCCATTTGGAGCAACGTTTCAATTCTGAATGGTGGTCTTACACCAGGGCGATACTGGTAGTATCTTCCACTCTGGAACGTGCCGCAAATATACTATATATTATTTTAATTAATTAATTGTGAAATAACACAAATTAATCAAATAAAATTTATTTGCGCACGCCGGGTTCGAACCCGCGACCTTCGGAATGGCAGTCCAATGCGTTACCACTGGACTATGCCGGCCGTCAAAAAGTATGTATGAACTACCCGACATCCAATCGAGCTAAAACTCGGCAAATAGACTCGTTGTCGATGATAATGCATTTTGGTGGCACAGAAGTGGACATACGAATATACGCATTTATCTGAAATTGAATGACATTACAACAGTTAATATACGCAATAAATGTCGGTCCTACCAAATTGGGATTTGGCTTATTTGTTAGCGTGGTTGACTCCAGTCCCTGGAAAGGAAGATTTATTATTTAGTAAAATCTAGATATATATTTATTAATAAAAACTCCCGGCATCAACTTTTGAGTTAATAATTTTGTAAAGGAACATCTGATCACCGACAAGCCTCCTGTTGAGTAGTTTCGTGATTTTAAAGCGTTTCTCGATTTCGTCGTAAGAGTTGTAAATGTTGAATGATTTATAATTGAGAAATTTTAGATATTGCTCATGAACTCTTTCTAACCTGTTAATATAAACAATGTAGCAATTTTCCCTAATAAGAAAATTATAGTTTTAACCACAATTGAAAATTAAAATGAATAAATATAACGAGACGTTAATAAATGAAACTAATTTTATAAGAAATAAATATGTATAAAATAAATCTCTCAATTATTATTCAGCTTTCTTCGAAAACTTCATTCATTTGTGCCAAACAAAACTTTGAAAATGATATCATGAGCGTACGACGCATTGACATTGACATGGAACTCTAGAAGGGGCACGACGCAACATCGTAAGAGCCAAAGTACTTCAATTTGACAACATTATCATGTTTTCATCAAATATAATATATAAATGTTATAGAATTCCTGTTTTTCACATGTTTCAATGTATTTTTGTTCGGTAATTCCAATTTATCCAACAGTTACCAGTCTCCACACGCCTCGATAATTTGGGTAAAAATTTTCTTATAAACCTTTTTATTTTATTGTTATTGCGCTTTGTTCTCATTCCATTCAATACATATTACAGTGGTATACTACCATACTACGGGCATGTGCCTGGTATTGTGGCTGTAGAAACAAAAAAATGTAACCATTTAAATTTTTATAAATAAAGAAACCAAAAAAAAAAAAACTTATATAAGGTGTCCGGGGGTAAAGTGCACTAACTTCAGGAGGTGATTCTACATCATAGGTAGTACAGTATAGAATAAACAATAACAGTAGACGTGCCATTCATACAAATTTGAATGGAAACAAATGTTCTATTTAGCCCAATAACCCAGCGCTCCGTCGCACTTACACTCGCCACAGGGAACTTCTTGTGTTATTCTTTATTCTATGTAGTACAAATATGAAAGAATCCAGGTAAAGCTCTGTTGGATATTTAAGTCACTCAAGGGAATGGCTCCGGCTACTTACTTATTCATCGGATATATGAATATGCTAATTCAGTAGCGTTATCAGCTATAGGAAGGTTAAGGAGCCAAAGCGCACACCAGATATTGTGACACGGTGACCGTGCTTTTGAAGTGTCAGAACCTAAAGCCTGGAATATACTGCCACATGAATTAAGAATGATCATAGAGTCGGTAGAACTCAGAGCTAAACTAAAACTATCTTTTTAGTCATATCCACAAAGGTTTACAGTCTTCATTCAATTTTATAGTCCAGCAACATTGTAAATAATTAAATGTGTAAAAATTATCCAGTCCTAAAGAGTCCTAAAATCTCCAGTCTTTAAAATCAATGTCAACTCTACTTTTGCCACTAATATTCTTATAATTGTAATATCAATAGTAATGGAGAGTAAAACGGCAAATGTAAAATCATGTAATGTCTAGTGTTTTTACTACATATAGAGTCCTCTGCGTAGTTATACTCTTAATAAAAGTGTGTTTATCTGAAGTGAACTCGTAATAAATTGTACAGCGCCCTTGAGATGATTTTTCACAAAAAATGTGCTTTACAAATTAGCCAATTATTAATATTATGTAAAACTAATTAAATAAAAAATTTTGAATTCCATGTTTAAAGGTAGTTTTCTGGTAAAAAGTTGAATTATTTGTACGTAAAAAAAAAATTCCGTAGAAAAATGTTTGCGTATGGGTGAAAAAAACAGTGGAATTTGGGAAAAAATCGTTTTTCCGTATCACCTCCAGAACACTTTGTATAATAATGTACCTAGATCGATCCTTAAGAGGAAGCTACAATCCAAAAAAGTGTATATTCTTGGTATACCTTATATTGTAGGTAATTGGCATTAAAATCGCTTTACAAACGGAGTCTAGAAACGTTCGATTTCAAGCACAAAACTGGTTTTTATTTATTTTGTAAATAATTTTATAAGAAAACAAAAAATTTAATCAAGTGAAACTGTCACAAGATAATCTTAGCTATAATACTGTATTTTTTAAAGTTGTTTCCTTTATGCGTTCATACAGTTCTGTTGAAAAAATATTTTTTCTAGGAGTTTACATTTATATTTTTTATCGCGTAATTTATTTATTTATTTGTATTCTACTCAAGCCAAAAGATAGTAAAACCTTCAATTTATCTAAAGCATATTTTTTGGTATTCATAATGTATACCAATTCTTTTTCACCAATTTTTTTTTTTTATATTCATATGATCTATAAATATGTACTTGCTTTGTAACATCATTCATAATTTGTAAAAATAAACTTTATAATTACCTAATGTACCCTAAATTAACAAAATAACTCATAATACCTACCTCAAATTAACAAAATAGAATCATTCATTATATATAAACAATGTTGTGTACCCCTGCCTAAGTTTGTATAAAATCAGTAGCATAAGAGTTTCAACTACCAGTCTGAAAATGTCCGTAGTAGGATGAAACCGGTCCTGGTAATAATAAATAAGTGGAACAAAGTGAAAAAGTTTTTTAATTTTAATTCTATACCAATTCGTTATAAAGATTAATCAAAATAGTGATTTAGCTCTAAACTTCGCCTTAATTTGGTTAGAAAGCTTCTTACATGAGTTCTTCAAAATAATGTCGCTATAAAAAATCTATGTAAAAGTTTATGTAACTTTTATTTATTCCGCTAGCATTTTGTTTTCAGCCAATGTCATGTGACATCTAAATAATTTTCCACGGTCATATTATTATTATAAAAAAGTTTCTTCGTGGGCTTTCATTTTATTAAAGTTTCCCATGACCAAGAGTAACGCTGTAATAGAATCAATAGGTATTAGGTAAGTACCTATATAATATTTCTTTAATTTAGATGGAAGTTTGTTTGTCCACAAAGTTTCTACCCCGTTTTAGCGTTCAAGGCATCAAAGTTTTAATTTGTTTCCAAGTTTATTTATAATATTCAACCCTATTTGAAGGTTATTTTTAACAGACTTTTACGGTGTTCAGGGATTCTCTAATAAGATTTAAGACTTATCTAGAAGCTTCGCGGATTATCTTGAAGATTATCCCATGGCGTTAAAGTGGATACTAGATATCTTGATATGTTTATTTCCTTCGCACTATTACCTATATAGCTTTTGACTATTCTCTCGGTATGGTGTTGTTCCAAGGCTGTCTTAGGCTGTCCTACACAGTTTCAAAGTTTATCGATATCGCACCACATTATGTCATGTTACATTAGTTCAGGTCTATAATTTAATCGTGTTCACGGCCCTTCAATGTTGATTGATGCTTTATATTTATGTTGCAATATATTAAAGCATCTTTCAACCAACCGCGGAAAACCATTAATACATTATTGAAATAAGTAGGGTAGTAAGAGAGATTATGATATTCCGTAGAGTATTTAGGTACCTACGTATTACTCGTATTTAATAACACCCCCATGCCATACCCATTGGGTTACATACATAATATTATAATTAATTATAGTAAGTGATTATTATATACTAGCGCTGACCCGTGAAAAAACAAGGAATAGACATTGAGGCGCTATTGCGTACTAATATCTCCTCGAAACGTGTTCCACCATCACGTTACTTGTATCATGTAAATATCTTCTTCAGTGAGGAAAGTCTGAATTCTCGACAAATAAGTTATAAAATTATTTTATTGGTGCGTACTTTATCGTTTGTCGGAATTCTCCAAACAAACAAAAAATGAAACTTATTCCAAGCAAAAGCTCTAGATTTCATAAAACCGGAGTAACAGACCGAGGCACAAGTGAAATTAGTATTTTTAATTTCGCCCATAGACATACAATCTATCCTACCGTGACTACCGACACATCGTATCGTGGTCTGATCTGCTAAATTTAGCCCCACCGCCCTGTCGGTACTTCAATCCGCCCTCGTCCCCCAAGGTCGGTCGCTGCGGCTCTAGTCACAACATGCTGCTTAATGGCGCCCCCGCCCGCCCTCTTCCGCCCTTGCCGTCCTTCCCGCCCTCGCTGCCCTGGTAGTCGTGGCGGTAGTACGGCCGAGGGCGTGGCGCAGTCAATACCCAGGGCGGCGTGAACTCCCCCTCCGGCCCCGCACCCGCCCCCGCCTTTCGTGCAGCAGCCATGAGCCGCTCATCCCTGTACGGATCATTACGTAACCGACCATCAAGCTGGAGAGAGCCGTGCTATGTGGTCCGAGTACGTTAGTTTGGGGTCAAAGACGATACCGAGATCTTTAATACTACTGACTTTACGGGCTTCTGATTATGCGCATTATTACACAATTTCATATTAATTTCCAGCATCTTTTTATACCACTCTGTTATAGAATTAAGGTCAGATTACATTTGTAAGCAGTGTTAGTTAACTTTCTTTTAAGTAAAGAAAGGAGAAGTTCTGTAAAGGAAAAATGTGCGAGGGGTGGGTAGGGATCTGGGGGACCTCTCACTGCGGTGAAAGGCGTTGGGTCGAGAGAGTCTGGCTGGACAGGTAAAAGAGTTTCCCTCAAGTCCGCCACGTAGCTAGTGGGCAGACGCATCCGCCACCAAGACATGGACAAACCTCACCCATGAACCCAGGCACCCCTGCTAAGTCTCCAAACGTAGCGAATCACTAGGGGTAACCTTCTGTGTGGTTTATACTGAGACGTTGCGCGGACGCATGTCTCCTCCACAGATTTTGTACAGTGTAAATTATACAGGCAATGTGGCACGGGCACAGATTCTACTCACCACTTGTATACAAACCACGTCTGTGACAGAGGTGTTGGTTACTCAATGAATGGTTCCCAGGGCGGCGGTACCCATATCCGTCTTCCAAATTGAAATGAATGCAGGGACTGGCAATGATAAAACTAATAAATTACTGCCTATTATTTTTTTCTGAAAATGTTTCCTCGGTTCATGGTACCTACTTGTTGCAACTTTCTCTAGGGTGATAATAAATAGCTAGTATATTGCCGATCACATTGCATCAGGCCACTTTCATTACACATTCCTTCGTTGACTCTCTACTACCCTTACCACTGCTTTGGCCTCAAATGGCCAAGCCCACGTAACTCGGTTCTTGAGGATTTTCATAATATAATTCGCATTTGAAATCACTTTTAGAAGTGCCTTGTGTGCGTGTTTCGCGTTCCAAATATTTGTGTTGACGAAATTCAAATGGGATGGAGATCTTCGTTGTTAGGCGAGTGTAAGTGAGACGGAGCGCTGGGCTGTTGGGCTAAATGGAACATTTGTTTCCATTCAAATTTTTATGAAAGAAACTTCTATTGTTATTCTTTTTTCTATGCTTTTGGGTATATTATTTAAAAATATATGTAGCTTTTCTCCTCTTTATTTATTGTAGACCATCCCACCCCGGGTTTCAACCTTCTCTTATGTCTAGTTATAAAGTTTAGTGAAGTTATAATTTTTTTAAATCATTATATGTATTACTTTAGAATTTACCGCTTCCCCAGCGAATTAACAAAAATAAATAAAATTTAATAAAAATACAAATAACTTTGTTTACATCACTTTTATTTATATACACCTTCTACATGTTTCGTGGACGATGTTCACATCATCATGATTAAATGTACATCAAACCAAAACAGATATCATTAATAAGCAAAACAAATTTATAAACCCTCTTTTAAATATGTTCTCACTTAACCGGACTTTCCCTTCTAATGACACTGTTAATTCCCGATTCTTTGAAACTCTCACCACTTCTTAACCCTCTCCATCTTCTTTCTACCCCTCCTCTCCATAGGTGATCTATAATTAATTTTTAGCTTTAGTATACATTTAATCCTGATGATGTGAACATCGTTCACGAAACATGTAGAAGGTGTATATAAATAAAAGTGTTATAAACAAAGTTATTTGTATTTTTGATAAATAAATAATTATATCACAAAGTCATAAGCTTAATGAAGATTTTTTCTTCGAAAAATTAATAAATAAAACATATTTTAAACTCTACGAGGTAAAAAAATGTTCCATCTTACCTTTCTCTCTCCGAAAAACACTATCAAAATCACCTATAACCAAATTAGCTCTAGTATGTTGTGGGCCATTTATGTGGTAGGTAATATGATATTTAAATTTGAGCATTTTGTTTATGTTTTATTTTTATTCCAGCTTGGTTGTGTGCAATACGTAACCTCCCGTATCGAAATTACATGTAGGTATACTTTGATTTTATCCCCCTGATCTGACGATGTAATTATACTTATATTTCCTTAGGGGTTGGCTGTCGGAACCCTGGATATATCATTATAACCTAATTTTACCAAGTACCGTAATTATTATAGCAATTCTGCACAAGCGTCCTCCAACTTATATAATCGTTACACGCGGAACAAGCAAATGGTTTTCCCCGGAATTTTGCAGCATGCGATGTGAAACTAGAATTTAAACTCCACTTGCAACATGTGAATGGTTTCTCTCGAAATGCGAAATTACTCTGAACTAATTATTGAATCTTTATGCGAGTCCCCTTGATTAAAACTACACCCAGCACATGAAAATTGTTTCCTCCGATTTTTGCAGCACACAGTCTCCATCTAGGATTTTATAACTGCACTTCGAACACGATAATGTTTTCCTTCAAAATGCGTCTGCGGGTGAATCCACATTTGTAATTTTATCTATAAGCGATTCCCCAGTTTAATTAGCATTGCACTCATAATTTCTTATTACACATTTAATGTCTTATTAGTAAAATAATCAGAAATTAAAAAGGAATGTCGGATCGCCTATCTGTGTCTAAACTGCTTTCCAGTAACGTAGGTGCATACAGTACCTGTCAGTTTTGCTATACCTTTCTCTGGATTTTGTAATAATGTCTTAAAATGTATCTCAAACACCGTTCTCGTGTTCTGAAAGTAATTTTTATATACTATTTTTGTTGTGATCATCACCAAAAAGCCACGCGGGCAATCTATTATGACATAATGATTTTTTACTCGGCCCCATTATTGGCCCCTTTTATTGCACGTGGCATTAAACGCTACATGACAATAAATTCTTATTTGGTAGATCATATGATGATGCAGTGTATTATTGTCAAAAGATTACAGTGCGTGTTCTAGCACTAGCACTAGCGACGAAGTAACAGAACAACGCGTGACGATTTAGTCACAGCCAATGTCTGTTATCTTCCCAAACAGTTTTCTCGCTTTTCCGCGTTGCTATGGTTTTAAAATCAAATTACATTCAATGAATCGAGGAGCAGGTGATGTTTACGTCCCCTAGTAACTACTAGCACCTACGTCAGAGCCTCAATTGACGTCAGAAAAAGCCTTTTCAATGGACCCAACTCTTGTGTACAGACGTTACATTATACCCCACTAGCACGCCGTACATTGCACTATATAGTGTATAGTCTTATAATTCTGCGTACACATACGCGAACCGAAACGCGAGCCCAGACTCGAATTATAAGAAAGGAATTCGTTCATTTTCCATAATTCGAGGATCGGCTCGCGTTTCGGTTCGCTAATGTATCTGTACCTTAATAGTGCGTACCAGTGTATTATGAATACTTTATTTTGGGATGAAACGAGAATGTTATCTCGTGTCAAGTATCAATATATTGTAATATATGGGTAATAAAAATCTATTAGTCTTGAAAAGTAATAATCAGAAGTGTCGTATCAATCATACTTTAAAAACGTATTATATTATGTCGGCTATCTTACTGTGCCTAACTTATTTTAAAGTGAAATTACCTTGTACGAGTGGCTATAACTTTTGTTTTAACCGCGTATGGACTTACGGAGAATTGGATTCATTATTAAGGCGATCCACCTCACTCTCCTTACGCAGATGGCGTTAAGGTTAAAGTTCTGATTTATGCAAGAAAAACATTTATTGTTTTTGTGTTTAATTCGTAGAACTCCATTTAATTTTTTTTATAAATTTAATTTAGATTAAATTTGAAAGTATTATTATTAAGTTCTGCAAGGGTTTTAGTTTTTTATTATTGTGACAGCTGTTTCGGCTTACAAGGCCATTTTCAAACTGTGGTTAGTCCACATTATAATCCGAGTCATAATAATAATATTATCAAATTTAATCTAAATTAAATTTATTAAAAAAAAAACAAGAAAAACATCGCTAAAATGCGTGTTTTATTTTATTTTGTGAAGTTCAAGCACAAATTTTAAAATGTTTTCCAAAAACTTTAAACTAAAGAACTTATCTGGCATTATACACTAAAACCATAGTCCAAAAGGGGTTTGTAAGTAAAAGATTGTTCACATCAAAGCATTTTTTATAGGCTTACTAAAAATGCTCCACTGTAGCAAAGGCCCAAGATGTGTTCTATTCGCAGTATTTAATTATATAAGCATCAATAATACAGGGTTTTACAATAAGAGGTGTTATTTTGAAAAATAATTAAGGAATTAATGATTTTTTATGGCCGTAATTGGATGGTATTGATCTGGCCAACGTTTACTTTCAACAAGACGGCGCTACGTGCCACACAAGCAACGAAACAGGGACCGCGGAAGTACTCTATGACGGGGGGGGCAAACTTGTTTATTCACCCTCTTCCTTCAGTCTCCTCTCCAGTCAATCAACTAGTTATAAATAAGACAAAACGGAGATGACTTGGTCAAACAAATAACAGGTTCAGTGAATAAAAAACTTTTTTTTTTTAAATATTGCTTTATTGCATTCATTGAACGATACCAAAAACGTTGCGTCTCTCAGCCGTCTTTGAAGCGAATTCCCTAAGAATTTAATTTAAATCTAAACTAAATGTTTCCGCCTTATGCATGTGCTAGATAAGTAAGTCTTCTCTGCTTCATTGGTAGTCGGAGGAATGTTCCGATGCGTCGGAAGGCAATCAGAGACCTTTCACACGACGTAGACGTAGCTGGCACGGTGAGGAGCAAGACTACTAACTTTTCTACTTCATTAATCATTGCATTAACTTTAGGTAGATTAGCCAGTTCTCTTGCGTAGGTACTCTCGGACAGTCTTCACGTGAGGTATTGCTTTCTTAGCTATCTTCATTTGCAGTGCTAGTGAGTCAATACCAAAATCAGTTGCGTGAACGCCTAATTCGGCCTGGATGTCGCTTGCTGATAATTCCTTTGAACGGTTAAGTAGAACAGATTCGAGCTGGGCGAGGCGATTCATTCCAGGCTGTTCAAACCTTCTTTCCAACTCGTTTTTAGACCAGTCTAACACTGATATAAATTTTTGGCGGAGACTTTCCCTAGGCGACAACTGCACAGCGGAGCTCTGCCACTGAAGCGTTTTGGAGGGGCTCGAGCACCGGGCATAGTAGGCATAGTGAGTTCCATATTTATATTTTGATCGGTATTAGCCTTTTCCGTATCTGTCCATATGCGATTGAAATCGTGTTCACCCATCGAGTTGTACACATTCCACAATGACCGCGCAGATTGTTGCGCCCCGGTAGCAGTATAATCAACACTCTGCAGGGCCTTAGCCAGCTGCTCCTCCGGCTCACAAATGGCAAGGGCAATATTTAGTGCAAGCAGGGTGGTAAATTCGCCCATTTTCCCTTGATAGCCGCGAAGTGTCGCCCTGCGCTCATCAGTAATATTACATGACTTGTCGTCGTCTAGCATTACCACAAGGGTCTCCTGAACTCGAACATAGTTTCGTACAAAGCGCCTCATTGATTTTGCTCGAACGCCAACTTGTAGGGCATAATGCGATTAGCCGATTCGGTTTTAGGGGAGAATTATCATCTTCAGTGCATGGCTCCAGGACAATGTTAGAGAATATGTTCTTCCGTTTGGATGAGTCCAGGATTGCATTTGAAACGTCTTTTACAAGATATAAGTTCACATTTTCTAGCAACTTCCTGAATGACTAAGTCGAGGGAGTGGTTGGAGCAGTGCACAAATATCGACTTCGGTTGATCATCTGTCAAAAGCTTTTGTAATCCTTTAAGGGCCCACTATTCGAATTTCATCCAATTTCCGAGATATTTTCCTTAAAAGTTTGAAGTTTTTAAGCTCTTAAAAAAATATATGTTATTCTTTAAGATAGTATCTATTTGTTCCAAAAGCCGAAACGGTAATTATTTGAAATTCCCTCGATAGAAATAAATCGCAAAGTATGCTCCGAAAAATATTATTAACACTTTTATTTCTGTTATTTTACTTAAGTTATATGTATGAAAAAAATCACAATGCTTTTTTTAATGCTACTCAATAGACCCCGAAAGTGATTTTTGCTATTTTTGAAATACGCCGTGATTTATTAAACATTTTCACAACAGTCGCTTACGTCTTATGATTCTAAGCATGATTATTGCATCCCCTCTCACTTCCTCACGCGCGTTCGCTATCTGCCTTTCAGTCACTGCTTAGAGAGCTTCGCGGATGGTCGTGTTGTTCTACATTTCGTGATTTCTCCTAAATAATATTTATCGTAAATAATAATATTGGTATGGCGTGGTATGTTGAAGATCCCCTCCCCCTCTCTGAACGGGTCACGTAGTATGGCTACTGTATATATTGCGCGAAGAAATTCTAAAATCAAGCCGCACTTAATTTACAACGTTCTAACAGCATTACGTTTGTTTTTTTTTTGTCCTATTGTATTTGTCTGTTTCTGAGGCGTTTTGTAGTTGTTCATTTTGATTGGATATAGTTTTAACTTCGCTTTTCCATGTTCTGAGGAGAGAAAGTTTGCAAAGACAAGTTTTCGTAATCCATTTAACAATTTTTGAATTTGAGGTTCAATCTTGTGCAAATTATTTTAGTTCGTCATATTTTAATGGAAAATATTTATAAAGTACGTTGCCAGAGCACAGAATTGCATTCGTTAGAATCTTGTACAATGAATAATTATGCCCTAGCTAATTGCATAATATTCCATATGCATATTTAGGTATGTTCTAAAATGGTAATTATATGTCCTATTTAAATATTTTTCATTTTAAAAATATTAAACTTAAAAACTTTACAAAAAACTCAAATCAGAAATTGGTAAATATATAAATCGTCTTTGCAAACTTTGACATCTCATATCATAGAACTGTATATCTGATGTTAGAACGCGTTCCAACTAAGGCTTGATACAAATTCTAAGCTTTCTGGATCGAGGCAAGTAATATGTATAATAACACTGTAGGTACCTGGAATATGTAGAAAGCGACCCGGTCAGATTTGCATCTCTGCCAATGATTTCGTACAATAATAAGACACTTTTACGGTGGGGCAAACTACCGGCATTTTCGATAATGTATCCAAGAACATAAAGATCTTCATACTAGTTCTCAAACTTTAGGGAATTTAATTTGAGGAAGTTAATTATTGATTGGATATATAATAAATAATTATTTTGTTTTTCTTCCAATAAAAATTAGGTTTTCTATTATTTTATAGTTACGTACTTATTTATTCCAGAATTCGTCCATTTGAAAATAGTCTAATTTTTTAGGCGATCTGTTTTAAATAACTAACTAACTAACCATCAGGCCGTTTCCCCGCAGAGGTAGTCAGAGAGGACGGACCGCCAAACAACTCGGTCTTGGCACGCACTCTTTGCCTTACTCACATTCATACATCGTCTCATACAAAAACCACTTAACTTTAATTTATATTCGTCGATATATATAAATGTTTATTGTCCTGAAGAAGGTTGAGTTCAACCGAAACCGGTCGACGAATATAAATTAAAATAAAGTAGTTAAAACAAAATATTTATTTCATTTTGTTCTTTAATTATATTTCAGATGTGACTATACTCAACTGAAGAACGTTTTGTCCACATCTTGTAAAGATGTTGAAGCACTGAGGTAACAATAAAATCATTTACGCCCTTCACATTTATTTAGAAAGTTCTTGAAATGTAGTTATAATCAATGTTTTTATTTTGTTCCAGCTTCCACGAACAACGGGAAAGCATACCTGTTGAGAATACATATAACGACATACCTAAGGAGAATATAGATAATGGAGGAAGGTAAAATGGATTTCAGAATTTCGATTAAACTATCGTGTTGTGAAAAAAATATATACCGTTAACTTTTTTTTTTATTACAGTAAATCTGATGTACGTGTGTACTACAACAAAAAACGTAAAATTGTAAACAAGAAACCCATCGGCCGGAGAGGTCTTTCTCAAAGCATTGACAATTGGTATGTTATAGTGATTTACTTTACTAACATTTATGTATTTTATTTTACTAACGGTAAAACATAAGTTCTAAAGAGATGAATTATTAATATACAAACTATCTGCTTTATGTGAAAGAACATCCGCTTCATTCGAAAAAATTAATCTTCAGTAATACAAACATTAAAAAATTTATAATACTTTTATTGGTATCCAAATCATTATCAATATCCACTTTTATTTGTAGTTTTTCATAAATCAATTTTGCTTTTCTAGGTTGGATAAAAATGATGCAGTCGAAGGAGGAGAAGAAAGACGCATCGTCGACATTTTCTTTTTTATTAACCAGCTGCAATCCATATCGGACCATTCTCCTTTTGGATGCGGATTTCGAAATCTTATTCTTAAATCTGAGCAAAGAGTTGGTCTAATGTCCAAAATACTATTTGAATGTAACATGTGTTGCGCCAAATTTACAGTCAACACATGCGACCCAAAACCTAAACATACCATGGACGTCAATGTAGCAGCAGTATCGGGGATGACTCCTGCAGGAATTGGGCTTGCTCAACTGTCCGAGTTTTTGACGGCTGTCAACATACCCCCGATGTCCGTAAAATTTTTCCACAAGACAAATGTATTAGTGTCAAGAGAATGGGAGAAATGCGCGTTAGTCGCCATGGAAGTCGCAGCGAAACGAGAGCGTCAAGCAGCTATCGAAGAAGGTTGTCTACAGGACGGAGTGGCGGTGATTGACGTGATCGCGGATGGGTGTTGGTCGAAACGATCATATAGAACAAATTATACAGCCCTCTCCGGTGCGGCAGCAATTGTTGGCAGAAGATTTGGAGAAGTTTTATACCTCGGAGTTAAAAATAAATATTGTTGCATTTGTGCAAGAGCTGAAAACCGAGGAGTATTGCCTAAAGAACATGTTTGCTACAAAAATTACACTGGACCTTCAACTGGAATGGAAGCAGAAATTCTTGTAGAAGGGTTCAAAACTTCAGTTGAATCTCATAATTTGATATATGGGCGGCTAATAGCAGACGGAGACAGTAGTACTTATCATAAACTTATCAAAACGAGACCAGAAAACCTGCAGAAAACCTTCTTCAATAGCAGATTGACGCTCTCGCTCCACTGTGACTTCCACTGCGAGTAATGCACATTTCTTTCACTCTCTTGACATATATTTGCTTTATTATAATGTTTTTGGTACACCAGGGATAAGTCGACAGCCGTAAAAAACTCAGACAGTTGAGCAAGCCCAATTCCTTCAGTCATCCCCGATGCTGCTGCTACATTGATGTCCATGGTATTTTTAGGCTTTTGGTCGCATGTGTTGACTATAAATTTGTCGCCACATTTTACATTCAAATTTTATTTTGGACTTTAGGTCAGATCTGGGCTCAGATTTGACAATAACTTTTCCAAATCCGCGTCTAAATGGAGAATGGTCCGATATGGATTGCAGTTGGTTGATAAAAAAAGAAGGTGTCGATGGTGCATCTCTATTCTCCTTATTCCGACCGTGTCATTTGTATCCAACCTAGAAAATAAAAAGCTGCCTTAAAATGGATATCGATCTATGAAAACAATAACATTGATTTGAGTGCCAGTATAACTGTTATAGTTTTTTAATGTTTGTATTGTATTACCATAGACATATGAATATTAGTAGACCTGCCCTAAGTGATTAAAAGCGTATTATCCCCACTCCCCATACCGGTTCCATTGAGCCGGCTGGGCTCGCGTTTGGCCTCAAATGAAATTTGAAAACGTGACGTCATCATTCTTGTGCGAACTATGGTCGAGGCATCATCGGTTCATTTTACTAAATAACACGGCAAAATTTTGACTTGTACTATGAAAACTGGTAAAAATAGATGTGAAAAAAGAGAATAAACCCAATTGTCGTATTACATTCCATATATAAGCATTATTTTACTTTATTTTAAGCATATTCACATCGTATAATATGAATCAGTTGTTACTATCACATAGAGAAACGTCTGGACGCGAAACACAAAGCTGGTTGGTTGCTGGGAAGTAAATTATGAACATTTATAAAAGTGTCTTAACTAAATACTCTGAAACTAACTACGACTCTGAAAATAAAAGCTGCCTTACTTTGCCGAATTTGGACTTCGCAAATTTGTTCATAACGTGGCGAGTAATTTGCGCTCCCATGTAAAAATGTCTATTCATTCAAAGCAGATTTTACTTTTAAGAAGTAAATGGTGATATTATAATGCGAGATGCCTATTTACTGTCAGATTGATTTATTGACGAATCACAGTCAGCTTCACTCGTTCCCTCGTTCCCTCGTTCTTCAACAGTTGATTTTACCCCTCGCCCATATCTTCTCGTCTATTAATTCCTATGTCTGTGTGTATTACGGTCTTCATCATATGGCACCAGCGTCAAACGTTGTTACCAGGTTGTCTCTTTTCATATAACCCACTTTCATTCATCACACCCAATTTCACGTTGAATGAACCCGATTATGTACCTGTTGTCGCTGACGTCTATTATTTATTATACCTGACGAGTTTTATTTTTATTTATTAATATTTAAACATGCTACACTACTTATGAAGATTGTCAGCAGGTACGTAGTGACAACATTTTATGCAATTGGTAAATTTTCAAAGAAGGTATATGTATAAATAAAGATGATGATAAATTACCAACTAGATCAATTGGTTAAATTAACAGAATAGTATAAATATAAATATGTAAACAGCAGTAAAAAACTTATACACTAAACAAGTACAAATGAATGGTCACATCAATAGTTTCATATATTATATAGGTAGGTATATGAAGTATTACAAACATATAATGATATTCCTTTTCCTAACAATGTCAATTCTAATTACAAATACAAGTGCTTCAATAGGGCATCAATATAAATATCTGTATCTTATAGTAATTTCCTTTTATTATATTTGACTTGCAATACAAATGGTATTATTTTTGATTGTTTTTAGTTTATTGTATTTTTTGGGTACAACATAGTTTAAGGTTCTTTCACCGTATTTATTGGTATATCTCAGAACCACCAATTCTTCATTGTATTATGTTTGTGATTAAATTACATTTGACAATTTAAACAAACAAGATTTAGAGTATTTAAAAGTATATCGTATGTTATAACCAATAAAGTTCAAAATTAAATTGTAAGTTCACATGAACTTAAACTATTAAAAATAGTAGTTACAAAAATTTCTTACCTTTGTGAATAAATAAAGCACCCTCCAAACAAAAATACAGAAGCTTTTTTGTGAGAGTAGGTACATCATTAAAAATATATGTTGGAATGTAATTTTATGATTCATACATGTTATATTACTCTCATAATTATTGAATTGTTTAAATGAATAAATAAATCATTACAAAACTGTCTTCTGATTTATATTTAAATCCTTGAGACACTAATGGCCCACACCCTGATAAAAAAGCTTAAAAATGTATAAATTATCTTCATAATACAAAATATGATAAGTATAAAAAACGTATACATCTATATAATTTATATAAATGTACAAAAGTAGATAATACATATATATTTTTTATACAATATGTCCGGGGGTTAAATGTGCAAGGAAGGTGATTCTACATGATAGTACAATTAAAAAAGACGATTTTTTGAAATTTTAACGTTTTAAGCTAGTTTTCGGATAAAAAAAATTAATTGATTGTACAGAAAAAAGTATATTGGTCTATGAAAAAATGTTTTTTTAAGGAAAAAAAAAATGAAATTTCTCCTCCTTGAAACCTCCTGAAGTTTTTGAACTTTACCCCCGGACACCCTGTATAGATAAACTTATATATATTGATTTTATAAAGTCATATTTTTTTACAAATTACATATTATTATAAAATTAAAAAAAAAAAATAATTTATGGATTCTGAAATACCCCACAGTTTGACTTCCTTTGTATTGTGCCAGCAGAGCGGCAGCCACGTGTTGATATTATTTCACATTTGTAAAAGTAGATTTAGTTTGGAGTCGTGTTAATAGATGTCTCAAATTCAGGACATAATAATAATATAATTATTTTTCTTGAAGTGACGACAGAGACCCTATAGGCAATCTTACAAAGGTTTAAAAGTTGCCGTAGAGGCAATTCTCAAATTCTGATAGGGAAAGTGCACTCTTAAGGCGGCCGGACATAGCTGCTGCGCCGTCAAAACAGTGCCCCCTAAGATTTTCAATCGGCAGTGAAGAACGTAGCATGACATCACAAACTGTTTTGTGAAGTGTTTTAGAAGTCCCATCATCGGCATTATACAAGCCCATGAAAATTTCCTTTGGTTGCAAAGTGTCTAATTCTACGTATCGAAAACAGGTAGAGAACTGCTAGCCGATGACGAGGAGCGAGCGAGACAGAGATCACAACACAACACATGTCGTCACCGCCACACTATTGCGTCTTCTTCCGCCTCAATATAAAAAAGTCCTCAAATGCTTTGATTATTTAAATAATCAAAGCTCTAATGCTATCTCTTGACAATTTTTCTTGTATACAACAAACACTTTTTCATTTATGAAAAAAAGCACTGTGAAGGATACAGATAATCTTTACCAGCACAGATAATCCTTCTTTACCCAGGTAGTAAAATTGGAGGGGGCGCGGACCCCTCCATTTGAATTTAGGGGGGCATTTGGCCCCTCTGCCCCCCACTTCCGCGGTCGCTGCAACGAAACCATTGATCTTTTACGGGAAAAGTTTCCGGACCGTGTTATCTCTCGAAGAGGTGATCACAATACGCCACCGAGATCTTGTGATTTAACACCTTGCGACTTCTTCCTTTGGGGCCACGTGAAAGAGAAGGTCTACGCCAACAGCCCAGCGTCGATTCAAGACCTCAAAGATGGAATACGTGAGGCTATCGAGGACATAAGGCAGCCACTTTGGTTTGATTTGGTTATGGAAAATTTCATGAAAAGGATATGGTCCTGTAGGCGTGGTCGTGGTGGTCATTTGACTGATGTTATTTTTCACTATTAACGGCATATCTTCCTCTTTATAATGAAATAAACATTCGATCATTTATATTAAAAAATGGCATTTTTCTTTGAATATAAAAATAACACCTCTTATTGGAAAACCCTATAGTTTCCAAAATAGTTTTTATTTTTATTTCTTCAACAAGAAGAAATATGTATAACATTGAGAATACCTTGGAAAAATTCCGAAATTTGATGAGAAATAATTATTATGTACATCAAGTTTACACAACAGATAAACAACCCCCCGTCACTGGACAAGCAATGATACATAATCGTATGTATCTCTTCATGAACTATTTTACGGCAGTTTCTATTTTACGTTGGAAAACCCTATATTTCTAAGTGATCAAATATTCAATCCAAAAACTCGATGATTTTGCATGGCTTTGCAT
Source organism: Hesperophylax magnus (assembly GCA_026573805.1). Lineage (NCBI taxonomy): Eukaryota > Metazoa > Arthropoda > Insecta > Trichoptera > Limnephilidae > Hesperophylax > Hesperophylax magnus. The sequence continues at coordinate 17,525,791 of JAIUSX010000049.1, forward strand.
TGCATCGTTAATGATAAAATTACGCACCGGTTAAGCAGTGTTAATAATGGGGCCTAGTTGAACATGATAATGTAATTAAATTACTAATTATTATAGTTTCGTCCAATCCCAATCCCACCGATCTCGATCTTGTAAACCTGAAGGCCGGAAAGTATCATTTGATACACTGTTCACTGTCACAATATCCCACTTTTCAATAGCATGTTTTCTTACACATGCATGTTAATTAACGAATGTTGAACAATGGTTTTAAGGTACAATGCTTGTATACCTACATATAAGTATCCCAATTATAAGATAAGGCATTTGAACTGTAAGATAGCGAAGGCGAATAATTTATGAATGTAGTGTGGAATTGAAAGCCATTCCAGTGATAAATAATTAATAATTTATTTTAGAACTAATTGCAAGTAATGTCATTGATAGTTATTATAGTATGTATTGTGCTAAAACTTGCTGTATTTGTATTGTGTATATGCTAACAAAAATGTAACCTAAAATAATGTATTGCTGTATAGGAACCTATATTAAACATTTATAAGTAAACCATAGACAAAATGCGAGAAATAATTAACTAAAAAATCTGCCTCAACACGGGTTCGCCTAGTGAGGCAGGTTATGCACAACTTAAAATATAGTATATTATGCCATATCTTTATCTTTAAAAATTACATAGGTTCACGGCTGATTTTTCTTTAATAAAATCATTTTTTTTTTATTATAACTAGCGCAGACCCATGAAAAATCACGAATTTGTCTGAATTCTTGAAAAATCAGTTCCAATTTTGAAAATTACAATTAAAATAATTTTCTGTTAAAATATTATATTATAGGTAGGTACATACTTTAACGATTGTCCGAATTCTTCATACAACCAGTTACAATTTAAAAAAAAACACTTTTCAAAGCAAATTTGAGTTCTATCTAGACTCTATACCAGCCTTGGCCAACCCGCGGCGCCCATTGTTAAAATTGTTAAACATGTTGATTACTATAAAAATACATTTTTTGTTTGTTCAATGTGTGTTTTCTTTTCACATCTGGCTGAAGTATTGTTTTCTTCACATTTACCTGATTGTACTTTCAGATTACCTCTGCAATCAAATTATTTATAATAATTACAAAAAAATAATTAAGTATGAAATTGTTGTGATAAAAAAACGAAATTATTTTTGCATAATGTCTGTATGTGCGGCCCTTAGTAAATTTTAGGTCGTCAATGCGGCCCGAGTGTGAATTTGGGTTGGCCAGGGCTGCTCTAGACAGAACCGAAATTAGTATTTTTTTAAATAATTAGTACCTAACATTTATTTAACCATTCCATCTTTGAATTCATGGTAAATATGTTTTATAATAATTAATTATGATAACTACGTACTTTTTTATTTTTCAAGTATAACGTGTTTTGTAGAAAATGTTCGGGATCATCAAAATGCCGTTGGAGTACCTACCTGCTTTTCACTTATCTCTTGATCACCTGAATACGCTTATTTGATAGGACGTATTGCTGCACGAAGAAAAATGAGTATTGCTGATTTATTAAAATCCTATTGGAAAGGTGATAGCAGACCATTTTTTAATAAACTATTAGTACATTCATAATATATCGAAACACATGTTCATGCAGCTGCGTTTATCTAGTTATTATATATTAGAATTTTTATGAACACGTGTTCCTATATCGCTTTAATACATGTGTGTATTAAGTGGTTAAAGGCCTGCAGTCCCGTTTTTAACAGGAATACGAATGAATACATTTTTAATAAATTATCTATATTATATATCATTAAGTTGCCTCCGTGTGGCGACATATTGAGGTATTTGGAGTAAATAGTCCCAAAAAGCCTCCTCATTAGGCTTTTCCAGCACAAAGGGTCCACTTAAGTTTCAATCGCTGGCGCTGTGTAAATAAGTACAATAAGGGCCGGCTGGTGTCACCCGATGATTATCTTTCTTATAACATGGTAGATATTGCTTTTGTCTGGCCACTGGCTATCATTGTCAATGTTATTGTGCGGAAAATCTATTAGAATGATATATAATATAATCTGTTGTCACTGTATTATGCAGTTTATAATTTTTTTATTTAACGCCCAGAGGGCTTTTACATGGTTGGCAGTATAATTTTAATTTGACAGATACTTTGAAACATAAAAAATAAGAGTAAAATTACATTTGATAAAAGCTATGCAACAAGTCATACAAACACAAGAAACAAAAACAGAAAATTACAGCTATTTGTAGGTTTACATGATGTGTTTAGGAGTATTGTTGAAATAAATGTTTTAAATGATCCACAAAACTTGCCAAGTTGGTATTGAATATGTCAACATCACCCAAGTAATGATTTCCCATGGTGTGAAGTCGTTGTATCGGAGAGTGGGCAATGTAGTTACGCTTATGTGTGCTGCTGTAGAATATTGTATTTTGTCGTGTTGTTACTGTGGGTGTATGTATGTTTATAAGTTGCAGGAGTTCACAAATTATGTAAAATATGTAACATGTAAAAGCCCGTCAGGGCGTTCAAATTAATAAAATAAATAAATAATAACCCTTCACTTAATTCAGTCACTTTGGGCGTATTTAAAGCAGTATGGAAACACAACCATTCAACTATGTTTTAGTTTGAAAAGTCCTTGAAAACAATCTGACTTTAGAGAAAAGTGCAAAGTTTTTTCATTCACTCATTTCGGTTCTCTGTGATGTGCGTTGTTATTCCTGTGTGAAATCTGGTTCAATGAATTCAAATTTGCTTTGAATTCAAGTGTCATTTTCAGAATTGGAACTGATTGTGGGTACAATTTAGACACGCGATAAAGTAAGGTAATATTTTTAACAGAAAATTATTATAATTGCCTTTTCAAAAATTTGAATTATGAATTCCTGTTATTTCTCTCGGGTCTGCCCTTATTTACAGTGCAAGTACCTTTGATGTACATCTAATCACTTTGTTTAATACATAAATACATTTGGTATCTATCTACCTACTAATTTTGTGATCAATAATACTGTTTAACTTAATATCGACACCATCTCGATCACCGCCACCAATGCGGACAGTAAGTGCCTAAAAATGTAAACTGGGGAAAAGGTTATTAATTTTATAATTTAAATAGCTTTTATAAATAAATATTCATTTTCTCTTCATGTTCCTGGGGAAGAACTCTGGTATTGAAAGTATAAGATGGGTTTAGAAGCATTTAACCAATCACCAAATTAATGTGATTCGATACCTAATTGTTTGCGATTAACCAACGTAATCATAATCCTTCATCATCCAATAGATATTGCCAATGTTGCCAATTGCCATCAGCACTAACCTATCAGTACCCATACACGGGTTATTAGTACCTACCTATTATAAAAATATATTTTATGTCCTGATTATGAAGTAACAAGGAAAAATGCTGTTCAAACATTTGTGCTCATAAAGAATTATATAATGGTATAGAAGTTATCGCTTTCTGGTGTTAATTTTTATTTTTTCTATGGTTATCTACTAAAGAATACAACGATGCTTCCTTATTTTATATATAATTCTCAATAATATATTCTCGTTTAGACAACAGTGAGGTAATTATTATTTTACTCTTTTTTAGTACCTACTGCATTATCATAGTGTGTTTTATTATAGTGAATTAACGTAATGCCATCATGCAACCTATTCAATAGTTGTAAGTGCTTGTAAACGAAGCTAATGCAACTGAATCATTCTTTATATTACGTAGTACTATATGGGTTGATTGTTTTCGGTGTACTGTGAACCGTAAAGAGGAAATACACGGAAAAAATTACTGTTATAAAATATTGTTAATTTACTAAAAATCTGGTAAAATTATTCGTATTCCTGTTAACGGGACTGCAGACCTTTAACTTATGAATTGACAGGTTTCCTAACAAACTGTCTGTAAAATATGAATATGTTATTAAGATGTCAGAACGCGTGTTTATAAAAATTCTAATATTGTCGCATATCGTCATTATATTTATTTAGAAAAGCACAGCTGCATGAACACGTGTTCCGATATATTCTGAATGGACTAATATTTTATTAGGAAATGAATTGCAATCACGTTTTAAACAGGATTTCAATAAATCACCCATACTCATTTTTATCCGTGTGCTTTTATACTGTTCCTAGAAGAAACGGCCATTACATACGGGGTATATCAGGTTGCATGTCAAGGCTAGCTACGACACGTGTCCGAACGTCAATATTTTATTACAAGTGTCAATTTCTATAAAAATCCAGTGCTTTTGCTGACATGGGGAGTATGCCGGGACGGCGCACAGTGGGCTGAAAATCGTCTTTCATAGACATAGAGATTTGAATTTTCAAGAGTCTTTTTTTTGGCTAGAAATAGATTCTGCTGATCATTACTATGCTATAAAATTTTGTATGAAGCAATTGTGTGTACAAATGAAGGAGTTATCATTTTTTTAAGAAAAAAATGTATGGCACTGACATTAAAAATGAGGCTATCTCTGGAATCGTAAGGTTGGCCATTATATCCTTACACACATATACTATACCATATACTACTACCACAATACGAAAAACGTCAAAATAATACAAATAAATAGTAGTATATCTGTGTGTAAGGGTATAATGGCCAACCTTATGATTCCAGAGATAGCCTCATTTATAATGTCAGTGCCATACAAATTTTTCTTAAAAAAATAATAACTCCTTCATTTGTACACGCAATTGCTTCATACGAAATTTTATAGCATAGTAATGATCAGCAGAATCCATTTCTAGCCAAAAAAAAATATCCTTTAAAATTCAATTCTCTATGTCTATGAAAGGCGATTTTCAGCCCACTGTGCGGCGTTCCTATACTTTCAACTTTTCTAAAGTCATTATTTTTGTATTTTTATATTTGGTTTTCGATTCTGAAATGGATTTAAATACCGTTCCTTTATTACATGCATTTGAACGCAGGTTTTCATAGATGCACTAAAAGAAGAGCTTCAATATAACAGTTTAAACAAACAAACCAAAATTAAATTTAATATTTGAACATCATTTTGTGATGTGATTTCCGTTTTTTTTCATATTATAAAATTACTGAATAAACCTACCTAATTCCAATTTCATCTCTTAAAGCCCAATGCGCCCCCTTTGTTCTATGCTCGCATAGCTACAGTAAAGTTGTCGAATTGGTAAGCTCCCTCTATTTACTTTCTTCCTATTAGTCGAACATGGTGGAATCTATTTTCAATACATTCTGTGTGTTATTTGCATTCACTTACTACTGACACGTTGGACTTATTGACATATCGTTTCCGGCAACACGGCATGGCAAACTGTTATTATTTATTATTCACTGAATTGTTTGGCAACAGAATTACAATAATGCAAAATATATCTACAGCTGTTTGAATGTTCATTGTAAAGGATTTAATAAGGGTGCATTATTCCGTGTCGAAAAGAATCTGGTAGATTTCTATCGGCTTTATGTAAATCTAGGCTCACCACCCATTTTCAATAGCTATATGAAACAATAGCCAAAGGCACTTTTCTATATCTGCCGGTACACTCACTGATACAATAATCTTGGTCATTGATATTTATTACGCATCTATAGGTTCATACATAGTTACAAACTGAGTTCAACTTTGTACCTACCCAACGTACTACCCTAAATACGAGTAATTCTCTAAATGATAGTGAAAACCCTATCAAACTCCGTTGGATTGTTTAGAAGAACTAAGCGCACAAACAGACAGACGAGGATAGTGACTTTGTTTTATACTATTTAGAGATACCAATTTATTGTAACGATTACGAATTTACTAAAAGTTTATCAGGAAAAGGCCTGTAATCCTGTTTTTAGTTCATTGGGATGTTCTGGAATTTTGTGGAATGCTCTCGAATGTTCTGGACTGTTCTAGTATTTCTGCTAAATCTTCAAAAAAACGCCCTTCACGTAAAAACGGCAACCTTCTTCATGGATGTGGGATAGAGGACTATCGCACCATATAACTCTCTTTGTTGTACCAGGACTCGTTTCTGAATTTTTAAATTTATTCTTACGCATTATTCATTCGTTTTTTTTTAAATAATTTTAGTTAAATTTCATTTCGTAGTATTATTATTAATTTATACGATTTTTTTTATAAACTGTATTTAGTTGCAGAACTTTAATAATATTATTTTTTTAAATGTGTATAATATTAATTAACACCCCATCGGGCGTAATAAATGTTTGTTGATTACAAATTTCGCAATAAACCATTCATGTTTATCTATATTCTGTATAATACCTAATCTGGTATTACAAAGGTTTGATTGATACTAACATGCTTAACAATAAACATTTCATATTTATTTTACTAACATCAACAAAGTTACTACATATTGTTCCGCTACTACTTTCATAGTACCTTAAGTACCTATCAGGTACTCTTATTTTTATATATTATTTATTGAACAACTATGACTTGAACGTACAAAAACTCTCAACAATAACTTGTATTGTACCTGCTTATATCTCGTACTCGGCCTATTATGTTATGTAACATACACTCATTATTGTACTTCTGAACAGCTTACCTTTAACATTGTATACATGTAAAAGTTCTCATGGCGTGAATGAATAAATAAGTAAATAAACAAATAAATAAATGGAGTTCTACAAATTATTACTCACAATAAGGATATATTATTTATTTACGTTACGCAATCTTTTAATCGATTAAGCATCAAGTGTTTTGTTCCTGGGTATCTAGTTTTGTTGAAATGTCGGTAACTTGTCATCGTTCCCGAACTTGACTGTAGATCACCAACGTACAAAGAACGGTTCGAAACGACTAAGTTTTCTTAATTAATTAACATACGCTTTCGACGTAGACACCACAAATACCAGGCAATAAAAGCGTTCAACGCATTTACAATATTTCACTCTATACAAAGATGATGGAAACGAATAAGGTAATATTATAACAATTTACCATTGTAATACACACTTCATTATATACAACGTACTTCATAATATTTTCCGATTTCTTTTATTCATTACCGCCTATATTATTGTGTTTTATTTTATTTCATCTTAGTTTTATTTAAATGTATTATTTCATATTATTGAATTTTATTAAATTGTAAAATGGGTTCCTCAGCATGGGTAAATCACATTGCGAGGCCCATACTATCAAATAATGTTTTAAAATATGTAAAGTTGTTGTATCAAATTAAAATAAATAAGGAATTTGTACGATAGCGATCTGCGGTCGAGCTCTAGAAAGAAGAAAAAATATCGACATCATCGATAAATCCCTTACGAATCTATTGTTCTAGATACCCTGTATCTAGCTTCTACGGCTACCTACTACCTACATAGTAGACACAGGCAGGTTTATTCACAGCAGTGAATCGATTCAGTCTGATTCACAAATTCTTATGATTTTGATTCTTTGTATTCCTTCATTTAATTCACAAAAAACAATAAAAATGTGATAAAGGTGGATTTTCAAACATATGAATCCATAGAAAAATGCATTTATATTAGGCTAAAATAGCAAAATTTAAGATTTTCTGCGTTAGGTCTGCGATTATATCTTACAATAAACAGTTTGTTTCTCCCCCAATGTTTTACTAATTTTATTTTATTTATTTTACTTAAAATAATAATATTTGGCTAATTTATGTAGCGCCATTTTCGTGAGAAATCACCCCAAGGGCGCTAGTTACACTTCATGTGGTCTAATATGAACATACAAGTTTTGATTTATTGTGAGTGTTTTAATGGGAATATATAATACTCAGTACTTAATATTAATAGATTTTTGTTTAATATATATTTATACGCCTAAAAAGGCTTTTATGTGAAAGTGATATCTGTATTATATAGGAAATAGTAATAGAATGTAGTTGTAATCCATTTTAGTAGTCACAAAATAGATTTTTTTGATTTTTTTTTATTGTACAACAGAACATTCATTCCAGTTACAGTACAATATTACATCATATCAGCATTTAGCTAAGTGACTCTTCAATAATTGTTTTAGGTCATTTAGAGAACAGTCACTTACATCCAGATTCTTTGCTAGTTCGTTCAACAGCACCACTCCCCTCGTCATGCTATGCTTTGTCAGGACGTCGGTTTTGCCTTTTGGTACTCTGAATAAGTCATGCTATCGACTTCGGCTGTAGTGGTCTGGTACATATAAATCATAGCATCCCAAGAGGAATGGGCTATCGATAAAATTGTTCCAAATTTTATCGATAGACTTGCCTAGATTCCAGACTCACAGAATTAGTTTCCTCAAGTAAGTCGATATGGTGCATGAACCTAGGATAGGTTCCATGCGTCCGCATATAGACATACCTGAGGAATTTCTTCTGGATTCGCTCTATCATATCAATGTACTTCTGGTGGTATGGTGCCTAAACATCGCTCGCATACTCCAGCTTGCTTCCCAGTATGCCATGGAACAATGCTAACATAGCATCTTGGTTATTGAACTGCTTGCATGTCCTAATAACGAACCGAAGAAGTTTGTAGCAAGACTGAGTGAGCTTCGATATATGGTCAGAGAATTTCAGTTCGGGATCAAAGACGACACCGTGAGCCTTTACGGAATTTACACGTGATAGTGTTTCACCCTTTATCTGATAATCGTAAAGTATAGTATTTAGAGAACGAGTGTAAGACATAGTGACACATTTTTTGTATTGAAATCTAATTTGTTTATCAACGACCATTCAGATAGTGCATCCAGATCAGCTTGCATTTTAAGACAATCTTGTTGGGAGCTTATTTCCATCAGAATTTTAAGGTCATCTGCAAACAGTAGACATTTACTATTCTTAAAATAGTTTTGGATGTCATTTATTAGTATTAGAAACAGCAGCGGTCCGAGGTTAGACCCTTGAGGAATTCCAGATTTCGCTGAGATTTTTTTCGAATTATGTCCATTTACCGAAACAAATTGGTTTCTGGATTTTAAATATGATGAGAAAAACTTTAGTGTTGGTATATCGAAGCCTAGTTTAAACATTTTCCTCTGTAGGATATCATGGTTAACGCGGTCAAATGCTTTGGCAAAGTCGGTGTAAACTACATCTGTTTGGTGCCTTGAGTCTAAACCGGTGGCTACCAATCTTGAGAAAGTAAGCAGATTCTATGAATACACAAATATAGAACTGTGATTACAAGTATAATGAGAATATAATAACAAACTTATATGAAACAATCATAGTAAAACGTAACAGTAACATAAAATACAAACTAGAACGATAATATGTAACTATGTCAATAGTAAAATAACAACTAATTGAATGTTTGCAATGAAGCGACCACAACATAACGGAACAAAAAAATAACATATTATATCTACTCGAGATCTACCTCTAAAAGTAGGTAGGTACGTATCATAATAAAAAAAACAATTAAATTATTATCAATGTGTCCACGCATTATTACAACAGGTTTGAAATCGGAATATGTCGCTCGATAAAAAAACTTACTAACCATCACGCCGTTTCTCCGCAGAGGTAGGCAGAGAGGACTGACCGCCAAACAACTCGTCTTGGCACACACTCCTTGCCTCATTCACATTCATACATACTCTTCTATTATTCTGACTCTTGACATGGCCCGACTCAAGTATGTCGCCCGATAATGTAAAGAAATTGACGGCTTGGCTTGCGCAAGAAAGAAGGGACCCCCGGAACTGCCCAAAGGTTTCGCTGCGGGCATTGAGGAATGAATTCTAGCAGTGACATGACTAAATCACGATCTGCTTATCTGGTAACTTCATTGAAACAGACTGGGATATGGGATTGAGGTCCTAGAACCTTAGACGTCACAACTGAAAAAGACAAAAACGTTTTGATTCCTTGAATGAGAGACTGAAACTAAGCGTTCTAGATAGACTCGGTACTGACCGACGTAGAACTTGTGACCTAGGACGCACCTCTAGGAATACAACGTCACAACTGAATACGGAATAAATTTATTAATTTCTTGAATAAGTGAGATATAGACTGCGAAAGAGACGCGTTGCGCGGTCGCTTGGGCTGGGGAATAAAGGTGAACCCGGTTTTTATGAATCACGGCGTGGGATACTACTATACGTGATGGTGTCCTGCACAATAACTCCGGCATCTTCACTCTGCACCGCCCATAATATATGCGCTCATATTATCCAGAATAATTTAATGGATAGCTACTTTCAAAATTATAATATTTGAATACTTACGAAACATTATAAAATTTAAACCGTTTACAGTAAACATCATTCTTACCTTAATATAATATTAATAATATTATACATCGAAATAATTTTACCGTAAAATAAATACAAAAAATATATATATTTATATTTTAAATTATGGTGCCGTTAAAAAAATCTTAGGATGTAAGGTTAAAGAATGAAGAATCAATTCTGTTTGAAATTGAGAATCAGATCGAGTGTGTCACAAGATTGAATCTATTAATTCAATCAATAAACAAACTGATATCAATCAGTTTAACGGGACTTAATTGTAAAAAATGTAATTTGAAAGTTAATAAATAAAAAAAAAATTTAAAAAAATTCATTCAATTTTGCCCAAGTCTACTATAGACTGCAGAGTACAGACGCCCTTGAAGCTTAAACTCTCCTTCCGAGTAGTGACTCGTGACGAGCGCGACGTGAACCTTTTGCGAAAATACCTTGTTTTCCCAAGTCTGTTTTCGAGTAAACACGAGTTTCCACGAACCCTTTGATTGTGCCAATTTTATTTTCTATCTTTCCCCGATAAGTTTTAGAATCGATAAATAGGGGTGAAATGATATAATGTCAACATTTTTTACAGAAAACCCGAATACCTAACAAGAGTGCCTGCCTACTCTTTGTTTTGTAAAAATATGTTGGTAAATTATTCCAACATCATCAAAAGTGATTTTCCTGGTTCCTCTTCTGATAGTGATAATGTGATTATGAGACCTCAGGCACGCGGCGTTAATATGAATTGAAATTTAGGGAAACTTTTTGGTTTTCACCGGATGATGCTAGTGCATGCTATGACGAACTCTTACTAGCCATTGAATATCATTAAATTTAGTGCTTACTGTTTCGACTTCAATACCTCGACTGTTACAGAGAAGTCTTTGCACCGGCAAGGTTGTAGCGTGCTCCTCGCTCCAGACTTCTAGAACATTCTTAGATTCTTGTGACGTCAGACTGAGCGTGTGTGTGTGCTTGTGCTAAGTTTTACCGCCTTCCTGCGGCGCCCCCTATTCCCCATCGATTTCTCCAGACCTCTAGAAGGTTCTGCAATGCGGAATGCGCGCAGCCGACTGCACCCGCTAGACTCACGGGTAGGTACATCGTACATACCGGACTTCGCACGCCCGCGCTGCGCCACGAAGAGGCTGTCGGTTTGTCGGTGTCGAGAGCGACCACCCCGAGTAGCGGGGGCTGTCCTGGCTTGGCTCTACGCGCCTGACTTCTGCTTTCCTTTCTGCACGCTCGCCGGATCGGGTAGTCAAGGTGCTTCTTTAACCCCGGCCTGAACGGCGCGGAATGCAGCTGTATGGGGCTTTGAATGCAATTTTACCGTTCATTGAATGCATTCTTTGATATATTGAGTTAACGTGATGTATGTTCGTATGTACATACATACGAACGAATGCATAATCCAATCCTCGATGGAACTTTCAGTATACCGAATGTTTTCTGTTAGTGATGTTTATTACCCTAATTCATCTGCGCAATTGATGATTGAACTTAGTGTTACAATAGTGACTATGTTATTTATAATTATTTTTCTCCTTTGTTACAGATTAATCGCTACCATTCATAAAGAATAAAGCATTATAGAAGGATCTTATCATGTATTTAGCGTGAATTCAGGCGTATGCTGTATAATCTGAAATTAGACCGAGAAAACTTGTCATAATGGAAGAGGATGATGTTCCCATACCCCTCAAGAAGTACAAAAAAATCCCAGTATTTGTTGTTGAGGACCATAACGACGTGCTGCCATTCATATACCGCTGTATCGGCTCCAAACACTTGCCAGTTTACAACAATACCATCATCCACTTTGACTCTCACCCTGACCTCCTCGTTTCTAGGGAACTGTCCGCTGAAACCGTCGGCAAGAAGTATGACCTATTTGATTCCTTAAGCATAGAAAACTGGATTCTTCCCGCAGCATACGCTGGACACCTGACTAGAGTAGTTTGGGTCAAGCCTCCCTGGGCCAATCAGATGGAAAAAGGAACTAGACACTTTACGATCGGCAGAAACTCCGAAGGAAAAATACGACTAGATAGTTTAGAATCATACTTCCTGTCCGATGGTTTGTATTGTCCCGCCGATAAGTTAGATAATAAGAAAGACGTTACGCTATCCGTACACACTTTAGGAATATACGAAGAAGATGAAGACGAAGAAGTCGAAGAATCAAACACAGCCAAGAGGGTAGTGGAAAGCATCGTGGAAGGTTTAAAGACTTTGCAAGAATACATTTTAGACGTGGATTTAGACTTCTTCAGTACGATGAACCCGTTCAAGAATCTATATGAAAAGAGTGACCTGTACGAGAGGCTGAAGGAGCTGTATAACTTCTCGCTGCCGGACGTGCCCTCCGAGTCCGGGCTGGTGGAGCTGGCGGGGCGCAGGGAGCAACAACTGGCGCGCCTCAAAGCCCTGTTCCAGCACCTTGAGGAACACCGGAGCCTCGGAGACTGGTCTGGGGAGAGAGACCATGTGTACAGGGAGGTGAGATCTTTTCGCTTTCTCTTTTATAATATCTTCAGTGTGTATGCTTTATTTGACAAAATATATCAAATACTTGCCCATTATTTTGAAACCGTGTCATTCACCTCAAATATAGTCATATTATAGTTATTTGTCATGTTTGAATGAGAAGAATTCCCTTTTTCCAAATTCCTAAACTTATTCAAGCGATCAGTTCTTCCAGATTTTAAACGATTATTTCATAGCGCTGTTCAAATGTTGACACAATTGTCACAATACCCACATTGTGTGTACCTGTCACTCGTACTACACAATGATGGATTTAATCCACATCATTAGTAGGGTTTTTTCCAGCTACTCTTTACACATTTTCTAACAATCCTAGGTGTATACCTCCTTACTTCGCACAAAACATAATACTGTATTCTATAAGTAGTGTGCCTTTAGGTATATATCGGCTCACTCTTCGCCACTCGCAACCGTCCGTGCTACTTTATTCCCATAACCTGTCATTCCATCCCAAGCCAGGCAATAAATAGTTTTTTATTATTTTTTATTCCACATTGGTTTGCATACCAAGTTTCTATTTTTAGCTCTGTTTTTATGACTGCCATAACTTTTAAAGCTATAAATTCTGATAATTCCTATTTTTGTAGTTCAAGTTTAATAACATGAATTGATTCGCAACATTCTAATGTTTGATGTATTTTTTTCCATAAAACTTTATTTGATCGGTGATATTATTATTGAAATAAAGTCCAGTAAGAAAGTGTCGACACAATTTAAAAAATATGTATAGTTTTAATCATTTTACACGGAAAATACCCAGGAACTTGTGGATGAAAATAAAAAAATAAAAAAAAATTATCAAATTGGGCTGTTACAATAATTAATAGAAAATATTAAAATAAAATATTATAATTAGATACATAGAAGTCTTGATAAAAATAGCTTTTTAATGCCTTCCATTCTACTAATATTTTTTAGTATCGTATTTCAGTTACTTTCGTGAATTATTATAGCCTGAACCCCAATAATAGTTACAGAAGTGTAAACTTCAACAAAATCTAAGTCATTCAATTTTCGACTTTCAGTAAACCACGTAAATACCGGTTTTCGCCCACAGCAACTTCCTACACGGAGAGAAATGGATTTTTGCCCTCACGATAAATTAACAGGCCTTATTAATAAAACATCAATTTAAGAATGTATTATCGATTTGCCTTGTGCCCTTGATAATGACGATGCAAATAATTTGTAATCAAAAAATATTCGGATTTTCAAAACACGTGTTGCGACATCATGAGCGGTCGGTGGCTGAGTTGACATCGCGTTTGGGTCGCACCCAGGCGTAGTGCGTTCAATTCCTCGACTGGCTAAGTCCTCCATCACATCTCAAGCAACATTTTCCGCTTACTGTGGTGGTAGGGAGATTTTCAAATATTGTTAGGTTATTCGTAACTCGTGTCTTTAAAAATACTAAAAATATATTGGTAATTTACTAAAAGTTCACCATGAAACCTGTTAATTCATTTGTAAGGCCTGCAATCCCATTTTAACCGGAATTACCAATAGTTTGAAGAGATTCTTAATAAATTGGCAATAGTAATTTGTCTCCGTTTATGATTTTTTAAATTTCAATGAACATGGTGTTCGATAGTCCGGTGGATAGAACGCTTGACTAGCGGTCGGTGAAGTTGACTCACATCACTAGTTCGATACTAGCAGGTAACCGACTATTAGTACTGTGTTAGACCACGCTTTACTCGGCTTGCCTATTTCAGCATATCGATCGCCTAGCGATATGCCGAAATAGGACAAACCACGAGAGAATTACGCAAGTGTGTCAGCTCCATTACTCCGTTTTCAACACAAGTAGAAAGGTCTGAACTGTATAGTTATTATTGTTGTTTTACACAGGTTTGTGAACTGTTCCGTTCCGTCCGTCGCCACTACCCCGACAAGGAAGTAGACTGGCTGTTGGTGCACGACGCTGGCTGCACGTGCGACGACACGGAGCTGCCCCACCACGTGTCGGACCCCCGCGCCTTGGAGGCCTCCATCCGGGGCCCCTTCCGCCACTTCCTGGAGTCCTTGCCCCTGCCCCCCACCGCCATCACCATCTCCAGGTCCTCCAAGGACGACTACTGCCCCCCAGAGCAGGTAGAGGACATTCAGACCATGGTGTTGATGCACTTGAAGGATGTTTTCAATACAGACAGCCCTATCCTACACTATCTCATGGATGATGACGATTAAAATAAGTTAATTAATGAAGAAGTGATTATTAAAAACACAATATTTACGATTTTGGAGGTAAAATGACACATTATCTAAGATTTTGAAAAAAAATACTCGCCCTACTGATAAATATCATATTGAGTAAATATTTATTTTTTAATCACTTATTATTTTTTTATACTATTTTTCTTGAATAAGCATCAAACCTGGTTTTTCGTAAAAGCTCTATGTATATCAAACTTTAAATTTCCTTGGAATTATTGGTAATAATTACAGATAAAATACTAGGTAGGAAAAAAAATTATAAAATATCATACATTTTTATGTTCCAATTATTTCTAATGTTTTTTTTATTTATTTGTAAGATATTCACCACCTTTTTCCCAATATCCCCATCTCCTCTTCTCGCAAACTTCGAGAGCGCCAATCAGGAAGTGTTATAGGTACCGCATAGATCTCACCGGAATCGTTCCGGTGAGATCTATGCGTAGAATATATGCGTGCCTATATCGCTCACCAAACCGTTGAATTGCCAAATCAGACAATGTTGAGTTGTTTAAATACCTGAGCAACACCGTAGACATTCTCTTGCACCAATACCCATCGGCCGAGTGTGGTTCTGGGTGACTTCAATGTTCATAATGAACAATGGCTGAAGTTCTCGGGCCCAACAAGCTGGGCTGGTAGATCGGCGGAATCCTATGCTCTTATCCATGGATAAAACCAACTCGTAGAATCTCCAAACAGAATACCTGACTTCCCATCACATCGAGCCAACTTGATCGTTCTGTTTCTTACCAGTGAGCCACTCGGGTTACGGCGCCTTTCGGATCCTCCGACCACTGGCTGATTGCCACCTTTGCCCCATCCTCCACGAACAGACAACCCGATAATCATGTAAAGAGGAAGGTATGGCACTAAAGAGCAGCAAAATGGGATGGCATGCGGTCATTCTTCAGCGCCTTTCCTTGGAGTGCGGCCTGCTTTAGCTCAGAGGACCAATCAATCTGTGCACGCGAGGTAGGAGAGGTAATCATGTCTGCGATGGATTGCTACATTCCCTCCTCCGTCAAGTCCTCTGGAGCGGGCACCAAGCCGCGGTTTGACCATCGCTGTGCTGAAGCGGTCAGGCTAAAAAAACACTGCTTGTAATCGACCAGCTAGGTCTTTTACACAGACTGTAATATAGGGGGCCGGTCAGTCCGTAGTTAGCCGCTAGGTCCGGGTATAAATCTGCTTTACCCTTGCTCGGGTCGGTAAAGGAATCTACTTTTATCCTTGCTCCGGTCGGTACAGGAATCTGCTTTTATCCTTGCTCCGGTCGGTACAGGAATCTTCTTTATCCTTGCTCAGTTCGGGGCCGGAATCTGCTTTATCCTCGGTGCGGGAGGAGGCAGGCAGGGGCAGAAATCCAGGGGGGAGCCAAGTGAAAGAAGTATCCAAGTTCAGATCCAGAGAGAAGTGGTCGGGAAGAGCAGAGTAGAGTAGCTGGTGGCGGTCCAAGGCAGAGAGAGAGAGCTGAAGGCTGGCGCGCCGTATTTATTGTGCAATCCCCCTCTCCCGACTTTGGGGAGGGCGGGTCGACGCGCTGCCTTCATTCGCGGGGTGTTGATGATCCGCGGGCTGTGACGTCCGCTAAGATTTAATTAGCGGAGGTCACAACCTTTAGAACTACTCTACTCTTTATGCTCTTTTAATCAATCCTAACCACTCCTCCCTAGCATTTTTATTTATTAATCAGTTGTACATAATTCATTCAGTGTGGGGGTCCCCGGCCCAACATATTCAGGGGAAATCGTAATTAATTTTCTTAATTCTAAATTAATACTAATTTTTATTAACTAATTATGTTTAGGAGAGTCCGGCCGTTTTATCAATGTATTTTATTTCGTAATATCTACGGCCAAACTCTCTCAAACTTAGTCTAAACATTTCAATAAATCTTCAATTCAAAATGTTTTGCCGTACGGCGTTGCTTACGGGCGCGTTGATTGGTTCCAGGCGGTCGCCTGGGGCCGGCCGGGCGCCCGCGCTGAGGGGAAGCGACGCGGGGGCGAGCGGGACTCGAGGTATCGAAGCTCAACGTAAGTTCTAAAACCACGCTCCGGCTCCGCGCTTCGACCATTATGAAATGTCGGCCGCCGAGAGCGGTACACACCGTCCGGTACACTCCCCCCGGCGCAGCGGTGTCTGCGCCCCATTTAGCTAGGACGGGGTTGTTGGCGCCGGCGTCTGCGATGGCTGGCGCCTTGATGTAGATGCGATGTGGATGCCGATGTGGATACCGATGTGGATGCCGCTGCACGATCTGGTGGTGCGGCTGACGAGAGGACGACGATTTTTACCGCCGGCCGGATGTATTCTCCGGTACTGGTTCGTACCCGGACTGCTCGTACTTGGCCGTCGGCCGCCGGCGTGGCTTCGATCACACGCCCTCTTGGCCAGCTGTTGTGAGGCAGGGCGGGGTCGGCGATTAGTACCAGGTCGTCCTTCAATATGGGAGCACTTCGGTGTTGCCATTTATGCCTCTCGGCCATAGTTGGCAAATACTCCCGCAGCCACCTCCGCCAGAACATGTCGGCAATCCGTTGGCCGATGCGCCACTGCTTTCGCAGACACATTTCTTCATCTTTGGGGCCGTACAACGACAGGTGTGGGCGCTTTCCAGCCGACCCCAGTAAAAAATGGTTGGGCGTCAGCGGCTCCTCGTCGCGGGGGTCGACCGACAGGTGTGTTAGCGGCCGACTGTTGACTGCAAATTCTGCTTCCGCCATAGCGGTCAGCAGCGTCTCTTCTCTGGGAGCTCTTTCCTTCAGAACCACCTCTAGAGCTCGTTTTACCGACCTCACAAGGCGTTCCCACGCTCCCCCCATATGCGGTGATGCGGGCGGGAGAAAATGCCACTCGATGCTTTGGGTAGCGAGGTGGTCCTGAAGTCGTCCGTCATTTCGCAGGGCTGCGGTCGCTTCCCTCATCTCGCGGTCCGCCCCGCGAAAATTCGTCCCGTTATCCGAGTAGAGCGAGAGAGGTTGTCCTCGGCGCGCTGTCATCCGTTGTATGGCCATGATCGCGGCGTCGGCCGTCAGAGAATGTGCAATCTCAATGTGAATCGCTCGGGTGGAGAGACAAGTGAAAAGAGCCCCGTATCGTTTTTCCCGCCGCCGGCCGACGGTAATTTCTATGGGCCCGAAATAATCTAGCCCGCAGTTAGTGAACGGGCGCACGTGGTGGGCTAGTCGGGCGGCGGGTAGTTGGCCCATTAGCGGGGGGTGCGGTTTTTCTTTTCGCGCGTGGCATGTGGTGCATGCGTGCGTTATTTTTCTAATATTCGTCCGTAGTTTTAGAATGTAGAAACTTGCACGCAAGTCAGCCATCGTTCGCTCTGTGCTAGCGTGACCTCCCTTCTTGTGGTAATGGGAGATTAGCAAACGTGTGTACGGGTCGTCCCCATCTAGTATGACAGGGGTTCGTACGCTTTGGGCTACCTTTGCGGCTTGTAGCCGTGTGCCCATTCTCAGAACCCCATCCTGCCCGAGGAAAGGGGTAAGGGCATTGAGCCGACTGCCAACCGGCGCCGGCGCGTCATTGCGTAGGGATCGGATCTCTGCTCTAAATGTTTTGTATTGACATTTCTGGGCCCAGAGTGTTTCGGCGGCGCGGATTTCACCGGCGCGCAGAGGGCCCTCGTGATGAGCGCGGCGGGGTCCTTCTCGACACCTCCTAATGAAGCGCAGCATCCATCCCGTAGTTCGGACCAACCGTAGCCACGACGAAAAACGTTTGAGATTGGGTAAGGCCTCCTCCTTGGTGATGGTGAGGCCTACGAACTTTGTCCTCACCTCCAAGAGGCCTTCGTCGGGCTGCATGTGGTGGCCTTTTTGCGTTGGCCACTCGTTCTCCGGAGCGGTGATGAAAGATGGTCCCGAGAACCACGGTCCACTGGGCGTCAGGACAGGCATCTCAATGTCGCGAGTACCAATATCCGCCGGGTTAAGCTTAGTCGGGACCCATCTCCACTCGTTGACGCATGATAGGTCGTCAATCTCACCCAGGCGGTTGGAGACGAACGCTGAGTAGCTCCTTGGATCCGTCCGCAGCCAGCACAGGACTGTGGTGGAGTCTGTCCAGTATGTAGTCTTATTAATGCGGCACTGCATCTCCTTTCTCACGCTGACTGCGAGGCGGGCTGCCATAAGTGCCGCTTGTAGTTCGAGCCGCGGGATAGAAAGAGGTTTGAGGGGCGCCACCTTACATTTACTCGCCAGAAAGGTGGCGTGTTTTCCCTCTTGGTTTGTCTCCACCAGGTACGCTATTGCGCAACATGCGGCCTCAGAGGCGTCACAGAAGAGGTGAAGCTCAAACTCTCCATTCTTTTGTTGGAGGCAACGCCGCGGGATTCGGATGTTAATTGCCTTCAGCGCCTTTATCCAGCCGGCCCACCGCGCCGCGTGCGTGTCGTGGATACGCTCGTCCCAGCCGACGTTGGACCTCCAAACGTCCTGAAGGAGGATTTTTGATCGCACGGTGAGGCAGGCCACGAACCCCACAGGGTCAAAGATCTTCATAACGGTGCTCAGCAGCTGCCTCTTTGTTGGGTGCCGGACGAGCTCAGCTGCTTCCGTCTCCTTGAAATCATATATGAAGTGGTCGCCGACTGGGTCCCACGCTAGACCGAGCACCTTCTCGGTATCTGCGCCGGCGCCGCTATTTATCGTGACGGTCGACTTTGCTTTTTTGTCCGCCGGTATGCTCTGGATTGCGGAGGGCACATTGGAGGCCCAGCTGGCGAGATAAAAGCCTCCCCGGGATAGAAGTGTGCTGACGCCTCGTACCAGCGCTGCGGCCTCGCTCACGGTGTCGGCCGCGTCCAGGTAGTCATCCATATAAAATTTATTGCGTACAGCGGCGGCGGCGGCGGGGAATTCCGCGGCACCTTGCTCGGCCACCCTGTTACGTACATACTGGGCACTGCTCGGGGAACAAGTAGCGCCGAACATCATGGAGGTTAACCGGTAGGTAACCGTTGCCTCCAGTGGCGTAGCTCGCCACAGGAAAAGTTGTGAAAGCTGGTCCTCCTTCTTTATGTGGATTCGGAGGAACATTTCCTCGATGTCAGCGGCTATGGCCATCTTGCCCTCACGAAACCGTAGCAGGTTGCCGAACAGTGATGATAGGAGGTCGGGCCCGGTTAGTAGCCGGTCGTTTAAGGATGTACCCCGGCAACGGCTAGCGGCGTCAAATACCACACGCAGTTTACCGGGATTATTTGGGTTGGTAACTGCGAAGTGAGGCAGGTACCACTTTCTCTTTGCCTGTGCGCCTGCCTCGGCGTCGGATAGCTTGACGGCGTAACCGCGCTCTAATAATTGCGCAATTTTTGCCGAATACGCCGCCGCCAGTTCGGGGTCCCTTCCCAGTTTTCGTTCAAGCGCGCTTAGCCGGTTTACGGCGCACTGCCGGTTGTCGGGCAGCCATGAGTTATTTTCTCTCCATAGTAGGCCGGTCTCCCACCTGCCTGTACTTAGGGGGCGCGTTGTGCTTACCATGAGGGCCTCGGCACGCTGTGTATCTGCGGACACCCGGCTCACGGCGGTCACGCCAAGCGAGTCAACTGAAAAGTGCCTTTTGATGAGTTCGCCGATTTTGCCCATTTCAGCCGTTTCGCCGATCATATTAAGCGTGGTGCCGCTGTCTACGTCACGCCGGGTGCCCCCATGTTTGATCCAGCCGAGCGCGGTTCGTGACGTCATGCGGCCGCCATCTTCTTCTTGGACCTCCCGCGACACGATCAAATGTACATTGTCTTGGCCGATTAATAGCCGTGGTTTCACTTGCCGGCGGCCGGCCACTGTTTGTCGCGGGAGATCTAGGTCCGTCACTGTGTTTGCGATAATGGAGTATTCGGCCCCGTCACCACGCACGGAAAGTTTAACACGCTGGGATGCGCTATCTGATGAGCACATCCCATTGGCACCATGTATACGGAGTCCACGGGGTGGTCCGCGCACCCCCACTATATCGGCGAGTTCGGCATCGACGAGGGTCACGGTTGACCCCTCGTCGAGCAGCGCGTGGGTAGACACTTGCCCCTTCGGGCCACATACTTTCACCGCAACTACCTTAAGCAAAACCGAACTTTGCCCGAACCAAGTCGTGTTCACAGTTTCACTCGCGACGAAAGGAGCTGTATTGTACCTCGCGGGGTCATGTAACAGTTTATGGTGTGACAGGCGGCACGTGCCAACGCCGCAGCTCGTGCGAAATTTACACACCCGCGTGTAATGCCCTTTGTCTAGACACTTGTGGCACACGCGCGCACTTTTCACTAAGTCCCACCGGGCGGGAATGTCAATCGCGGCAAACTGCGGGCACTCTCGTAATTTGTGCAAACTGTTGCATTTTGCGCAATTTTCACTATTTACCGCGATCTTCTCACTTCTCACCGCCGAAGTGCTTTGCACGTGCACTTGGTCGCGACGGGTCCGAGATGTCCGGGAGGGGTCAACGAGACCCGACCTCGGGACGGCATTTGCCAGCCGCTTCAGGAACGCTGCGAACTGGTGGATATCGGCAGCGGCAGCACTGTCCGCGACCTTGTCGAGCCACGCGATGCGTAGGGCCAGCGGCATTTTCGAGGCCACCTCACTGAGTAGTGCCGGGTTGCTTAGGTAATTGTCCGACAAGTTACCTAGCGAGGCGACGACATTTTGAACAGTTCCCGAAAATTCCACTATTGCTTCGTTGGAGGCATCTTCAGGTAAGAGCGGCAATTTCTTCACTTTATCGTACATCATGGCGGCAATTGCGTGTGCGCCGCCAAAACGGTGCTTCAGCACGTCGATGATTTCTGGGACCTGAGCGGGGTCCATCAGGAGAGGGTTGACGGCATCGCGCGCTTTTCCGCGCAGCGCGCGCTGTAATCTTATTAGATTCTCAGCAGCCGTCATCCCGCATGTCACCGTCGATTGTTGATATTGTGCGTGAAAGGTCGGCCATTCAACCGGGTCCCCGGAAAATGTCGGCAGGTCCTTGGCTGTAGATTGCCGGGCGATGAGGGAAACCATCCGGTTGTCTTCCTCCTGGGCTCTCGGGGTACTTCCAGACTGTGAGCTGCGGATGGCGTCTACCACAGCTGCGGTGAAGTGTGCGAACGGGTCTTGTCTGGAGTTTACCCAATCTTGCGTGTGGCGGGCAGTCTCATTCGCCGTCGGGTTTCCAGGGAATGGCCCGCCTCCCGCCAGGGTTGTAAGATCTGGCGTGGTTGGCGGGAGATGTGCTTCGAAAGCACGGGGTTGGGCCTCCAGGCGGGGCGGCTCGCATGCTGCGGTCGGCTTGGCGGCATGCTGTGACGTCTCGGGCAGCCGCGATGAATCGAGCGGCTGTGGTGTCTCGAGCGGCAGCCTTGAAGCTCCAAGCGCGGCAATTAGTTGCTCGATCTGCCGGGCGGAGTCCCGGGAGCGTTTTCTCTCGGCCCGCAGTTCTCGTTGCAGCTGGCGGAGAGTGTTCTCTGTGGAAGCCTCGCTGTCTGATGTGAGGCGCTCATCCGCGGAGACTGCGGCAGGGGCGGGTGCGGTGGCCAGAGCCGCTGCTGGGGCAGCTCGTGCTCTAGCCAGTTCAGCTTGATGTGCAGCAGGTCCGGCATGATCTGGGCCGGGGGCTGCTGCTGGGGTTGGGCCGGGCACTTCGGGGCCGCGGCGTGTGTCGTCTCGTTCGGTAGCGCCCTCTTCACGGGCGCCCTTGCCAGAGCGGAGCGATCGGGACATCTTAGCGGCTGGTGACTAGATCCGTTTCGAAAGGACCACTATGTAATCGACCAGCTAGGTCTTTTACACAGACTGTAATATAGGGGGCCGGTCAGTCCGTAGTTAGCCGCTAGGTCCGGGTATAAATCTGCTTTACCCTTGCTCGGGTCGGTAAAGGAATCTACTTTTATCCTTGCTCCGGTCGGTACAGGAATCTGCTTTTATCCTTGCTCCGGTCGGTACAGGAATCTTCTTTATCCTTGCTCAGTTCGGGGCCGGAATCTGCTTTATCCTCGGTGCGGGAGGAGGCAGGCAGGGGCAGAAATCCAGGGGGGAGCCAAGTGAAAGAAGTATCCAAGTTCAGATCCAGAGAGAAGTGGTCGGGAAGAGCAGAGTAGAGTAGCTGGTGGCGGTCCAAGGCAGAGAGAGAGAGCTGAAGGCTGGCGCGCCGTATTTATTGTGCAATCCCCCTCTCCCGACTTTGGGGAGGGCGGGTCGACGCGCTGCCTTCATTCGCGGGGTGTTGATGATCCGCGGGCTGTGACGTCCGCTAAGATTTAATTAGCGGAGGTCACAACCTTTAGAACTACTCTACTCTTTATGCTCTTTTAATCAATCCTAACCACTCCTCCCTAGCATTTTTATTTATTAATCAGTTGTACATAATTCATTCAGTGTGGGGGTCCCCGGCCCAACATATTCAGGGGAAATCGTAATTAATTTTCTTAATTCTAAATTAATACTAATTTTTATTAACTAATTATGTTTAGGAGAGTCCGGCCGTTTTATCAATGTATTTTATTTCGTAATATCTACGGCCAAACTCTCTCAAACTTAGTCTAAACATTTCAATAAATCTTCAATTCAAAATGTTTTGCCGTACGGCGTTGCTTACGGGCGCGTTGATTGGTTCCAGGCGGTCGCCTGGGGCCGGCCGGGCGCCCGCGCTGAGGGGAAGCGACGCGGGGGCGAGCGGGACTCGAGGTATCGAAGCTCAACGTAAGTTCTAAAACCACGCTCCGGCTCCGCGCTTCGACCATTATGAAATGTCGGCCGCCGAGAGCGGTACACACCGTCCGGTACACTGCTTATAATGTACTCCGGAAAATTGGCTCCTTGGATAAACTACTCGGAATACCGGAAACGGTAAAAGGATTGCAAGAGAACCCTAAATATAGCGACCACGACCAAAGAATTGCCAAAAAGCTGGCAGAAAGCCCCACCGGTAGCCGTTATTTCTGGTCGCTAGCTGGTTCAATTGGAAGTAATTTCTGCAGAACCACTTTTCCACCTTTGACCAAGCCCGATGTCCGGTTGGCTAACACAGCCCGCGAGAAAGCCGATTTACTAGGCAAAATTATCGTGGAAAACTCGACTCTTCAAGATGAGAGACTTCTCCTTCCATTCCGCACTGCGGTTTCCACACGAAGGAACCAAAGATCTGGAGCAAGGAAGTTCTCCGAGTCTTGAACTAATTGAAAATCGCTAAAGCCAGTGGGCTAGACGGAATAACTGCGTTAGTCCTTAAGGTGTGTTCTGCAGAATTAACTCCGGTCCTCTCAAAATTATTTAAACTCTCACTAAAAAGTGGAAAGGTGCCAGATCTTTGTAAAGGGCGATCGTCCACCCAGTCCCTAAGAAGGGGGACCGCTACGATCCTTCCATTACCGCCCTCTAGCCATCACTTCTATACTCACAGGTGGTTGACAGGGTGGTTAAATAACAAGTTGCTGACATACCTCGAGAATAACAACATCCGATCACAAGCGATCGGCAATGTGGATTTCGTCAAAACCGATCGTAGGCGATCTGCTCAGGTAAGTGACACATATTTGGGGGCGGTACTTCAAACCGTCGCGCGTCGGCTTGGATATCTCCAAAGCTTTTGATAGGTTCTTGCACCGGTGGCTTGTCGGAGAGTTACCATCGTATGGGTATTCATCTCTGCATAGTTGGATTACGGACTTGTTCAAAGGAAGAACAATTCAAGCCGTAGTTGATGGCTCTTCTTCCACTCCATCAATGCGGGGGTGCCACAACGATCTGTGCTGCACATCAACGATTCCGTTGAACTTGTAGCAATTCATTGCTACTCTGACTACAGCATCGTTCACGAGGGTTATATTTTTGACAAGCCCCCTTCCACTTATAATGTCCATACAGCTCGGAAAGTTTTGAGACAAAAAGAGACCACCACCTCGAGAAGGTTCGTGCTTGGGGTAAGACCAACTTGGTCAGTTTCGACGTCTCAAAAACCCAAGTGAGTCTGATTTACGTACAGAGGGAGATCGATGACTGTTTGGTGCAATTTGATGGAAGCACTCTCCCCAATAAAGACAATAGAAAGAGATATTTTCTTGTGTAAGACGGCTTGTATGTGGAACGAGTTACTGACATCTGTTTTTCCTCCTTTATGTAATCCGATCCTCTTCAAGACCCGCATTAATAAATCCCTTCCTACAGCCCCTACTTTAACCCGCCTCACAACGCTGCCCGAGCGGGTGGCGACATAGCTCCCCTGCTTTTACACTGTACAGACAGGGGCGCCCTTGTGAGGTCAAGTGAAAGCAAAATATTGGTTTCCATAATGAATTGAATACGAATGTATTTTTTTTTACATTACACGGGAGTATATCTTTGGGGATGCTGTGTGGAGGATCTTTTTAAGAAAAGGAAGGAGAGAAAGTTCTGGGAAGAAAAAAGGTATGAGGGGCGGGTAGGAAGTCACAAGAGGTGTTGGCGTTACCGAAACCCGCCTCCCAAATAGCCACTGCTTATAGTTGGGCAAATTGAGCCTCTACAACTCCAATCTACAGTGAATTATAATATTATTAATGTGTACCTTCTAATATAACCTTTATCTATTCTATTTTGTAATAAAAATGTTAATGTTCTTACCGAAAGATTAACATGAAGGAATGGCCCCTGTTTTCTTCAAATTTCCCTACATTAGTATTATATCTACATAACATCTGCTGCTGTTCTAAAAGGAAAGTTTTCTCATAAATTAGGTAATATAATGAGAATTTCTCCAGTGGCGTGCGGTTTTTAGCATTTCATAAATCTATATAATTTGTTGTGATGTATTACTAAAATAGCAGTATCTAATAGTTTTTGTCATTTTGCATCAATCTGGATAAAAAATTAAAAATAGCATGAGACTGAAACACGTAACGTTTTTTTTCATTCATCATGTGGTACGCATTTAAATAAAATTGTTCTCCTGTAAATACGTAACTCGACAAAGAAACAAACGAAAAAACATTTAAAAAATTGCACGCCCCTGATTTATTACACCTTTTTAATTATTGTATTCCGTGTAGGTAGTAACTCACGCAAACCGCTGATGCCCCTTTTATTAAATTAACTACCAAATGAACATCTTTATGAATTGCGTTTGACTGCTTCTAGCAACCGTTAAAGTCTTAATTGCATTTTCAAGAAAACCGTTTGTCTAATTTTACTAAAATGAGTATCTGTTTTCGAATTTGCTATTATTAGCTGTTTGTTTTACAGCTATTTGATAGACATAAAATATATAGATGTAAAAAATGTGTACAACAGAAAAAGACTTCTAGATAATGAATATTTTCCCTAAATTAAAAATATTCACGGATTCATCATTATCGATTTTATGATGTTTACTGATTTTTAAATTTTACGCATTTTGGTTTGGAAAACTGAATTTTGAATTGAACGGGATTTGAACCCACAACCTCTGGAACCTCATCCCTCTACCAAGGAGGCCATCAACACACCATCACACAATAAATAAATACCCGCTCGTTCCATGAAGGAATATTCTTGTAATTTTTTTTTTTGTACAATGATCGTTACCATATCGAAATTTGAATGGATTTTAAATATTTATTTATTTATCCGCCCAAAAAGTATTTTACATAAAAGTGATAAATTAAATCATAAGTATCCAGTGGAAATTGGAGAGTATGTATATTTTGTAGGAAATAATAATTATGGAAATAAAATATAATAATTTTTTTTTTTTTTTTAATTAATTTATTTAATATTTGTATGTTTTTTACAATAAATATACAATTTATACATATTATACAGTGTTATAAAGGTAAATAATAATAGCTTTTCCTCACCATAAAGAGACGAGGCTCTTGTGTTTGGTGAGTGAATCCTAGCTCAATTATATGTAATCATGTAAGTAAGTAAATAATATATTTGCAAAACCAAAGGGATAAGTAAGAAATAGGCAAGATTTATCAATAATACAGTTTCAAGATTTGAAGGAAATAATAATAAGAGTAAGATATGGATTTTTATAGTAGTTTTAGGTAATTTTTTAATTTTATTTTAAATTCCTGAATATCTTCAATATTTTTTAGATATAATGGAAGGATGTTGAAATATGTTATACCTAGATAGAGATAGGTATTTTGTGTGTGCTTTGTATTAAGTTTTGGGATTTTGATAGTTTTTTGATATCTTGCTGATGAATTGAATTGTAAGTTATTTAACTGTATTTCTTTATAAATTTGTAGAATTGAATATTTTTTATATATATTGTCTATTGTGGGTACATTGAATATTGAAAAGAGAATCTCGGTAGAAAATTTGGATGGTTTTTTCAATATTACTTTAATTATCAATCTTTGAACTATTTTAAGTGGATTTAATATATTGTTATAAGTTCCTCCCCAGCCAATAATACCATATTGTAATATAGATTGTACAATTGCATAGTACACACTTTTTAGGTTTTCTAGTCTAAGAATATTTCTAAGTCTTATAAATATATAAATACATTTTCTAATTCTTTTGACAAGTTCACAAATTTGTTTTTTCCATTTAAAATGTTGATCTATATATATACCAAGATATTTAATTTCAGAAGTTAGACTAAGTATAGAACATTCTTGATTGCAATTAGTTCTGTTACATTTAAGTTGATGTATTATAATTTTTAATTCTGGTATTAATTTAAATTTGTTGATAGAGAATGGGATACATTTTGTTTTTTCAGTATTTAATGAGAGGAGGTTTTTATCGAACCAATTTTTCAGTATATTAATATCAGTATTTGCTAAGTTATTAACATTATTCCAATCAGTACCTTCAATTATTATGACAGTGTCATCAGCATAAGATATTATTTTTCCATTTAATCTTTGATTGAATATGTCATTTACATAAATGATAAACAGTAACGGTCCCAGGACTGTACCTTGAGGTATGCCGAAGTGACTTGTTTTTTGTTGACTAAGTACATCGTTGATTTTTACGACTTGAGGGCGTTTGAAAAGGTAGCTTTTTATCCATTCTATAGCTGTACCACTTAATCCAATGTTTCTTAATTTACTTATAAGTTTGTCGTGTGATATGCTATCAAAAGCTTTTTTAAGATCTATGAAAATTCCAATGCATTTTAATGATTTATCTAATGAATTATGAACAAGACTAGTTAATTTTGCAATTGCATCCTGAGTGCTTCTACCTTCCATAAAACCGTACTGATTTTCATTAATTAATTTATTACATTTTACAAATTGGTTTATCCTTTTTTTAACTATCTTTTCAAAAATTTTTGCTATGTTCGAGATTACTGATATGGGTCGGTAATTGCTAACTTCTTCTGGGTTACCAGATTTAAATATTGGAGTAATGGTAGTTTGTTTGTAGATTGATGGAAACACTCCGCTTTGGAAACTTACATTTATTATGTGTTTTAACGGTTTAGAAATTTGATTTTTAATATTTTTTAAAATATTAACTGTTATTCCATCAAAACCCGGGGCAGAACCTCCTTGCATACCGTTTATAATTGATATTATTTCGTTCTCTGTGGTGACTTGGAATGTTGATATATTATTGTCAGTATCAATACTACAGTCTGGAAATGTTATATTTGGATCAGTGTGAATGAGATTGGCAAGATTTTCCCCTACGTTCGCAAAGAAGGTGTTAAATATGTTTGCAGCTTTTGAGGGATTTTCTTTACAACATGTTTTCATGTTGTCATGAGATATAGTAGCGATGTCGTTATTCTTGTTTTTTTTCTTGTATAATGTATTGAGATGTTCGTTTTGTATTTTCTTCTTCATATTAAGTAAAACCGTTTTCCCTATATCTCTTCTTACTGAGACCGAGACTAATCCGCTAAACTCGCCGGACTTGCAAACTTACACGTGTCTTTTGACGACGGAATGTAAATGTTGTCAGACCATAGAAAAATTCCCTGTATTTATGGAAAATATTATTATTCTCACATTCTTATTATTCAGGGAATATTAATTTATATGAATATTATTTAAATGAATCAATACCTCTCTAATTTTAATTCCATATTGCGAAGAAGCAGATTTTTAAATAAAAATAAACATAGGTTGTAGTGTTATAACCCCATAATGATCTCACAATTCACCTTTAAAATCAATATATTTGAATCGTGAATATCCGTATGTTCTAAAACTGTTCATAATATAATATTTACAATTCATTTTTCAACAAAATAGGGAATGTCAAGGGTAATTTTCCTACATTAAAGGGAAAAATCGAAATCCAGCGTTCTACGACAACGGGCAAGATTAAATATGCCATTATTAATTTGTGTTCAGGAATATATACTAGGATCAAATCTATTTCAAGTTAATCTTTTGGTGGAATTGTCATCAAATTGCAAATTTTTATTTTTTATTTTAGCCAATCCGGAAAAAATCGATAGCCCTTTTACACTCTTAAGGAGAAGCTTAATGCTAAATCACTATTTTGATTAATCTTTATAACGAATTGGTGTACATTATGAATACCAAAAAATATGCTTTTGATAAATCTAAGGTTTTCCTACAGTTTCGCTTGAGTAGAATTCAAATAAAATAATAAATTACTCAATAAAAATATAAATGTGAACTACAAAAAAAAATATGTTTTCAATAGAAATGTATGAACGCGTAAAGGAAACAACTTTTAAAAAATACACTATTATAGCTAAGATTATCTGTGACAGTTTCACTAGATTAACTTTTTTGCTTTCTTATAAAATTATTTACAAAATAAATAAAAACCAGTTTTGTGCTTGAAATCGAACGTTTCTAGACTCCTTTTGTCAAGCGATTTTAATGCCTATTATCTACAATATAAGGTATACCAAGAATATACACATTTTTGGCTTGTTGCTTCTTCTGTGTCAGGACCTAAAGCCTGGAATGGACTGCCACATGATTTGAGAATGATCGCAGACTCGACAGAATTTAGGTCTAAACTTAAAACGCACCTTTTCAGACAGTCGTATCCATAATTTCAGAAACCTCCACTTTCACAGTCGACGGCAATTTAAATTAACAAAATTCAAACAAAAATACTAAAAAAAAATAATAATAATAATAATAATTAAAAATAAATAAATAAAAATGATAACAACTAACAATTTGTAGGCTTTTAAGACAGTTAAAATACATTTAAATTAAAATAAAAACTATAGCAGACTTAAGATCATGCGACGACCAGTGTTTTTTGATATAGTGTCCTCTGCGTGCAGTTCTATCTTTTATGAGCATAAACTTTTTAATATAAGTGTGTTTGTCGGAAGTGACTTGCCAGGTAAGTATGTTTTGGTATCTTTTCTAAATAACAAATGTAGATCCTAGGAAATAAATTGTACAGCGCCCTTGAGGTGATTTTTCACAAAAACGGCGCTTTACAAATTATCCAATTATTATTATTATTATTATTCTTAATGCTTGTAAGGACTATCGCGAAATCTTCAACACGTAATGTGACAGCATGCAATTCCTATTAATTGGCTGTTTTTTTATCAATAAGTGAAATGAAAATACACAGGGAATATTAACATTTCTGTAATAATTCTCGTTTACATCGCAATTTTATTTATTTGTGTGAAAATTTGTTTTCGGTAGAAACAATGTTGCAGGTTTTTGTAAATTATTTAAATATTCATTTCACTTTATCTCAATTCTGCCTAAAGGTCACTGATTTCCTACTAAAATAATTTAGAAGTGTCATGTAAAAAATGTAGATAAAAGCATAATGCCAACACTTTTCCGTTTTACATCACTTCTACATTGAAATCCGTATTCTTCAAAATTATTAAATGATATATTAAATAAAACAGCATGAACGAAGAATTTAAATAAAATAAATAACTTTGTGAACCTATTTAATAAAACCAATGGTTTCTTGGCCAGGATAAACGCATAAATAAATATAAACAACTAAGAATCTTTATTTTGTGCTGCCCTTGGCTACCTCAAATTTAACATTTCTAATTATTTCTATTTATTTTAAGTAGAATTGCAAGTTTCCAAATATTTGGGTACTCACCCTTCGAATCTGTACGGGTGAAGATACATTTTGAATTGAATTTTAGTTTTAAAAACGCTATAAAAAATGTCAGATCCTCGGCGCATGGGTTTAAGCTGGATCCATCAAACAACCAAATATCACTTTTCACAAAAACGTATCGTTTTCGAACCCAATGTAAACAAGAAATTCTCAGAATTTGGGTTGAATTCTCGATATTTGGGTTCAAAGCCGCCCCTTATCTAACCACCAACCGTCCAATTGTCCCCCAAGTTTGGAGTGATGGTCTTCATTACAACACAACAACAGTTTTTTTTAAAAACAAGCTCGGTTTTTCGCTGAAAATTTCCATTAATTAACAATAATATTATTTAATGAAACTAGCCGTATAAATAAATAATGTAATCAATTCGTTATTATTCACATAATTGAAATTTTATAAACTATATCACCCTGAAATTTATTTTATCTGCAAGAACACTTTTTACTGGAGAATAACTGAAAAACATGAAATAAAAAATTTGGCGCCTTATCTTACAATTATTTGAAATTATGTTGCAAGCTGAACATATTAGACGTAGAAAAAAACACTGCAAATTTTATGACGACCAGAGCTCAAAGCAAAAGGTAAAGTTTTATTTGCTTACCTACAACTGAAGCCCCGTTTACATACAGCCATTGCCAATGTGCGTAGCTATATCATTCAAACTTGGGAGGGAAATTTATTAGAAAATTTTTTGGGGCCTCTACTTTCACCACTGATTATTTATATCACATTGATAAAAAAAGCGGTGCAAATAATATTTTTGTATTTCCAGGAATGTAATCTATGTTTACAATACTGAGGCCGAGGTCAAAGGGGGGAGTTTAAACCCTCATAACCTAAAAAAACTGTATGTAAACGAGGCATAATACAAGGTTTTCCAATAAGGGGTGTTGTTTTGATTTTCAATCGTAAAAGATCAATGGTTTCGTTGCTTGTGTGGCACGTAGCGCCGTCTTGTTGAAAGTAAACGTTGTCCAGATCAATACCATCCAATTCCGGCCATAAATCATTAATCATCTCTCGATAGCGCAATCCATTCACCGTAACTGTTGCTCCAGCCTCATTTTCGAAAAAGTAAGGTCCAATGACTCCACCGGACCATAAACCGCATCAAACAGTCACACGTTGAGGATAGAGGCTTTTCAACAGTAACTCTTGGGTTTTCCGAGCCCCGGATGCGACAATTTTGCTTGTTGACGAAGCCACCGAGGTGGAAATGGGCCTCATCACTCAAGATGATGTGCATTTGATTCACTCAAGTGAATTTTAATAATTTCAATGCGTTGTTGAAGCGTGTATCGTTCCATTTTTATTAATGGCGTAGTTTCTACTTGTCAAATGTCAAAAAATGACAGCTTCAAAAGTAACATCTACCAAAATAGCGGGCTATTCAAAATAACACCTCTTATTGGAAAACCCTGTAGTTTGTATTATAATAAGCTTCTTTGTCCCTGACCTCCCACATGCCTTCGTGTGTTGAGGATGTTGGACACCTGATCCTGAATAGCGATGGACGATGATGCCGTGAAACCCAACCACAGTTCAGGTCATGGAACTCGACGTGTCCGGCTCCATTAAAACAATCGGAATGTTACAACATCGAGATAACTACTTGTATAGTGTCAATTGACACTCCTGTTGGATTTTGTGGAATGCTGCTGGCTGCTGGCTGCTGGCTGCTGGCACGTTGACCTGTCAACCGATCAATCTGTCTTTATCAAATCAAAGGCCTGCAACCATTAACTACAGAATACTAATGGAAAGTCGAACCTATTTTTATCTTTCTTTATTTATTAAACTTAAAATAGACCTACTTCATGTGGTCAATATAAACATAAGTGAAAAACCCATTTTTTAGCTTCTGTTTTTTCACTCTTTTCTTTTATGACTTTTAACTTTAATATATATGTTTTAACTTTACAAATTAATATTGTAATTTAAATAACAATTCGAATATGATTTTAAGTCCCTATAAATGCTGATTAATTTCAATCCATTTATTTTTCTAAGTAAGTAAAAAAAAAAAAAAAAAAAACTGTTCTCCATAATGGTATTCTGTATTATTTGTAAAACATTTATGTACTACAGATATAATAACTATTTTATTTATATATGTACGTAAACTTTTAAATGTCACATAGTTAATGTAATAACACTAATAACAATGTATGTAAAAGCCCAATGGGCGTTTAAATAAATAAATAAATAAATAAGTACATTTTAATCTACGCTTAGCATATTTCTAACACTCATTAACCACATAATTTTTTTAAATGATGTGTGGTTAATATTAAATTGCATTTGAATGCCTTAAATACAGTAAACAATCCTTTGTTTTTGAATTGGCTTGTCAAACTAAATTTCTTTTTTTGTGTCTACGCTTTTTTTAATTTTTAATTGCCAAAAAGTTTTTTTGTGAGGCCAGCTATTAAAACTATCGATATAAATAAAAATGTAAATGTTCGTTTGTTCTAAATCTTAACTCTCCGAAAGTGCTTCACCGATTGCTTTGAAATTTTGACACAAGTGGAATTTGAATACGCGAGTGTTTTTATATACTTATATTATATAGATGTCACCTGTGACGTAAAAGCAAAACGCGATTTTCTCCATCTGCACAGACAGACTGATCCACAGAAAGGCGTGGCGGGGTACAGCTAGTATAATAATAAAATTGTACAGTTGGGAATGAGACGTAAACTTTTTGTGTTGCAAATGTGACAACGAAAATGATAACTAACTGAAATACCCTTTCGTAGGAAATTAATAAGTTTTATTTTCCAAATTAAGTGGTAGTTAGGAAAACCTTTCTGATTTGGGCGCTTTTGTAGATACTTTATATTAGATTTTTGTAATATTTATATTTTTGTAATACCTGCATCAACTGTAAAGCGCCCCTGAGGTGATATCTCACAAAAGCGGCGCTATACAAATTGTCCAATAAATAAATAAATAAAAATACACGCGAAAGGACCTTTGATCCTTGACTGGTTGACATTAATTGCTTGTCATCTGTATCAATAAACAGCTGACAGAATGCGGAAAAAACTTATCGAATCTGACCTCTAGTAATAAAGGACTGTAATAATAATTGTTTCCACTAACTGAAATTAACGTTTCTTCTACCTACGTAATAATTATTTACATATTTAATTCGTTCGATACTTACCTGACAGATCAATTTAGAAAAACGCACTTTTATAAGAAAGGAGAAGAGAAGACTTTGCACGCGGAGGATACTTATATTTAAAAAAACATTAGATTTTACATGATTGCTGTTTTACCCTCCATTACTATTGATATTACATTTATTAGTGGCAAAAGTAGAGTTGACATTTATTTTTAAAGACTGGATATTTTAGAACTCTTTAGAGTCTTTAGGATGGAAGAATCTTTATGAAAAGACGTGATCGTTAAATCGTGTGGCAGTCCATTCCAGACTTTAGGTCCTGACACTCCGATAGCACGCTCACCGAACTTAGTATCTGGTGTTTGCTTTGGTTCGTTCAACCTTCCGATAGCCGATGACGCTGCTGACCTAAGGGTTGACTGTTGTGCATTGGCATTTTGCACATTTCCGATACGTATGCCGGAGCCATTCCTTTAAGGGTCTTAATTATAGATGGGGAGACTTGCATATATTGCATTTGCAATAATCTAGTCGTGAAACAACATAAGAATTGACCAGCAATTTAGTCGCCTTTGTTGGTAGGTTTGTCCGCACTGCTTTAATTTGCCAATTGATACCCCGTGCTTTACAGTTCTGTTCACTTGAGTTTTGGGATAAATCGGCGTCCAGATTGACATCCAGCAGTTTGATACATGTCTTTGGAGTGATGTAACTTCCTAAAATGGTTACTGGGGAGTTGATGTTATGCTGACAGCTGATGTCTGAAATCTGCTTGTGGCGGTCCAGAGATACTCGGTCTTCGACAGATTCAGCTTCAACTATTTCTAGGTGTGTTATATATTCTACGGTAGAAGATTATGTTACACCAAATTTTGATGAACTCGTGTTCCAAATCGCTAATTTTGTTCTCCTCAATGATACGAGAGCAATAAATAAATAATATGTTAGACCATGCCGGTAAGTAAGCAAAGAGAGATGTTAATACGAACATTTTCTACGAGACTTTTGTCGCCAGCTTGCGGTAAAATAGAAATGAAATTTCAACTTTGAATAAGCCTAATTGTGACATGTACCTACCAAAAGAAATTAACAAGTTTTTATTTAAATGATAATATTATTCAAGCAAGGCTACGTACATTTTTTTTTCTTTATTCATAAAATATATTTGAATATAGTCTTTTACATGCTTTTCGACTACCACATTAGACACATGTCCGTGCTATGGTAGTCGATAGAAGGCTATAGTAAACATGTATTTTAATGCTTATTTGTTCTAATTTATGTCATTATGAGTACCATCCAGAGACAAAAAAAAACAATTAAATCGACACTGGGTATCGACTCTTTTGACAAACCAATGCTATGCGATTTGTACTGGACAGGAGTCCGCACAAGACTGTAGATTTGGGCGCCGGTTCCAAACCGTGTCTTCAACCGATGGGAATGCTCCTTTACGGCCGATGATGATGATAGTGGTATGAGATTATTGCAATATGCCTCCCGCACCCGGTGCTCGGTGAATGTTGGGCACTGGGTGTGCTGTCGTCTCTGCTCGCTTCTGGTGTTGGCGGTTTTCCTAGGCAGGGCCGGCTGGTCTTGAAGAGGTAACACCAAAAGGTTTGGAGCAGAAGACTAGGCGAGGTGAGGCAGTTGGTGGGCACGAGTTACTTGTTGAAATAAAACGCTTGTTTTGGTGGTAAAGTTGAACTGATTTAATATTTTTAATTTTGCTGCTTATATTCTATAAGGCTGACTCGCAGTCGACATTTGGCTGTCGACCGAAAAAGGGTGGGGATTCTATCCACGCCACAAACGTGTACATAAGCCACCGTAAAATGTTGCATATTCATTTTGCCGGTGGTTTAGCCGAAGGCAGACGCTTGAATTTGAGAGTTTGCAAAGATTTTTCAAGCTCGCCTGAATTACAATTACATAGTTTTATTACACAGCAGTTATAAGAATGTGTATCTTGACAACTAGATTTTTTGTTTGTCAAGATACGACAAAAAATAAGAAATGTTTGTAAAATAAAAGTGTAAAAATGATCTTGAAGCGATCAAATTTGTAAAATGGTTAAGGTAGTATTTTTCGCAGGTCCCCCGTGACATAGCACTCAGAAAGAGAAAAGATTCACTATGCTACGAGGTTCCTGGATTTTTGTAGAGGCAAATAAGTAAAAATAATTGTACAAAAATGGTTACACAAATTCGTTAAAAAACGGCATTTTAAATATCTCCTCAGTGGTAGCATATCACAAATAGTTTTTTATTTAACTACCGCCGAGGAGATGTACAAGTAAAAAATATGTATTGGTAACATGTAGTAAATTGTTAGTAAATTTGTACATAGAAAAATCTGAACATCGTACCGCTCGGCCGGGGTACGTGCGCGATACGGTACCGATGCTTTTCGGGGTCAAAATTTTCAGGCCATGTCGGCCGAAGAGATAGAAAAGAAAAGGAGGGATAGGATAGGATAGAAAAGAAAGTGACAGAGCGACAGAGAGAAAAGCGATAGGCGAGTTTTTTTGTGGTTTGCAATACAACCACAAAAGTCTTTTTGTCTGGCTTGAGTTTCAGCCAGGCCCCGCTACTTTTGCCGGCCGGAGGAATCCCGCCGGCCCACCGAGCAGGCGCTCGCGCCCACCCAACTGCCTTTATCAAGGCAACACTTTCGCGCAATACTCAAAAAACGCAGATTCACGCTGGCCCCCGCAAACCGCCCACAAGCTCCAGAGACGTGCTCACTCTTCAAGAGGAGGCACCGACTACCGCCCGTCAAGATGTTCCCGACGAGGATGCTCCCCGCTAACCACGAGGACTCCCCGGTCGTGGTACCACCCGGCGCTCACCAAATTGCGCTTCGCAAGAAGACCGGGACCGTGCGCCTTACGGTCCCCGCACCACAGCCCCGCTCCGAGGACCCAAGGACCCGGAGACCATCCACCACCACGACTGCCACCACGCCCGACGAAACCGAGATGACGGAGCCCGTAGCAGGCCCCTCCTGGGCAACAGGACCCAGTCCTGCCCCCAGGCGCCCCCCGATAGGCCCAGCGTCGGCCTACGTGGCGCCCCCGAGGCCCCAGCAGCCGATGGAGACGGCTGCCCCCCAGGATGGAGACTGGACGAGGCCGTCCAACCCCGCAAAGAGGCCCATGTCCCCACGGGGACCACAACCGCTCCAGTGTGGCAACCGATTTGAAGAGTTGCCCGAGGTAAGCGAAGGCGCCGGCGCGCCGCGTAATAAGCGTGCCAATAATAACCATTCTTTCTCCCCCGCAGGTACCGGAAGGAGAGACCGTGTTCCCCCGGTTGTGATGACCCTGGGGAACATGACACACGCGCAGATCACAGCTGCGGTCCAAGGACATCTGGGGGCGGGTAAGCTCTTTACTTTTAGGTACAACAGGGGCGGCACGGCCAACATCTTCGTGCGCACGATGGAGGACCATCGCGCCCTCACTAATGGACTGCGAGCGGAGGCGCGCGGCTTCCACACATTCACGGCCGAAGCCGAAAAAATGAAGAAGGCCGTGATCAAGGGCCTGCCACTAGTAGAAGTACAAGACATCGCGGCGGATCTGGAATCGCAAGGATTCCCAGCTGTGAAGGTGGTCAAGATGACTGCCTCAAATGAGTATCCCATATACTTAGCTCACTTCAATAAGGAAGTCAACATGGGACAGCTGCGCGCGGCCGTCAAATACCTGTGCCACTGCCGCATTCGACTCCAGAAGCACAGGAGTAATCACCTTCAGCACGGCACCCAGTGCTACAGATGTCAAGACTTCGGACATGGGTCCCGAAACTGTTCGCACACAGCAAGGTGTGTGAAATGCTTACTGGAGCATGCTTCGGCAGAATGCCCCAAGAAGACGAGAGACGAGCCCGCCGCATGCTGTAACTGCTCAGGCCCGCATCCCGCCAACTACAGAGGCTGCCCCAAGCGGGTAGCGTACGTCGCCTCAATACAGCAGCGACCTGCCAGAAGGCCCCAACCCCCACCGGCAGAACAGAACCCGAGCAGGCCACCTCCTCAGCCGAGGACGGATGGACGCACATGGGCCAACGTAGCCGGAGGCACCGCCCCCGCCCAAGAGCAGCGCGAGACCGCGCCGCCCCCACAGCCCCGCCCCCAGCCCCGCTCACAGCAGGAGCCCGTGCGCGCGCCCACCACTACAGAGGACGACCTGGACATCATGGCCCTGCTCCAAGGCCTCCTGAGGATGCGATCGCAGCTCGCCCGCTGCACATCAAGAGCAGAGAAGCTCGTCGTCCTGATGGAGCTCCTCACGACCACCCTCGATGTCTAATCCCGAGAAGGTGAGAGTCCTCGTATGGAACGCATTTAGCGTGCGCAACAAGACAGACGAACTGCTCGCTTTGGCAAATGAATTAAACACCGACATTATTCTCTTATCAGAATCCCACTTGAATCCAAGCGTACCGCTGAGAGTGCAAGGTTTCGAGATTCACCGAGACGACCGACAGGGAAGATCAGGCGGAGGAACCGCAATATTCGTTCGACAATCTATGACGTCCACAAGAATTCCCACTCCGAAGTTGAAGCACGCTGAAGCCACGATTATCGAAGTCACCATAGAGGGTAGAGCGCATACCATCATCTCCGTATACTGCACCCAAAGTAACCTAGTGAGAGAAGATCTCAATAAATTGCTCAATCTGGGACCAATCGTTGTGATGGGAGGCGATTTGAACGCCAAACACAACTACTGGAATAACTACAGAGGTAATGCGAACGGAAATACGCTCTTTACACACATGCAGACAAATACCTATTCGATAATGGCGCCCGACAGACCTACGTACTACTCGCAACGCTCTAGATATCCGAGTACATTGGATATAGTACTCGAGAAAAATGTTAAGACAATATCTCCACTGCGCACATTAGACGAGCTGTCTTCGGACCATCTGCCCGTGTGCTTCACTATAGGCGGCACAACTTCAAGGACCCCCAGAAAACAGCGCAATTATAAGGATGCGGACTGGGAAGGATTTAAAAAGGAAGTCAACGAACGAATTCATCTCACTTCGGGAACTCTGCGCTCGCCACAAGAAATCGACGCAGCTACAAGCACTCTCACAGAGATTCTTCAAACAGCACAAGATACACACATTCCTCTCAAAGAAGTACATTCATACACGATCAAGCTTCCCGAGCACGTTTTATCGCTCATCAAGGACAAAAATCGCCTGCGACGCATGTACCACCGCACGCGTGACGAATACTTCAAGACAGCGTACAACTGCCTGCAGAGGGAAATCAAGACCGAAATCGCAGAACTCAAGCGCGAACTTTGGGACAAAAAAGTCGCGTCGCTCACGCCGAAGGATAATTCATTATGGAAAATGGCTAGCGCGCTGAGACATAAAGATTTCACAATCCCCCCGCTACAGAAATTGAACGGCCCTGGGACGGCTTTGTCGCTACAAGAAAAAGCTGACACACTCGCCGACGGCTTCGAGAGAGCCTACGCCGCTACAGACGGCCTTTCCGACCCGGCTACGGACCGGATCGTAGCTGACTCTCTACGAGATTTGAACGAAGCAGAGCAGAAAAACGCTGAAGATATTCATTTCACAACGCCGAGCGAGATTGCGGTCACAATCAAGCGACTCAGAACGAACAAGGCGCCGGGAAGCGATCAAATTCACAACATTTTACTCAAACATCTCCCTCAAAAAGCCATCATCTACACTACAAAATTGTTCAATGCCTGCCTCATGACTGGGCATTTTCCCCAGATTTGGAAATCGGCGACCGTGCTGCCATTCGCAAAGCCGAATAAAGATAGAACGCAGCCGACAAGTTACCGGCCGATTAGCCTACTATCTACGTTGAGCAAGGTATTTGAACAATTATATATATTATATAGTATTTGAACATTATACTAAACAGGCTTGTCCCACACCACGACGAACACAAGACTTTGCCAGACGAGCAGTTCGGCTTCAGAAAGAGGCACTCCACGACCCATCAACTCACCAGAGTAGCGGAATACATCGCAAGAAAATTTAACGAACATCGCTTCACCGCTGCTGCGCTCATTGACCTAGAGAAGGCATTCGACACCGTATGGATAGACGGGCTCGTGCATAAGTTGCACCGCACTAACACGCCCATATACCTAACGAGGCTGATACAGGAATACCTAAAGAATAGATCGTTCAGAGTGTTCATAAGGAACGTGTTATCTTCAATGCGTGAGATTCCAAAAGGCGTGCCGCAAGGAAGTTTACTGGGACCATTTCTCTTCATTCTGTTCACCTACGACATCCCCCGAGACGAGAGATGCAATCTGTCTATCTACGCAGATGACGTCAAACTATACGTTTCCTCGCTGAAAGCGAACATGGCCGCAATTTACCTACAGAGGGCGCTCGACGCGCTCGTAGAGTACTACAAGAAATGGCGCCTGAAACTGAACGAGGCGAAAACCGAAGCCATCATGTTCACGAGAAAACGTATAAATAGAACACCTGACTTCAACATCGAAATGGGAGGACACAGCATTGAATGGAAAGATGAAGTTACATATCTCGGCCTGACCATGGACTCCCGCCTCAACTGGAAATCTCACCAAGCAAAGATGCACGCGCGCACGCGAAAAACGATCGGCATGATGAAGCCAATTTTCAATAGACGGAGTCCGCTACTTCCCAAAACCAAACTCCTCGTCTACTACTCGCTCATTCGTCCGGTACTCTCGTATGCGATTCCCGTATGGAGCAGCATCTCGCACACAGACCACAAGAAACTACAGACACTTCAAAATCTCTGCATTAAAATCACATACAACACGAGACTCAGAACAAACTTGAAGAGATTACACGAACGAGAACAAATTCCAACTCTATACGAATTCACACACAGACTCACAACACGCTTTTACAAATCACTCACACTTAGTAAAAATCCACTCATACGAGACATAGGACAATACAATGCTCCGAGCGACCTGACATTCAAATACACACACAGACTACCTAAACACATCCTCATGGACCATGACCACATATGGTACATACCAGAATCAGACGCGGACGAATAGCGAGCAGTAGGTATTTCCTAAACTCCTGACTTTCCTCCTAAATATATAATGTTTATATATCTATTTATATATTTATATAATATTTTAATAATTTGTATGTATATGTATGTTTATTTTCTATCCTCCCATAAGTATATATTAACATAAAAACAGACACACACACACACATCTCAAAAATGCAGGACATCATATACCGATGTTACTGAAGGCCGCATACGTTTCAAGTTGACGTTCGGCCGCTCCTTTCGGGTAAGGTTTTCTGCGATTTTCCTTAC
The DNA here is from genome assembly GCA_026573805.1 of Hesperophylax magnus. Taxonomy (NCBI): domain Eukaryota; kingdom Metazoa; phylum Arthropoda; class Insecta; order Trichoptera; family Limnephilidae; genus Hesperophylax; species Hesperophylax magnus. The sequence continues at coordinate 17,567,288 of JAIUSX010000049.1, forward strand.
TCCCAACGGCAAATGCGGAAGGACCCCAACAATAGGGCGCAGCCGAAATTTCCTCCCCCCATTCCCAACACAACACAAACAGACACGTATGTAGTATATGGCCGCTGTCGGTCGCTGGTGGTGCTGATGCTGGATGAAAACATGCAATTTTAGTAGGGTTTTTAGGTAACAAATTTTTTCCCTACCGAGAAAATACAAGGCCTCTAAGTCTATAAAAGCCAGGTAATATTTGAATAAACCCATATGAGGTAAAAATTGTGAGGCGCATATGACGCCGTTCTATTTGTATAAAGAACATTAACTTTAAATTCAGTAAATTTAAATGATTCACCACTTCATGGAATATAAGAATCTAGAACAAAAAAAAAAAAAAATAAATAAATAAAAAAATGTCGGCCGAAGAACCAAGAACCAGAAGCGATAGGAAACGAACCAAGAGAGATTGCGTAGTTTGTGGTTTTTTTTTTATTTTTTTTTTATATATTTTTTTTTTTTTTTTTTCGTGGCTTGTGACATAGCCACAAAACTGCTTCCGTCTGGCTTGTGTTCACACAGCCAGGCCCCAACACCTTACAGCCGGCCGGAGAAATTCAGCCGGCCTGTGGCAGGCGCACGCGCCCCAACTGCCCTTTTCAAGGCAATCTTCTCAAATCACTCACGTCGCCCCAACTGCCTTTCTCAAGGCATTCCGCAAAATACTCCAAATCAAAAATGCCTTTCCACCGCACACCAAGAGGAACAGCGACATTCAAGCGCAACAAGCCCCTTCCTATGGCATTCCCGGAGGGAGCCACTGGCTGGAGATTAAATCCAGTTACACATGAGCCAGAGTTCAAGTTTGGATCATCGCAGACCGGCTCCGGCTCGGCAACCGGATCACCAAGAGCCACATCACCTATGGAAGAGGAATGGACGAGGGCTACGGCTTCAAAGCGCCCCCATTCATATATACCATATCACCTAACACAGTGTATAATAGTGAAATACGTTCCGTATTAAATTTACATAAACGAGGTCGGTTTGCAAGCAAATACAACAGAAAGTGTCACTCAGTATAAATCATCTCGTGTTTAACATTTTAAGTCAGTTAGATTTCTACATAATAGTGAGTGCTGTACGGTATTGTGAATTTAAAATCACAATTATTTATTAAAAATTTACCTGAAATCAATAACAATCAATAACGCGCAGACGCAAACATTTCAACTCTCATTGGCTGAAAGTGTCATCACCTAGTGCTACCATTGGTGGAAAGTGTCATCATTGCCCGTTTGTGCTCAACGGGTTGCGGCAATCAGGCGCTGGTGCGAATTAACCTAATAAATTTAAACAATAAACATTACTAATTGATCATGAATAAGTTCACGGAGTTTGCAAATCTACAATCTCACATGGTCCTCAGTGCTCATCTTGTAAAGAATACTTCCACTACAAATGTGGAGGTATTTCGGAAGAAAACTTTAAAAAACTGAAATTAGAACTTAGATCTGCCTGGCGATGCAGTTCCTGCAAATCCTCAAACATTGTTGTCGGTCATCAGGATATAAGTACTATTATGGCAGATATCAGAAGAATCCAGAGCGACTTATCATCCTTCAAGACTCTACACGAAGAGATAAAAGTCCTACGCGAAGAAGTACAAGGAGTTAAAAATTCAGTAGAGAGCTGTCACATGGACGTAGCAGCATTCGGGAAGAGAATAAACACACTCGAAAAACGTTTAGAAAAAGTTGAGAATCTGGAAACGGAGGTCACACATCTACGAAAGGAAGTGCGCGCTTTTGCAGACGAATTAAATAAACGCGACCAATGGGCAAGGTTACAAAACCTGGAAATCAAGGGAATACCTCACCGAAATGATGAAAACCTGATGAATATAGTTAAGAAAATATCAAACGTAAACAACATTAACATTGGCGAAAGTGATGTGGAATTCGTGACTCGTGTAGCTACAAAAGGAAACCGCCCTGATATTATAAAGCCTATTATTTTAAAACTCTCTAATCGAAGCCTAAAGAACCAGTTTCTTCAGGCGGTTAAAGCGAGGAAAGGCTTAACCACGGCTGACATTGGGTTCGCTGGAGCACCAAAAAATATCTACGTCAGCGACCACCTCACTAAGGTAAATAAAAATCTTTTCTTTCGGGCGAGAGTTCTGGCTAAGGAACGGGGGTTCCAATATGTTTGGCTAAAAAACTGTCAAATCTTTGCACGACGCAACTCAACTTCCCCGCCAATCATCATATCCAAGGAGGAAGATCTGAACAAGATGGAGGTCCAGCGGAATTTCTCTCCTCACTCTGGATCCAACGCTGGAGACCCTCGTCCCAGCCAACCATAAAATCAGCGAGACCTAAGCGAAAACTATTCTCTCTTTTTTTCTTTACTTTCGTATATTTTTTATTTAAATATTTTTCATTCAAATATCTATCTCTTAAAATTCTATTTCTTAAAGATTACTGTTATAAATTTTTCTCCTTTGAATATTTTTCATTCAAATATTTTCCTTTTGAATGTTTAACCTTTATATATTTTTCATTTAAATTTTTTCCTTTTAAATATTTTTCTTTTGGATATTATGGTTCTCTTAAAGTTTTTATCTTTAAAGATTACTGTTTAAAATGTTTTTTCTTTAAATATTTTCTTTTTACATGTTTTATTTCTGTATGTTTTTCGCTTAAATGTTTTGATTTTAAATATTTTTCTTTGAAATATTTTTTTATGAAATGTTTTTCTTTGAAATATTTTTTTTTAATATATTTTTCTTTTAATTATTTTTCTTTTGGATATGTTTCTTTTGAATATTCTACTTCAAATTATTTTTATTTTTCTCCCGTATATCCTCCGCACCTACTATGCACTTCTTCCTCAACCTTTCCTCACCTCCTACTCCCCCCCTCTCATTACATGTTATGTATACACTTCTACCTTACTGCACTACACTGTAAAAAAAAGAGTATGAGTATTACAAATTACTTTAAAATCAATTTGACCTCCCATATGAAATCAGGCATACAACTAGCTAACTATCTTACACCTAAATACAGATTAACACCACCCATAAAATAACATTAAATATATATTATCAAAACGTAAGAGGCTTATGCACAAAGACTGATACACTGATAAATGCTGTCAGATCCAACGAATACGATATTATCGCCTTAACTGAATCGTGGCTAACTGATGGCATCCGTAACGAAGAACTGTTCGACGATCGTTATGACGTGTTCCGCCGAGATCGAAATTACTGTGCAACTGGTCAACGCTTGGGCGGAGGTGTCTTGCTCGCTGTTCGACGCGAACTGGTAGCCCGCGGGCGTCCAGAGTGGCACTCAAAAGCAGAAGACTTATGGTTATCCTTACAAAATAAGAGTTCGTTGTGCAATACTTTAAACATATGTTGTGTTTACCTTCCCAAAGGTCCAGCGTATAATGAAAACATGGAAAGCTTTCTCAGCGAAATTTCAAGATTAACCTTACAATGTCCTTGTGAAAAATTTCTTATTTTAGGCGATTTCAACCTCACTGACATTCTGTGGAACAAAAGTCCAAACAACACTTCATACACACCTACCAATCGTTTATCTCCTCTCAGCTCTGCATTTGTTGATTGCCTGCATTTTTCGGGTCTCTGTCAATATAATGGGATTTCAAACTCCAACGGCCATTTTCTAGACCTCGTCCTCTGTAACGATTGCGTTAAGGTATCAGCCTGTAATGACTCACTAATCGTCGAAGATATTCACCATGCCTCCATAACGATAGATGTAGCATTCTCAGAACCCGTTGCATTAAGGGAGGAAATACGAAAGGTTCGCGTCTTTAAACGTGGTAATTACGAACTTATAAATTTCCTTCTAAATAAAGTAAACTGGCACGAGCTTCTCTCAGTTGGTGATATAAATTCAGCTTTACTAAATTTTTACTCACAAATAAACCAACTTATAGATGCTCACATTCCGCAAAAATCGAGTACAAACTCAAAATATCCTCCATGGTATAACTCAGCTCTTATAAAGTTAACGAAGGAAAAATACAACTATTTCAAAAAGTTCAAAATTTACAAAAATCAATCTGACTACTCCATTTTCTCTCTCTTAAGATCACGCCATAAAAAACTACAACGAGAATGTCACAATCAATACCTAATTAATGTTGAACACAAAATATCCTCTGATCCAAAAAATCTTTGGAATTATGTTAAATTAAACTCCAAATCACAGGGTGTGCCAAACACTGTATTCCTAAGGGATGAAAAAGCTGAGAACGGATCTGAGATTGTTAACTTATTCTCCAAATATTTCAGTTCTGTCTACACCAACGACATTCAAACTTCTCAAAATATGCCAGACAACTACAACATTCATAATTCTTCCACTATTCATTGTATTGAAGTTGACGAACGTCTGGTGCAGACATATCTGGAAAATTTAAAACTAAATAAAGGCGCAGGCCCAGATCAAATTCCCCCCTTCTTCATCCTGAAATGCGCAAGCAGTCTCTCTAAGCCGTTATCCATTATATTCAATCGTTCCTTAAAAGAGGGTGTGGTACCTAATACTTGGAAAACTGCCTTCATAACACCCATTTTCAAAACTGGGCAAAAATCTGACATTGAAAACTATCGTCCTATTTCAAAATTGTGTGTCTTCAGCAAGGTGTTTGAAAAAATAATATACGATCAGATGTTTCCCGCTTTGAAATCCTCACTCAATGTTAACCAACATGGGTTTATGAGTGGAAAATCAACAACAACCAATCTAATAGCATTCACGGAATTCTTGCAAGATTATATGGATCAACGTGTACAAGTAGACGCAATATACACGGATTATAGCAAAGCTTTTGACCTAGTGAATCACGACATATTATTACGCAAGCTTATGCAAATCGGAGTCCACGGTGATCTTCTCAGATGGCTCTCATCTTATGTATCAAACCGTAGTCAAGTCGTAGTTGTGGGTGGCTTTAAATCGGACTGGGTAACCGTCCCATCAGGTGTGCCTCAAGGATCTCTATTGGGACCGTTACTATTTAACATTTACATCAATGATATAGGCCAATGCTTCAAATACTCCAAAACATTACTTTACGCAGATGATATGAAGGTTTTTTATCCTATCAGATGTACTGCTGACTGTCAAAAAATGCAAGAGGACCTAAACCGTCTTAATATTTACTGTACACAGCATACCCTTAAAATTAATGTTAAAAAGTGTTTCGTTGTGAATTTCACACGAAATAAAAATATCATTATCAATGAATATAATCTGAACGGCTCAATATTAACCAACAAAACAGAAATCAAAGATTTGGGAGTGACATTGGACTCTAAGCTAATTTTTGATATTCAAATAGACTTAGTGACATCAAAAGCCTCTAAAATGTTAGGATTCATTCTTAGGACATGTAAAAAATTCAATAACCTTAGAACAATGAAAATCCTATATTTTGCTTATGTCCGCAGCTTACTAGAATATGCGTCACAAGTTTGGAACCCGCAATACATATCGTATGTGGAAATTCTAGAACGTATTCAAAATCGTTTTCTACGATACTTGGATTTCCGCAGCTACCGCCCACATCTAAGTCACCAAGATTCAGCAGCGTACTTCAATATACCATCATTAGAAGTTCGAAGAAGCTCGGCCGATGTACTTTTTCTTCAAAAAATAGCCAGGTCCGTTGTTGATTGCCCAGAACTCCTAGAACGAATTCAGATACGAGTTCCTAACAGACGAACCAGATCAAACATGATTTTTATCCTCCCTCAATGCAACACTAATTCTAAGCAGAATTCTTTCATCTATCGTGCGTCCAACACTTTTAACACACACTATTCACAATTTGACATATTTAACTCTGCACCACACTCCTTAAAATCCCACAGAGACTCTCTCGATACCCTACAATAACAATAACTACAGATACCATCCAATACAACCACCACTTTATTAACTTCCTTTATACATACCTCGACCTAACCGATCCCTCCTCATCCTACCCCCTCCCTATTCCCCCCTAAATAACTTGTTTCTTGAAATGTAATCTTCATTAGTAAATATCTCGGAATCACACTCAGATACACTTGTATATAATACCCATGTGGAAACCTGTAAATGGTTTATTTACTGAAACTAAAATTATTATTATGCTGTTATTGATGTAATCTGTTGGTATCCCAAATAAAATAAAATAAAATAAAATTCCCCCCCAAAGCCCGTTTTTCGTCTGGTTCACGAAAACAAATACGAACCCTTACATAAAGTAAGCGAACCAGCTCAGGAAATCTCGTCGCCACCAACGAAGAAACGCCCGACGCACATTGGGGCGACTTCATGTAACGCGTTGGCTGAAATTCAGAAAATCAAATGTTCTTTACAATGAAGCAAGTATGCTAGTTTTTAAGTTCATTAAGTGTTACATAATAACCCCGAAGCGTTTCGCCCTAATCGCGATACTGACGGGAAGAGATCAGTTTGAACTTGACCTTTGTGCGGGTGACTGTGTCAGTTTTCGAAAGCGCGTAAATTTCAATACTTTTCAAGTTTATAAAAAGCAAAATCTATCAAATGTACAGATCCAATTCAATATGGATACGATGTCTTATGGTATGTACTTTAATTTTATTATAGTAGTTATTGATACCCTCATACTATATGTCATAAATTTAAATTAAAACAAACACCTATTTGAATGAAATATTTTCTTGTAAATATATTAAACATAGAGGTATATAGTTTAGAGTTCCACGAGATCCCGTCATATTTTAATTGTTTTTATATAGTTTAGTATCTTAGCTACAAGATTTAATTATAAGTAGTTGCAAGTATGCACAATTTTTTTAATTATAGTACTTGAAAGTGACGACTATCAGTTTTCATAAAAAAACAGTTGTAGTCTAATAATCAATGTGTTTTGTTTTAGATACATTTTCTGGCGTGGTTCTTACGAGATTCGAATTATACATGATTATGAAGAATTCTGGCGTTAAGAAATTTGACGAAAAAGTAAAATTCCTGAAAAAACACCTCTTAGAACTTACTCATTGTCAACTCTTTAATCAAAAATAACTTTTTAATGAAATAGCTGCATTCTGTTCTAAATTGAAAACCAAATGGTTGAAGTATCACAGAATCCATGACTTCTTTTTATTAAATAATAATTTGTGTTAAAAGAATGGCTCGAAAGCCTCCTTATGTTTAAGAATTATAAACCTTTACCAGAAATAGTAAAAACGAAAAGAGGTCGACCCACACTGTCATTTGATATGTCGTCTGAGCATACGAAACGTCATAAAACTATACTATTGCGATCTAAAACATCTAGAACTGAGTTAGCCTTTGCTACCCACATGAGTTTTCGGTTGGCAGGTAAAGCAGCAACATCGACTGTAGTCAAAGACGTCACGTTAAGTACGCCGACCAGAGCAAATAAGTACAGAAAAGCTTTTACCGATAAAACCCAAAACAAAAAGATATTGAGTGGTGATGAAGCACTTGCTTTGATTGTAGATGCCAAAATTAGTCGCTACCAATACAATTTAATAAGAGAAAAGGATAAAGAGGTATTTCCTTCATACAAAATTGTACAAGAAGCTAAGAAAAAATGTTACCCATTAAGTGAATTCATAACGGTCACGGAATCTTCAGCGGAAGTGAAATTGCAACAATTGCTGGATCACACTGCTGAGCGTTTAATACAAGTTCAGCAGCCGGACAATGAAGACAATTTCAAAAGAAGTACTGAAAATGCTAAAGACACCAGACCCTAATACGACTACCAGGAATGATTCGATAGTTGAATCAAGTAGTGATGACGATAGTATATTGTCACAAGATGATGAAGACGATTTATTATGTGTATAACTGTCAATAAATAGCACGAGAAATAAAGTGAGCATTTTGACTGATTTAATTGATCTTATATTATTCAATTTTATATTTTTGTACTAAGTATGCGTGACTTTTCGAACATTTTTTTTCACTTATTTTTATCAACATGTCTATACGGAACTAAAAATTGAAAAAGATTTGATGTCATTGCAACCACTGATTTGATGCCAACTTTCGGGGTCATCGGCCCCATTGTGCGACGCCACCAGGACCAGTGGCGTCCACCAGCAGAGACCAGGCGCCCACCAGCCGAAGACCTATGACCACCACCGCTCCTGGGAAGAGCTCAAGAGTCCCGCCCGTAATCATGACCCTAAAGTTTAAGTTTAGACTTACGGAATTCAATACTTCGTTTGTGTGAAAGCACTATGAAACAATACATGATTATAGGGTGCAGAGAAGAAGTGCAGAGGCACATTGGAAGTGCCCACTTCAACTTGCCAAAGGAGGCAAAATCAGCGTTGTGGTGAGCTCAGTAGAAGCCCACAAAAAACTGACAGCAGCCCTACGTGGAGAGGAGAAGCCTTTCCACACCTTCACCACAGAAGCGGGAAAATTAAAGAAGACCGTCATCAGGGGACTCCGGAAGTTGTCACCAGATGAGATAATGGAAGACCTTGAGAATCAAGGCTTCCCAGCAAGGACTGTGGTCAAGATGACCACCCCGGGAACAGAATACCTGCTTTACCTGGCACACTTTGGCCAAGAAACAAACATGGGCCACCTGAGAGCCGCAGTGGTCTACTTGTGCCACTGCAGGATTACTTTGAGGAAGTACAGAAGCAACCACCTCCAACACGGAACACAGTGCCACAGATGTCAAAATTTCGGACATGGGTCCAGAAATTGCGCACACGTCGCCCACTGCGTCAAATGCGAAGGAAGTCACGCCACACCGGAGTGCCCCAAAACCAATCGAGAAGAGCCGGCCGTCTGCTGCAATTGCGGCGGAGCCCATCCCGCAAACTACGGCAAATGCCCCAACAGGGTGGCATACGTAGCTGCTCTCCAGCGCAGACAGGAGCAATCCAACGCCCAGAGGCGCAAAGAGGCAGAGCCCCGGGCACAAAGACCCGCGGCCCGAGTAGACGGCCGGTCCTGGGCGGACGTAGCGGGCCGAAGCAACCACCAGCAACAGGCTCCTGAACAACAGGAACCACGAAGAGTCACACCGGAACAACGCCAAGCGCCAAACACCGGATCCTCTGATGACGAGGACATAATGATCCTACTGCAAGGCCTCATCAGGGTACGCGAAAGACTGGCCTCCTGCTCATCCAAAGCAGAGAAACTGATCATCCTAATGGAGCTTCTCAAGGAGACCTCACCGTGAAGCTTCATGAGAAAAATGACAGCGACGGCGAAGAATAGTATCTGATAGTATTAATACGCTTGCGTCTGGACGATGTAGGCCCTGTGATTGGTCAAATTCAAATTGTGTTTAAATAAGACATTAAAAATTAAGACACGATTTCATACTGAAATAGAATCGCCACATGTAATACGATATTTCTTCAAAAATATCGTTTCTGTTCATACAATTTTTGGATAATATCGAAGAAAATATGTCTTAGAAAGTTCATAATCCATTGGATTAATTACATTATAGTAAAAATTATCCACAATTACGTGATTACGTTTGACGTTTGACGAAAAAAGCACGCGTTAATTCAATATGGCCGATACCCGATACGCACTTCGGCAATAGGTGGCCGACAGAGCGCACCTCAGGCGGTGTAAGAAAGAATCAAGACTGGCGCGTATATTTAAATATGCAAAATTACTTGAACATCAAGCGTTTAATAATAAGATTTCTTCTGGAAGTTTATTTCAACTTTGCAATGGCATTTTTCATTATTATTTATAATTTTTTTTTGCTTATTAATTATATCTGATTTTATATTGACATGTTTTCTAATTTCTAAAATTTCAAAATTATTTATTTGCGATGCTTTAATCCTGAGTGAAGTATTTTAAGACCTGAATTTTTATCGAAAGTGTGATTCAAAAGATGATTTGCAAACTCAGATTCACTATTTCCATTTAGAACCCTGAGATGTTTTTTAGTTCTGACTTCAAAGTTTCTATTGGTTCTACCTTTGTAAAATAAATTACAATCCAGCCCAATTGAGTTTATAAACTCCTGATTTTTTTGTTTGATTTTCGCCATCTTTATTATTAAGAATATATTTATTCATTCTGTTATTAGTGTAAAACGCCGGTTGAATAGTACCAGGAATGTTTATATATATAATTTTAGAAGTGTCGTTATCCACAAACAGAATTCTACGCCATTGTTTATTTATATCTTAAGAAATAGGGTAAAAATACCGTTTGAAGATAATATGTTTAATTATTTTATTTAGTATTTCAACCATCAATTTATTAGAATAACCGTTATTAAATGTTATTTGTCTTATGAATATATTGTTTTATGGTTATGTGCAATTTTTTTTTCAGGTCTTAAAATACTTCACACAGGATATAAAGCATCACAAATAAATAATTTCGAAATTTTAGAAATAAGAGAACATGGTTATAAAAGTAGATGTAATTAACAAGAATTTTTTTTTCTAAACTCTCTTTTAAATATTTTCCCACTTAACTGGTCTTTCATTTTGTAATTCCTGATTCTTATAAACCCAGCCTACTCTTACCCCTCCCCCCTCCTTCCACTTCTTTTTTCCAATTGTAATCTATATTTAATTTTTGACTTCGGTGTATACTTCGTTCATGAAACATGTATTGGTTGTATATAATAAAGTGAAGTTAAAAAAGTTATTTGTTTTTTAATAAAATAAAGTTTAATCGGATAACATTATTTTATATATTTCCATTGTATATCAATGCATACGTACATAATAAAATGTAAACATTATATTTATTTATTAATTGGACAATTTGCATAGCGCCGCTTTTGTGAGATATCACCTCAGGGGCGCTATATTGTAATAATCTACCTTTATATATAGATTTTTACTCTCCTGATGAAGGTGTATATATAATCTAACTTTAAACTTTATTAGATACAGTAACAGTTTTAGGTAAAGAATTACCACCAGTTGGAGCAAAATTCACACCTTTTAATTAAACCGACTGCTAATCTCATCGCACAATTACCCTCCTATTATCCATAAACACGGGTACAATTAATCAATATGTAATAATCTATTATTTCAGTCAACTTTGTTATAACTATCTTTAATTGTTGTGACAAACTATACGATATTGATTCAACTTTTAGACATTGACGGTTGTAACACATATTTAAGCACTGCAAGTCTCCTATGAGCAAATTATATTAGGTACCATAACAGTTAATATCAGTTGTAGACATGTAGTCAACAATAGTGTTTCATTTGAAATAATCCATCACAAATACGTAAAATTTCATTTATTCAAACAACTGTCATTCTTATTATGCCTAAATTGAGCATGTTATTATTCATTAACTCCTTCCTGTTCCGTGTTTTAACAATATATACTCACCCTCTCTCTGTGAATGACCTAATATCTATCTATTAAATGTAACTGTTGTTAGTATCACTTAAACTGGGCGCAGCTCAACCAAGTGCCGCCCGCAGGGCCTAGCAGCAAAAACCCGCGGAGCGGGTTTTTAACTGCTAGTCCTTTTTTAACACAACAAAATGTTTTTTCACCCACAGGATTTCTCTCCCAAACTTTCTTGCAGGACCACCGAAGCGAAAAGGATGCAGCCAAATTATGAAAAAATGAAATACTTAAATTCAGTAAATCACAAAGTAAAACAGCGTCAAAAGTTCAGAACTTATTGTTTTTCTTTTTCTTGTCATTTGTATGAGGTTTTTTATCCAGTTAAGAATTTTTCCTCATAAAACTTATTAATGTAACATAAATTCAGTCAATTAAATACAACCATCAGATGGTGATAGTAATAAGGCTAATCAGCCGCAGTACTAGTTAGTTAGAAACATGAAGGGTCTTGTTATAAGCCCTAGCTAGTTAGAGAATCCATAAAATCAAAAAAAAAAAAACATTTCGGATACAAATGAGCAGTGGTGGGGAGTGAAGAATTTGCCAGTGGCGTGGAGTTGGCACATTTTATGAATGTAAACATATTTTGACAAAATGGAAAAATGTGGCCAACAACGTCCGTTACACAATTGTAAGCTCTAAAGTAAAATATTTCAAAATCCATTAACAACAACATAAGCGTGTGACGGAAACGAGCAATTTATTATAAAAAACAATAGTAAAAATACTTATAATTGAATTCTTGAAGTTGACATCTCTAGTTTTTTTTTTTTACTTTCTTCCTGCTTGGTTTTTACAAAATTTCACACTGCAATTCATCGTTTAAAGGTAAAAAATAATTATAATCATAGGTTATGAACGAACAGTCTGCTCGCGCCGATACTATACTGACCTAGTAAACCACGCCCTTTTTAGCACGGTTGAGGTTATTTTAGGTTTTGTGCCCGATTGCCCAGATGCCATCTCCTCTCCCTTCTTAACTCCATGTGTGGGGCTTAAACTAAAACATTAAAAAGGTAAATCAGTCAATTACAATTTTTACTTTTATCAAATAGCGATTAATGTTTCTTTTCTTTTGCTTTCGTATTCTCACGGGTTTAGCCTGGTTCTGATTTTGCGGAGCATGAAACAGGGCGCATCATTTCATTTTTACAATACACAGGGAAAGCCCAGAGCCAAACGACGCCTGGCTCTAATAAAAATCTGAATCGTGCTCTATTAAATGTTATGTATTATCAGCGCCTTGACTCCTTAGCTCTTTGGCGCCTTGGCAAGTCGGCGCCTGGAGCGGACTGCCCCAATTGCGCCATCACAGGACCGTCCCGTACATCGAGCTTTATTGCGTAGTATAGTGACACATTTAATTGAATATAATATTTTTTTAGTGCGTAGTATCTGTTGTATTAGGCACATTTAATTTTTTAATTTTTTTTTTATTTCCTTTATTTTTTCCCAATTTATACATTTGACATTTAGTAGGCACATTTAATTGAATACAATATTTTTAGTACGTAGTATCTGTAAAATAGTAGGTACCTACATTTAATTGAATATAATATTTTTAGTGCGTAGTATTTGGAGTATACTCGTAGAAGGCACATTTAATTGATTACAATATTTTTTAGTGCGTAGAGTCTGTAGTATCTATAGTAGGTACATTTAATTGAAAATAATATTTTTAGTGCGTAGTATCTATAGTATAGTAGGCACATTTAATAGAACATAATATTTTTTAGTTCATAGTATCTGTAGTATAGTAGGCACATGTAATTGATAATAATATTTTTTATTTTCCTGGAGAGGGGGGGGAGGGGGTGAACCCCACCGACCCCCCTCTCCTGGCTACGCCGTGAATTTTACCATATTGAATATCTTCATCCACTATATGAATTAAATACTAGAAACATCATATATATTTTTCTCGGTTCCATGATAACTCAACACAGTGACAATTCAACACACTTTTAAAAAGAGATATAAAGTCATTAGAAACGATGAAAAAATAAATTAAACCTAACCTAACCTAACCAACTTAACCCAGTAAATAAAGTTTTTGTTTCATCACTTTCCATGACTTTATATAACTTTTTAAAGATGTGATGAATTACACAGGTCTGCAAATCGACATTTATTTTAAATGGTAATGGTTGAATTATATGTATTTCGGTATGCTGAATTCGAGGATGCCATCCATTTCGACCCATCACGTGAGGATTTTCCGCAAAGTGGAAATTAAAATATAGGCAAAACCCGCCTACTTACTTACACTACTTCTGTAGGGAATGTTCAAAAGAAAAAAATCATAAAATTATACAAATTTAATTAATTTTAAGTCATAATATATTTTATTTACATTATATACAATTATAAATCTTTATAAAATCTGTTTTTTTTAGTTTGGAAGCTTCGTTTTGTGCTTTTTCGTTTGTGGGACGTTATATTTTCCCTATGCAGCATCCAGCAGTAGTCGCCCATCATATTAGTATCCCATCGACCTTGATACCTTCTCTCCATTTCCTTGATATCTTGGTGAATATAGCAAAAACTCTCAGAAGAATTTACACAACCTCTTGAAGTCATTTTTGAAACGCACGTTACGAAAGTTGGAACAGAAATAAATTGATGAAAGGGCATAGAAGGGAGTGGGCACCTTGGTAATTCCGGCATTCTCTCATAATACTTATTATGGAAAATCCCAATATATATGATTCAAAGCTGATTAATTTTATCGTCATGAGTTACTAAATAAAATAGACTATAAAACTTAATATTATCTTATAATAAGTTGTAAATAATAAAAATATATATAGTTTAATAGTGGCAAGGATGGCAGGACTATCAATTAAGTTGTTAATGACTCTGTGTAACACAACCAGGTCTGAAATAATTCTCCTGTCAGACAGTGTTATTAGATGCAATTGATTCATCAAACTGACATAATTAATGTAATCAATAGGAATTCCGAGCTTAAAATTTACGTACGTAAGAAATTTGTGCTGAACTCTTTCTATATTATTGGAGTGAACTTTATATAAAGGGGACCAAATAGGTGAATTATACTCCAATTGACTTCTGACTAATGAAATATAGAGGGTTCTCATACAATCTATGAACCTCGTGCTGGCACTGTTGGTGGACGCGGTGGTCTCTCTCGCTGCAGCAGCTGGTACAGTTCCTTCGCCACCTAGGATTCTTGCAGCAGAGTCTCCATCTTCTATCTTCGTCGAGCGTCACAGCGATGCTGCCAAGGTCTATCAAGGAATATGTGAGGATATTGTGTCAGCGCTCTTTATTGGCAGCAGACACATGTCAGCGCTATATTAGCAGCGGACACATACCTGAACGGATGACGAACCTCGTGCTGGCACAGTTGGTGGACGGGGTAGTCTCTCTCGCTGCAGCAGCTGGTACAGTTCCTTCGCTACCTAGGATTCTTGCAGCAGAGTCTCCATCTTCTGACTTCGTCGAACGTCACAGCGGTGCTGCCAAGGTTTGTTATCTATGTGAGGATGTTGTGTCAGCGCTCTTTATTGGCAGCAGACACATGTCAGCGCTATATTGGCGGCAGACACATACCTGAACGGATGACGAACCTCGTGTTGGCACAGTTGGTCTAAATAAAAAATGTAGATCCTAGGAAATAAATTGTACAGCGCCCTTGAGGTGATTTTTCACAAAAACGGCGCTCTACAAATTATCCAATTATTATTATTATTATTTCGGCAATAAACCCCGTTTTGCGTCTTAAGATAGGTAATCCCACAGTATTTTGCGTTTTGCGGAAAAACCTTACGTGATGGAATTTTTTTGATAATTTTCCCGAATTCAGCAACCAAAATTACATGGGAATTACCTCTTTTTTCAAAGAAAAAAAAAACGTTGCAGACCTGTGTTATCATTTTGATGATTTATCCGGTCACCATTTTTCTCAATTGTGTAAGAAATTGCCAAGGGTAAACAGTTCAGCCAATGAACACCCCCCAATGAATGAACAAAACCAGATTATTTCAAAATTATAAGAACTGCATAACAGCTATTAATCTGATATTTTTTACAGTCAATGGAAGTATTGTAAGGTAAATCTTGTGTTTATTTAAATATGTTTTACTGCTACAATTTGAATTAAATGGCATTCATTTACTGGTCTCATCAGATATCAGTTAATATAATTAATCTTTTAAGAGAAATTGAAAATTATTAAAAAAATATAACCTAAATTTAGGTACTTACATTAAGGCGATGCACTACGTCGTGTAATATTTTAAATTGAGCCGCTATCAATAACAACCCTTACATAGGTGGCGATAAGGTTTAAATTCCCGCTCAACACCACCGGCCTGTTTTGATTTATGCAAAAAAAACATGGCCAATAAGTGCCTTTTATTTTATTTTGTGGATGTTCAGGCATAAATATTTAATTTTTTTTCGATCATTTTATAAATAACTTAATTTGCCACATTATAAAATAAAATCATAACCGAAAATGGGTTCGTAAGTAGGAGATTTTGAACTTTAAAGCAGTTTTCATAGGCCTTATACATTATTTTTTTCTGGGCTTATAAAAAGACTTATCAAAAGAAACTCAATTATTTCAAAATGCCAAGATGTATTCTACTTGCAGTGTTTAATTAAAGCATCTGAAACATTTCTAGGCCACCAAATTTTCAAACCAAAAACACATGATTTTGCATTACTACGTATGGCATCGCCTTAAAGAAAAACACCACATGAATGGGTACCTATATACATATATATGTATACGCCTACACTTCTCGAGGAATGATAATATTATACATTCTTCGAAGACATAAACATTACAAGCTTTCCTTAGTGGTGGCTCCTACTAACTTTTTACGATTTTTGAATATTTCCAGAATAAAAATTTCCATAATACAGTATTTGTATACAGGGAAATTTTCTGTTAAAATTTTAAAAGAATGTGCCGATTTGCATTAGAAGACGTTTCTCAAAAATAGTTTATATTAATTAAAACCTGTCATGATTTGTGGTAGGTAGGTACCTAGTTGAATTTCGTGGTCACAAAACGGCGGTTGCCTACTCAAAAATTAACACACGAAATAAACAACAAGCCTATCCCATTACTAATGAAATGATATTTATATGATAGTTTAATAGGCTGATTTGTGGAGGTCACTATTTTTCTAGAACACCATGGTGTCAGGTAGGTACTAGTTAAAATTCGTGGCTACCTCAAAAATGAACACACCAAACAAACAAGCCTATTACTTATAATGGGTAGGCAGATTTATATAACATTTATAGTAGAGGTCAGTTGTTGGATGGGTAGGACATGAGGCCATCGCCCTCTGAAGTGGTAGCCGAGCACCATGGTCATGTGCCCAGTGCCCACCGCCACTACCTACTTCCTACTAGCCACTACTAGCCAGTGAACATTCCGTCCTCGGGTAGTGGCTACTTAACCAGCTATGGCTAGTGGTAGCACTGGGTTGGGCACATGGGTAACCCTCCACTCTTCACCACAGATACTGTACTTCACGATGTGCCTATTGCCTATTGCCGGTGCCCGTACTACACAATCATGACATGTTTATGAAGGTTCACGGTCAAACAACGTTAAATTATTATATAAAGTCCATCGATCGTCGAGCGGTAAACTACGATGAAATATTACGGCATTCCACATATTTCCTCCCGATGTGCTCGGTTTCATAATAAGAATTGCCGAAGAATTTTATAATAAATCTACTTAACTTTTTTTGTATACATCGTTATTCTGGAGACAACTTCAGTATAACCAAATACCCTATAATATTAATAATACGTCCAACTCCAGTGAAAAAGTGGCAATATGTAATATATTATATGTAATCTCTTTTCATTTCAGGTCGTTTACAAGACAGTACCTACCTACCATATTATTGTAGCAATTCTATGTCAACGTCCCAATATCACACTCCTATGCGACGGATTCAACAGCTAGGAAACAAATACTATGATGTTGTTGATATATTTAGTACATCAATTTCAATACATAAGCATACCCTATTGAAGTTTTTTTTTTCACCAAGTAGTGGAATATTTTAATAAAGGTATTTAATTTGATTTGACTAACATATAATACTTTTGTCAACTGAAACAGAAAAAATATTTTGGATTTTTTATGTTTTATGCCTGCATGCTGCGTAGATCAAGTTGAGTGATATTTTGACTTTATATTTATTTTTCTGCAATTGTTTTAATAGTCGTTTCCTTCACTATTTTCATGTATATTTTCGTAAATATTTATATATATATATATATATATATATATATTTTTTTTTTTTTTTTTTTTTTTTTTTTTTTTTTTTTTTTTTATTATTTATTGCATAAGTACATTTTTGTTTATTTGTTACAATATATGATCAAATATTTCAAGACCCCTCTTCCATAGAAGCATTAGCTTGTGGCTGGAAGAGGAGTGTACATTGTTTTATTACAATAAGTAAGTAATTAAAAATAAAATGATTTTAAACTTATTTGAAGTGAGTTATTCTTAAGATTAATTCAATTGGAAATATTTATAAATATATATATGTATGTAAAAGCCTTAATAGGCGTGAAATAAATAAATAAATATCAACAACCCAAGCCGCTAGAGGCGGTAGTGCAGCATATTGACTTTGACATTCCTTTCAATGGCGGCAAATTGAATTTATTTAGTACTAGGTGGCGGTGTTTTGCGTTTTCTAATTTGTATTTTGATCAATATCTATAAATATAAATATGAATAAAAAATGTCCCATTATGTCTGCAGTTTACGGATTTAATAATTATAAACAACATTATATTTATTTATTATATTTATTATATTATATTTAATAATTATAAGACCCAGAGAAAATATTGTACTTATAGGAGATGTTAACCTAGATCTTTTAAATTATCAAAACCCAATTATTATGTCCTATGAAAATATAATGTCTGAAAATTATTTAACCAAATGCATTTGTAACGTAACTAGGGAAGCGGTTCTAGCAGGAAAAGTTACTCGTTCATGTTTAGACCACATATTTGTACGTTTTAACAGCGGATGTCAACAAAGCAATACTCTTTCTTCATGTGTATGTAATAATATTAACATAGCGGATCATTTTTTAACTGCAGTCAATATTAAATATATGGAAAGTAAAAAAGTCGTACAACACGGGGAAAAAATATCGTTTTTATCCCAAAACAAAATTGACAAAAATATTTATAATTTTAAGTGGCATACCTTGCTTGAGGAACAAGATTGCAATATGTTATACACTAAAATTAAAAATAATTTTCAGGATTTGTATGATCAAAGTAAAATCGTTACGTATTATAAACCCAAAAAAAGACCCCTCGCAATAAAACCTTGGATAACTTCTGATATATTAGAAAACATAAAAAAAAAGATTTACTGTACAGAAGGTGGAAAAATACTCCTACCAATAAATTCTTTGAATTAGAATATAAAACTTCCAGAAATAAGGTTACAAAAGAAATCATTAAATGTAAGTCTACCTTTTTCAACAATAAATTTAAAAATTATTTCGGAAATACCAAAAAAACTTGGGATGAAGTAAATAAAATATTAGGACGCAAGTCTAAAAGTAGTTATGACGAAATAATCTCAAAATATATGTTAAACACGCAAAATGAAGAAACCGTAGCAAATAATTTTGTTGAATATTTCACGAGCAGTGGGATATGATACATAAATGTGACTATATAGCTTCGACCGTCAGACCGACAGAAGTTCAACATAGTATGTACCTGCCAAGAGCTACCTGCGAAGAAATTAATATCATTGTTAGCAAACTAAACAATTCAAAGTCACCAGGGATTGACAACATTCGAATGTTTGACATTAAGAAATATATTCATATTTTAGGGCCTGTTATAACTCATTTTATCAATATAATTTTAAAACAAGCAGTGATTCCAGATGAACTTAAAAGTAGTATCATTAGACCGATTTACAAAGGCGGCAAACATACAGATGTACAAAATTATAGGCCAATTAGCATTTTGCCAGCCCTAGAAAAAATACTTGAAAAATACATTTCTACAAAACTTAACAAATATTTAGAATCCTTCTCCCTGCTAGATCCCAACCAGTATGGTTTTCAAAAGAAAAAAAGTACGGAAATGTTGCTTCAGGAATTTTCAAATCACGTAAATCATGAATTAAATTTAAAAAAACATGTGTTGGTTTTATTCATAGATTACTCGAAGGCGTTTGATACCATTGATAAAAATAAACTTTTAGAAACACTGGATGCAATAGGAATACGAGGAAAGCTACTAGTTTTGTTAAAAAATTTATTATCGGATCGACAAATAACAGTAAAAATTCTAAAAAAATTTAGCAAAACAAAATATATTTCAACAGGTGTTGCACAGGGGTCAATTTTAGGGCCAACCCTGTATATTATATACGCCTCAATTATGAGTAAATTGTTTTCTTTCGTTAAACATTTTGTGTACGCAGACGATACGGCACTCGTAATATCACACGAGGATTTGATTACTGCAATGAACCTTATGCAGCTTGATTTTATTGCTCTTCTTAAATGGTCTCATGACGCGGGTCTCATAATAAATGCCAAAAAAACTAAAATTATGCACATAAGATCACCACATGCCAGATACAATTTAATCCCTTCGTTATATACACATACTTTTGACTGCTTACATAGAAATGTTGCACAGCCCTGTTCATGTGAAACCATTGATTTTGTCAAAAATTATGTATATTTGGGTGTTACTATTGACTGCCACATGAAATGGGACGTACACATTACTAATGTTTGTAAACGTCTACGGTCTATTGTGGGTAGAATTTATAAAATAAAATATTTTGTGCCCATAAGTACTTTAAAATTAATCTACCTATCTCTGGCTGAATCCACAATCCGTTATGGAATCACTTCTTGGGGACATTCTTGTAAAACTAATATAAGTTATATCCAAACATTACAAAACTCCCTTACAAAACTGTTAATCCATAAATATACCAATGAACACAGAAGCGACACTAAATTAATGTACAAGTCTCTGAATGTTTTACCTGTCAGAGGATTATTGTTTTATAATATTATAAGTCAACATCTTATACTCTCTGATTCCTTGTATAGGGAAAGAGTTTTACATAAACATAATACAAGATTCACCCAAAATGAAGGACTGGTGGTCCCGAAATGTACCAATAAATACGGTGAAAGAACCTTAAACTTTATTGTACCCAAAATATTTAATAAACTACCAATGACAATTAAAAATATAAACGTTTTTACAGCCAAAGTCAAATATAATCTAAGGAAATGGCTATTAGATAATGAGGATTTATATTGATGCACTACTGAAGACCTTTTTTTCCTAATTGGAATTCACATTCTAGGGAAATGGAAAATCGTTATAAATTTGTTTTTACCTTATGTATATTAAAACCATAGAAGTACTTGTTGATTATATTCATTTGTTCATATTTTCATTTTGTGGTTGTGTTGTTATATGAGGCTTATACTGCTTCTTACATATTTTTATTTATATAATTCTGTAAGTTAACCAATTTATCATTTATTGTTAATTTATCATCAACATTATACATACCTACATACTGTTGACCATTGTACCATGTTATTGAAAAAATGTTGTCATTATGTACCTGCTGACAAACTACATAAGTAGTTTAGCAGGTTAAAAATGTTAATAAATAAAAAAAAAAATAAAAAAAAAAAAAAAAAAAAAAAAAAAAAAAAAAAAAAACACACCTAAATCGTTTTTGGGGTGCCAAAAAACGCTATGTTAGTTGGTGAAATAAAATATGAATTTATTAAAACATAGCAAATAAAATGTTCTTGATTACATAAAAAGTGGATTATACAAATTTTAATATTGATTCAGAAAAGCTGTGTTTAGTTCCTTGTAGCATTCTGTGTTCATGTTGAAGTTATAAATCATCGTCAATATTAACACATTTTATATAATATACATAAATCACATTATGTAATCAATATCATATATAATATACATAAAACACATTTTTTAACATCAGATAGATTTACAAAGTGACAAACAAAAGTTCAAGAATAGGTTAAGAATCATTGATGTTATAAAATACATAGGTTTTTTATATGATCCACAAAGTATTGATTTCCCATAGTGTTAAACAGCTGTTTCAGAGAATTATATGATGTATTATATTAATATTAATAATTTGCATGGTATAGTTTATATTTTGCAGGAGTTCGGAGCAGTCTTATTTACATTTTAGTGTTTTAAATAAGAAAGTTAAATAATGTATTTTGCGTCTGTCTTCTAATGTATGAATTTTTCAGAGTATTTAATATGGAAGGATAATTTATGTATTCTAGCGGGATATCTAATTTAAAATTTATGAAAAATAGAATTCATTTCTCCCACCTTGCGGTAAGCCACTAGTCGCACGAACACTTTACGATTTGATAAATAACTGATTAACTAAATAAACTGGTTAGTTAATTCGAATCAAATGAGTGTGTTTACACTGTATACTTGTTTTGTAAACTTTTTAATAAAAATTATTTAACAATTATTTTTACAAGATTAATTGTTACCCTTTGTGCTATGCATAAAAAAATCTTGTCTAAAACATTAGTTTACCAATAAAATAATAAAAATTATTTATGTTTTTAAAGGTATTAATAGATACTGGCTGTTCACAGGCGTACATCGTACATATTCATAGAATAAAGAATAACACAAGAAATGCCTCGTGGGCGTGTTTCGTGATCCAAGTATTTGCCTAATCGTGGTTTAAATTTCCAATACAAAACTATGTTTACGAAATTCAAATGGGATGGAGATCTACAATGTCAGGCGAGTGTAAGAAGAGAGTGGTGGGCTATTGGGCTAAATGTTTCTTTTTTCCTTTCAAATTTATACGCAAGGCACTTTCTTCTTTATTCTATATACATAGCCCTATGTAAGTACATACTAAATATTATAATATTATAGGGTTCTCAGGAACTGCAGATCACTCCTCGCCACGAAAGAAGCCTTCCTTACGATATCCCAGCACTAACCGCAATGTGTATCTACAATACAAAGTGTTTTTATGAAAAAACACAGTGGGAAAAATCTGACGTATCCCTGAAGATTGCCACAGAAAACAACAGTTTTTTTAATCATTGACGAAGGAGATAATTTTACTGAACGTAACATGTAAAAGAACAAGACAGGGAAAATAAAGTTTACCTTAAAAATAGATCTTATCTGCACGTGCGTTACACGCACAACAATAATAATTACTAGCAGTTAAAAACCCGCTCCGCGGGTTTTTGCTGCTAGGCCCTGCGGGCGGCACTTAGTTGGGCTTCGCCCAGTTTACTAACAACAGTTACATTTAATAAGTAGATATTAGATCAATCCGAGCGCGGACAATGAGAGGAACACCCTTCACCCCAACATAAATCTTGTCAATGAGAAAAATGTTTCCTCTCCCATACCACCGAAATGATTTCATTTTTAAATCGAAGTTAAATTGAAAAAAAAAAAAAAAATATATATATATATATATATAATATATGTAATTCGGAAATAAAAAATATCAACATATTACAATATTAAATATAACTTTGCTGAAATAATAAACTCTTACCAAAAGATTGTCAAAGTAAATAATTTTTTTTTTAAATATAAAGGATTATTTTATTGGGATAATTCCTAAAAATCTACATATTTGGGTGAAATAGTATTACGTTCTTACCAAAAGATTGTCAAAGTAAATACTCATACAACAAAACTCTCTTAAAAATTTTTCAAAGAAAAAATTCTTAGGCAGAAAAACCTTACATGTGGGATAAATTGACCTGAAAAACCAAACTATTGTAAGCAAGTACCTACAATTTATTATACTTTTATTTTTTACAATTTACAACTTAATATTATATACTTTCATTAGGAAAAAATCTCTTTATAAACAATATTGTCCGTATACCAATCAGTCAGAATTTGCCCTTGTCTGGAACCGTCAATAATCTGTATAAATAACGATGACTGCGTTCATACTCTGGAACAGGTAACGTACAACTGTCCATGAGAAAATACTGGTTCAGGAAGTAACAGTCCAACCCGTTCAAAAGTTTGTCCTTGAGATTTATTAATGGTCATTGCATAAGCTAATTTAACTGGAAACTGTTTCCTGCACATATTGAATTGTATTGTAACATCAGACAAAGTGTTTAAGTAAATTCTAGGAATGAAATGTACTGTACCTTTTCTGTTCCCCGTAATGATTTCGGATTGAATTAAGTTACAGCTGAAATTTTTAATAACCATTCTTGTTCCATTGCAAAGGCCATCACCAACAGATAAATTTCTAAGTAACATAATGATGGCACCAATTTTAAGATTTAATATGTGTGGTGGGAAGCCATTTGGGTTTATAGAATTTAAATATTCAACAGGAAAGTTAGCCTGCTCGTTATAATCTAAATTTCCTTCTTCATTAATGATGGTATCAACAGAATGAAAAGTCTTCATTTGTCCTTCTAATCGTTGAAGTACATCCTCATTGATTGCACAAACATGACTATTTTTGGGGCACAAAATGGTACGTTGACTCATCACTAAGGCATCAGCAGTGGTATGTGTCTTACCATATATACATTGAATAATATCTTGGCAAATATTTACATTGGGAATAAGCACAGAGGACTCTAATGTTCCTTCTACGGGAGGAAGTTTTCCATCTCCCAAGTCCAAAAGCCATTTAGAAAATATGTTTTCACTTTCTAAAGCTCTGACATTTGTTTTTAATTGAAAAGTTTTGAAATGGTACCAAAGTATGCTGCTTTTTATGCAAGCGGCAATTAATTGTCCTCGTGAAGCACGTCGACACACTGGAAGGATCTGACGAAAGTCTCCGCCCAAAACAATAACTTTGTTACCAAAGACAGAATCACTTCCCATGATATCACGTATAGTACGCTCAATTACTTCTAAAGCTACACCTGGAGCCATTGGTGCTTCATCCCATATTATAATATCTGCTTCTGTTATAATTTTCCGGTTCTTTGATGTGACCTTACATGTTGTATTGTCCTGTAAACTGAGGGGTAAATTAAAAGCAGTATGACACGTTACCCCACCTGGAAGCAAGATAGCTGCAATGCCTGTCCAAGCGACTGATAAAACTTTTTTACCTTTTCCTCTTAGAGTGTGAATTAAAGTTTCGTAAAGGTATGTTTTCCCTGTTCCTCCTGGGCCATCAATGAAGAAACATTTATTGTCATCATTTTCATCTGAAAAAAACTTATTCAAAATAGAATTATATGCTTGAAGTTGTTCGTCATTGAGTTTGGCAGCCATCAATTCACCTAAAGTGTTTTCAGAAATTACATTAAAATCAGTCACTTGTCCAAAACTGCAACTTTCATCAGGTTCAGGTAAGCCCTGCATTCTGCAAGATGAATTCTCCTTCATAAGCATATCCTGTATGTTTAAAAGACAAAGATTAATAGCTGTTTCTTCAGCAACACCATGATGAAAAAAATCTTCAGACATACATTTGTTGAAATCATTCCACAGCTGCAACGGGTCCGAAGGGATACATTGTATTAAAATTAAAACAAATAGATGTCGAAGAGTTTTAGGCATCAAATTCAATGAAGCCTCCGTCATGCACTGCGTCCATTCTCCTATGTCATCAATGAGCTTCAGTTCATGCGCCGCATCACGAAAAGTAGCTAGTAAATTACCATCAACAGTTCGCAAAGATTCAAAGGATGTAGCTCCAGCCACCTTTATAAGAATCAGCCGTAAATGATACAGTTCTATATTTCTAGGAGAAATTGAAGGTATTCGTCCAATGATTTTGCCACCTCCCCGCTGTCGTCTCGTCCACTTTTTACCAGCTGAAAAGACATAATTATTTGGTACATCTTGATACAGAATAGAGCGTCCCTCAATATCTTGAAGATTCAATTGGAACCACGCTGTTAAAGAGGTGTTCCTTGTAGATGCTTCCCTGAGAGCCTGTTCCTCCCGCCCCTCTACAAAATACACAGATTGGCTGTCGGGTAAATGTAAAGCCAGAATTAAAATTGAGTGAGATTGATCATGTATAGGATTTTCCATAATTTTCCAGACAGCTTCAGGGGCACTTACATATCGACAATTGATATATTGCTTAATTTCATCATATTGAATAACCGCACTCTCCAAATTTCCAGCTTCTTGTCTTATTTCGATTCTAGCACAATCAAAACCTTTAGATATATATTTATGAATATATTTAATACTGGCCACTGAGGAACAAATTTCAACATTAATATGAGCATCATATTTTTTGCTAAGGTATGCATTATATGGAACAACAAATCGATTGTCGATACGTATATCCCGAACAACGTGATTTTCAGAAAAATTATCACGTCTCCTGTACTCTGGGTAGCCTGCGGAATTATTATCAGTAGAATCTTTAAATGATTTGGGGAATTTTTTAGAGCACTTACCGTTTACCATGCAGACTGACCTTGGATTAAGTACGCCACATGGTCCATGAATGTTATTTTTTAAAATAATATGGTACAAAGCCGAATTCTTCGGATGGGGTAGTTCTGCAGATACGGCATTATCAATATCAGAAGCTGTATACAACTTATCTTGGCTGCAAAGTGTAAACACGCCATGTAGATGAGGGAGTCCTCTTTTTTGCTGTTCAATTGTATAAACCCAACAAATTACCTTTCCAAAAACATGTTTCTCAGTCATATCATGAATAAATTCCTTGACTTTTAGATGGAAAACCTTGGCTACTATATCAGGCCTGTCCGCGGCCGATTGATAATGTTCCAATTCGGTTTGTATTTCTGGCCATTTGGGATTGCATGTAAACGTTATGAATAGATCAGGACGACCAAATTTACGTACCATTGCCATTGAATCTTGATAAAGTTTATTCATATGGCGTGGTCCACCAGTAAATGAAGATGGAAGAATGACTATATTACCTGCACGTACTCCTCTATCAGTGGCTAAATTTCTTACATGGTCTTGCAAACCTTGGTAGCATTCCACTCTGAGTTGTCGTTGGTTTTTCCTTATGTAATCTAGGCGACCAGATTCATAAATAATGTAAGCATGAATTAAATACTGTTGAAAAAGTTTACCCGCATAATGGATTGGATTAAATATGTTTCTTCGCACTGCTAATTTACTTGCATAAAACTGCATGGCAGTTACAGTATGACGTTGAGCAGTACAGAAATCAGCATGATGCTGAAAGCCTGGGGTCCAACCACATTCACCTGATGGAAATAGTAGTGGGAAAACCATAGGATCTAAATGCTTTGATAAAGTTGCCACCCTTTGAAGTCCTTCAACATTTTTAGGATAAACAGCGATATCTATACCCGATGGTAAATTCCCGTCTCTGTCTGCTACATATACCATGGCGATATCGTGAGAACTGGTTGGAGCATTGTACCTCCGTTGGTCATCAGCTGATGAACGTGTAAATAATAGACGTATATCTCTCACCTGCCCACCGTCAGCCGCAATGCGTAATTCTTCTTCCTCGACAGCTTCTTTTAGTTTCTTATACTGATGAGCATAAGGGCTTATTTGGCGTATTTCGCTATCAATTATTTGCATTATATTTTGATAGCAATCGGCATTAGATGGATGACTCATACGCACTCTAACAGCCTCATCAGGATCATATACATAAAGCTGAGCATAGGAAGGTATTTCACCTTCAACATGTATACTTCTGGAAGTCAAATGATAAACCTCACCAGAAATTTTTAAACAATATGGACCATTACCTGGGATATTAGCTATTTGCGCTCCAAATGAGGCAAATCCATTAGCACTGTTATATTGACGAATAAAATTCCTAAAGTTTTTAGATTGACTACAATCTCCTGTCAATAATGCGTTGGAGGATAAGCTAAAATTTGTGGTATTATTTTTCCATTATGACAGCAAGAATGTAACAGTTTACCTTTTTCAACTTCAAAATGAAGCGCCTTGCAATGCTCGATTGTACATTCTTTAGACATGACGCCGAAATAATTCTGTTCTGGAAGCACATAATTTGGATTATTGATTAAAGCACACTTCAAGAATACATTACATCTATTTGCTGTGGAAAACCGCCTTCTGGAATTATTGTGTTCAATTTGATTATCAGTCATATATTCTATTCGTCTTCTGGCACTTCGATCGCTCGGTAAACGTCCCTCTCTCATTCGAACATTCCGAAATTCGGCCAATTCTGGTAAAATATTGTCCACATTCCTTTTAGCCATAGTTATTAAATTGAAATAATAATCTGAAAACAAAATATTTATTTTAAGTGACTCACAGGAACTTTTTAAAACAAATTTCTAGGTTAGCACGTCAATAATTATGTAATTACCTAGATATTAAACATGATAGCGCATGGGGTCGGTGTTGTAATATCAACAAATAATTAATTACGTAAAGTATCGAGTGGAGCTGGTTATTTTTGCAGCCGGCTTTAAATGGTGGTAATGGTGGATTTATAATTATATTTATTATTTATAATTATAATATATCTCACATTAACATACATTGCTTGACACTAACTGGCTATAAAAGTTTTTTACAATGATTGGAAATCCATATACGCTGGCAACATTGGACAATCTGTCTTTCGCGTGAATAATGATAAACGTCAAATTTTAATACGTAATTGTGGATAATTTTTACTGTAATGTAATGAATCCAATGGATTGTCAACTTTCTAAAACATATTTTCTTCGATATTTTCCAAAAATTATATGAGCATCGTGTCATTTTCAAATCGTGCCTAATTTTCAAGTTAGCGGAATTTAACTGAAACAGACAATTTAAATTTGACCAATCAGAGGGCCTACACCGTCCAGACGCTAGAGTATTAATAATAACTAGCAGTTAAAAACCCGCTTCGCGGGTTTTTTTCTGCTAGGCCCTGCGGGCGGCACTTACTTGGAATTCGCCCATTTTAAGTGATATGAACAACAGTTACATAAAAGATAGATATCAGGTCATTCACAGAGAGAGGGTCAGTATATATAGTTAAAACACGGAACAGGAAGGAGTTAATGTATAATAACATGCTAAATTTACGCATAATAAGAATGACAGTTGTTTAAATAAATGAAATTTTACGTATTTGTGATGGATTATTTCAAATGAAACACTATTATTGACTACTATTATTGTCTACAACTGATATTAACTGTTACCGTACCTAATATAATTAGCTCATAGGAGACTTGCAGTTCTTAAATATGTGTTACAACCGTCAATGTCTATAAGTTGAATCAATATCGTATAGTTTGTCACAATTAAATATAGTTATAACAAAGTTGACTTAAATAATAGATTATTACATATTGATTAATTGTACCCGTGTTTATGAATAAAAGGAGGGTGATGCGATGGTTGTGCGATGAGATTAGCAGTCGGTTTAATTAAAAGGTGTTAATTTTACTCCAACTGGTGGTAATTTTTTACCTACAACTGTTACTGTATCTAATAAAGTTTAAATTTAGATTATATATACACCTTCATCAGGAGAGTAAAAATCTATATATAAAGGTAGATTATTACAATATAGCGCCCCTGAGGTGATATCTCACAAAAGCGGCGCTATGCAAATTGTCCAATTAATAAATAAATATAATGTTTACATTTTATTATGTACGTATGCATTGATATACAACGGAAATAGATAAAATAATGTTATCCGATTGAACTTTATTTTATTAAAAAACAAATAACTTTTTTAAAATCACTTTATTATATACCATCAATACATGTTTCATGAACGAAGTATACACCGAAGTCAAAAATTAAATATAGATTACAATTGGAAAAAGAAGTGGAAGGAGGGGGGGGAGGGGTAAGAGTAGGCTGGGTTTATAAAATTAGGAATTACAATATGAAAGACCAATTGAGTGGGAAAATATTTAAAAGATAGTTTATAAAAAAAATTCTTGTTAATTATATCTGCTTTTATAAACATGTTCTCTTATTTCTAAAATTTCTAAATTATATATTTGCGATGCTTTATATCCTGTGTGAAGTATTTTAGACCTGAAAAAAATAGCATGTAACCATAAAACAATATATTCATAAGACAAATAACATTTAATAACGGTTATTCTAATAAATTGATAGTAGAAATACTAAATAAAAAAATTAAACATATTCTATTATCGAAGAAAGCAAACACTTTGTGGCTTGACATTATACAAAATGAAAACAAACACTTAGTTTTAAACCACTTTATTTTGATGTATATTCGTCGACCGGTCTTCCCTTTGTCTGTCTTCCCTTTGCATATCTAAACTTCCTTCAGAAATAAGGCCGGCCTTCTATACTAACAATAACTTAGCAAAAATTTTAATTAATTCTAAAGACAAAGAGGATCAATTAAACCACTCTGGCGTCTATAGACTAAATTGCAACGATTGCCCAGCAACCTATATAGGTAAAACCGCGCGAAATATAAATATTAGAGTTAAAGAACATATCAGGTGCTTAACACACACAGGTTTCTCAGAATTTGCCGAACATTTAATCAATACTAACCACACATTTAATAAAAATACGGGAGTCCAAATAATTCATAAAAATAAAATAGGATTACGCCTGAATAATTTAGAAGCTTTGGAAATTTCTAAATCAACTAAAAATAATTCCCAAATTTTAAATAAACAGATAGAACTAACTAACAGCCCGATTTTAAAGTTGTTTCCTTGCTCCAACCTAACCCGTAACCACCACCCTTCCTTTGGTCCTCCCCCAACCCCTCCCCCTACCCCTCCACCAACCAGTCTCTGATGTTCTCTCTCTCTACTACATACTTTCTCTTTCTTTCATGTTTACCTTATACCTTGCTCTGTATTATAATTTAGTATTATATTTTATTGTCCTGATGAAGATTGAGTCCAATCGAAACCGGTCGACGAATATACATCAAAATAAAGTGGTTTAAAACTAAGTGTTTGTTTTCATTTTGTAAACATATTCTCTTCAAACGGTATTTTTACCCTATTTCTTAAGATATAAATAAACAATCCGGATTAAAGCATCGCAAATAAATAATTTTTAAATTTTAGAAATCAGAAAACATGTCAATATAAAATCAGATATAATTAATGGGCAAAAAAATATATAAATAATAATGAAAAATGCCATTGCAAAGTTTAAATAAACTTCCAGAAGAAATCTTCTTATGAAACGCTGGTCAAGTAATTTTGCATATTTAAATATTCGCGCCAGCCACTTTCGGTTCGTTCTTTCACCGCCAGAGGAGCGCTCTGTCGGCCAGCTATTGCCGGCCATATTGAATGAACGCGTGCTTTTTTCGTCAAACGTCAAACGTAATCACGTAATTGTGGATAATTTTCACTGTATTGTAATTAATCCAATAGATCATGAACTTTGTAAAACATATTTTCTTCGATATTATCCAAAAATTGTATGAGCAGAAACGATATTTTTGAATAAATATCGTATTACATGTGGCGATTCTATTTCAGTATGAAATCGTGTCTTAATCTTTAAAGTCTTATTTAAACACAATTTGAATTTGACCAATCACAGGACCTACACCGTCCAGACGCTGGAGTATTAATAATATCAGATAATAATTATTATTATTATTTATCGTTTTTATCTTACGTACCCATTTCATTACCAAGGACGGGTTGTTTCGCAGAAATTCTAATGTATCAGGGGCGACGCGTTGCCAGCTTCCAAGCTAGGGAGGGAGGGTTGGCAGTTCATTTGTTTATAGAGCTTACAAGGAAGTAATCAGAATAAACTAAATATATTTAGATACTAGCTGACGTGTACCCGGTGTTGCTCGGGGTTATGAACAGGAGTTTGGGCCTTTTAAAAGCCGTAAACCAACAAGAAAACAAAAAACAACAATTTTTCTATAATTTTACTAACGAAGTTCGTGCAAGACAGCGCCTTGCCACCTAATCGTAATTTGGGGATATTATATGAGTATTTATGGCAAAGTTACAAATAATTGAAAAAATCTAAATACCGTCATTTTAATTTTAATCCGTGAATTTTTGAATTTAAAAATATTGGAATCATCATTATAATATAATGCTTGACTTGATATTATTGACTAAACGGAATGATCGAAATCAATTTTGGAATTTTCCGCCCACACACCCTCTCACCAGAGCGTCTAGAAAATTGATGCCTGAACGTAACGCTTGGAGGTAACCCCCTGGAAAATTAATATCGGCTATGCATTCAACTACATTATATTAAATATAGTAACAAAATTATTTAAATAATGGTGTTCGTACATATTTCATTTCAATATTAATTAAATTAGTAAAATAAATATAATAAGAAATAAATATTCTAAAAATCATTAAGAATGAAGAAAATTAGCCGAATATGGGCAACTTATTTTCCAGGTGGTAAAGTTCGAAGCAATCAAAATGAAGAGTGCGACTACAAGCCCCGCAACGACAGACAGTTGGATTTACTACGTGGTTATTTATTACGTGTTCAAAGTTTCATAATATGTGACAAATTATAGGCGGAGAAGTAGGAATTTTCGAAATATTTGATGTGTGAAACCCGCTGACAAACTACTAATTTTAATTAATATCACTCACAAAAATAGAGCAAAACCGCTATGTTTGAGGATACTAGTTCATAAATAAACCACTCACTAGATGGATATCTTCGGGCTTATTGTATGAAAAAAGTTTGAACATAACTTAACCACAGATATACCAGCCCTACGTAGCGGTGATGATAGACAAGGTAGAGAAAATCAAGGCCATTTCACAAAAGGTGCGACCATAGACAATATAATTGCACTCAGTCTACTCCATTCATTATTTAGCCCAAAAAACTTTTCAATATAAAAACGCCCTTGTAGCAGAAATATATCGAAATCTTTCCTAATGACAAGTTTCCATCTATCAAAGCATTGTCATGAGAAAATGGACTATCGTATGAAAACGATGTATCGTTCTTTACAGCTCAGAGACGAAAAAACCCGAAATGAATTATTCAAATTTCCTTATAAAATGAAAAAGAAATTCGAATAAATTAATTAAACGAAAATAACACAGAAGAAAATTTGCAACCAAGAAAGAAGAATATCTACAACAGTCGAATTCTGACATTTTTCTGTTAATCTTGCTAAAAAAAACTCATGGTTACATGGGTTTCGATATTTTTAATTTCACCAAAACAATAAGATAAAACAGGATAATCATTAGTAAATAATATGAATAAGATGTAATATATAACATTTATACATTGTGGACGTCATGATGAAAAAATCATATGTTTGTATAATGCCTATTGACATGCCTATACCTGTCTTTGATGGTTTGTGTGATTAAATAACTGTGTGAAATTTTACAAAAAAAAATCAATATATTATTTAATAATATGAATGCATACATATATATTATTTATTAACATAATAGACAAATTTAATAATTAAAAACAATTTACAAAAATGTGTTTTGCACATCAACATTGACGATGATTTATAGCTTCAACTTGAAAAACGATTGGTACAAGGAACTAACACAGCTTTGCTGAATTAACCTTCAAATTTTAAATTTTTCATGGCATAATCCACTTTTATGTAATCAAGAACATTTTCTTTGCTATGATAATGAACTCATATAACAACGTTTCAAAACAACAGGGAGTGTTTTGGTTTTATGTAATTATTATATCCGAAAACTGCATACACAGAACCTAGAAGTTTGTATTTATATTATATACTTATCGATAATCTTCTAACATTTTTCATAGCCTAGATCAATCTTATCTACTTCTACCTAGATCTGGTTGAGTTTTTTATGATAAATTTATGAACTTTCCTGATCTTGGCATGAAAATATCCTAAACTAGCGCAGACTAGTGAAAAATCGTTGGATATTCTAATTTTAGGATTTGTGAAGCTCATGTATATATAAGAAAATGTGAATTTGTGAAGCTCATGTATATATGATGAAAAGAAGAAATCGCGACATCTGTCCACTCTCAAACATTTGAACCAAACAAATACAAATTTTGAAAAATAAAAATTAAATAATTTTTGTACCTACTTTAACGCTGGCTGAAATGATTTGATACTTATTATCAGTTCCAATTTTCAAAATTGAAAGTTAAATAATTTACGCATTCCACAAAAATACATAGGAGTATTTCACATCACTCACGCTACAACCGAAATTAGTATATTAATTATTTAGGTTTCATAATTTTAATATTTTTACCAAAGCGAAAAAAAGAGACAATTTTTTTTTAGAAATGGATTATATTATCTATTGATAATAAGAACACAAGTATGTTCGCTGCAGGTTTTAAATTCTTCTAAAACTTTCTAAATTTGCGAAACGCTTTGTGGTAGGTACTTATGAATAATTTCTTCGCTGATCGTGCAAATGTGCAAAATGTTGGGGAACTTAATAAACATAAATAGCTCAAAAAGTCGCTCGAGAAGAGGTCTAAGGAATAATACATTGAATTAAAAATACTTTTTATTTCTTATATCCGAGACTTGTAGAATATAATTTCTGGCTATTTCAAAATACATTTATCTATTTGAATTTCACTTTTGTTGTCGGTAATAAATCAATGCAAATGTTGAAAAGGAAATCAACACAATCCGATCGAGCTGAAACTCGGTAGATATACTCGTTGTCTATAGCTCAACTGTCGATGAAAATGCATTCTACCAACTTATGGTGGCAATCACGTTCACATACACACTCACGAATTTCTAGGATGCCATTACAGCAGTTAATATACGAAATAAATGTAGGTCCTGTCTGAGTTGTCGACTCCAGTTCCTGGGTAGGAAGGTTCAATCCTCAGTCAAACAAGCTTAAAATTTTTTTTTTTAAGCTTTAAAAGACATGGAAAATAGGTGTATAATGTATAGATAGTAAAAAAAAAATTACCGGTTGATTTTTTTACTGTGACTACGGTGTCCGGTGTCCTGTGTCCTGCATAGGAAGATTTTAGTTGGTTGACTCTAAAGGCTATTTTTTATTGTGACTACGGTGTCCGGTGTCCTGTGTCCTGCATAGGAAGATTTTAGTTGGTTGACTCTAAAGGCTATTTTTTATTGTGACTACGGTGTCCGGTGTCCTGTGTCCTGCATAGGATGATTTTAGTTGGTTGACTCTAAAGGCTATTTTTTATTGTGACTACGGTGTCCGGTGTCCTGTGTCCTGCATAGGAAGATTTTAGTTGGTTTACTCTAAAGGCTATTTTTTTCATCATCTTTCAATGATTATTATATTTATTTATTTTTTATCTATTATATCACTCACTTTTATGTATCTATCCAAAATCTTTAACGGTAACCGCGGCCTGTCGGCGCGTACCCAAGAAGTGACCCGAACGACCAATAACCCTCTGTAGTTCAAATTTTATACTACTCCCGGAGAAAAGGTGAAACTGTTGATAGCCAGTCAATTATAATGAACTGACTGCATTTTACCCGGGGTAATATGAAACATTACTAACTTTAGTTAGGAAAATAATTAATTATTATATAATTATAAAAAAAGTAATTATTTTCATAACAATCATTGTGATACGCTAAGTATTAATAAATCCCTGATTTATCACAAAGAACCATTTATTTATATTCTCCTTCCACGACGAGTTGGAGAACTGTTTGTGGGAACACAAAAAAATTCTTTTTAACTTTTCGTTCTATTTGGCAGTACGAATCAGTCAGTCAAACGTCACATTAATAGTAAGTAATAAATAATATTGGGCGGTATTCTCTTGATAGCTTATCCATAGGATAAGTTATGTTAATAAACAAACAAATAAGACTAGCAATATGTGTAAAACTCGGCTAACTTTTCCGATATAGGGGGTACTGCATTATCCTCTTTATAGCTTGTCCAAAGGACGTACGTAAATAAACAAACAAATAAATTCTCGCGATATGTTTAGAAGTTGGCTAACTCATCCAATATAGGGGGGTATTTACTATCCTATTGATAGCTTATCCGTAGGTTTTTTTTAAATGTGAATACCGCACAAGAGTCTCAAATGCTCCCAACCGTCTGGAGCCAGTGAGACTGTGGCTTCCCCAATTGGGGTATGCAGCGAGGCTGAAGATACTGGGGAGGGGGAGGAAGGTGGGGGAGTACCTGGCTATTGAGATCTGGTCACCAAACACAGCTATTTCAATGCCATTTCAAGCAACGTTTCAATTCTGAATGGTGGTCTCACACCAGGGCGATACTGTGTGCATCTTCCACTCTGGAACGTGCCGCAAGTATACAATATATTATTTTGAAATGAATAAATAGTGAAATAACAAAAATCCATCAAATAAAATTTACAAATAGATTTGAACCCGCGACCTTCGATTTATTTATTTATAAAGTCCGAGTTTCATTATGTCTCGCACGAATTAGTATCTTCACAATCATTCAAATTTAAAACCCCACCCGCGTAGGCTCAGATAAGGGATAAGTTACGTTACACACCGACAACATAGGAAAACTTTATCACATTTCCAACAGGATTGTATTATTATTATTTGATGATAACAGTAGATAAATGTTTTTGGCGAATATAGAAAACTTATTGACGGCACGTGTACGTAATACCTATCTAGGGGCGATAACGCAAGGCGCCACCACGACACTACGCCTACTGTCTGCTGACCCGGCTTACGGCTCACGGCTTACGGCTCACGGCTCACGTGGTGAACTACTATACGTGTGTGTAAAATACTATACATATATTATCTTACTGAACACAATATCTTCTAAGTTATAAGTAAACGTGGTAATAGTAGATATATAACTGCAAAGTATGTAAGTAGGTACTCATTTTGATTACCGTGGCAAGTTTTTAATAAAGCCTAAAAAGTCATCGTAAACATTTTTGTTTTTTTTTTTTATTTTCCATTATGTTTGGTAAACACCATACCAGTCAATGAAGGATAATGGACTCTGTGTCTTCCAATAAATGTTGTGAGACCCAATGTAGGGTAGGGGAATGGGAAGGTTAATCCGGTTATTGAACATATATGGAAACATTTTACACACCCGTCGGGTTTTGAGTACATGAACTCTGTGCACAAATTAATATCACACCGCTCAGTTCACGAGTTAACAATTGATGCAATATTCAAAGCATAAACATATAAATAATAACAACTAATTAAAAAAAATACTTATGATAATTACCTTCAAAATACAACTAGTTTTAAAGAAAATAAATAACTTTGTTTACACCACTCAAAACAATCGACATGTTTTGAAACCAATAGTTGTTCCGTCAAGACAAACATTTGATGAAAATTAATAATAATAGACAAATAAGAACCTACAGATAAAAGGTTTGAAAATTAACCGCGATTGACTAGTTATTGTTAAAAAATTATTATTATAAAATGGGTCTTTATTATACTAATTATACAGGATTTTCCAATAAGAGGTGTTATTTTGATATTCAATCTTCAAAGATCAATGGTTTCGTTGCTTGTGTGGCACGTAGCGCCGTCTTCTTGAAAGTAAACGGTGTCCAGATCAATATCTTCCAATTTCGGCCATAAAAAATAATTAATCATCTCTCTATAGCGCAATCCATTCACCGTAACTGTTGCTCCAGCCTCATTTTCAAAAAAGTAAGGTCCAATGACTCCGTCGGACCATAAATCGCACCAAACAGTCACACGTTGAGGATAAAGAGGATTTTCAACAATAACTCTTGGGTTTTCCGAGCCCCAGATGCGACAATTTTGCTTGTTGACGAAGCCACCGAGGTGGAAATGGGCCTCATCACTCAAGATGATTTGCATTTGATTCACTCAAGTGAATTTTAATAATTTCAATGCATTGTTGAAGCGTGTATCGTTCCATTTTTATTAATGGCGTAGTTTCTACTTGTCAAATGTCAAAAAATGACAGCTTCAAAAGTAACATCTACTGAAATAGCGGGCTATTCAAAATAACACCTCTTATTGGAAAACCCTGTATAATATACAAAATATAGTAAAATATAGTAAATAATTATTACTGTATAATATAGTAAAATGGATATACAGTGTATATCCATTTTACGTATTAATAAAATGGATTTACAATTAGATAACTTTAGGAAAGTGTTAACAGTCAGTTATATAATAATTTATTTTTTTAAATATCCATATCTTAAATTTATTTTCTCTTTAATATCTTTTTTTTTCCATAATAATTTATTTTTTATAATTTTTTTATACTATTCTTAATAATATCCGTTATATATTTATCTTGGCGAAGAAACCATTGGTTTCGAAACATTTTAATTATTTTGATAGTGGTGTTTACAAAATTATTTATTTTATTTATTAAAATGACGCCACAAAGCGAATTTGCAATTACTGAAGAAGTTGATTAGTTTTGTTCTGATATATATTGGAGGAGAAGAAATGGTCGCAGCATTTCCTATGCATTATTTTATTGTTTATTAGGAAAAGTTTATAAAAGAAAAATAAAACAGAGGTCATGATTCCATCATGCTTCCCTTTTTGAACCACTGAAAATAGCAATGGATGAGGAATAACCTTTTTAAGGAAAATAGGCTTCAATTATTGTTAATAACTAAATACACATATATGTAGGTACCTACCAAAGATATTAGAAGAACGAGATGTGCCATGAGCAGTTCATACTGTGTGGAATTGTTTTGCCCAGTGTCGCCGGTTTTGTTCACCAATACTACTGCACACCTTCGCTTACGCTAAGGTATCCGCACTAATACATAGAACAGATTTCTGTGCGTACACGTCCCGATACCGTTCAAAGTACCCTAATTAGGTAGTACTCCGCCTACGGTCCGGCGGCCAACATAGCATATCTCGTTCTTCTAATATCTTTGGTACCTACCATACCCGTAGTCTACAACGGATGTTTCGTGTAAAGCCCAGCTTGTCACAATTTTAAGGTACATTACCAAAACAGGAAAAGTCACGGAAAGATTTGTGAAATATTCCAAATTGTCGGACAAATCTGCAACGGGTGTAGCGAGCGAATTGAGGAGTGTGCTTGAAGAATGCGGTGTAAAAGCTAACCAACTCGTGGCTCAAACATATGACGGTGCCGCTGTTATGAAAGGCCGGCTCAATGGCGTTCAGGACCAGCTAAAGATACATTTTCCGTATGCCCATTTTGTACACTG
This sequence comes from Hesperophylax magnus, assembly GCA_026573805.1. Lineage (NCBI taxonomy): Eukaryota > Metazoa > Arthropoda > Insecta > Trichoptera > Limnephilidae > Hesperophylax > Hesperophylax magnus. The sequence continues at coordinate 17,605,891 of JAIUSX010000049.1, forward strand.
TTACCCACATCAAATTAATTTAATAATGCAGCAGCTATGTGCCACAACCCATAAGGAATTGAAAATATTTTTTGCCAACCTTTCTGGATTTTCTTCCGTCTTCTCGGTTTCTTCGAAGCGTACGTGCGTTCTAGATGAGGTGGTCAAATCTAGAATGCCGAGAACCATCACAACACGATGGAATTTTTCAAGTCGCATAGTGAACACCGTTAACGAAAACTTGGAAGAGCTCAAGGAATGTCTCCTGAAATTTCAAGATGAACCTGGATGGGATTCAGTCACTATAAATGAGGCATGTGGACTCCTAAATCTCTTAGGTGACAGAACTTTTTGTAGTCTTCTTTCTTTTTTTGCCCGAATTATGCCAGAAGTAGATATATTGTTTAAACAATTACAAAAAACAACGGTTGACAATATTACTGCGTGTTCGCAGCTACTACTATATATATTGCTATACCTACTACTATATATATTGCTATACCTACTCTACGCAGCTACTACTATATATATATTGCTATACCTACTCTATTTTAAAACAAGAGTTCAAGAAGTGCGGGAAAAAACTGACAAATTCGCAACTATGCATGATACCTTGCTAAGCAAGAGAAATTTCTCCCTAATAGATTTATCCCGCATCATGAAAGAGGCTTGTGACACGATACTTATTAATATTGAAGATCGATTTTCAAGTTGTGACCACCTTTCTGCAGCCAAATTTTGACGTCAATTTTTTTAATGCATATTTAAAAAAAGTTTCCCATTGAACATCTAAAAATAGCAGTCGAATATTACCCAATTTTAGATGAAAAAAAAATGCGAACTGAGCTTGAAATTCTTTACAGTCACACTGAATTGACCAAAAATATTAAATCAGCTACATCTCTACTGCAATCGTTACAAGAAAATAACGTCACAGACATTTTTACTGAAGTAACGAAACTTCTCCATATAATTATTACCACCCCAATGACGACTTCAGAATCTGAGAGATGTTTCTCAACATTAAAACGTGTTAAAACGTGTTGGCGAAACACCATTGGAGCTGAAAGATTGAATGCACTGGCAATGCTTTCAATAGAGAATGATTTCATCAACGCCATACCAGAATTCAACAACAGTGTTATCGATCGATTCGCAAAAATGAAGAACAGAAGAATTGATTTTTGCTACAAAGTTCTTTCGGATGGCGAAACTTCATGAAGAAACTGCGAAGGTAAAAATAAATACTAGTAGTTCATATACCTAGATAGTAGAAGAAGTATTATGTCATGTAGATAGTCCCCATCCCTGATTTATCTTAGACTTTAGACCTTAGAATTAGGCACAGTAAAAAACCTATTCGTGTACCTATATATTTATATTGGATCTCGTACTCCCATTTTCTGGCAATGAAATGTCAGTATCTACACATAAAAAATGACGGTCCGCACCACCGAAAATGTGCTTGAGCCGCCACTGCCCGTAGATATACCTACCCAGGAAGTAGTTCACCTTAATCACAGATTCTATGACATATAAGGCCTAATATTCTATTTTCCTTGCTGTTTTACTAGGATTTCATTGGTCCCTAAGGTAACATACAACTAATGAAACTACTCCAAATTTATGAAGATTTTGCAAAAAATCATAATCTTGTCATCAATCGTTATAATAATAATAATAATAATAATAACTGGATAATTTGTAGAGCGCCGATTTTGTGAAAAATCACCTCAAGGGCGCTGAGAAGATCCATAACAAGTCCAACAGAATTCAGGTCTAAACTAAAAACTTACCTTTTTAAGCTGTCGTACCCTTAAATTAAATATACCATTCCTAAGAGAAAGTCCAGTTATATTCAATTTTCCAATTATGTCCTAAATCCTGTATCAAAATTTCGCTAATAAACAATTAGATAATGTTAATTAAGTGTTAATCTCAAGTGACCTACCTACCAGGTAAGTATTGTACTGTATACTATCTCCATAAATAGTTAAGTAATAACATAGATCACTGTAGAAATGTGTTATAAGTTTGTACAGCGCCCTTGAGGTGATTTTGCACAAAAACGGCGCTATACAAGTCATCCAATCATTATTATTAATCCCGATGGATAAAATATCAACAATATTGAATATAACTTTTCGCAAATTGAAACACCTTTTTTATTTATGACGGGACAGGTTTCACCTTATGACGAGCATCTTCAGACAGACTGTCTGGCGAAGGTGGAACCGGTTCGGTCATAAATAAAAAGGGGAAAAAAGAATATAAAGGTGTTTAATCGATTAAAATATCATATTAAGAGGAACGGCTGTGCGGCCTTTATCATACGAGTACAAAACTTAAATTTGCATTTGGGGCCAAAATACACAATATAATATAACATAGTACCTACGGATATGTGATATTTCATTTATTTGTGTTTTAAATTATGCTTTATAGACAATTAAATAATTCGATTGTTCATGATTTTAGAGGAAACTTTGGATTTTTTTGTAACAGTTAATTTAATTGTTGAAAAAATAATCTTGCCCTACCTTCTTTTTAAAAATAAGAAAAATAACACATCATAAAAAAAGCGTTTTCTTGGTAGAAATTTTAATTTATAGGTATATAATAGTTGTTTTCTAACGTAAATCGTTCGTTTATAATTTAAATTTACGCCTTACAAAATGCTTATTTTCATTTTTATTTAATACTAGCCGTACCCCGCCACGCGTGCTGTGCAGATAGAGAAACAGCGCCTTTTTCCAAAAAAACATGTTTTTACCTATCACACGCTGTATATAAAAACACACGCGTATTCGAATGCAACGTTGAAGAACTTTCGGAGATTTAAGATTTTGAACAAACGAACATTTACATTTTCATTTATATAGATTTCATCGTATTTGCATAGTGTATAGGGCAACCTTATTTTTTCGGTATTTTACTCACAAATCCACAGTTTCGCAGCCGTTTTTCTTAAATGGAATTCCACCATGAAATCAGTTTTCAATTGAATATTGAAAACTGATTTCATGAAAGCTGTGTAATTATAGACGAGAACAAACAATTTAAGTGGAACGAAAATACTTATTTTGATGTAAGTACCTACCATTTACGAATATGTATATGAATGTATTCGTATGTACCTACATATAAATTCATGAAAACTTTTTGTATGAAACATTGAAACAAGCGCTATGATGTCGGTTGTATTTTCCTACAAGATTCTGCCGTTGAGAGCTCCATTATTATCCACCCTTTCCGATAAGTGCGTTTTTGAGAAAGAGGGAGATCAGGGATCAGGGATTACATATTACTTTATACGTTTTGTTTCTTACCTAATTACTGAAACATATTCATTCATTTTCCTGCAACAAGAACTGTCCGATTACATTGCATGGTAACTAAATCTTGACAGCTTGCGATAATTGTCTCACTGATGAATTAAACGAAACCAGAATCGATAAAATACAATAATATTATTAGTAATTATTCAGTATTACAGAAAAAAATAAAAGGAGTTCTACAAATGAAGTCTGATGACAATAAATAAAATGTTAAGGTTGGTTGTCAAACAAAATAGTACTAAAGATAACTTGAAAACATTGTGAATAAATGATTTTTTGTGGATTTTGACGGATAAATAATAAAATGATTTGTTTTCAAGGAATAACGTTATAAAAAGAACGTCATAAATCCATTCTAGCAACACAAATGCTTTTATTTAATAATCGATAATATTTTGAATGCTAAAACAATATCTGCCTCAGCAATTCCCAACGAATAGCTGATAGGTATTGGAAATCGTATGCAACTTTACACAACATCCGAATCGTGAGACTGGAGACTGGAGTCAGGAATGTCTGGGCTGCGACCTACGACCAAAGCTGTAAAGATTCTAGAATCAACTACACTGGAGACAAATTATTATTACAGTAAAACGCGTTGAAATACATTCAGGTGGGGCAAGCAGGCAAGCATCTGTACCGACAAATAATAATACTTTAATAATAGACTGGAAAAAGCAATAAAAATGCCATTCTTGACACAATGTTGCTGCTGGTAGTGAGTGTCAGTCAGTTAAATCGCGTAAAATAAGATTATGGTTATGGTTGTAAAAACGAAATCATGCAAACACCTTCAGTGTGGCTAGACGGAAGGACAATAGATGTTAGTCGTGGCGACAAATACCTGGGACATATTATCACAGACGACCTGAAAGACATCGAGGATATAGAAAGACAAAGGAGAGCTATATCCGTTAGAGGAGGTATGCTGTCAATGCGCATTCTCTTTTACAGTACAAACGTCAAAAGGATACTATTCAATGCACTTCGCTGTACACGTCGTAAGTGCGGGTAGATTATACTGCATCCGAATGGCATAAGCCTAAAGTCGCTTACAATAATGCTTATCGTCAACTATTCCGCCTACCGAGATACTGCAGTTCTGCAGAAATGTTCCTGGAGGGACGAGTGCACTCTTTCAGAGCGCTTCTCCGCCACCGCATGGGAAGCTTATGGCGCAGACTACGCCAATCAAGTAACACTATCATCACTGCCATGCTTGCCTGGATGGAGTCCCCCCTGATGGCCCTCTGGAGACGGGAGATGTTCAAATACCCTCCATAAACGGCTGCTTGCACTGTGTATTCTTATTATTATTTGTCTGTTATTTTAAAATATGGAATGTATGGCATTGCACCACCCCTGCATACGTTCTGAAATAAACTCTTAATGTTATTATTATTTAAAATTCTAAGCGGCCCCTAACTCCAGCGATTAAAAAAATGCGTTCGCATCTTGCGATGAAATATTAATTTGTTATTGATCAGAACGTCTCGTCTGTTGCCTGTCCGGCCGCGGCGAGGCGTCATGCCCGCTGCCCACTTTGGCCGCTGACTACTGGGCACTGGTCAGCATTCATAGCACCCTGTTGCCTCCGTGTCCCGGTACATGGCGACTGCGACTGGGATAGAAGCCAACGAAGGTTGACCCTATTGATTGGTTGAATTATCGAGGCAATAATAATTGAAATATGCCAGCTTCGAGAAGTGCGTCGCTGCGCGGGTTCGCCCTGAGCCGCACGGACTCCGCCTCTCGGAGACCGGGGTCAATTATTCTGGACTCGTTCCCACGCAGGAACCCTGACCCGAACACCGAAACTAACTATCGAACCGACATCGGTAAAACGAAATTCAACTTTGGTCACCCTTTTTGTCAGCAGCATCAACTGTCAGAAATACAGAAACAGACCCGTGAAGCAAACGACATGAAATTCAAAGCGCACTCGTTCGGATGTGCAGTAGGTGTACAAAGCACTAAGCAGTATACACAGGAGCCAGATTATATTTCGTACGTAGTGCACTGATAAAAGTATAGGCCTCTGAGCAGATTTTTGTTTGAATCTAAAACCCAATTTAAATATGAATAATTGTAGTTATCAAAAAAGAGAAAAACAACCTAAAAATCGCCGCTGTGAAACACTATTATTCAGAAACGAAACGTTATTTAAATAGCTTTAGCTATGTTTAGTTATCAGGTCTGAATAGTCATGTGATGTCATCCTTCCTTTTCCTGAGTTGTGCCTCTCAAATCCCAACAAGGACCCAGTTGTTTCGCAGAAATTCAAATGTGACATTGTCATAAAAAATGATCATGTAGCGCCATTTTGTGTTACATTTCAAAGATCCCCGTTAAACGCTAGATATGTTTTAGCTTTCTATCAAATTGTAATAAGCTGACAAGCATCAAACATAATAATTCTCCTCTTCTGCAGATCACAATTTGTTGAAAAGCTGAAAAGGACTTTCAAAGGAATTCACATTTAAGGCGAAGCTTAATGCTACATCACTATTTTGATTAATCTTTATAACGAATTGGTGTACATTATGAATATCAAAAAATATGCATTAAATAAATTGAAGGTTTCCTTATCGTTTCGCTTGAGTACAATACAAATAAAATAATAAATTACTCAATAAAAAATATAAATGTAAACTACTAAAGAAAATATTTTTTCAATAGAAATGTATGAACGCGTTAAGGAAACAACTTTTATAAAAATACATTATTATAGCTAAGATTATCTGTGACAGTTTCACTTGATTAACTTTTTTGCTTTCTTATAAAATTATTTACAAAATAAATAAAAACCAGTTTTGTGCTTGTAATCGAACGTTTCTAGACTTCATTTGTCAAGCGATTTTAATGCCAATTACATACAATATAAAGTATATCAAGAATATACACATTTTTGGCTTATAGCTTCCTCTTAACGGGAACCTGCCTTCTGTCAAAAAAACAAAATGGCCCTTTGATGACCTAGTAACACGTGAATTTCTGCGAAACAACTGGGCCTAAGATTCAAACATTTAACTTTGAACCAAGAGGTTGCGGTTTGCGGAAATAGATTATATTGAAACGAATATTATTTCCTTCAACCAATCATTTCTACCAAGATTATTTACTTCGATATGGGTTATTAGTTTGATTGATGCTGGTTTTTAAGTTTGGCCTTACAAAAGTCTATTTAAATTCGTCGTAAGAAGATTTTGTAAATAAATAAATTTAAAAGATTGGTACTTACCTACTTTTACTTATGTACATGAAATAATAGTAATATAATTGATCAGTATTGATCTCTGGTGTTTTGAATGTCATATTTATTTAAATTGGTTACGGGCAATTAGGTGTATTTTATCCTATTGGTAATAAGTACCACTACCTACTAACATGTTTTAATAACAAACAACATGTTATTTATCAAGTTGATTTTCATCGTTTTTTATTATTTATTTAGTAGCGTGAAAAATTACAGAATATATATTTTTTAAACGTGTCAAAAAATTTAAGTAAAATTAAAAAAACATAATAATTCCGTAAGTGTCTGAGAATCGAACTCCGATTAACTTGCTTGGAAGGCAACTATACTGACCACTTCACCATGAACGATTGCAAGAACGGCGGAATAAATTATATTATTTACTTGTTTCGGAGAATTTTAACAATTCATCAAATTTCAACGTTCATTTTCGGGTTCTGTGAAAGTCTTATTCAAGTGCTGTTATTATATTATTATAGGTTAGTTGCTTGACAGAACTGAAATAAAAACAGAACTTTAAAAAATCTTTCACAGAACTTTAAAATGAACGTTGAAATTTGATGAATTGTTCAATTTCTCTGAAATAACCCGTCCTTAGAATATAAAAATTAGTTATGTGTTCTTGAATATTGGAATTACGCACACATTTTAGAATGTTACCTATACACAGCCGAAATTATATTGTTTATATTAACCCTCCGTTCACGGAATTTGAACAAAAAAAGGTTAATTTTCAAGTTCTGTGAAAGTTCTATTCAAGTTCAGTTATTATTTCAGTTTTGTGAAACAACTGATCAATCATGATATAATAACAGAATTTGAAAATAAACTTTGAATTTGATGAATTTTCAAAATTTTGTGAAACACCCGTCCTTAGAGAATAAATGAAAATTGAAGAAAAAAGTATAATGGCAAACAATAAGTAATATTATAGTTTAGGTAATAAAACAAAAAGTAATCAAATTTTGAAAAAGGCATAAACGTAATCATTTGCGCAATTTGGCTTATCTACTCATTTTGAAAAGGGCACAAAAGTAATCATTTGCGCAAATTGGCTTATTAACACATTTTGAAAAGGCCATAAACTGACTCCTAAAGACATTAAGGTATCTGGTTATGTCATTCATTTGACATGATTATGTTTAATATTTGGCTCAGATGTGTCACTGTCTGGGAATCGCATTGAACCGAATAATGCAAAGGTGATATTGTTACACACTTCTTAAATTCATGTAAATTCGCTGCCAATGTCCGCTGTGTAACGCGCCTTCGCCTAGTTCTCCGAATCATGTCGTGATCTACGAATTGAGTGTGGGCGTGTCTGATGGTTAATTATAACGTTAAATCAACTCAAGTTCAATTGACACTTAAAAATGATCGATCTATTAACTTTAAATAATGGATCGAAAATTGTTACCAACCAGGTCCATTTCCATTAGAAACCAGATATGTAGTTAGGTCCTGTTGCCCTAATACTTACGAAAAAGAAGAAAACTTTCTCTTGTGGTGTCAAAGCAGTTTCAACTGCTTGAAACAAGTGCATCCCTCTATATTGGGGAGTGTTATGCCACGTATACATCCGCGAGCCGAACTGCCGAACAGAACCTCAACTTCTGGGAAAGTAACTAAGAAACCGCCGCTTGCTGTTGCTTCGTTCCTTTCCCGTAATTTGTGGCTCGGTTCGCGTTTCGGTTCGCAAATGTATACTTACCATTATGCGGTGGAAAGAAATGATGGAGAGGAAGAAAGAGATTGGATCTCAAGTAACTTTTTGATGTGCTCAGTACTCTTACCTATTCACAAATGGATCTGGTGAGGAGGTGGTCGTTTTTTAGTTTATAATCAATTTCAAAAATATTTGAAAATTTCCCCATATTGTCATGAGAATTTTGGCTACAAAAGCAAAATTTGAAAATTTGCCTATATTTTGTGTTTTTTCCCTATTCCCTGAAAAAGTTTTTTTATGTACCATCACTGTGTATTAGATGCTACTTAAAGGAAAGACATACCAGACTATTGTTAGACCCGCGATAATTTATGGCTCCGAATGCTGGACTATGTACAACTCCTACTCTAGGCAACTCGAATCAGCAGAAATGCGAATGCTTAGATGGACGGCAGGAGTATCATTAAAAGATAAAATTAAAAGCTCACACATTCGTGGTAGCCTGGGTGTCACTGACATAAACAGTAAGCTAGAGGAACGACAGTTAAGATGATATGGGCACATAAGACGGAGACCACCAGACCACACAGTGAAGCAGGCAATGTCTATAGAGCTTCAAAGACAGCCATCCAGAGGTAGACCAAAGAACTCCTGGATGACCCAATGCTCCAAAATCCTACAAAAAAACGGCCTAGATGAAAGCGACACTCAGAACCGAAGAAGCTATAACCTGAGAACGAGAAGAGCCGACCCCAACAGCCCACCTAGGCAATGAGTTGGGATAGTGCTAGGAAGAAGAAGACTGTGTATTAGATGCTCGATGATCGAATGTCTGGATGTTAGCATGTGTGTTGCTGTCGGCAGATTTGCTTGGCGAAAGAACGCAATTCAATTTGTGAATTTGCTTTCGAACTCTGGAACTCTATCCGTTTTACTCATAATAGATAATACGGGGGGATAAGAAAGGGTTAGTAGAAAACGTTACACATAATCACGCGCATGCGTACTAAGTATACCGGCCGTATTACGACAATTTTTAAGCCGCCCGACAGAGGCTGATCCAGGCGTGGTAGGTCAATTGAAAAAAATGTATTACTAATCTTTATTTGATATTGTGAAAAGTGCCCATATATTATTATATAAATCAATTTGTAGGTAGGTACGTCATGAGTCCGCGACTAGAAATATATATTATGTTAATATATTAAATTGGATATAACTGCACAATCCATGTACTTACGGCAAATTATTTTTAATAGGATACGTTTTAATGAAGTTGTGCACACCATGAAATAGTCTTAAATAATTAGAGTTTGTAATGCCCGTCCGCAGTATTCACAGATACTAGGTGCAAAGTTATGCGAGTATGGTGGTTCCATGGTGCGATTATCAATTCCATTTGAATTTTGACTTGCGATTCTATTTGACAGTGATCTTTTACGTTTTTTTTTGTTTTGTTTAATTCTTCAGCCTCATTCTACATCGATAACAATATAAAAAAATTATTCCAAAATTTCACACCTTGGCGCACAATATGATAGGATAGGAGATTATCCACCGCTTGCCCGCCCTGGTATAAGTAACAGATATTTACTTCTTCGCACATAGGGACAGAAGATGCCAAAGCCATGGACATTCTTTAAATTGTGAATAAAAGCTTATATTAGAGACAATAGATTTCACTGCTCGTCACTCGCCATCTATTTCGCATGCACATAATTTATTAATATTGATGTCTTATAATTTTGTCATATAATTTTACCAATTGACCTAAGGTAAGAACCGTCCCTGCGTATTACCATCTTAGTAAGACGGAGATCGCGGACTTTGTTATTAATCCGTTGACAAATATCGATCGTAAAATTTGTAAAAAATAGCTGTAGGTAATACCCATTTGCAGCACCATCAGAGGAATATTTAAAATCGAAATATCGATTTACCAAAGCCAATACGGAACGCATAATTGAATTAGCCGATTTCCAAAGCAATTCAAAACAGACAGGGTCAATATATGCCTACGTAGGTCATCGTATAGCTAGTAAGACTGTATAAGTACAAATAATGCACATTTATAATACAGGTAAACATCCACGATCTCTTGGTGGTAAAATTCTTCTGATGTTTCTACTTTTAAAAACATTAACAATTGTTGACTCAATGCTACTCGATATCGACAGTTGAATGAACTTAAAGTCAAGGTACCTACTATTAGATATACCTATAACAAAATAAAATGGTTTATGTACAACATTCATTTTAATGGTTGCTAGTTGCTATATAAGATAATGTCGGCCTTTTTATACAAAGCTTCTAACCTATTTCACCCTAAATAAGCCCCAGAATAACCGACAAGCGTTTCCCATTGTTATATGAAATAGTGAAACATACATATTATATTATATCCGCGGGAGCATAATTAAATAGCGTTATAATCCACAGTATTAAAAGTTAATGACGGTTTCGGAAAACAAACGTATTGTGTAATTAAAATGTTATGCCGATGTTGTTCTTGAAGGAGCGCTAAATCAGTGGACGGAGGCGGCTAAATGTAGCGGCGACTAATCGCTAAACGCTAATCTGCTCTGACCGCGACTGAACGAAAATACCCTGTAAACAAGAAGACAATTAAAAAAATGTATATATCAAAGGATTAGCGGACTTCCTCTAAACTTATCGGCCCACAGCAATACGCGGCGGCCGCTGGTGCTGGGCAGGTGCGAAGTGCGACCAGAAACCGAAAACATTCCTGCTGTAAGATCATTCACATTAGGCTCTGCCACACTTACACTCGGAGTGGCGGTACCACGCGCCGTCAATCGTTATCTTACTTTCGGACTTTACGTTCTGCGCGGCGCGGCGGGCTGGAGTGGCGCCTAGTACCGTCGCTCCGAAGTGTTAACTCGAAGTGCCTAACTCAAAAATGACGAGTATTAATTGTAAAGAAATACAAAAACTTTATTGACTTTTCACTTCGATATGGTATAGTTAAGTTTGAATGATTGTCCAATTTATGGGACTGTTACGTCCTATTAGCTATATTCGCTGCCGCTGTGAGTAGCGAAAAACATCAAGCGGGATTCCGCCGGGTATTTGTATGAGCTTTCACGGCTAGCGCGAAACTAGAACCCCGCCAATTCCGCCGTCCGCCTGGGTAGGCGGTATCATTTAAATTATTTTGCGAAACAGGAGCTATCGCTATCCATTTCAATAAAAGATCATTTTTTTTCACTGGACACGCCCGATTAGAGTTCATGTATTTATTCTCGGACGGCACGAACATGACTTGACTAGACATGGGAAAATCAACAACGCTTCTCTACACATAGCAGAAGCGAAATCTGCCTAGGTTCGAACTGTGAGAATACCGCTTACCGCATTCGGTTACTATCCACAGCCCTTAATAGAATAGCCCTTTAATAGAACTGTCCATAAATACTTATTTTAAATAACTTATGTAATTATTTTAGCTTTCTACCAAATGAACGTGAACAATTATCGCAAGAGTCAATCAATGCTCATGGATAAGAAATTATTTATTCTCTTATAGGATGTGGATAGAATCGATTATGTTAATAGTTTTAATTATGATGTGGACTTTTTGAGGACTGTAATAAGAAGGTTAATTGTTTAAATGGTGGCTCAGCAAAAAAAAAATAATACTATGATTTTCTGAATATTATGAATATTAACGTCAACATGTTATTGTTGAAGACGCAAATGCTTACTAGTGACTGAGAGTGGAGAAGCTGATAGTCCACCGTATAGATAACTTATAGATAACGCATTAACGTAGTATGTAGCTAGTAGCAGTTAGTTAGTAGTTAATAGTACATAATATTACCCGTAGTATATTGTGGTTACAGGCACTGGGCATGGGTAAGGATATGCGTGGATTTCCGTAGGCTAGTTTCATTCTGAAATTAGAATTCTAATTTTCTTGAAAAGTGGAAAACATTTTAATTCACTACATGCAATTTATCAGCGTAAATTATTCCCAACGAGAGCTCGTCCTCTTCCTTTTCACGCATCTTGAAAACGAAAAAGACAGATTATACTAGAAGATGACGATATGTACGATCTCTCGATGGACTAGTATAAAATAATTTCTCGCATTTATAGAAAACTAGAAAATAGTTTTATAGGGTATTTTTTTTAAATTATTTTCCATTGTTTCGTTTGTTGGACATGCACAGATTTCACAGTAATACACTTTTTAGTCTTAAGGCGATCCACGCGTCAAAAATTATTTCGGAATGGGAAGGGGCGCGGCATTTTATGAGGGGTTATAAAATACTTGAAAAGACTTGACGAGACTTAACAACCAATCAAAAGAAAGCGCGCGCCGAAACTTACAATTCGCAGTTACGCCCTTAAACGCACACTGGTAAAATTGGTTCAAAATATACAAATTATAATTATATTAAATAATTATTTAGGATTATCAAAATACGCTGTAAAACAACATACAGTAAAACTATAAATACAAGGGATCTCGTATCTCGCCACCGGTTGGTCAGCGTTGTGAGACGGGGGTTAAGGAAGGGTCTGTAGGAAGAGATTTATTAATTCGGGTCTTAGAGAGGTCCGGAATAAATGAAGGAGGTGTAACAGTTTCCGGTAGCTCGTTTCACATACGAGCCGACTTACACGAAAATATATCGGAGAAACGACCCGTTCGAATGAACCAAGATCAAATGTGAACTGGGGTATTCCGCTCGCATCCGTCGTATCTCGCGTACGTTCACCATCATCAATGCTGCTAGTTCCTTAGAACAGGCTTCATTGGAATACCTGTAAAATAGACTCAGTATTCCTACATTGCGGCTGTGCAATAGAGACGGCAATCGGTACCTAATTAACCTTTGGAATGCCATGGGTAAAATGCCAACCGCCCGACTTACGCCGACTTCTTGTTTGCAAAAATTCATTTTTGAAAATTGCCCCGTGTTACCAGATAATGTGTTTATATACAATTTTTATCTTGTGTAGTTCCCCCAGGATAGCTACTTATATTCAGAAAATCTCTGTAATATTATTCACAATTATGTATAATGAAAGCATACGAAAATATTCTTCAGTTTTTTTTTTATATTTTCCAGCTAAATAATCGTTCTTCACAATATACATTTAGTCAAAATTTAGGAAATTTCACTTCACTATCCTTGCCAAGCGAGTAAAATTTTTAGTAAGTTAGGAGCATTTTTTAAGGTTTAAAGTACCGTAAAATCTAAACAGAAAAATTCCCATAGGACCATAGTTTATAGCGAGCGATATGCTGAAATGCATGACGAGTGATATTTTTCATATATTTCAGCGTATCGCTCGCCATTTATTTCCATAGCACCATAGTTTATGGCGAGCGATATGCTGAAATGAATGGCGAGCAATAAACTGAAATAGGCCAAGCCAAGATCCGTAATGTGTCTCCATCATTAAACACTAATATGTTATCGCGATGTCGGAACACGTTATGTAGGGCTTTTTTTCAATTTATTTTTAATTTAAAATCCGATATTAGAAAAATTTACAAATTTCACATTACAAAATAAAAATTAAAAATATGTTTTTATAAATTTCTTCATAAAATTTTTTTCTTAGAATTTTTTCATAAAAATAAAAATTTCCCCACATGGAAAATATCCAAACTTCATAAAATATCAGAAAGATAAATGTTTTTATAAAAAAAAATACTTGACTCAGTTTTCGAGCTTAAATATCCGATTTTTCAATTTTCCCCAAAGAATTTTTTTCAGAAAAATAAAAAATTACTCAACATAGTCCAAACAACACGTAATATCAAAAAGACAAATGTTGTAATATACTAAAAAAACTATGTCTTTGCTTATCACTAACGCCACCTATAATGTAGTGTCCATATGATAAGAAATAATATCTTCTTTCATTTTGTCAGCCTAGCCGAGCACGTTGTTTTATTTAGAGTCTAATTAATCTCATAATATTAACAGGTTCCATAACCTGGGCCCATGCCCAGGCCATTCCTGGCTCGATTAACTAGTTGTATATTATCTTGACAAATGTAGGTACATGACACTTATTCCGATTTATTAGGAATGTACTAAAAGTATCTACGATCCCATTTTTAACCGGATTTTAACAAATCAGCAGCAAATTCATGGCGGATTTCTTGGCACCCTGGAGGTTAATCTAATGCAATTTACTATAACTAAATCAAACAGGCCATCAACTGAACTATGCCAACAAACACTATCTTACTTATTTTAAAATTATTTAAAATATATATACTGCATGATATATGTTCATAATTAAATTCATATATAACTTTGTTGTAATATTAATTTTCTTATAATTAAATTATACATAATATGTAAATGAAATCCTCAGCACGAGAGATCCCAGTGAGGATATCATTATATCTATTTGTTACAAAAAAAGATAATAAAACCCTTATTATTATTATTATTACTAGGAATTGTAGCAACTGCTAGAGCCATTCACCATGGGATTTCTCCGAACCTGCTTACACGTTTACACTATTTACTTACGTGCTTAGACCGTTACCGTCTACAGCATATAGCATGCCTCAAAGCTCAAAGTAAGAGCTTGGCGCCTGACAGTTAGCACGTACGCATATTATAGGCACTGCGAGTGGATGTTTCAAATTCATTCATTACAATCATTGCATGTATGGCATGCGTTTTTAACGTTATGAGTAATCTAATCATAAACTAATTTTCTATTTTTTACGTGTATCAGTAATAATTTGAGTATCATTGCACATCCGATCATGGTGATTAAAAACTTAATCTACATGATATAACAAAATGAAATGAAGAAGTATATTCGTCTACGTAAGTTAAGTGAGTGATGAATGAGATTGTGATTGATGACCCTTAAGGGGTAGATATTAGTTAGCCTTATTATTACCTATCTATCGGTATCGCCCAGCGCCCTGGTAGAGACCACTTTTTAGAATGGAATGTTCGCTCACGCAGTAGGTGAGCGAACGCATCCGCCGAGACCTAGACATACCCCACCTCATGAACCCGGGCACCTAAACTCCCCCTTATACCTTGAATTTTACCCAAATCTTATAATTGTTAGTAATCGAACTTTCTAGGCCAAATCGAGCCGTTTACTACATATGATCCCTCTTTTGCTCATCTGGAATATACTTCCCTCAGCTCTTACTAATCTCCAGAATTTGGCTGAATTTAAACGGGCTTTAAAAACAAAATTATTTAAAAAATCTTGCCATTCATAAATCTTAACTTCTTTTCAATATTTTATAATAAGCCATATTCTAAAACTTCCGGTAATTGTTTGGTTTCGGTTGCCTCCTTATTGTACCTTTTTAAAATGTCTGCTCAGAAGATTCTCATTTCTGAGCACAAACTCCCTCCTGTTTTATATTTATGTTTTAGTTTTAATATTATTGTTTTGTCCTGTCCTGCTGTTATTGTTATTCTAAGTTCTCTAAGTCATCACTTTGTATAAACAGTGTATTTAGTGTAATAATATTAGATGTATTGGGTAAGGCAAACTGTAGGAATAATTTTAAGAACTTGACCACTTATACTGAATTACCGTTTTAAAGTTTGTTATAGTAAAGCGCACTTGAAGTAAAATGACACTAAACTGCGCTATATAAATGCCATGTTATTATTATTATTATTAAATACCTCATAAAATAATAAATTGAAGATCCGCGGAAGCGGCACAGGTATGTACTTAGGTAGACGTGCTGGAAATAAAAACCTTTCCTGGAAGTTGCAGAAAAGGCGGCAGACATGTTATTTTAGGTCCTCGGAGCGGTGCCCTCTGCACACGTGCCAAAAGCTTCGCTAGTAAATATCCGTTACCTACCTCCATCCACGTTTAACTAACTACACCTACCACATGCCTTCTAACCATTATAAAGGTATCAACGTATATAACGACCTTGGAACCTCTCGGTCGAAACCTCTAATTTGTTCAACGTAGTTTTCATAAAATACAAAGTCCCTACTAGCGTAATAAATAGATAGCTTCAGTGGCCTATATGTCTTTAGTTCCCTCCAATAATGGTAATAATTATAAGGAAAGCAATAATAGTAATATTGCAGTTGGAATATGCCCGTGGGTGATATTTTCCTAGGCCTATATTGTTCCACATAAATATTGTCAGACTATATAATAATAGAGAGCAATAAATACCACATAGTTTTGCGCCCTCGAGGCGATTTTCTCACGAAAACGGCGCTATACAAATAATCCAATCATTATTAACATAGAAAATAACATCAATATTAGTACCTACCGTCTTAAGGACTGCTCACACTGTCAATTGCAATGAGGTAACCCCAGGAACAAATCAAAAGTGTCAAACATACTAATTTCGATTGTCTGTGATGAAAGACAGACAGAAAGTCCTAGATGAAATCTGGTTAATCTGGTGAATTTAGGGTCATTTTCTAAATTGGAACTGATTGCGTGAAAAAATTAAACAAGCGATTAGGTAGGTACCTACCTAATGTATAATATTTTTAACATAAAATTATTTTAATTCTCATTTTCAAAATTGGAACTGTTTTTTTTCAGGGGTCTGTGCTAGGTGATAAAAATGCATCATTTTATAGCTTTCTACAATTAAATAAAAGATCGTTAAAATGTTTAAAATTGCTAAAGGTCTGCAAAGACGCTTAATATTATATGATCACCATAGTGTATGTATTTTTGTAATTAAATCGTTTGCCTTTTAATGTGTGTTCTAATGGTTTTTTTTACAGAAAACCTGTTTTTGAGCAATCATAAAAGTGTAGATCTGGGAGATATCAGTAATCGGTACCTAGATTTCTAAATTACCGATATTTCACTCCAGTGCGAGCTACTGCAAATATTAGTGCATTGGGTGTGTGGTGTGTAGTGTGTGCTTATATAAAATTATGGAAAAGCGGTAAATAAAATTACAAGCCACCAATCTCCCTTCTAATATAACATTATCAAAAATATTTTCACACCATTTTTCAAAACTTCTATGTATTAACAGTCAATTAAAATTCGTGAGCTTATTATAATTCTTGTTTTCAATTCATTTATTATTATCTATCCGCACACTTCCTTCCTTTTATAACAATCTCAGGCGAAATTACGTAATGATATTTTATGGACATACGTAATAGGTACTACAACTATGTAATAACTAAAAATATCTAACTGTTTCTTATTGTACTGTGTATGTCTTAATAAATAAATAAATAAATAAAATAAATAAATTAATATTAATCAAACCAAGCAAAGTTATGTATAGATATAAGATTGGTAATTGGAGATAATGTACCTACATACTAATACGACAAATTTTTAACAAATAGAAAAATAAATTAATGGTTTTAAGATATATATGTCCTCAACATGGTTCCTCCAGATATAAAACTAATAGAAAGTTTAATGAGTACAAGTGAAAAGTCTGGCTGAAAGAGGTCAGTGAAATAACCTTAAAACATCAGTAAAAACAACATAGAAAACGCACCAAATTAATAACTTTATTTTGTTCATATAAAACAGATGCTTTGTGATGTGACTTTAACACGATTGGCATTAAATAGGTATTTAAAAAAATTATAACGCACGTTACGTTTACCCTTACAAAATAAAAAAATAAATATATATTTATACAGGGTGTCCGGAAACTCGTAGTACAAGCGGGAAACTGGTGAATCTACATCACATTTGGAGTCGATTTTGTAGTATTTTTTTTTTTTGATTTGAGCTTTCGTTATCGAGTAAATCGAGTTAGAAGTTCATTTTTTTTTTTTTTTTATTCAAATTCTTATAAATTATTACTGAAGATCAAAGTACCCAACTAATTAAAACTATTTGAAAGTAAAACAAATGAAGAAACTCGGATTTGAAGCATTATTTTGAAATCACCCTTCATTTAATCCGGTGTAATCATAAAATATTTCTGCTCTGCAGGGTTAAAACATCTGTTGTTCAACCCTAAACACCAGAAAAAACTTTAACCCTAAAATAGCCGAAAAATATATTTTTTTGTTTTTTTTTTTTTTTGTGAAAATGCTCAAATCAAAAAACTTTATGTTTTTTTGGGTTCCCCATGTGGTGTAGATTCTCCAGTTTCCCGCTTGTACTACGAGTTTCCGGACACCGTGTATATACCGATTGAAATTAAAACTGTTATTCTTAAAACATTTTTATACGTATCTGCACAATATTTAGTATCTTCAGGTGTTTCATTATGTAGTCGCTAATAAAAAAATTTAAAAAAGAAGATATGGTTAATTCAATTAATTATTTTACTCACTACAATGAGAGTATAGTTCTTGATAATTGATTTAATTATGATTCTTTAACACCCAATTAAAAATATTTTAAAAACGTTATTATGACTATCTGCCGAAGTGCGAAATGATTGGTAATTGGTATCTCCGTGTAGTTAGTTGGTACAGAACACCTTAATTAAGTGTAATAAAAAAAAACTTCATGCAATGATTTTAATGCGGAAGAACTAAGATTAGAACAAAAGTATTCTTGTAACAACCAATTATTTTTTCTTTAATCTGGCAAACTATCGGCTAACGTTGTTACATATAAGATTTGTAACAAGGTGGGTGTGCATCACTTTACTTACATCGCATCTATGGTATGGGTTGTCATTTTGCTATTGGTCAAATTGACAGCCCTGGAATTCTGACTTGGAGAGTTGCCAAACCTGAGGGAGAAAGAATCTGTGATTTGCATTGGAAGCAGTGGCCATTCTTTGATCACCAGCCCAGAGCAGCGGGCATTCCTCTTGACTGAGGTTCTGCGAACACATTCGCTAATTTTTGTGAGCATCAGCTTTGCACATGGAGCATTGACCATTGGATTGATGGAATAGGATGGCATTTGCCGATCCTGATTGGTTAAGAGGGACCCTTTTGGAGACCAGCAGCGTGAGGCTGTTTTGCATTAAACTACAATATTATTTTATGGATAAATTATAAGCTGGGACTATTGCTGTGAAGAACCGGAATCTACTACTTCGCATCAAGAACGAACTGGTATCACACCTTCATTTTACCTATGCAAGCCCTTTGCCAGACAGATTTAATAGTAGGATGCTAATTAATTACTTTTTATTATGTCTTTTTTGTGATAATACATTTTAGCATTCCTAAATATATTTTTAATTTCTAGATAATAAACCCATCCTTACTTTTATTTTTTGCCACTTAATCCCACGGTAACAACGTATCGTAACCTTCACTTGCTCAAGTGCCCTGAAAGAATCCAGTACAAATTGTGCTGGATGGTGTTTAAATCCATCAATTAAATGACCAGAATTTCATAAAAAACCTGTATTGGTTCCAAACAGCAGAAATAAGACATGGGAATGAGAGATCTAATGCAATTGCCATTCAGCGTGGAGTACGACAAGGCTGTATCCTGTCGCCACTATTGTTTAATCTCTATTCCAACTATGTCTTTAAAAGAGCCCTAAGTAATACTGAGAAGGGTCTTAAGATCAACGGAGTTGTCATTAATGACATAAGATACGCAGATGATACTGTATTACTAGCTGACTGTATCGATGACCTCCAAGACCTATTAAATCTTGTTAATAATGCTGGTGAGCAACTGGGCCTAACAATCAACGTCAATAAAACAAAATGGATGACATTTGGACGACTAGATCACTCTGAATCAGTGATACAGTTAAATGGTTGCAATGTCGAAAAGGTCGAAAGATTTAGATACCTCGGCAGTATTCTCACGGAGACTCTTGACCCAGATGTAGAGGTTAGGTGCAGAATTGAAGCAGCAAGAACTGCGTTCATTAAAATGAAATCCCTCTTCTGCAATGATAATATCAGCTTAAAACTAAGGCAGAGAATGCTAAAATGTTATGTGTGGTCGGTCTTGTTGTATGGATGTGAAACATGGACCTTGAAAGTAAATACCATGAACAGGTTAGAGGCTTTTGAAATGTGGCTTCACCGGAGAATACTCAAAGTCTCATGGACCGACATGATCACCAACACAGAAATTCTCAGGCGGGCTAGAGCAGAGAGAGAACTGCTTAGATTAATAAAAATCAGGAAAATTTCATATCTGGGTCATGTACTTCGAGGGGAGAAGTATCACTTGCTCCAGTTAATATTGAAAGGCAAGATAGAGGGTCGCAGAGGGCCGGGTAGGAGACAAATGTCTTGGCTGCGAAATATACGAGAGTGGACCGGCATTAGAAGTGTGGAGGAGCTATTCCGGGCAGCGCAAGACAAAGAGACATTTTCTAGAGTGATCGCCAACGTCGGGGGGACCTGATACGGCACATAAAGAAGAAGAAGAATTAAATGGTCCCACCCTACATCTCTGAACTATCCGTCTCGGAAAACGCTGGCCTGAGGCAGTCAACTCTTAGATCAACATCATCAGCAGCTGTAGGCAGACTGATGGAACCAAAGCGCAAGCCAAATACTAAGTTAGGTGATCGCGCTTTCGGAGTATCTTGGCCGAAGGCTTGTAATAAACTCCCTCCCGAACTAAGTAAGATCCATAACAAGTCCAACAGAATTCAGGTCTAAACTAAAAACTTACCTTTCTAAGCTGTCATACCTTTAAATTAAATATACCATTGCTGAGAGAAAATCCAGTTATATCCAATTTTCCAATTATGTATCTAAATCTCGCTAATAATACAATTAGTGTTAATCTCAAGTGACCTACCAGGTAAGTATTGTACTGTATATTATCTCCATATATAGTTAGTAATAACATAGATCATTGTAGAAATGCATTATATATTTGTACAGCGCCCTTGAGGTGATTTTGCACAAAAACGGAGCTATACAAATCATCCAAATATTATTATTATTATTTACATAGGCATGGTCCTTCTGCTTAGGGGTTCTTTTTAACTTGTAACCTCTCTTTCTTTTTGCGAATTCTGACATTCGTCTTTTATAAGAAAGGGGGAGAGATTATATTGTAACAGCGGTCTATTTGTACTTGAGACTTGAGAGTACCTTCCTAATGGGTCTATTTGTACATGAGAGTACCTTCCTAATGGGTCATGAAAATGTAACAGCGGTCTATTTGTACATGAGAGTACCTTCCTAATGGGTCGTGAAAATGTAACAGCGATCTATTTGTACATGAGAGTACCTTCCTATTGGGTCGTGAAAATGTAACAGCGCTCTATTTGTACTTGAGAGTACCTTGCTAATGGGTCGTGAAAATGTAACAGCGCTCTATTTGTACTTGAGAGTACCTTGCTAATGGGTCGTGAAAAATAATAGTGTTATAAGTAAAATTCTAGGACAGTCTAAAAGACATGTATTTATTATTTTGACCAAAGCTCCGTTTACTTTGAACAAGATAAAATCATTTATAACAACTTTTATGAAACGCCCGGGCTGGGAGAGCTGATAGCTGATATATGAACATATTATAGAAAAAACTGCATAGGTGTCTGGACTGCTGCAATGGGATGGATTGAAAAAAGCACAATAACAGATTTGATTGATGTGAATAAATCATCGTATTCGGATTCCTTGTTTACCTTCGCAAATATGGGGTAAACACATTCGGCCCCGGAGACAGCAAAAAAATACGAATGGAAGGATTTTCATACTCAAACATACTCCACTGATATTTATATCCGGTTTCAATATAAAATAATACTCAGCTTAATAACATAGTGGGTAAATCGGCATTCTCAAAAATTAATGAACACACTTACTTAGATAAGTATTATATAATAGGTATGCTTTATTTACTAATATAATATTTAGGGTCTTTCGTTGTACTTTTTCAGAAGTTTTGGTTATAGCAAAAGATTATTCGAAATGAACGCCATTAAAAATCTAAAATATAGAAGAGTCACGTCGAACTTCAAATGCAAATATGAATCATAAATATCCTTTTCTACGCATACGTATGTACCTACGTGAAAGCCCAAACAAAACAAAGTCATTAATTTAGGTACATTAGTAGTTTGGTAGGTAAAAAACAAAGTAAGATTAAATTATGACCTAATCATTGTGGAGAATCCTCATGCTTAGAATTTTAATAACTGCTTGCATATAGTTGTACGGAACGTTGTACACCTACGGATGTTACTTGATGGCCTATAGAAAGGAACGAAGGAATGTATTTTTTATAATTCTGGCATTCCTGTTCAAAAACACGTATCGGCTACCACAGTCATTTATAACTGAAGTATTTAAATACACGAGGAAAGGTTCTAGGAGCTGGATCTAGGTCCATGTCACCTACGGGTTAGCGTATCCGTTAAAAACGAAAGATTTCAAAGAAAATGTGTTTTCGATTTGGTACATTTTTAACAAGTGGGTAGCTTGTCTTTCAGTTACAGTCAAGTTACAGATTCAACATCAGGTGTTGTAAAAAATAAATTTATTTGTAAGTATTGATTTAGTTTTTTTTAATACATTTACACTATTTTCAATACATTGAAAATCATAATTTGCAGTTGGCATAGAAATGCTCACAGTAACGCGCCAAGAACAATAGATATATTTGTACAGCGCCTTGAGTTGATTTTTCACGAAAACGGCACTATATAATTAGCCAAATATTATTATTATTATTATGTATACTCGGAACCGAAACGTTATTTGCAACGATTTTAAGTCTCTAGTACACGTTGGCCCAATGTGCATTGCACAACGCGTACAGGACCACTTGGCGTATATTGGCCGTTGCCACCGATTCAATCCGATTATTGTCGGTTTTCGGGCACACGTCGATCTTGGCGCCAACCCGACAACAGCGTTTTCACATTGGCGTCAAAGTTGGCCCTATGCGTTGTGCCAATGTGTACTAGGAGCTTTAGGCATTTAGTAACCAGGAGGCAGATTCTCGTTCTTTATCCTTGGCAAGGGACTTGTCCTTAGTGTATCTATCCCTCTCGTTTAGGCTTTGGCATAGACAGGAGCGAGTGAGATTAGCGCTAGCGCTTCGGTTTGCGCCAAGGCTTGGTATAAAAGAACATGTCCTTGACTAGGGTTGGATAATGGGAATCCGACTACAGATTTTAATGAATAACCAGGTAGGTACTTAAACATCGTCTTTTCTTTCCGCCGAACAACCCTTCACAATAATTATTGGAGGTGCAATAGTTTTTCAGCTCTCGTGTTGTGTTTGTAATAAACGAAATATGCATATAGAATATTTTATAACTACTTTCGGCATCACAACAAATCTTACGGTTTATAATATATCGTAAAAAAGATGTTGGTATCTAATTTTAAAAAGTATTTACATTTTGTGGAGCACGTTTCTATCACTTTGATAACAAACAATAATAAAATAAATAAATAAAAGTCGAAAGTTTTTTTCATTTCTTTCATTGTATCCAATGTCAAATCAGATATGATATCCGCTGGGAAGCGATGTTAAGTGATTTGTGATTCATTTCAGTCTAACGCGAAGATTAAAGTTATTATTTACTAGCTGTGTTTCGTGTTTTACATAGTTTATTAGGAAATCTGTCAATTCATTCGTTAAAGGCCTGCAGTCCCGTTTTTAAGAGATTCTCAATATATTATTTTTACGCAATAATTATTAGCCTGAAACACCTATATAGATTGAAAAAATCTTCCGAGAAAAAATACATAAAGAGATAATACAATACAGGAAAAGCAGGGTTCGATTCCCGTCTTTTTGATTTTATATAGGTGTTTCAGGCTAATAATTATTGTTTAAAAATACTATGTTATCCTTTGTGCTAAAAAACCTTGCCTAAAATATTTTATCAATTAACATTATTTGAGAAGTCAAAATATTTTCACCAATAAAGTAGGAGATTTAGCATTTTCAATGCCTTTCCTACAAAAATAAATTTGGTTCTTTTCTAGTGAAAAAAATCTAATAAGCAATAATTGTTGAATGAAAAATATCGGTACGCATTGATAATTTGGAGGGTTTGAATAAGCCGACGTAGCGCAATTGGTAGAGCACCTGACCGGCAATCACAACGCTGCGAGTTCAATTCCTGCCGGCGACATGTATTTTTTTCGGAAGATGTTTTCAATTTATGTAGGTGTTTCAGGCTAATAATTATTGTTTTAAAAATAATATGTTATCCTTTGTAATTTTCAGCTCATAACTAAATTAATACAGCATTAAGAGGTGCACATGAAGAAGTATGAAACAAATATCTAAAGTTGTGCAATGGAGCTTGTTAAGTTTATTATTGTAATATAATAACTTGGTTTAAGTAAGTTTTATTAGATAATTATAAACAAAAACATGAACAGTTTGTAAAAAACAAACTTTACTACGCCCGATTGGATGGTTTCAGAACATAGAAAAAATTAATAAGATAATATGTGCATATGAAATTTTTTTTTAGATTTAAAATACTGAATTTTAGTTTGTACACTGAGAGGTGGCGGTAAACCTCGATTGAAGCATATTTGTTATCAAGTCTGTGTAGCCTTCGAATTGGCGAATTTTAGAAATAATTATTAGCAGACTGGAACATAATAAAGAGCAGTCAGTCGTGTCTCGCGCGTAATAAGGCTTGTTAAATCTACGGTCTCCAATCAGTCATTTGCTATTTTGAAAATACATGGTAATGAATGAATGCCAACCTTGGAAGCGGAAATTAACCCACTTGCCGACATCTGATATAGCTGAAAATCGGCAAATCGACTCGTTGTGGTTGACAATGCACACAAACACGCGAACATATAAGCATTACACCGTCGAAATATATACCAAAATTAATTGGAATCGATTATTAACCGCTTACTAGTAAGGGCAATCCTTTTATATTTATTCGAGCTAGGCGAATTTGACCCCTGTTCACAAAGCGAGATGAATCACTCTGTGAAATTAAGTCAACATCTTATAGTAGATATAGCAGCAGTTCCTGTTTGAGCCGAAATACAAAATCTGTCTAAGTTCTCGTCACAACAGGGAAGTCTTTCACCGCAGTATTTTTATAACATTAACTCCACACAGTAGGCCCTGAGGAAAATAATTTCCTAATTTAATAATTTGTCATCTCCGGGGATGCTGTGTGGAGGGTTTTTTAAGATATAGAAACCGGCAAATCGTTCCACAACCGAGCTTTGGAACTCGAGAACGAGTCGTAGAACAGTTCGGCATATTTTTTCTTTTGGTTTTATTTTTGAGCAATTGCGTTTGAAATACATTTTTTCTGTCATTTTTGAGTCTGAAGTTTAAACAAAACGAAGGAACAGCTTCCGTTGTAGGAGTAATAAATATTAACATAATTTGTTGATATTGTTTACATGACAAAGCATCAATCCCGCATTTACTGAATTCATTATTATTAATCATATGTAACAAAAATGTGATTGATAATCCCGAAGACATGAATAAATATTGTTGGGAATCGTACGGTCTGAAAATTATTCACCAAAACATTAGAAGTATTACCAACATTGATGACTTTCTCGTATTTCTTGACCAACTTAATTTCACATTCGATTTGCTAGTTCTAACTGAGTGCTGGATTAATAAATACTTCACTGCCAAAAAGATACAAAATTATACTGAGTACCACACAACCAGTATAATAAATAAAGCTAGTGGTATAGTAATCTATATCAGGGTCGGTATACAGACGGAAGTTGATGAACTCATTTTAACACAAGCAAATTGTCTAAAAATTATGCTTAACAAAAACCTATGCAATTTTACAATCTATAGATCACCATCATTTCACAACATCGATTCATTTTTAAATTCACTCCACTCTATCATTAACAACACAGAAAACCCAGAACACCAAATAATCATTGGAGACTTGAATATTAATACTATTGTTGACAATCATCGCCACTACGATGATTATTTATGTTTTCTCACTGAAAACGCTTTTACTCCGATAATTGACACCCCCACTCGAAAACAAGGCGCACGTAAATCATGCTTGGATCACATCAACGTTAAAAACATTGATTTCACAGACTCATTTGTTATACACACAACAATTTCAGATCATTATACCACAGCGCTCGGCCTAAGAAATAAACCTTCCTCTCCTTCTAAAAATAAATATATTTCTAAAATAAATTATCACGCACTAATTGAGGAGCTGACAACAGAAAAGTGGCAAAACGTAATAAACCAGACTGACACTGAGCAAGAAATGCAACAATTTATCACTAAATTACAATACTACATATCTAATCACACTACTAACAAAGTTATACCGAACAAACAATTTAAACTCATGCCATGGATCACCCCTGGCCTAGTCAAATCCATCCACAGACGTAATCAAATACATAAAAATGCTAAAAGACAACCAGATAATATTCTAGTTCAAGAAAAATATAAGAAATATAGAAACTTATGTAAAAAACTAATTATTTCCACTAAAGAAAATTTCTACAAACAACATATATACGAAAACACTATAAATCCAAAACGTTTCTGGGAAATATTTCGTAAAATTACCAAAACAAAAAACAGCAAATCGTCTTTCATACAATCATTTGATATGAAAAACACAAGTACTACTAACCCCAAATTGATGGCTAATTTTGCTAATCAATATTTCACTTCAGTAGGAGCCTCTCTCGCAAATAAAATCCTTGAAAAATGTAAAAAAACTGAATCTAAACTAGCCAACATACCTACAACTGATCTTAATCTTAAAACATACGAGATTCAAACAACGATTAATGAAGTTGTTATGGATTCTATTGATGAAAACACTTAACACGGTTTTATAATTTTATTTGTAAGTCTTACAATTGTTTATGGTTACATATTATATAGTAGAGTTTTTACAGAGTTAAATGTCTCTAAGTGAAATGTTTCCAAACTGAAATCTAGAATGAATCTGCCTTGAAAACAGAGCGTAATGCATCTTATAGTAATCTTGTATTTAACTAGTGTGGTAAATAAAGTCAATTAATAGTAAACATGGAAATTTACAATAGACAAGAGATATGGCGACAATCAAAATGTTGATTTTGATATGCATTGGTGCGACGGACAAATAATAGATAGTGAATGAAGCATAATAGGTTCAAAGGTTGTACAAGTATTAGAAAGGTACATAACACCTTCCTCGTTAAGATGAGATAATGTGGCGTCCATCATTATCTCACATCAGTTCGAAGTCTTGTACTTCGTCTGAGCGTTAGGGATTCATCAGTGGACCCGGTAACGTTTTCTTCCATTTCTACGTTTGCTTCTCTTTTGTCTTTTGTTTTACAAATGTTCAAGTAATTTATTAATCTTACACGAGAATCACCTTTAAAATGATCTCTTCTAGATGTGTAACACTTAAATAGTTTATATAAAATGTAAATGATTATTAAACTTAAAAATACATAGGAAAAAAAGTTATTTTTCATAATTCTAATTACAATATGGTCTTCGGGTATATTTTCCAAGTCATCGTACATTTTATTTAACTTATGGCTTGCTAAAATTAAATCATCTTTATCTAGAGTAAATATTTTTGGTATTATTAATGGAATATTTATTTTGACATTTTGTGTTTGATTTATATTGCAACAATTATCATCAGTTATATTGAACAGGGGAATTATTGATTTTGAAGCTGTTTGATTTGATATATTATAATATTGGTCTTCTACATTAACAATCACTGTTGAACTAGTGTAAAGTTTGCATTTTGGCTTTATAATTAATATTCCTGTATTCTGTAATTTAACATCGGTTGGTTCAGAATTCTTACATTTAATTGTAACCAATGTTGGTTTAGGGAGCACAAAAATCCATTTCGTTCCTTTATTTGTAGTATGCCAAATTTCGTTAATCGTATTCATTATTCTGGTTTCACAATTCGGAGGCATATGAGAAGGTTCGATTAGTAATTCTGTTTCACAAATAGATCTTTCATGTAGATTATAATAAATGTTTGTGGTTTTACAAATTGCTTTATCTAAAATGGTTTGTTTACACGAATCTATATTATCAAGAGTAACATAATTTGTTTTACTCTCGGCGATAGCTAAATATTTAACATTAGGCATAATAAAAACATATAAATCGTCTTGTCTTTTCATAGGCAAAGGTATTAACTTGTATAAATTATAGCTTACATAACTACACAAAGGGTTTGATATAACAAAAATTATTCTTCTATTTACATATGCAATGTCAATTTTTACCATTGACATTAAAATATTAACATTTTTTATATTTGGTGGGACAGGATAAGATACGGAATTCGGTAAATAAGGCAAGGACTTACTTATTTCTTCAATATATTGCTGAGGTGTGATAATAAATGGGTGTATTATATTATTTTTGGAAAGCATTAATGCGTTTATGATAAGCGTATATTCGTTTTGTAATTCTGTTGTGATTAAATTCAATAGGGTAAGATGTTTTTCTATTTCTTGCTTCAATTCTAAATTAAATATGACATCGCTAATGTTTGTAGTAAACGACTTTAATTTTACGAAATTTTGATTAAATATTTCTTCATTTCTTTCAAGATTAGTTATCGTATTATTAAAATTTGTTATAGTTGTTTTCACTATTTGAGTTTGCTGTTTTAACATATTATATAAGTCTTTATCACCTGTGTTTAGAGAATCAATTGCTTCATCATAATAAAGCGCGTCATTATTATCTAAGGTTCCAAATACAGTTTTAAATACTGTACCTACCATATCTATCCAACCACGTTTTACTCTTATTTTTGGTTGTCCTATAAATTGTTTTAGCGTCTTATCCTTTTGCTTTAATACTATTATTAGTTGATGTAAAATATTTAAATGCGGTTCGCAAGGAGAAAAACTTTTATGCATGATGTTATCGTCATTACATAATAGTTGTATATTGCTATATGTTTTATCAATTAATATTAACTTATTATCAAAATATATGTCTAAATCAATGTATGTTACTACATTCCAATAACTCTCTATAAAATTAATCATATTAACGTGTTCATAATATATCCCTGCGGACGAAGATATTTGCGTCCAGTTGAATCCATTACCGTAAGGCAACCATGTCATCAATCTGAAACAATAGCCTTTTTTAAACGATTGAAATGTACTTTAACATATTTTTTCTTTATTTGTATAGTACAGTTTACTTTCGAATTAATTTTAACAATTCTATAGGGGCCTTGATAATTAGGTGATAATTTTTTGGAATGATTACTCTTCGTAGTTTCGTTTCTTAAATAGACTAAATCGTTAACGTTATAAAGTTCATTACTAGAAATGTTCTTATCAAAGTTCTCTTTTGATCTTATCTTTTGGACTTGAACATGTTCGCGTGCAATTTCTTGTGATTTGTTCAGTTTCAACTTTAAATTGTCAACATAATTATCATATGTATATTTGAATTGAGGTTTTTGTGTTAATGACGTTGGAAGTTCTGGTTTTAAACCGAAAATTAATTCGTATGGCGTATACCTAGTACTGGTATGAGGCGTTGTATTATACGAAAACATTGCTAAATTTATCCACTCGTCCCAATCTGTTTGTTTTTCTGAAATGTAATGTTTTAAGTAATCTGCTAAGGTCGCGTGAGACCTTTCCAATGCACCGTTGGACTGGGGGTGATAAGCTGTTGTTTGGATTTGTTTAATTTTAAATAGTTTTGCAACTTCCTTTAAAATAATTGACGTAAAATCTTTTCCTTGATCTGTAAGAATTCGATTTGGTATTCCGAATACACAAATGAAGTTATTGACTAACTCCTTTGCAATAGTAATTGCTTCATGATTTGGAATTGGAAATGCTTGCGAAAATTTTGTTAGGTCGTCTTGTAACGTGAGAATATATTTATTTCCATTTTCGGATAGGGGTAACGGACCTACAATATCTAAAGATATCCTTTCAAAAGGTTTCTCAGAAGTTGTAGTTATTTCCATTGGATGAATAAATCTTTTACGAGAAATTTTATTTTTTTGACATGATTCACATTTTTTAATGTAGTTTCTTATGTCTTTTCTCATATTTTTCCAATTATATCTCTCTTTCATTCTATTATACGTTCGATGAAACCCCGAGTGTCCTGATTGTGGAGAATCGTGATTCTCCTCTATTAATTTAGCTATATCCTTGGGATCTGGATAACTTATTTTATTTTTACAAATAGTTACCATGATTCCGGAGTTTGCAAAGACGTAATAAATAATAGTTTTTATTTTATTCCAATTTAAATTATTATCACTGCGAGCTAGTTCAGGAATTGAAAGCGATTTCTTTCCTTGTGAAATTAATATATTTTTTAATTTAAGAAAACAACAGAAAATATCTTCGTATGTTGGTTTATCCCAAAAATGTTCCATTGTTATAAGAT
Source organism: Hesperophylax magnus (assembly GCA_026573805.1). Classification (NCBI taxonomy): domain Eukaryota; kingdom Metazoa; phylum Arthropoda; class Insecta; order Trichoptera; family Limnephilidae; genus Hesperophylax; species Hesperophylax magnus. The sequence goes on from JAIUSX010000049.1 coordinate 17,636,393, forward strand.
GGTAAACGTTAAATATGTTATTTAGTTCTGAATATAATATATCTCTTACATTCGTTTTACTTTTCTTTATATCATCGTGATTATTGATTAAATTCCTTATCTCCATAGACAAACCTTCGGACATTTCCTTATCATTGGAAATAAAGTTACATAAATTATCTTTCCGTATTAGAAGACATTCGTCTGTTTCAACAATATTTTTGCAGTCAATAATGGTTTTATCTTTATAATGAGACTTTATAAATTCTTCGTAAGAATTTGGTTCAGGGTTTATTCTAAAGTGTAATATTTGAGAATGATCAATTCTAGATAACGCATCGGCATTAGAATTAAGTTTTCCGGGTTTATATATTATATTATACTGATATTCTTCCAATTTTAAACGCCAACGAAGTAAGCGAGAGCCAGGGTCTTTTGTATTAAATAACCAAACTAAAGGTCTATGATCCGTTATTATATTGAATTTTACACCATACAAATAAGGTCTAAAATGTTTAACTGCATAAATTATAGCTAAAAGTTCACGTTCTGTCGTTGAATAATTTGATTCGGCTTTATTTAGAGTTCTGGAAGCAAAGGATATTGGCAAATCTTTAGAAATCTCACCTTGAGATAATACTGCACCGATAGCAAAATTACTTGCATCTGTGGTGACATTAAATGTTTTACTGAAATTGGGGAACTGTAATATTGGTTCATGAATTAAATGTTCTCGAAGTATATCAAAAGATTCTTGTTGTTTTTCCTTCCAAATGAATGGAATATCCTTCTTTAATAATTGGGAGAGAGGTTGAGCGATTTTGCTAAAATCTTTAATAAAACGTCTGTAATATCCAGCAAGTCCTAAAAATGACTTCATATCTTTTGGATTTTTTGGAATAGGGTAATTTTTTATGATTTGAATTTTATCTGGGTTTGGTTTAACTCCATTTTCTGATATAACGTGACCTAAATACATGACTTCATTACGCATAAATTCACATTTATCAGGCTGTAATTTTAAATTGTGTAATCTTAATTTTTGGAATACCTCTTTTAACCTAACCTCGTGAGTCTCTACTGTATCGGCATAAATAACTATATCATCTAGGTATGCGAAACATCTTATTCCTTGTATACCAGCTAAAACGTTATTTATAACCCTTTGAAATGTTGCAGGACCGTTTTTTAACCCAAACGGCATCCTTAAAAACTCGTAATGTCCTAGAGGGGTGGAAAATGCTGTTTTATGTGAATCTTCCGGTTTCATTGGGATTTGGTGAAATCCTGATGCAAGATCTAAGGTGGTGAAGTACTTTGAGTGTCCTAATTGATCTAATATCTCTGTGATGTTGGGTAAGTTGTAAGCATCGCCTACAGTGACCTCATTTAATTTACGGTAATCAATCACTACTCTATATTTTACTTGACCTGTTGCATCTTTCTTCTTGGGCACTACCCACAAAGGAGATGACCATGCTGAATTTGAATCTTTAATTATTCTTTGGTCCAACATTTTTTTTATTTGATCATTTACTTCCTTTTTATGTACCTCGGGGTATCTATATGTTTTTGCGTGTATTGGAATCTGTGTTGTAGTATTTATTTCATGCCTTATCGAATCGGTTTGACTCAATGTATCTCCTTCCAAGTGAAAAATATCGTTATAGTCTCGACAAATTGAAAAAAGCGATCGTTCTTCTTCTTTATTTAAATGTTCAGTCCGTAATGATGCTTTTAAAAGTTCGTACCTATTATCAATATTTTCTGTTATTTTGTTGAATTGAAAAATGTTTTTATTTTTGCATTTAACTTTCCTTTTTATCGTTCTATCATCGCAATCAGCTTCTAACATTTTGCTATCTTTTTCACTAAATTTTTCCAATATCAATTCCATTTTCTTAACTTTTACTGCTTTTTCTGTCGTATTTAAAATAGACGTAATTGCTTTTGACTTTGAATTAACCTTTGTTATACTTCTACAAAGATAAACTCCTTCCATAATCTCTATTTCTGGAACGAGTCCCTCTCCTATTTCAGGATTCAAAACATTGAATTCAACTAAGGTCTCTGTGCGAGCCTGTACAATAATTACCGAATTATTGTTTTTGACATCCGAACTTTTTGTTTTAAAATGGATTTGCATAGAACTTTTACCTATACATAATGTATTGTTGCTGTAATTAATTTTGGCATTTACTTTTCTTAGGAAATCATTTCCGATAAGTCCATCGAGTGGAACATTTGTTGCTCGAGGCAATAAATGCATCTTATTAGAAATTGGGATACCGTTGAATAATAAGTTCAATTTGACAGATCCTAACGTTTCAGTCGATTTTTCAGCGTTAATTCCTCTAATTTTAATTATTTCTTTATCATTGTATACTGTTTCACCATCTAAAACCATAGGGTTAATTAGTGATATATCTGCGCCACTGTCTAATAATAGTTTGACATATTTATTTTTACATTCTTTAATGGGGATTTTGATATATGCTGTAATATTTTCGAGATTATTTAATATTCTACCTGTAACGTATTGACCTTCTTCGTTTCGGTAGGGAACGAAGGGTCTTGGAAGTTTTCCGAAGCTTTTTTTTCTAAGAAATTTTTATATTTCCAACAATCTTTTTTGTAGTGTCCACGTTTTTGACAAAAGAAACACGTTATTGTGATGTTTCGATGCGTGTTTGCAGTATTATTATTTTTGCACTGAGAATTTTTTGAAGTGAAGTTACTAAATGATTTTACTTGGTTGACACGTTTATCTTTATTGTGGAAGCAATTTATAGATATATGTCCTGATTTTTTACAAATAGAGCAAAATTTTTGGTTTGAATTACTTTGTTCTGTAAAATTGAGCATTTTTTCTTCGTTAATTGCAAATATTGAAGCTTCTTCAAAGGTTTTTGGGTTTCTAGCCCTCAAAATAATGCTGTACTGCGGTAATGCGCCCATTAAAAATGCTTGAAGAGCCATTTGTTTAATCATAGAATTTTTTCCTATTAATTCAGTGATGTCGACTGTTTCTGCTTTAGTAGCTCTCATTAAATTTGAATAGCACCTTTCAATTCTTTGTGTAAAGTTGAGAACACTCTCATTTCTATTTTGTTTACATGTCTGCAACTCTAATAATAGTTGTGGAAAACTTTTCGAATCAGCAAAATTTTCTTCAAGAAAACTTTTGTATTCCTCCCATGTACGCAAATTTCTACATGATGTTATTAAATCAGCTTTTCCAGTAACTTTGGTTTGAATATATTTAAAAATAATATCTTTTTGAGCTTTAGATGCTAGTTTATAAGCATAATCACAATTTTTAATGAATGTGTGAAGATTATTTGTATTACCATCAAATGTACTAATGAATTGTGTTAAAAATTGAAGAGATACTTCTTGTTCAGTCATTTTTAACAAAGCGATAATTGTAAATTAATAATAAGAAAAGAGATTTTAAATGCTACGTATGAGATTCTTTAGAATTCATAAAACAATAATCAAACTTACAAAAATATGAAAAACCATTCCATCTTCAGCAAGGCAGGTCCGCGACGTGCGACGTCAAGGTGTAGAATCTTCTTGATTTTCGGCTATTTGCACAGCAAAGGGCAACAACGTACTTTATCAAAAATACTCAGCAAGGCAGGTCCGCGATGTGAAGGTGAAGGTGAAGTGTAGAATTGTTGTGTTTGTGGTAAGATCCAGGGATGTTTGGGAATCTTCTTGTTTATTTCTTCTTGGTGCTGTTCGGCTTTTTGCAAAAAATTTTTTTTTTTTTTTGCAACAACGTCACTAGTCACAAATAATTAAAAGTTACTCGTAGAATCCAGAGTTCTTTTGTTACAGTCAAGAATACTACAGTATTATCGAAATAATGTTTCCATGTAGTATTAACTTAGACCATATCGCACTTCTGACACCAATTTTTTGTTATGGATTCTATTGATGAAAACACTTAACACGGTTTTATAATTTTATTTGTAAGTCTTACAATTGTTTATGGTTACATATTATATAGTAGAGTTTTTACAGAGTTAAATGTCTCTAAGTGAAATGTTTCCAAACTGAAATCTAGAATGAATCTGCCTTGAAAACAGAGCGTAATGCATCTTATAGTAATCTTGTATTTAACTAGTGTGGTAAATAAAGTCAATTAATAGTAAACATGGAAATTTACAATAGACAAGAGATATGGCGACAATCAAAATGTTGATTTTGATATGCATTGGTGCGACGGACAAATAATAGATAGTGAATGAAGCATAATAGGTTCAAAGGTTGTACAAGTATTAGAAAGGTACATAACAAAGTCATGAAAATGATAGATGAGCTGAAGTCATCGAATGCCTGTGGGCCAGACAAAATTTCCTCAAATCTGCTGAAAGTATTGAAACCACTTATAGCGAGTCCCATTGCATACATTTGTAATCTTAGTTTCAAGACAGGCACATTCCCAAACCACTTAAAACAATCAGTTGTTATATTGATTCATAAAAATGGAAACAAATCGGATATAAATAATTATCGGCCAATATCTCTACTCAACTCATTCTCAAAAATTATCGAGAAAATCGTAAAAAATCGTCTCACCCTCTATCTTGAAAGACATAAAATCTTATCTAATAACCAGTTTGGCTTTCGACCAGGTCTAGGAACAGAAAATGCTATTGCTAAGCTGGCGGATATTATTTCCAATAATATTGACCGGGGTAATAAATCCATCGCTCTCTTTTTAGATCTTGCCAAAGCTTTTGATACCATCTCGCATAAAATACTTCTAAAAAAACTAAAGGCTATAGGTATTCAGGGACTGCTATACAAATGGATGGATAGTTACTTAACTAACAGATACCAAAAAGTTAAAATTAATGATACTGTTAGCGACCCAGCCCCTGTAGAATTTGGTGTACCCCAAGGGAGTACCTTAGGACCTATTTTGTTCAGTATTTATATCAATGATCTGTGTAACAGCAATTTTTACAATCATATTATAACATTTGCAAATGATACTGTCTTAATATTTGAAGGAAAAACATGGAACGATCTACACTGCAAAGCAGAAAGTGGAATAAAACAGCTAAAACTTTGGTTAGAATATAATCTGTTGACACTCAATTCGGAAAAAACTAAATTTATACGATTTAGTGCGACAGAAGCGGGCCAACCCGAGGAAGCATATAATATTATTATACATAAATGCATTGACTCCACTACCTGTAATTGCTATAAATTGGAATGCGTAGACAGTATAAAATACCTTGGTGTTATATTAGACAAATATCTTAGATGGGACGGACACATAGATCTAGTTGCCACAAAGGTTAGAAAGCTTACGTACATGGTTATGACAATCAGAAATATCTTACGTAAAAAAGAATTGAAACTCATCTATGATGCTATATGTGGGTCACTTCTAGACTATGCATCCTTAGGTTGGGGTGGGTGTACAAAAACTGTTTTGGACAAATTAGCAAAAGCTCAAAAATCACTACTAAGGGTAATCCTCAAAAAAACATTTAGATATCATAGCGATGCACTATTTGAAGAATTCCGAGTTCTGGATGTTAGACAACTATACATGAGAAAATTAATAAAAATTTTAAACACCCATCAACAACGCCACCTCTACCCATCTATTAACCACTCTCACGACACTCGCCACTCACGGAGAAATCCAATTGTACCACCCACAACTAAAACATCTCTCGCTAAAAGACACTTCTCATTCTTAGGTCCAAAACTATACAACATCATGCCTGATGCTTGGAAAAAGGAAAACACAGCTATTCTTCATAAATTGACCACTAATTGGTTTCATCAATTACGTAGAAAGGAGAGTGAACTTTTACTACACAAAAAATGAAATCAAACACAAACCAAAAACAACAACAAAAACTCCAACAAAACAGTAAAAGATACGTTTATGTTATAATCTTTATCATTATGTGTATACATGTACTTACCTAATACTTTTAAATTAGAATGCTACCCAAGCAGCAGTTAATCTTATGTTTAATTGGATATTTTATTTTATTGTATTTCTTCTCTTTGTTATTCATATTTATACAAAATATGTTAGTAGGCTTAGGCACCAGTTAAAAGTACAAACACCTATTATTTCGTTATTATTTTAATACTTTACTTATCAAACAACTTATCAAAATGTTAATACTCATCCTAATTTGACTGTCCTAAAACGGGAATCCTCCTAGTTGGGCAGTCAAACATTTCTTAAATAATGTATATAAATGTATAATCTTTTACTAAATAAAAAAAAATAAAAATTAAAAAATTAAATGACAGAGCATCAATCCCACGTAAGCTGAATTCATTATTATTTTTAAAAAATCTCCATACCGCTCCACCCTATTGCCTACTCCAGTACCTGGGTAGGGAAGTTCAATCCTCAGTTAAACCATTTTTTAAAGTTTTTTATGTTTTAAAAGACATTTTAAAACAGTATTAGATTAGTATTAGAGAATAAAACTTTGTTTTTTAGACCTCAAAATGTACAGTAGCAACACCACCGACTACACAGTTAACTGTGTTTCTCTATACTAATATACAATACGTAGGTACACAGCGATAACACCCTTGTTGTGATATTTATTATCAATACAAATTATTAAAATAAATACCAGAAAGTCCAAACAGCGTTAATCTCAAGTGACCTACCAGGTAAGTATGGTACTGCATATAATATGTCTGTACAAAATATAAATAAATAAGAATAATAACAATTATTTTACAAGCAATAATTATTCGCCTGAAACACTCATCCACATTGAAAAATCTCCTGATAAAAGACACATGACGCCAACGGGACCTTTTATCAGGACATTTTTCAATGTGGACGAGTGTTTCAGGCGAATAATTATTGCTTGTAAAATAATTGTTACCTTTTGTGCTTTTCATAAAAAAATCTTGTCTTAAACATTAGTTTACCAAAAAAAAATAATTAAGAATAATAACATATGTACATTAGGGTGTATCGATTTTAAACTTTTTTTTTGTTTCCAAATTCCAAGTTGAGAAAAAGTTGCTACTAGGTACCACAACTTACCACAAAAAGTTTTGGATTTTTAAAAAAATGTTTAGGTCTCCCGCACAAGGCTTAAAGTTTTAATTTTTTTCAAAAAATATAAAAAAAAAATTAAATTAAAAAAAATAAAATCGTAACTTTTGTGTTCTGAACTCATTTTACGCCTTCTGTAAGAAAATTAAAATTAATTCCGGTGGTTTAAACTTTAAAAAAAACATGGTTCATATATGTACACAAAATTACAAAATTTCATCAAAATTAACAAACTTTAGGGCTTGTGCGGGAGACCTAAAATCCATTTTTTATAAAAAAAATCATTTCTTACTTATTTTTATGCCCTAATATTACTGTTTTTTAACTTGGAATAAACACAAAAGTTACGATTTTATTTTTTTAAATTTAAAAAAAATTGTATATTTTTTGAATAAAATTAAAACTTTAGGCCTTGTGCGGGAGACCTAAACATTTTTTTAAAAATCCAAAACTTTTTGTGGTAAGTTGTGGTACCTAGTAGCAACTTTTTCTCAACTTGGAATTTGAAAACAAAAAAAAAGTTAAAAATCGATACACCATAATGTACATTTGTAGAAATGTATTATATATTTATACAGCTCCCTTGTATTGATTTTGCACAACAACGGCGCTCCACAAATCATCCAAATATTATTATTATTTTATTTCGCAAAATATATCCAAGCTTTTTATATAGGTAATAGGTAACTACACTTACCTTGTAATGATTGTGGGTTGAAAAAAGCTCGATGTTTTGTGGGTTCGTTCACACCGTAAAAATTCTCTTGTACCCCCATGACGATTTGTAGGGTATTATTGTAAATTTGAGCCGTCCTCGTGGACATTGGCTGTCCTACATTTAAGCAGCTGACTGTAGGTAGGAATGGCGACGATATGAATGAAATAGTGATATTATTTTTATTAATGACTCCGTCGTATTATTTTCCCGTCTTATCTCTAGTAAAACATGCCACTTCCCCGACCCCCTGCCCGCGGTAGCTTATCGGGCCTCGACTTATCAACTTTTTTATTGTGTACATTTTATATCGGCTGGATAGGAAACAACTTCGTTTCTACTCATACCAATAATACGCCATGTTTGTTTTTGGGTAGGTACTTAACGAATACCAAAAATGTTAGACGGATACTGTATGCCCTAAATAAAAAAAATAAAAATCAGTAAACGTAAAAGCACACGGAGCCTACAATATCTGATTATTTAGTTCTTTAATATAAAATTTCTTTAACAATTAAGAATTTTCTTTAGGTTTCATTCTTCTTGTTCCGTGTAATTTTGCAGAAGAAAATCTGGAAGGAGTTCAAACAGCGAAAACTTGAAATCATGTTAATATTACTAATTCTACAAATTTCAAATGGCGCGACGACAAAATTCAAGCTGTTTCCGGCGCCATTTGGCTTAGGGCGGGGGATGATTGCGGGAAACAGAAGATCCGCGTTTTAAAAAGACTTAAAATATTCCAAATTTGGACAAATTTTTAGGTGATCTTTACTAATTCTATCAACTTTGGTTGGCACTGTTCTTGAGACGTCCCTAGTATCGTGGTTTTATGACTTCACTCGTGTATTTAAAAAAAAATACTGCCGGTAAGTTCTTATCGTAGACAGATTACGAAGGCATATAGTAGTACAACTATTTCATTGACCTCTGATCTCCAGTCATTTTATATCGTTGACAATTTGTCAAACACGTAGATACCTAAATCCCGAATGACAAATAATGACACATCAAATCACATTAGTACAAATTTGTGTTCGGGGAACATAAAACGATATTAATGGAGGGGAATGAGACAAGAAAAGGAAGGTGGAGAAGTATCCTGGAGTATCTTCAATTCTGAAACCCTTAGCTTTTCAGGCGGCCAAACCTGTATCGCTGTAACTAAGAAACTGTTTTGAAAACCATAGATTTTTGTATCCACAAACTATACACATACACTGCAAATGTGTGTCGATCTGTAGGTACCTACCGTTTGCAAAAGTTAGTGCACGACGTAAACATAGAATTGCACGTGATTATGATAAGTTATAAGATAGTATATGAAATGTTAGATTTGTTATTTTGTTTCGTGGTGCATAACGAGTTCCAAGAACTAATAAATAATCTCATCCAAAGTACGATGTTATTGTTGGGTTATTCGGATCACTTGATAAATGTCACTTACCCCTGCCCCTTCTACGCTGCACCCTGTACTCTGTACTCTGTACCTGTTTGCAGGGCCGGTGCAGAGCATTCCGGGCGCCGAATTACCAAGGCGCTGCTGATAATACATTAACATCTAACAGTCCTACTCGCGCCAGGCACCGCTTTGCTTAGGGCCGGCTCTGCCTGTTAGTACCTATAGTTAACCCTTTCAGCCCCAGTGTTAATTCAAATTAACATGAACTTTGTGAATTTTTTTACCGTAACTGTAGCGATTTAGAAAAGCCATGTTTTCGTTTTCTTATAGTTTGTAGTCTTTTCTGTGGCGTCTATTTTTTCCGCTCAGTTGAAATCCTTATTCCCGCCACAACAACGATAAATATTTTGACATCTGCTGATTGTGAGTTTCATCGAATTTCTGCCGTCATTGATTACTTAATTTAAGGTGAGATATCAATATTTTATACTCGAATTACAAATATTTTAACGAATGATGTAACAAAGATGTGTTCTATAATAATAACTTCAGTTCAATTCACTGATCACAGTAATTTCCCAGAATATTGAAAATGAATTTCAATGTTCATTCAAATTAACACTGGTAGTGACGGACATGTTTTCGACTAGTATGGCGAATTTTTAAAGATTTATTATCCTAGATTATTTCTTTATTTATGAATTAATTTTGGTTAAAATGTTATTTGTTTGTACCTTAGAGATTATCACTACATTGTCAATGTGCATTTTTGACATGAAACAGTTTTTTTTTTTTTTTTTAAAGAAAGACAAACATTCCCGGGTTACGAATAACCTGACAATATTTGAAAATCTCCTACTACCACCACAGAAAGCTGAAAATGTTGCTTGTGTTGTGATGGAGGACTTAGCCAGCCGAGGAATTGAACACACTACGCCTGGGTGGGACCCAAACGCGATGTCAACTCGGCCACCGACCGGTCATTTGTATTACTTTTGTGTTATGTTTATTTTACGTTACTATTTAAAAAAATACCCTCTGACGCCCAATGTTAATCCAAATTAACATAGAAAATTGCCAAAAAAAAAAAAAATTAAATGCCAAAAATTTTCAAATAATTTTCTGAGGTATTATCAAGCATTACATATTTTATATGTGTGGAAAAAATAATGCGGGTGTGAAAGGGTTAACAAATCTGTGGTACAAAATTATTAAATATATTATTGATATATCCTAGGACGAAAATAGAAAAGATGAACGATTGTTAAGTAAGTAATTAATATAATCGAGACATCTTTATCGAATTAAGCAAAATATTTCAATCCAAAAGGAAATATCGATTATAATTCATTCCAGTACTTCGATTCCAAAAATAGTAGACTATTCGAATAAGCATACGTCTAGACAAAAGTAGGAAATGTGGAATTTTTTTATATAATCGGAGGGATTAATTCTAACCATTCCCACCACATACAGATTGCTCTACTGAAGATGACTCTGGTATCTATATGGTAGGTAGGTACCTACGTTCAGAATTTTACTCGTGTAAAATTATTCATAATAAGAGAAGACTTGAACAGGGTTATAGACTGCATTTTGTTAGGTTTTTCAAGACTTCGGGGTAAGAACTAAGTTTTAAAATTATATACCCTTTAAAATCAACACTTAAATGCTTGATAAGGGAATCAATAAATACATAGTTTTTAATTGTTTAGAGATAGATCGATTTAGGTAAGTAGTTCACAATAATTGTGAAAAACAATATACATAATATGTATATTGTTGGTTGTTTTGATACCTATATCATTATTTTATATAATGTTTACTTTACTTTATATATTATATTTACATTTACATATGTGCAGTTACGTGCATTGCTCTGCGTGCACGGACAATTTTTTATTTTTTTTATTAAAATCCTACTAATAACGGAACGGGAGGACGTTTCCTAATCAGATTTTGGTAGATTTCGAATATATTGGAACACGTGTTCATGTACCTACCTGCATTTTTCCTATTAATATATGATGACGAAATGCGAAAATATTATGATTTTTATGAACACGTTTATGTCGCGTTAATACATTCCATTTTTACTAAATGTTTACATGAAACCTATCAATTCATTTGTTTAGCAGACTTATTAATGATTTAAAAAGTTTTTTTTAAATATTAGCAATATATATATATATATTTTTTTTTTAAATCCGCATGTTTTCTCCGTGTGACCAAAGGTAAATAAACATTACAATTACAATCGGGCTTAATGAAGGCACAGCTTGTTAATCTTTGCAGACTGCACGTCATTGCATATGTGCATGCATTAAATAAGGTTTATTGACTTTCGTATTTATATTTTGACTTAATAAACCAACGTTGTTATTTGGACTAATTTATAAATTGTAAAAATATATTGACTTGCATCTTTATGATAACTACACAATGGCATAATAATATTTAATTTTTTCCTCTGTATGTTAACTTAGTACTAAACTGTGTACTCTGTCTGTGATGAAATAATATTTTTGGAAAAACCCAATGACCGATTTTGAAGGATGCATGTGTATTATTTTTGTGCAAAGTATCTAACCCAACTCAACGAGACAAAAACAGCTTTATCACAGGAAAACAACATGCCAGCTGTTGTTTTCATATCAATAAATTTATTATAATATGTTTATTGTTTACTCCCCTGTCCTCATGGAAGGGTCATTATTATGATGACACTTGCATTTCGCAATAACAACATACAAAATCTTTAAATAATCCCGATTGCTGTGATTGAGTTCACTGAGAAAAAGCCAACTTTCTAGACAGGTTGTCTGAAAAGCAATCAACCGCAAATAGAGTTTTCTTTAAACTTATTCATTCATTTGCAAGTATTAAGAAAATTACCAGTAAACCTGTTTTAAATATATAAAATCGCATTCTCTTTAATATCTTAATTTTCGTATTTTTATGTGTGTGCTACTACGTGCTACGAATCATCATGAGGTAAGTACTACATAGTTCAAGTAAGTACCTACGTACTAAGAAGGTACTTAATTATTTTGTTTTCGCAAAACATATATCTGTATATAGACACAGAATAAAATATCTATCAGTGCTGCTAGACGTACATATAATTTTATCCCGATGTTAGGTACCTACTGTAGTAGACTTTAGTATACCTATATACACAGAATAATGTATCTATTAGTGCTGTTAGACTTAGATATTATTTTATCCCAATGTTAGGTACATACTATAGTAGACTTTAGTATATAGGCACAGAACAAAGTATCAATCAGTGCTACTAGACGTAGATATTATTTTATCCCAATGTTAGGTACCTACTATAGTAGACTTTAGTATATAGACACAGCACAAAGTATCATCAGTGCTACGGGGATATTGTTTTATGGCCTGTGGCGGCCCTGTTCATAACCCCGAGCAACGCCGGGTACTCGTAAGCTTGTATATAAATATTTCTAGTTTATTCTGACTACTTCCTTGTTTCTTCCATGTAAGCTCTATACAAATTTTAAGCTGCCCTCCCCCTACCAATCAAGATATTTTATTAATATGTTTGAAAACATGTAATAATAAATCAAAGATACTGTTTTCAATTTAATAAAAAACACAAGTTAGTATTCAATAGGCAGTTAGTAGGCAGTTGGCGAGAGTACTGGCTGTAGAGGTAGAGAGCAATAGCAGCGTGCAAGAGCAGCTTGCAGTTGTAAATCGACGGCCGTAGTGTATTATAGCCATTCATGAGTTGGGCGGGGAGTGCGCTGCGCATGCGCGGACCGATCACATGCCGGCAGCGGGGCGAGACAATCGGCGGCCGCGGACCCATAGTGGCATAAAAGTGTGTTAAAAAAAATCACACTCGTCATCGACAAAAGAAAACTCTTGATAATCATAATAATACTTGGGTAATTTTTACAGTGCTTTTGTGAAATATCGCCTCAAATGCGCGTAAAATGGCTTAAATATATTTATATTTTATAGTTGAAAGCAAGCTAAAATGCATTTATCCATTCTAGTTCGAATTGTTTGATCTTATAATTGTTAAATCAAAACGTATTTAGAAGGATGAAAATAAAAAATAAAAATTCGCCGTGTTAATTAATTGGACAATACCCTACTCAATTATTTATTTTTTATTTGTTGGTGTTGATGTTAATAATTAATTTATAAATGTTTCGGTTTCTTTAATACTTAAGGCGTCTTTTAAAAGTTTATTGTGTTTTCGTTTGAGGCAACGTACGACCTGAGTGTGTAAGATCCTAAGCTAGAAGTCGGAAGAATCAAATTAGAATCTCATAGCGGATGCTAAAAAAGTTCTTTTCCACAGCAAGTTACGCTCTTTAAATTAGTTTTATCCATGTTTTAAATGTCAGGGTCAACAGATTAAAAAGTCACCCGTACATGCAGTACACATATTATACAACTTAAATGTAAAGAATTATTGATAATAGCGTTGGTAAGCATGTTCCGTATCCGTTTGTACATAATAGGATAAATCCTTACAAGTTTTCGTATAAATCAGTACGTACGAATCTTCCAATTATTATTATTATATTTCTTCAAGTGAATGGTGATTACCCGGTAATTAAGTATCTATATTACTTCTAATAGGATTTTTTTGTTAATATTTTTGATTTGTTTATAAACACCACTTTTAGCCCGTCGTCCCATTGAGTCGGGAAGGGTAAGGAATCAACATAAACCGAAGCCTTGTGCAGAAAAGTCCCACAACGGCCTCGCTGCAAATCGTGGCGAACTTTACTTTTGGGTGCAGGGTCCTCTTACCGACCCAACAGGACTGACGGACTTTAAATTCTTATTTATTCGTACGTTTATACTGTTGTGAAACTGCCAAGTACAAGCTTAGGATTTTACGTCAAATAAAAAGTATGAATTATAAAATTTCTATTTAAAAAAATCATACAATTATTTAATGCGGTTACATATACGAAGCCGATATCCGTTTACGATGAAATTCAGTTAAAAGATTAAATATGATTTTTAAATTGCACAAATTATTTTTGTATTGTTGTGGTACGGCGGTTGAGTTGCCCTTTTCGAGCGCGCGCGTAGTACGTAGTTTCTCGTTTACGTCTCCTAAATTTACGAGACTGTAGTAGCGTGGGCCTTTGGCTTGGAGTGGGGCGGTGCGGGTAGAGACGGGGCGGGGTCCCCGCCCCTCCCGCAGTTTACGCTCGACGTGCGAGCAGTGAGGATGTGTTCACGTCAAAATTTTCGTTCGATTTCGTCAATTGGACGTCCGTGTGTATTAACATGTTTACCTCGTGCACCCCTGCGAATAATTCGCTTCTCACGGTTTGTTTGATGAATTCGGTCGTGTTTAGGTCCGACGCCGGGCGACATTCTGCGCCTCTCCCGTGATATTGGCGGGAAGTGTTTGTTATACTAGAAGTATTCTGTCGCCCGCCTGCGCGGTGCGTGCGGCCCTCCCCGCGGCGGCCATTGTTGTGGTTCTCGGCCCGTTGCCGCTATAGCAGCCAGCCGGAGCACAAGCGTCCGGGATAGTGTTTAACAACAAAAACAACACAAGTTCAGTGAGTGGTGTGTGCAGTTGAATCGGTGGATAGTGAGGAGTGCTCATACGGAGCAGGCCACGCGGAGGTAGACCGGAGCAGCCTACAGCAGCCACAGCGCAGCAGCCAACCACAACCGGCATGGCCTGTGTTTACATCACCTTGTAGAATCACACGCCGTGCTCCTCTGTCTCTGTCTCTACTAGTTACTAGTGTAGAGAGTACTATAGTATAGTTAGCGAGCACATACACCCTGACACAGCCACAGCCGTCAGTACACGCATCCTGTTATGACGCGGCCCCACACTAAAATAGCGCGTAAAAAGTGTAACATTCAGATGATTTCATGTGTATTATGTACCGAGTATTGTGGTTCCGTGTTGTGAACATTGTTAGTGTTTGTTAAGATTGTTTACTTTACTTCGTTTGAATGGAAGTTGTCGGGAAGTGTCCCCGCGATCCGCCGGATTTACCCGGGGTTTACCGGGAATACTCCGGGCGCCACGTCTTGCACACCGTGTGGTAAGCTATAAGCATGTTATTGTAATATTTATAATAATTCATTCATCTTATCTTTAGAACGCCAACCAACACACGCGTTAAATAACATCGTTACAAACAAACCTACATCATGTTTTATTATTACATTACATTAACTTTATCTTACGGCTGTATTACCTTGAAGTGTTACGATACATTGCGCAAAGTTGTTTTTCTGTGTACACAATAATATAATTCGGCGGAATGAATTATCTTATCTGTCTTGATTAAATAAATACATGTAAATATTTCCATTCCCAACCGATCCACCGCTTGTCCGTAATCAAAATAAATAACTCGGGGCGTTTGGCACGATCAAGTTAATCGGGCGGGGATCAAGTCAAGAATCTGAACAATATAAAAGTGTAAAGATGTTACCGTATTTAAGTAGAGAAATAGCAGCCGCTGCGTGCCAATGTTATTTTGTTATTACAAACATCATTTTAAAATTTTGGAGGGAAAATTCCATTCGGCTGTACCTAAATAACAACAATGAACTTTTAGGAACATCTTCTAGGGATTAATCTCCTCGCTAGCGTCGCACGTCGCACCTGTCTATTTTTGGAAGAGATTTTTGCTCCTGTTTTGAAATGAAGGGTCCCAGCCGTTGGACCCTGTGTGCGTACAGGAAGGGTCCCATATACCTGCCTCTTTTTGTGCAACAAAAAGGTTTCATTATCGGTTCAATTTTTTTGTCGAACGCAGCAACGCAACTGTGTTAGAAAAATATCCTGATATTTCGATAATATAAGATACATATCGATAATATATATTATATTAAAAATTTACTTTCTAAAAGAAAATCTATCTTATATAATACTATACTATACTAATACTACCGCAATGCTTCGCTATTGCTTTTTTTTTTTCTCCTCCGTCTCCGACTGAATAACGTAATCAAGCTGAATTTTTATATATTATAAAAATGTAAAGAAGAATGTTTGGGTTTTTTTCTGCAAATATACAGTTTTATTCTGAGATTCAAATAAAGAGGATGGTCACTGTGATTTCGATAAAACATCCCCTATTGCCGCCAATGGCGACTCGAGACTTTTGGGTGTACAATGTATATTACAAAAAATTTCATTATTGATGTTGTTGTAGTCGAAAACGTCTTCTTTTTCGAAAAATTTCAGGAAATTCTGAACTGAAATTTACTGAAAATCTATTTGTACCAAAAAACATCAATAATGTCGATTTTTTTCAAACTGCCGCCACTGATTGCCGCCCCAGCAGAATAAAGCCCCAGCGGGCGGGTACCACAGCTAGTAGACGTTAAAAATACAGTATTAAAAGTAAATGTCTAGATTTAAATTATATTAAACAAATTTTGTTTACACCACTATATAAATTATCCACATGTTTCAAAATCATTGGTTTCTTCATCAGAATACAAAGTATAGTAATTTGTGTTTTTGGAACATTTTAAAAGTTTGTCATTTTATTGAATTAAAATGACTCCATAAAGTGATTTTGCTATTAATGAAAAAGCAATTATAAATTGCTTATAATGTCAAACAAATTTGTTTTTCTTCTAATAACCAACTGTCGTTGTTATCAATGTTTAGAGATTTCAATTATACCAGATTATAGGACAATGTATTTTGAAAATTTTGATTTCCACCCATAAGCAACGCGACTTGACGGTGCCCGTGGAATCCCGATATATTATTTTATGGATATTATAATTTTGATTTCGGTAATGATTGAATGCACGCAAATCTTGGAATCGGAAATTAACCCACTTCCCGATATCAGCATAAAATAATAAACGATAACAGCAATTAATATATGAAATAAATGTCGGTCCTACCCGATCGACATATGGCTAGGTTGGTAGACTTGTTGACTCGTGTTCCTGGGTAGGAAGGTTTAATTCTCAGTGAAACCAAGTTTTTAAGACATTTTAAAATTAGATGTATTGCCCATTATTTGTGATTTTAATTAATTATGTAATTTTATGTTGATATTATGTATCCTTTGACTGGGTAGGTTTTAGTAATTTTATGTACCTGTACTCAGAACTCAGTATAAATAAATAATTATTTATATATTCTATCCTTCAAACCCCGACTAGCAATCCGAAGGTCGCGGGTTCATATTTACATATGAGTATGCTTTGTCTAGTTTACAATATTTTATTTACACTGCAAGCCTAAAAGCATTTAAGCATTAAAATGAATTATCAACATTAAAAAGTGTTTTTTTCAACTTTGAGGATTTAAAAAAAAATAAATCGCAAGTTGCGCCACAATACGAAGTATGTCAAAAAATACAAATAAATAGTAGTATATCTGTGTGTAAGGATAGAATGGCCAACCTTATGATTCCAGAGATAGCCTCATTTTTAATGTCAGTGCCATACGAATTTTTCTTTAAAAAATGATAACTCCTTCATTTGTACACGCAATTGCTTCGTACGAAATTTTATAGCATAGTAATGATCAGCAGAATCCATTTCTAGCCACAAAAAATACCCTTGAAAATTCAAGTCTCTATGTCTATGAAAGGTGATTTTCTGCCCACTGTGTGCCGTCTGTCTCACTGGCTTCAGATGGTTGGAAGCAGTTGTCTTGTGTGGTATTAACATTAAAAGGGAAGATCAAATGGCCAGCGCAGAGTAGCGATGTGTAGGTTCAGCCGGATTGAGTCCTTGAGCCCGAGTCCTTTGCGGGAAGCGGGTCCTACTCCCACTCCTTTTCGTAATCAACCACTCCCAGAGAACTCGGTCTGGGACTCGGACCCGAATGCCTCCAATCAACGACTCCCAGAGAACCCGGACCCGAGAATGCCTCTAAGGACTTTTGGACTCGGACCCGAATGCCTCTAATCAACAACTCCCAGAAAACTCGGACTCGGGGTCTCGAACCCGAATGCCTCCCTCCACCACCGGCCTCGCGAGTCCTGCAGTGAGTGGTAAGTTCTGGTGGTGAAGACATCTTCTGTTTACCTGCTTTACAGTAAGTGGATGTTTTGTTTATTGTTTAATATCTAGTACTTATTGGAGTTATTTGGGGTTATGAGTTGCTTTTCTAAACCGATGAGCTAATTAGTTAAATAATAATATCTACTGATTTATTATTTTTATGTTCAATTCTTATGTTTCTTTTGTTTCATGATCTTGTTTTAAAAATCAACACGTTGGCATTTTGAGATATTGCCGATTAGTTTAACGGTTTTTATGTAAAATCTCAATGATTTATCGCAATTCTTTGATGTTTTATATTTATATTTTAGCCCCTCATATTTGTAGGCGCTAGGTACCTACTGTAAGTAAAAATTATTGTTTTATTTTAAAGTTTTAATTTAATTATCGTTCACTATTTTTATTTTTTGTGTTATTAAAAATACAAATTTCAGTGGTGTCTGTCTGTGTATCCGTAACTCTGGTTCAATGAACTCTAGAATATGGATTTGCTTTGATTTTAAAAATTGGAACTGATTGTCAACTGGTATTGGAAAAATTCAGACAAGCGATAAATTAGGTACCAAGATTATTTTATTCAATAATTGTTTATTTAAAATGGCTATCTTTTGTTAAAATTTTTTAGCTATGTCGTAATAGTGTTCATTCGAAAGGCAAATTTCTGGCAAATGTTTATTTTTAATGATCCTGAGACATATATATGTATATATTTGTGAAACCAAAAGGAAAAATATACAAATCAAGTATATAATATACACAAATCGTACAATAATATATTGAACAAAGTGTGTATGTATTGTAAAAGTAAAAAAAGATGGACTGGAATAAATAGATATTAAAACATGTTGTTAATTGTTAAAATTTTAATAGTTCAATGCTGTACCTAACTACTTCCTGACTTTGTTTTTAAAACATCTCGCCTTTACTGAGTTTCATTTGATAGAGGCTTCGACCAAGTACCTTTATCTATATCGATGGACAGAGATTATGAAAACGACAAATTCTCAACGACAACCGAAATTTATGTTACTACATTTGATTTATTACTGCTTACGCGTGTGCTAAAATTATCATCTGGAACTTGGAACCTAATACTACATCCGTTACGGCCTCGCATTAGCCGTAGCCCAATCAGCTGGAACACGACAAGACACGAATGGATTTCGTTGAACTTCGCCAAAATGTAAACTGCACAACTCGCGACTCGGGTGCGATGGGTGACGGGATTGACTCCGTGTTCTCGTGTGGGTCCGAGTTCTTGTGCGGGTCCTTGTCCTCCTACGGGTCCGAGTTCTTTCGCGGGTTCTATCCGAGTCCGAGTGCCGAGTCCTTGGCCGGACCCGTGCGTCCCGGTAGTCGCCCAGTACCCAGTCCGCACCCAAGAACTCGGACCCGGGACCCACTCCAAGAACTCGAGTTCTTTTAAAAGGAAGCAGTCCTCGGATGCCTCCGGAAAAATGCAGAACTCACCCACCTCTAGCGCAGAGTGGGGTATTTTCTTTTTTTACGATACTGAAAGTATAATTAGATTATCTTTATGTTGACGAATAAATTTTCTATAACGATTTAAAATTTGTCATTTTCGATTTGGCGCCTAAACTACATGACCGTTAAACCGGCCAACGTTGGCCCCGTTTTATAGTTAAGATCACTTCCATGTAGGTTCATAATACATAGTTGCCATAATTCCCTTAAAAATACGAGGCAGTAAACTATTTACTGTACAGTGATATAAAATTACTTCTTCAATAGTTGTAAAATTACTTTGTGGCGTCATTTATATATATTTTATAATATTACGTTCAAGATAACGCCATCCTAATGCTACGTATACATATGCAAGCTGAACTGCCGAACTGAACCTCAACTTATGGAAAAGGAACGAAGCAACCGCAAATGGCGCGTAACGCCGCTTGCAGTTGCTTCGTTCCTTTCCCGTAATTCGTGGCTCGGTTCGCGTTTAAGTTCGCAAATGTATATGTGCCATAAGAATGTCAGTATGCTGATTGTTATTGTTGAATTAAAATAAACTACATTTGAACATTATATAAATAACATCTACTTATCGCTTGTGCTGCCAACTGCCAACCGGTGTTACTATCTTAGTTCACTGATAGCAAACTACGTAAAAGATGGTAGACATGCACTTTTGATAAAAAAAGGATTTTTAAGTTCTTTGTACGCATATTATTTCTACGTAATCATTTTGTTTATCAATCGATTCACAAGTAATATATTAATATCATAAAACATTTCAAAGTTACAAATGTAAAATTGATTATCCTAGTACTCCAGTCTAATTGTAACAAGATAGATAATAATATACCCCTTCTGATGTCCGGTCAGGTGCTCTGAGACCACTGAGCTACGTCGGTTTATTTCCAACACGCCAAATAATTCAATATGTACTAGTTCTTATTATATTTTTTCACCTGTAAACAACCAACTTTATTTTGAAGGAAAGGCTTTTGTAGTGCTAAATTTCCCACTTGATGGCGTCGAGACATATTATATCTACATTTGTTGGTGAACTATTTTTACGATATTTTTTTAACGATAAACTAATGTTTGCATGACAAAGTTTTTTATGCATAGCACAAATGAGAATAAATTATTATAAGCAATAATTAGTCTCTTGAAATATCCATACAAATAAATATCTCCCGAGTAAAAATAAATGCCACCGACGGGAATTGAACCCGCGCCTTCTGATGTCCGGTCGGAGTGGTCTCAGGGTATTAGGTTTAGGTAATGGACAATAGGTTATGGACGCAGTTTTTGTATTTTTTAAAAATCAGAAAAGTAGTCTTTTTTTATAGGCCATACGGCAACCGATACTGTTATAGTATAGCAACGAATTTATGGTAACATTTGAAAATGATGCATCTTTTTTGAATGTGTACAATTTATAACAATATAATAAATTTGTAGAAGAAAGAAGAATGCCAATAGTAAGGGCTGTGATTGGCTACTATTGATATGGAATGCTTTGAACTACCTTATAATGAAAGCGAAAACAATAAAAAGTCTCTACCTAATGCAGATACAGATATGTACTGTTAAAAATGGCAATAGGTTATTATAATGTTGCCAATTCTTTTCCTATTTTTTTTCTTGTTTTCAAACTTAATATTTCATTTGTGTTTATAATATCGTGGTTAAAAACAAAGCAACATTTAATTTAATTGTAATGTCAAGCCGCGAACTGATTGCTTTCTTCGATAAATATATTTCGTCTCGCATTATTTGTATATAATCAAATTGTCTGACACGCCGCGCGCCGCAATAATTGTCTGCTCTATAAAACATTGAATATTCTCCTAGTGTTGTAAAATATTACAATAGCTCCTAGCCGTGCACTCAATATTGATAGGCCTGCAACCTGCAACAGCTCCCTGTCAAACATTCGATAATGGTTTGCCAGTTGCCTGCAATAGTCACACTTAACACTGCCGATACATCACATGTATTGGTTCCAAGTACTATTGAGAAGTGCAGGCCAAATGAGTGGGGCTCGCCGCGGCGTATCACAGCTGAATATTTTGTTTTACACGACCTTGCGACCTCCAGAATGAATAATAAACTGGTGTCATATCAACACAAACACAACACGATTCACGAGAAAATTTCCATTCTCATGCGCAAGTATAAACTTGGATAAAATAATTATTCATTCTTGACAATTGACAAGCTACATTATTATTATTTATATTTATAAAAAAATCTCCCGAAAACGCTGTTTAGCTAACAGTACAAAGCAATCTTTGAAATGTTGCATTGTAAAATCGATGTCATTTATGTGGTTCTGATGCTATGATCTGAATATTTGTTTAGCTTTCTACATTCAGATAGCCCCGTACTTGAATGATAACAGATTTCTAAAGAAATGTTTACGTTTCATCGCTGCATTTAATAATAATTCTATTTTGGAGTATACATACGTTTAGCTGTCAGGGTGCCATGATAAACGGCGGTATATAAAATAAATGACTATTTCGCTAACTTCCATAGATAATTATTTTTATGTTGTAATTTGGCAAGTGATATTGTTGCCTTAGTTTATGTAGGTATCAGTAATTACAATTACCTCACCACAATCTCCACAGTAATAGTTGATCATTTATAATAGTAAAAGTAGGCTCACTGCAAGGTGCGAAGTGCCCCGTCCTTCTGTAAAGTATTCGAATTTAGAATTATTCTATTTGAATGGATAGAAGGAAGTTGTTCCCGATGTGAAATTAAAAAAATATATATATCAAACACCTTTCGCGTAGGAATACCGCACGCATGTATGTATAATTTGTAAATATAATTTTATTTGTTGTCTTGTAAAAACTTGATAAGATGTTGGCGCCATGAAGCACCGAGTGGTGACTTGAAGTATATTAATGTGTTGTTAATGTGTGTTATTTGTACAATACTGTGGAATTATTTTCTACATTATTTCATTCGATGTATATGTCTCATTACCTCTTCTACAAAATATAATTATTTTTTTGTAAAATACAACTAATTGATGGTTAAATATTAATAATACGTATCTTGTTAGTTTTAAACTCGCTGCTACTATGTATTCGTATGTATAAGATTAACTTGACACAGTTTTTGAAGATAATTGAAGAAAAAAAATCCTACCGAATTGAAAATATTATTGGCGTGTCTTATTCGATAGTCATAAACTATCACACATACTACTTATTGTGGAGATATTCGCTGTTTTATGCGTTACATTTACAAAATTCTATTTTGCATGACCCAGCATTCAAGACCAAATGCTGAAATAGGTGAAATTCAGAGTTAGAATAAATAAATGTGAAAATTGTGTACAATTGCTTATGAATATAATTACAATAATGTCTTGCGGTATGCTCGGATGATCTTCTTCTGTCTAAATGTCTGGATAATAATTTGAACGTTGCTTAGCAATTTTATTTTACAGTTTAGTTTTACAGGATGCACTGCATCATTATTAGACTAGAGCTAATTCAGTTGCCTTCACGGTTCATTGCATTACTGTATTGTTATCGTTGCGTGGTACTTTAACCCCACTGCCCCCTGTGTAATATGTAATGCCTTTTGGGTAAGTCCTAACTACAAACTACCCCTTCCCCTTGCGTGGGAGGCTGCATAGAGCGTGGGGATGCCGAATCTCTCACTGGCATCGGCAATCGGGAAGTGTGATATTGAACTCCCTGCAAAATTCGCACCGATTCTTTTCTATGCAAGTTTTTTTCATCATGTTGCATGGATGACAATGTCGAGTTACTTTTAATGAGTGCTAAATTAATATGTATTTTTTTACAGAAAATAATTGCCATTTACAAATTGGTACCCACGTAGAAAGTAAAAAGGAGGCGTGAAATATGTAGGTACGTTAGGTATCATGCATTCCATCGAAACATTGTACAGAAATTATATACCCGATTTATGTTTGTCTACATTGTGTATTATATTCAGATGATAGTTTGTAGGTACCTACCATTCTCTTTTGTCATTTCGTCAATTTTGTTATATATATTAAGTATTTAATAATAATTGCAAACGCGTTTTATAACATCATCCAGTTGTCCATACTATTTTAACCCTCACCAATTTCTCACTGATATGTGTGTACGAGAGATATTATTTTAACTTCACAAATCATATTAAAAATAATGCTTTTGAAAAATTGTTTACCCACATCAGTATTCAGTGAACGATGACGACCCTCAAACGAAGTACTACCCTTAAATATCCGCCAACCCTTCGGTACTCCTGCCGCCCTGGCAGTGTCGGGATTGTCGATCTGTGAGGGTTGCCATTTGATCTAGCCTAATTTAACTTTACACTGCCGAACACCACTTATAAAGCGAGAAAATTGAATTAAATTTCAACCCTTTGCCAGACTTTCAAACATTTTTATACCTTGGCCATCCACCCGTCGGAATTTTAGATACCGTAATATGAAAGTGTTTCCCTTTAGCGCTATTTATAGGTGGATAATTTTAGAATATTGTTTTTTTTCCTTTGTCCGCGATAGATAGTATAAATGAATGATAAAACATACTGTATAAGATAAGTATCTACATATCGTTTATATACCTAGCTTTAACACTGAAAGATTTGGTATTTAACCACTTATGTATTTATTGTCGTCTTAATTTACAAGAATTGTAAACTTATTCCGTCTTACTTATAATAGATAATACGGAGGGATAATAATAGGTTACTCATAATCACGCGCATGTGTACTGGTATACCGGTCGTAATAGTACAGTATTAGTGGCAGATTTTTGAACCGCCCGACCCCCAGGATTAGGGACGTATTACTATCGTATTAAGATGGAGATCGCGGACTTTGTTAACAATCTGATTGATTTGACAAATATCGATGTAAAGAAAATGTAAAAAAGCATTAATACGCACTATCAGAGGAATATTTTAAATCGATTTACCAAAGCAAATACGAACGCATAATCAAATTGGCCAAATTTCGAAGCAATTCAAAGGAGACCGGGTAAATGACATAAATAAACCACATCGCATCAATGACATCGCAAATGTCATCTGAAGAAACGTGAAGTTAGGAACTAAACGCGAAATGCAAAAAGGACCGTGTTTTAAACATCTTGCTTGAATATTATTATGAGTACAAATTTTAACCCGAGCAGTATACGGGCCTCTTCACCGTATAATAATAATAACATAGCATTTATATAGCGCAGTTTAGTATAATTTCACTTCATGTGCGCTCTACTATAACAAACTTAAAAACGGTAATTTAATATTAGTAGTATCTTAAAATTAACCCACAGTGTGCCTTAACCAAAACAGATCTAATAATATAACACTAAATAGTTAGTTATACGAGCGCTGCAGCGGCGTATTAGGGAATCTTTATAAGTAAGACTAAATATGTTTATACAGATGAAGAGCTTTAAGCCGGGCGGCGCTTGTGGCGGAAACTTAAACCGGAAGCCAATTTTCTTTTGTCTTATGGCGTCCTTTCCGGCGATGTTTGTCTGGTCACGCTCGTTGACCCCATGGTTTGAGATATTTGAAGTTCGGAAACCCCTCATTCACCTCGAAAGTAATAAAAAACATGCAAGTCGTTAGAAAAACGTATTTATGTTAGGCTACCGGAGACGCTGTTTCGTTTGTTTCGGGATTTAGAGTTTAGAACATAGTTTTTCTCGGGATTTATAGTATAGAACATGGGTTTTCTCGGTATTTATAGTATAGATCATAGTTTTTCAAGAATTTGGACCGCTAAGCTTTTTTTAATTCATTGATAATACATAATTATATAACACCATAGCCATAAATGGGAGATAACGCACACGGAGAAAATACTAATATTGAATATTGTTTATTTATTAAGAATCTCTTCACATTATCGTAATCCGGCTAAAAATGGGATTGCATGTCCTAACGAATAAATTGATAGGTTTCCTAATAAATTTTTAGTAAAATACGATGTCGGAACACGTGTTCATAAAAATCCTAATATTTCCGTATTTCGTTATTGTATATTATCAAGGCAAATGCATGTGCATGAACACAGTTCCGATATATATCCCGTTTTTAACCGGATTACCAATAATTTGAAGAGATTTTTAATAAATTAGCAACACTCGATGACGGAGGTGCTGTTCCGCCGTCGGTTCCTCACTGCGGCTTCTTTATAAAAAAGCTGAGGATCCGGCATCGGGATGTACTCCACGTTATACGGGGGCTCGATGTTAACAAAGCTAGTGGACCTGATGGAATACCTGCCCTGGTATTGCAGAGGTGTGCTGCGGAAATAGTTCCAGTTTTGACAAAGCTCTTCAAAATGTCCCTGAAGTGTGGCACTGTGCCCTCTGGTTGGAAAAAAGCGGTCATTCACCCTATTCCCAAGAAAGGTGACCGCTCCAACCCGGCCAACTACCGCCCCATAGCGATCACATCAGTTCTGTCCAAAGTGATGGAACGTGTGATCAACGACAAACTGCTCACATACCTCGAGAAGAACAAAATTATCAACGACCGTCAATACGGATTCCGGCGGAACCGCTCGTGCGGTGATCTTCTCGCGTATGTGACGCATGTTTGGGGGCGGTGCCTGGAACGTCACGGTGAGACCCAAACGGTCGCACTAGACATATCCAAGGCCTTTGACCGGGTCTGGCACCGAGGACTTGTCAACAAATTGCCTTCTTACGGACTTCCCGCATCCCTGTGTACGTGGATTGCTGACTTTTTAAGGGATAGGTCGATTCAGGCGGTTGCTGACGGTTTCACCTCTTCCTTACACTCCATAAATGCTGGCGTCCCACAGGGATCGGTTCTGTCTCCGACTTTGTTTTTGTTGCACATCAATGACCTTTTGACATGTGCACCAATTCATTGTTACGCGGATGACAGTACAGTTCATGATAGCTTTTTGTTTGACAAGCCCCCAAAGGGCACACAAACTCCAACGGCTCGGAGGGCTTTGAAGCAGAGAATGGACGGTTATCTCGAGAGTATTTCCTCCTGGGGTAAAAATAATCTCGTCGAATTTAATGTTTCAAAGACCCAATCCTGTCTGATTACGTCTAAAAGGGATCCAAATGACAATCTAGTCTCCTTCAACGGAAGCGATCTTCCGAACAGGCCTTCCATTGATATGCTTGGTGTAACTATAAGTGACCAGCTCAGGTACGGGGGCTCCATTGAAGCCAGAGTAAAGTTGGCCTCTCAGAAGCTGGGCGTACTGTACAGGGCCCGCAGATACTTTAATAGTACACAACTGCTGACCCTGTACAAATCGCAAGTGCGCCCTACTCTCGAATTTGGTAGCCATCACTGGTCCGGAGCCCCTAAATACCTGAAAAAAACCCTTGACTCTGTGCAAAAACGGGCGGTCCGTTTGATAGATTCCCCAATCTTAACAAGCGGACTGCAATCTTTAGAGCACAGGCGTCAGGTAGGTATGCTGTCCTTGTTCTATCGGTATTACAATGGAAGATGCTCTGAGGAACTAGCGTCATTGATCCCTTCGGCACCGGTGCATAGTCGGGATACACGCCAAACGCGCGCCCAACATTTGTACACGGTTGACATTTGTCACATGAGAACGGGTCGCTTCTACGATTCGTTCTTAAGTTCAACAGCTCGGCTGTGGAACGAACTGCCGGCCTCTGTGTTTCCTCCCTCCTACAACATGGGACTCTTCAAGACCCATGTTCACTCCTTCCTCTCCACAAAAAGACCCTCCACACAGCATCCCCAAAGATGACATAGGCCCTGAGGGAAATTATTTTCTTCAGGGTCTCCTGTGTGGAGTTAATATAAAAAAAAAAAAAAAAAAAAAAAAAAAAAAAAAAAAAAAAAAAAAAAAAAAAAAAAAAAAAAAACACTCATTTTTCCCCGTGTACCCAGGGTATTATTAAAGATATTTTCATACTGTCGCCACCAAAAAGATTCACTTTTAAAATAAAAAAATTAATATCATTAAACCTTTTATTTATGGTTTTCTTCTCCTCTACTCGATCTTCTTCCTGTAACTTGTCCATTAAAGCTCTGAATGCCACGTTCGCGCATCCCGGTGGTAAAGAATTACCTAAAGGATTGATGGGTTTATAAAACTGTGGTTGAGATCTTGATATATGAAATGGAGAATACTTGGCCCACAGTAAAAGGTAGTAGGATTGGATTGAGAATCTCTGAAATAATAACAGCAGCGTTTCTTCCGAACAGCCGTGGTAACCGCTCGGCAGGAAGGAAGACGTATCGCATCATTTGACGGAGCACTATGCGAGATTAGGCCGAGGCTTGCCGCATCTCCCTTCCCGTCTAACACAGTAACACCGCCCCACTAGCTTCACAAGACACGCGGGGTCAGATGATGATAATAATTCTGTTCTATTATTAAGTTATCTATTAGGTACCTTTATTTCGACTTTGGTGTAGCCAGACCTGTATATATGTCTCTTATGTATATAGATATGGATTCTGTCAACGACAACTTCAAATGATAGTGAATACTCTTTTTTGCTTTCATTTATTTTAATCCCGAGAAGTAGAAAAATATTTAAATAATACAAATTTAATGCAGATGATAATCATGTTTCAAGAATTGGGCAACTTTTCATTCCTTACATTAAAATGCAACTTAGTCAAAATCGAATTCTTAGATCAATTCCCAAACAAGTTAATTATTCTTAGATGCTTACTAATATCATAGTTGGGAAACTTATAATCTTTCTCGACAAGTATAATATGATGCTTTCTAAGAAACTTTTTTAATATTCTGTTTTAAGTTTCGGAGTACCAGGTCGCGTCCGTCTCCAGTGTAGTATTTCCACGCGACAGATACACAACACGATGGGCGTAACTCCTCTCATGGTCCTGGCAACAGGGCGCACGCTCCTAGCAATAAAACTGTCACCGGCGTAGAAAATACCTAATACTTACGGTACTATTTCCTCTATTCTACCATTCTCATTCTGTAATCTAAAGCTAGCTACACGATACGTATTTACATACCGATCCCTGTATGCACACCATATCGGGATCCTTGCTTTACAGGATAATTATTTTCATACTTTCGATTTCATATAGATTTGCAGATATAGTTGCCATTGCCAACACCTTTAACATTACCTATCATAGATCATGTGGAAGTATTTATAGACAGCTCTGCTGTCAAATATAGCCCCGCAAACTTGGACGAATGTCGGTATCAAAAATATAACCAGTGCTATATTCCAGACCGAATCCCTGCGTGGAATGACGACCTGCGTGGAATTTGTATGAAAAAAAGTATCGTGTAAATCGTTCGTATCAGTCATGTGAGGCGCAGCTACCATCTAGCTAGCATCTTCCAGTGTGTCGTGTGTAGGTATGTATGTGTGATGCATGCTTATATATGTATACACAATGCACATACGGCTGGTTGTGTGAGCGCGTGTTTGGGGGAAACACTTTAGTGCGTGTTGTAGTTCAATAACCTCTAGCGACTAAATTCCTTGTTCCGGTCCCAGCCTTGGGGAGGAGTGCGTTCCCCCCATCGGGGATGCATAACTCCCCTCCCCACCCCACACACAAATTTTATGCTTAGATGTCAACCGTAGATACCATTCTAATATTATATTATAAATATCTACCATAATACGATATAATATGCAAAATGTATATTATATAAAACAACTAAGTAAAACTCAAGAAACATTTTAAATATAATTAACATGAAGTTTAAAGTAATTTTATTTCCTGAATAAAAATACACCTAATGTAAATACACCTTATAAAAATTTGACAAAAAAGAATGGAAGACTAATAGATAAATAGGTAAGGCGTACCCAAGAAAATTATAGATTTTTAGCGCGTATGTTGTGAGAAAGTGTCATATTACGTTTATCGTTTTTAAAAATTTAAACTCTAACTTAGACTAGCCACAGATAACAGTCCGCCATACAACTCTGTCTCGGCATACACTCCTTGATTCATTCATTCATTCACATTCAAATATCGTCTCATACACTCTTTTCTGTTTATAAAAAGTGGAAAAAAGTCGTATTAAATATTTTACTATTGCTTAGTGCATCAACGTGGTTTATCTATTTTCTTGAAGCGTATTATTTTCAAGGTTCGTAAGATAGAATGAGAATAAAACTCTCGCATTGTTATGCAATAAAATGTCATTCGCGAGTGTGATCAAGAAATGATGTGTTTTCCCTTATGCGCCTAATCTTATGTATTATGAATCTAGCTTTCCAACCTTCAATAAGTAGGTAGTTATTTATTTGTAAAGAAAAATTACATGCATTGTATTAATTACTGTTTAAAGTTCTGCGCGCTAAAAACCGTGACATTTTATTTAAATGGTCTATGCAGTTAAATAATATACATAATAACAACTTCACCTATAATCGATACCTCTAAAAGCCAGCGGTTTCCTATCTGTGTTCCGCGGAGCCGTTGCCAGTTGCCCGGTCTCCGCGACAGTTTCACAAAACTAACAATTCAGCTGCCAGGAAAACTTAGCGGACTAAATTATTTCTTTGAAAATGTAAGAAAAATGTGAACATATTTGGGTAGCAATGGAATCTGAATCCTCACTCTCAAACCAAATGTAAAGAACTTAGATCCTGCTCTGATCAGTAAAATTCTTTTAGTAAATCGTCCGATACCTCCATGTTCTTTAAAAAATACTAAAATATTTTGAGACTTCATCCTACGTGGTCGCGGAGTAAGGCTTTTGACTACTAAGATGGAGGTCGCGGGTTCAAATCACGGCGTGCAAAAGTAAATTTTATTTGATTAATTTGTGTTATTTCACAAATTAACTCATTTAAAATAATATATAGTGTATTTCGGCATGTTCGAGAGTGGAAGATAGACTCAGTATCGCCCTGTACTCGGAATTTAAACTTTTCTTAGCCAAGTACTTCTCCACCTTCCTCTTTCCCATCTTCTTTCCTTCCCCACTACCTTCAGCCTCACTTCATATCCCAATTGGGGGTGCCAGTCTCACTGGCTCCAGACAGTTGGAAGCAATTGGGACTCTTGTGCGGTTTCACTTTAAATATATATAAATATATTTTTATTTATTTATTTGTTAGGCATTGAATATAGTTAAATATTCATCACGTCTTATTTCAGGATGAGGAAAATAAATAAAAATTTCGGCTGCGGCATTTTTCTTGGTTTATGTTTGGTATATATTATTTTTGATAGTAATATATCGCTTTAAAAAATACTGTCAGTTTTGGCTACCAAATATTTATTGGAAACTGGCCTTTCGAAGGATAAAAATTGACACCGTTTATTGATTTGAACGTGAAAAAGAAATACAGAACCGCAAAGTTTTATCCTGCTGCGCATTCTTTAATTTATCAGGCTGAAAATTTGGAATCGTCATAAGAATCATATGTTGTTGTTCCACTCTCTCTTGAGTCTCCCGACGTACCCCGATTGGGGATGCCATAGACCCATTGGCTCGGGAAACAAATCCTGATATTAAAAAGTTTTCTTAGCCTTCCGCGTCTTTGTGATAATTTAATGCATATGCCCACTCCTCCGGTTTAGCGACATACCTCGAATAATAATAATAATTGGACAATTTGTATAGTGCCACTTTTGTGAGATATCACCTCAGGGGCGCTTTACAGTTGATGCAGGTATTACAAAAAATATAAATATTACAAAAATAAAGTGAAATTAAGTTAAGTAAAATGTAGAACAGAAACAGGTGACATGAAGATCAAGATGGAGGCTCTGCAGCAAGAATCCTAGGTGGTGAAGAAACTGGAATGCAATAGTCCCATTGCTCCTACTTATTAAATTACTGCCTATTTTTCCACGCCATTGATATTTACAGAAAGACACAATTTATCGCCACTCCATTTACAAAAAATTCGGATATTTACAGAAAGACACAATTTATCGCCACTCCATTTACAAAAAAAACGGATATTTACAGAAAGACACAATTTATCGCCACTCCATTTACAAAAAAATCGGATATTTACAGAAAGACACAATTTATCGCCACTCCATTTACAAAAAAAATCGGATATTTACTTGTAGCAGTATCCCGCTACATGAAAAACGTTTTTCACCGGCGTAGAATCCGCGAAACGTATTTTTCGGTCGCGTCGGAACATTCGAAAGTTTAAAATAATTTTTTTAATTTTTTTATTTATTCCGTGAGTTTTATGAATTACAATTTTTGTGTACTTAATAACTCCCACACTAGGCTTATGCCCGTGTTGTGGTAGTCATAATGCTATAAATTACAATAAAACCATAATAGCTGCACAATCCCCCGCTTTACCCCGCAAAAATATATTAATCTGATACGGAAAGCGGGAACGTTTCATCGCATTATATCTAGCGAGGTGATCCCCACGTGGCGTGTGAAGGTACGTAGATACCTTCGCGTCTCTAGAGTGTGTACTGTATACGCTGCATATTCACACACAACGCAGAGGTCATAGCCGTGTGCAAGTAGTGTGGCGAGTGTTGTAGTCAGTGTAGGCTCTTGTGTGCGGTATGCGTGTGAAGCGCACACCGCGACTGCACAGTGCACGTGTGTTAGTGAGGGGTGGCCTGCAGCTGGTGCCAACGACCCTCCCGACCGGAACTACCCCCGAGGAGTGAGGCAGTGCGGGCCCCATACATCCAAATACCAGACAGTAGACTGAACACAACCGTTGGTCGTAGCTTTGTTATACGCTATTCAGTAGGGTCTGACTTACAAATAATAATTGCACACTTTGCATAGATTGAACATGCTTTACGTTTTTTAATATGGTATGTTTCGCACACCCTTTTTTCTTCAAACTTATGTTGAAAAAAGGTAAAAAATTCTCTTTGTTGAGGAGATACGAATCTAATAATACGCGGAATCTCTTGTTTTTGAGGGAAAAAAATAACTACTCAAAGGGATGGCTGTTTAAACTCATAAAACGTTATGCTCTGAAGGTTTAACATAGTACGTGAAGTGCACGGTAAGCAGTAAGCACATTCTCGGGAACAGGACGTTTACAATCATACCTTCTTCTCCCCCACGCGCAAAATAAATAAAGTAAAATAGGCTAAAACGTTTTGAACACAACAACAGACTTGTTATTGTCCCACAAAATTAAGAAAAAATGTGGCAAGTAAGAAACATTATTCCAGTAAATTCTTAATTCAAACGTTGCTTACGTATGACAAAGATATACATTCAAAGAATATGACGTATCAGTTAGCGGCGTTTTCACATTTAAAAGTTGCGTCGAATAGGTACCACATTCTATCATATCACGGGTGTAACCAAGATTACAAGATTCGCTTACTATATGTACTGTTTGCGTGTATTTACGATTGAAATGTTATTCCTTAGCCTCTAGTGTTTGCCGTGAAATGCAAACACGTTCTCATCACGTACGAGGGCATTTTTTATTCAATTTAGTTAGAGGTAGCATACGACCTTACGCGACGTGTGACAGTTTAGTACTAAACCTACGAAATCCGAAGCACGACAATTAGCGTTTCTTTTGCTTGCCACTTTTGAGAGCTCTACAACGCGTCTATATGCATTGTAATGTCATTGATAATATATGTTAATCATTATTGTTGTGTATTGAAAAAGATAAGCAAACTTCGATGTTTTGTGTTTGTTACTTTGTTCTCTGACATAAAACTGTGTAATCGTTTATTAAATATATACATACACATACTACTGCTTTTAACAGCAATGTGTGAGTATACACAACTGCAATAATTTATAATTCATCACTCCAATAACAATAATTTTACTGCTTAGTTTATATTATTATTATAATGAAAATAAAATATCAAAAACTTTTAAAAGTTTTATTACATTCAAGATTAATATTGTGTTGTTTGTAACTCGATCGACTATATGATCGAAAAGACAAACTTTGGTAGCGTTTATTTTGGCTACTGAGAGCACTACTACTACAAGTGTGAATTAAATTATAGTAATTAGATTTTTGTCATTTAACTTTTCCATTACTGAGTTATTGTTTCCACTAGCATTCTTGCAATTATTTTATTGCACTTGTAAACACAGAAGGTCGCTTGTATTTAGTTTGTGAACGAAAAATGAGTATTTTTCTCACAGAAACTAGGCAAGAAATTGGTTTAATCCATTTGATTCCCAAAATTCCTTATAAACGTTTTGTATTTTGTTTACGAATTTTAATTTTGTGAAAAATTGTGTCTCACGTTATTAGGTTGGATTCCTCAATGATCCTTTTACTATTGTTATTGTAATGTTACCTTAGTAAAGTAATTCTAATTTATTTTTGAAATATATTTCTAGCAATAGACAACGGTACTTATTACAATAATAATAAAACTTCGGTAGTTCGTATAATATTTCTTCTTTGTGAAAATTCAATTCAGGGGCGCTGTAATGTAAAACATATTATAATGTGACTGGAGGCATCCTTTGTTAGGATTTTCTAACATAACATCCATACACATGTCATGAATTACGATTAGTCTCGCCAACTCGTGACACTAGAAATGATTATTATTTTGCGTTGTTATGATGGGTGAACAGCAACATATTCATGTTGTTATTGATCAGCTATTAACATAAACTAATACTATTACTGCTGACGATCACACAACAGGAGAAACGTTTAGATTTATCATATAATTTAGTGTGGATTTTCCTACAAGACTGCCATCCTAGTTCACGGCATAATCTCTTCAAGATATCGTGTGTTAGAATTCTGACGTGAAAATAATCCAAACATGTTTTCATTTTATCCATTTATTTTCTAACACACAGAAATACACTTTTATTATTAACCTAAGTTTTTTTTCACATAATGTTTTTTTTTAATCATTCGTCCACTGCAACATTTTTGCCAATTTGAAGAGATATTTTAAAACATTTATTGGAATTATTTAAAAAGTTTCCGCGCGTTGAAATCTTATTTTAATCACAAAGCTAACATGGTAGTTTCATACAACGAGGAGATGTCTCCCATCTCTTGTTAAACCATTCTGGAACTTTCCAGAAAGTTCTTCATTTTTCATTCGTGTTGCTTTTTAAAACACGCGGTTGATTATTTTAGGCAAATTCTGTTGTGTATTATTATATATCAATGTATCCGATATTGATTATATCATTTTTATCTCCGCTTATTTAAAGTTATTTCGAAGTCCTGAAATTAAAAATAAGGTGCGAAAGTAAAGTTTAGAGAATTGCCGTTTTCACATAAGTATGTTTGTTATCTTTAAAATCAAAGGTTTACTGTCATAATCTGCGGACCTACTCTGTATCTTTCGGGTTAACAAATCAGTAAGTTCGTGGTTTAACCTTTCCTTACCGGTGCTGTCAGCTGAGTGAACATCGTCTCTAATTAATAAAATATCTCTGTAAATATACTAAACACAGAGTTCGTTTTTTTGGTATTCCTCCGCAATACATTTATTTATCGCATTGAGCAATTACTATATAAAAATATCTGATTTAATAACGAATGAAAAATGATATGTTAACTGAAAAAACGAACCAACGTTCTTGGTGAGTAAATTGTAATTATTTTTGCTCTATTACGAACCCTAAAAACATGTTAAATATATATGTATAATGGTATTATTATTTAACGTTTTTGATTATATGCATTTGTAGGCATGGAACCATATCCTGTAATAAATATAATCTGGATCGATTTCTGATAAGAAACATACAATTTCATTCGGAGGTATGATTTTTTTAATGTGCGCGGCCGAATCCAAAACCAAACGTTTGGTAATGTCCAGCGCTCAAAGCATTTTTCGTGTAAATGTGGTTTTGCATTCGAAAATTACATTGATGATGAGCATAGGATTATTATGCCTGTCGATGAAGTTGCGCCAGAGAAATCTTAAAAAATACGGTTATCCCACAGACATAGGAATTAATAGACGAGAAGATAATGGCGAGGGGTAAAATCAACTGTTGAAGAACGAAGGGAGTGAAGCTGACTGTGATTCGTCAATAAATCAATCTGACCGTAAATAGGCATCTCGCATTATAATATCACCATTTACTTCTTAAAAGTAAAATCTGCTTTTGAATGAATAGACATTTTTACATGGGAGCGCAAATTACTCGCCACGTTATGAACAAATTTGCGAAGTACAAATTCGGCACAAATATTCGGTTCTATTTTCAGAATCGAATATTTCGTTTAAGTATTTAGTTAAGACACTTTTATAAATGTTCATAATTTACTTCCCAGCAACCAACCAGCATTGTGTTTCGCGTCCAGACGTTTCTCGATGTGATAGTAACAACTGATCTATATTATACGATGTGAATATGCTTAAAATAAAGTAAAAATAATGCTTATATATGGAATGTAATACGACAATTGGGTTTATTCTCGTTTTCACATCTATTTTTACAAGTTTTCATAGCACAAGTCAACATTCTGCCGTGTTATTTCGTAAAATGAACCGATGATGCCTCGACCATAGTTCGCACAAGAATGATGACGTCACGTTTTCAAATTTCACTTGAGGCCATACGCGAGCACAGCCGGCTCCAATGGAACCGGTATGGGGAGTGGGGATAATACGCTTTTAATCACTTAGGGCAGGTCTACTAATATTCATATGTCTATGGGTTATCCTCAAATTATGCGGTAAGAATTTCCCATCGCGATTTTTATTATTGTTTTTATTAATGAATCTTTTGTAGATGATACAATAATTCAGGTTTTACAATGGGTTATTTTGTATCTTATGATTTATACTGCTCTTCCATTAGAAGCATTTACTTGTGGAAGGAAGAGGGGTGTACATTTGGATAAAAAAATAACGGTTTAACAAAATGTATCGTACATGTCAAATATTTTTTAAATGGAATACATTTCTGTGAGAATTAAGGATTTTAAAATATATTTATGTATATATTAAGTTTTGGTTACATCGTAATCATGATTATGAAGTAAGAAGACGTTCGTATTTATGTTTTACATAATAAGAAAAAAAATATTATGGGGGGGATAAGTAGAATTATTGTTGGATTATTTGTATGGTTTTCAGTTGGAAATAGAGAAAGCGATTGATTTCTCTAAAATATTTTTTCATTGAGTTGAATATTTGTGTTTTATCGTTGAAAAACCTGGCTGAATCAAGATAGGGCTCTTCTGAATTAAAACTTACACACCATAATATATTTCACTAGACCGCAACAGTTTCACCAGCATCTAAACCAGAAGAGGCGGACTTATACTTATAGACATTTCAAACATGTTTTCTTCTTCTAAATTACGACTTAAACACAAGACTGTGGAATAATTATTTGTAATGTTCAAAGTGCAATCAACAAAAATAATAATTAGTTGTGTTTACATACCACGTTTGTCAGTACTGCAGATTTATAAAAACTATATTGAAGATTGCGCTCAATACCCTATGACAAAATTGATCCTGACTGGCGATTACAATCTTCCACATTTTACGTGGTCCCGTGAAGATAACACTACTGATGCTGAATTCGGATGTGAAGTAGACTGCGTGAAATCCTGTATATGTCAGCATTTCTTGGATTGTCCCAGTTCACCACATAGACCCTCCCAAGAGCATCTTTTTTTAAACTTGTATCTAGTTTAAATCATAGCATGAAAAAGTCACTAGATAGTAGGTACCTACCACAGATCAGAAGTTACATTATACACTAGAACATAGCACTCACAATCATGTCTTGATTTATTAGTGTTTTTTTATGATTGTAGTAGTAATAGTGTTCACAGGTTGCAGGTGTCAAGTTCCAATAGTACTCTTAGTTAAATCAAAAGCCTGGGTAATTTATATCCTCAGAAACGACGAAAAACAATGACGGACGGGCCGAAGGTAATAATTAACAAGGGAAATAAGACATTAATGATTTGTGTTCGTGTTTTCTACGCTCCGTTGAAGGCATAACAAGATATTATTTATGAATGATTTCAGTAATTAAGGTAATCAATTATCTCCACAACACCTAGCGATATAACTATGGCAGAAAAACAAATAGTGTTCCGTTGGCAACATTATAACAACCTTTTCCTCGATCTTTAAATATGTTTCATTTTCAAAGTGTAGCTAACTGCCATAGTTCTTATGTACTGTTACACCCTCTTGCTTCTGTTAGTTACCAAGTCAACGTAGCCAATTATTTCTAAAAAAATTGTTAATACTGGTCTAGTATTTGTTAATTTGTGGTGAAAAGTAAAGACCCTAAAAGTAAATTTAATAAAAACGCCACTTACTCGAGCATTTCAAAGTCCATAGAAAGCAGGAAAAATGCTTGGTTTTTTGTATTCGCACTTCCATAAGTCTCGAAGATGGCAATCAAGAATTAATTATTACTACTGCAAATATTTCGTGTTTTCATTAAAAAATACGCGTTTGATTTATAACGAAACACCTAGTACTAAAT
Source organism: Hesperophylax magnus (assembly GCA_026573805.1). Taxonomy (NCBI): domain Eukaryota; kingdom Metazoa; phylum Arthropoda; class Insecta; order Trichoptera; family Limnephilidae; genus Hesperophylax; species Hesperophylax magnus. The sequence continues at coordinate 17,674,461 of JAIUSX010000049.1, forward strand.
TACGTGTATTATTATATTCTCTACAAAAACATTATATCTTCTCGTAGATTTATTTATCTCTTGTACTTTTGTAAAGTTAACCAAGAGTCTTGCATTTTCCATAATGAAGAGTTCAGAACCAATATCCCAGTAGAGGTGCGGCGCGGCGGTGAGGGTGATGGTTTCTCCTTGCATTGGAGAAACGAACGTTAACTAGCCTGACTGCGCATTTGCTTTATTATTCTGCGCTTCGTCGAACTAACGCGTGTCCACATATTATTATTTATATTTAATTGGGTGCAATCGCAATAAACGCTGATAACAAGAAGAACATCATATTTTACTTAAGTTTTCCTAGAGCATAATCAATTTCCTTTGGACGTTGTAATAATTGTTGAAGCATTCTGTAGGAACAAAGATGTCGTACACGCTTTTTTATGCATAAGACACGTGATTCGCTTTTAATAAATATGTAGCGTACATAAGATAATAAGTAGTAATAATAGTGCATTTGATATATTTTCATAAATATGTATTTTTTAATAATATATTGTATCGGAGAGAATAAATTAAATGTACAAAAAAAATAATGATGTAGCGTACCTACGTAGGTATTGAGGACAAAGAAATGCTATTTCCAAAAATAACCTGAATTTTTTTGTTTAGTTCTGTCACGTTATTTCGTGTGTTTTCACTCAACGAAAATAAGACAAAGGCGACAATTTATTCTTGGGAGTGTCTCGAAAACATACACACATCCAACCAATTTTAGCTAGTTGCATCTTCGTACCAACGGTTAGTATGCGTGATATTTTCTGTTAAACGATACCTTTTAGTCTTGATTTTATTTATTTGAAAGCGGGGTTATTCTTTTAGGAAGTATTTAAACATTTTGAATTTAACATTCTGAAGTAGATTTTCGTTTAATAAAATATTAAACATCCCAAATTCACTATGAAATTTCATAAGAACCGCGGCAAGTTATATCGTCTCACGCATAAAAAACTAAAGGTTTTTCTCTGTATTGGCTCGTTTTTGAAAGATTTCCGAAAAAGACAGTACAACCGACACATTTAGTAATATATCTTATTAGAATACCCTTTGAGCTCCTTTCTTTGACTACCACCACCATGTTAGTGGCGGCTATTATATTATGCTACGTATACATACGCGAGCCGAACTGCCGAACTGAACCTCAACTTATGGGAAAGGGACGAGGCAACCGCAAATGGCGCGAAACGCTTTTCCCGTAATTCATGTCTCGGTTCTCGTTCAACTTCGCAAATGTATACGTACCATTACTGGTACAAGCATTATAATCGGGTTCCAATTAAAACTACGTCATAGTCTCTCCCGGCAGAAGATCATAAGCTGCAATTTGACGATTTTCGTTTCGTTTTATTGAATCCGCTTACACATTCCCGCACAGACTGGCGCAACATATCGCATGAAATGCAGCAACTGGAGTCCATAATAAATGCATTTTTCATTTTATCGTATAAAACTCCTAGGACAGGCGTATACACCGTTGAATATATATTTTTTCTGATTTGATGTTTCGAGTAAATTGGGTCCTAAGTTGGAATTTCTTTATCTTAAATTTGAAAAAAAAAAATTTCCTTAAAAAAATTTTTTAAGGAAAAACTTTAAAAACTTTTAAACTTTTTCTTTTAAAATGCTCCAAGGCGTAGATCGAAAAAAATTACATTTTGTATATTACATGTACGAAAATGGCAGATGTCTAATGAAGATTTCTTGGATTGGAAGTCATTTTCATTGACTTTACAAAATTTTAGAAAATAAATGAATTGCGAAGTGCAGTGGTAAAAGAATCCTCAAAATCCCACTCACTTGTGGATTCTTTATCGATCACGTCGAAATGATACTATCTGTTCATCTGGCCCGTTACAGCCATAGACAGATTGAAAATAGCATAATATGAAAAACAACGATCTTAAGTCCCTCTGTGCCAAAGGAATATCATTAATTTTGGATTCATAGGAGAATATTTCGCGTTTCCCCATAACGCTGATACATAAGCGCCATGTATACCAAAGTGATAAGAAAGACCAAGAATAATAATTATTAAAACAAATATTATTTATTCACAAACTATTATTATGTACACATTATAAAAACTAATTATAAACAGTGCATTCTTTCATTTTCAGTTCATTTAGTAACAAAATGGTATAGATAGGTATTTCAACGATACAAAAAGACACAAAAATAGTTTCTCAGTCTACATACATATTTGGTGTGTACTTTTTCCACAAACCGGCGCCTTAAAAAGAATATTATTATTTCTACCAGGTCGAGCTCTACAAATTATATTTTTTTTATTTTTGTAAGCAATTACTGAATTGTAAATTAAAATTAATAACGAAGTAGTGATAATTTTTATCACGAATAAAAATGTATGAAATAAATCTCTTAATTATTATTCAGCTTCCTTTGAAAACTACATACGTTTGTACCAAACAAAACATTGAAAATGATATCGTGAGCGTACGACGCATTGACATGGAACTCTTGAAGGGGGCACCACACAACCTCGTAAGAGCCAAAAGTACTTCAATTTGAGACAATTATCATATTTTACGTTCCTAAATAACACTTATATATACGATTTTAATTTCAAATTACTTTGTTAATTACAAATATGGATATTTAGAATAAAACTTTCTCCTGTAAAATGCAATCTGTACGCTTACCCATCTTATGCCGGGGAAGGGTCGGTGTATTGTATTGACGCTATTAAGAGTTACACCGATAGTGTTGGTATGACTGGAGTAGTTACTTTGCGATAGTTGAGTTAAATTCTCATTATTTATAACGCGCAATTAATAAGAAAGGTCAATTGACCTTCGAGTGAGAATGGATCAAACTTTTTCAAACATGGAAATTATTCTTTGAACAGATTATCAATTTTATCGAGAAGAAATTCTGTAGCTTTTAACTTTCCCAGCCAGGCCGAGCAATACGTTTGTATGAGTATGTGGCGATATTATTTGTCGCAATCGTCCGAATTAAAATGTGGCCGATTATCTCATTACTGAGTTCAATAAAAGCGCACATTTGCATATAATCCAAACCCAATTAACTTTCCAGCTTGAATTTATTATAAACAGTATATTTATAGAACGTGTCGCGTGTATTTATTTTATCATCACAATGATTAAGTGAATGGCTGTTTTTCAAATACCAATATTATTTTATTGGGGAAGCAAGCGTATACGATTTTTTCCATGGCCGCGTTATTAAATTCAGCAAGGAAATCTGTTTTGCAAATCACATGTAAATAAAATATGCTTGAAACAAGGTTTTAAAAATATTTTTAACTTAGGTATTAATTATTTGGTTCACCAACTTACTTTTTTAATAAATTTTTTATAATAATTTTTACTAGGCGTTTTCTTCAGATATATTTAGTTGCATGGAAATTAATTTGTCGTCAACAGTAGATACTTAAATTAGGTGCCTCTTCAAATGGATCGTAGTGCCGTATTTTATAGCTCCAAATAGATAATAAATATTATCTCCAAATATTCTAGGAATTCAGGTCACGGTGATAGTAAGCTACGAGCGTAACCATAACCCAAATGTTTTTTTTAATGATGTCGGAAATGGTGCGATCTGCCTCTTCTCATTCATGTAAAACGCATGAATGAAGGCGTTGGCTATATGAAATGAATGTTGGGCGCTATCGAATACTCTGAAAGGCATCATTGTAATATTTTACAATCAATCCGCGAAATTTTTGTTTCAAAGTTAGGCGCAGGTATATTGGCCAGCTCGACGACAGATTCGTAGGCTAGATGCTGCGCTTTGAACGACCGCTACCCGTTCTGTCAGTCATATGGTTAACCGATACCATAACATTATGAATATTATCCATTTTCATAAGAATATTTTTAGTCTTCTGTGACTGTACTTATTAGTTACAGGTATTTAGTTACACGAACTATATGTGCCACTCTTTTTTGTTATGTTTTAATTTTGAATTTTACCACTATCCCATTAGAAATTAGAAACTTTGTTGGTCTCTAAAAACAAATTTGTAAAGAATACACATTATTTATTTGAGGGCACTCAATTTTTTTTTAATGAACTCCTTCCCACTTCTTTAAATAGCCTTAAAACTTTTTTTGGATAACTATTTTCCAGAATATCAAAATTAAGAAATCTTCTACTGTAAGTGGATAAATAGTGTATCGTAAAGGGTCCAAGACGTGATTAACAGTAATAGTATATTAAGATTTACTCGCATCCTAAAAAATTTGATGTCCAAAAAATGTCCACATTTTTTCTTTGTAACAGAAGATTCGTGCCAGAATTTTGGAATTAGCCCAGTAAAGTATCCCCCTTTCTCTCACGCATGCAATGAAACGGTTCCAACTGAGATCAAACAGAGTTTTGCTTTTTTGTTTTTTTACTAATTTATTTATTTGTCTATAGGATTTGTCGTAGCGGTGTCCATCCGCCCCCCTCGAGGGCATATTTCCATCGTAAGGCCACCATGAGCTCGAGCTCGCCAGCATGCTCGTCGCGGAGCGTGCGCGCCCCTCCTGCGGCAGTGCCCCCGTATCTATGCCGGCCGCTCCTGCTCGGGATGCTGATGCTCTCGCTCACGTCTCCCGCTCAAAGTTTCTCACCCGTCACCGACCTCAACACACAACAAGAAACTGGTGGTAAGTCAATTATTCCTTATTTTTATGTGACCCCTCAGCAGCTATGCCATACCTACCCACTAAATCTACCGATCCACCGATATTCGTAGAAAATCTACTGAATTTGTGACAATCGAGCGATTTCTTTTTTAAATGTACGGAAGTTTTTGAACGTTTCGGAAATTCTCTAGCTACCCCTCCTCCCTCACCGCAAGTTGTATTAATTGATCACCCATTCTGAAATCTATGTTGTCACTGATCTAGCACCTATAGATATTTTATAGACACTACCTAATTTTTCATTCTCCTCTACCGATTTTCGCGGGGCACGACATCACTGCCCGTCACTAGAACGCTTGTAGTACGGTGTACCCGTACACACTAGGAAACTATAACGCTATCCGGCTGTGATGCGGGCGACATTTATACATTGTTTATGAACGATAAGTTTAATGAAATCAGTGCTATTCACCATATCTCGAAAACAGGTTGCAAAGAAAACTCCTCAAAAGATGCAAATATATTTAACACGTCTTTGTAGCTAAACGATCCACAAACACTTATTTACTCGTGTATTTGAACTTTCTGTGTAAAACGATGAATAAAAAAACACAAGTAGATGCCGTATACACCGATTTCAGTAAGGCCTTCGACAAAGTTAGTCACCCTATCTTAATGAATAAGCTGGATAAAATCGGCATACACGGAAATCTGCTTCGTTGGTTAGAATCATATTTATCTCATATAAGTCAATTAGTTACTGTTAACGGTTTTAACTCTTCCCCAATCTTTGTTACGTCGGGCGTACCACAAGGATCACACCTTGGACCTTTGGTTTTTTAATTTTTATTAACGACCTTACATTTAAACTCCGCTGTATCTTTTCTCTATATGCTGACGACCTCAAGTTATATAAAGGAATTAAATTTATGGAAGATTGTGAACTCTTACAACAAGACCTTAACATTTTATCTGCTTGGTGTGTTGACAACGAAATGGAACTGAATATGCAAAGTTATAAATTTCACTAAGAACACCAACAAAACCCTATATTCATATAGCATGTGTGTCACAATCTGGAAACAGTTGAATCGATCAAAGGTTCAGGAATTATATTCGAAAACAAACTAACGTTCAACCAACACATTGTAAGTAAATCAAATAAATTACTTGGTTTTATTGTTAGATCAACTAAACTGTTCAGGAATTCTAATAGCCTAATAACTCTATTCAATTCGTTAATCCGCAGTGTTTTTGAGTTAACAGTCTGGAATCCACATTATATCACACAGGTATCTAGACTTGAATCTGCCCAAAGAAAATTTACACGGATTTTTTATTTTATTTTTTATTTTATTTATTTATTCATTTTTGGGAAATCAACAGTTTACATTTTTACAGATTGTACATAAGTAAAATAGCCAAAATAAAACCAATTACGGATTTCCTCCTTGTGACTTTACGTAAGACAGCATTAGAAGAAATAATTAAATTTATGAGAAATGTGAAGTTATAATTATATAAAATAAAAGAATTGTATAAAATAATAGAACAAAATAATACAACAAAAATAAAGGGGAAAAAAAAAAACTAAAATTTATATAAAATAAAAGATTATCGATACATTGGTAACCATAAGAATACAAACAATATTGTGCATATAAATCATATCATAACCATTACCATAAGAAGACAATGTTGTGCATATAAATCATACCATAACAGGATTATAAATATATAAATACTAGAAACATAAACATCAGAAACATCAGTGAAATACTCTTTTAAGGTCATTTTATATTTAGTAAATTCGCAATTGAAGATGTCGATATTGAATAATATGTTATTGTAATTATTACATATTCTGTTCAGGCAAGAATTTTGTCTACAGTTCGTTTTGCTTTGATTGATTTTAAACAGGATAGAAGACCGTGTTAAACGTGCAGGCACATTAAATTTAATATTATTTAGCAACTCTGGGCATTGAATATTATTATTAATTAATTTATATAGGAATAGAGCATCTGCATGATGCCTTCGTACACTTAATGAATCAATTTTAAAGTACGAAGCTGCCTCTGCATAATTATTAAATCTTACAAATGACCTGTAACAGAGATATTTTAGGAATTTGTTTTGAATTGCTTCGATTTTGTTTATGTGGATTTTATAGAATGGAGACCAAACAATTGATGCAAACTCCAGATGACTTCGTACGTAGGCAAAGTAGAGTTGCTTAATGATATTGATGTTATTAAAAAGTTTTGTGTTTCTAATGATGAAACCTAACATTTTAGCAGCCTTATTTGTGATTTGTTGTATATGAAGGTTATATTGATTTTGTCTTATCAATCAGGTGTCTACCATCTACTAGTCGGTTACGAACAAAGACTTACATATTTCAAATTAGAGAGCCTAGTTAATAGACGAAATAAACATAAATTACTTCTTAATGCTTTACAAAATTGTGAATAATCAAGTAGATAGTCCATCTAATCAAGTTAAACGCCAGGCCCAAATTCACTAGAAACCTTAACATATTTTGGACCGAAATTTTTACCAAAAACACTGGTTATTTTAATCCTATGTCTAGAATGTCTCAATCATACAACGATATTGCTAAAACACATGCTTGCATACATATTTTCGTAAATACTATAACTTGTTTCATGAGATATCTCCATGATTTCTGTACCTAGAAAAAAAAAATAGTAAAAAACAAATATTGTTTTTTATTGACTACTATAATACGGACATGTGTCTAGTGTGGTAGTCGAAAAGCATGTAAAAACTGTATTCAAATATATTTTATGAATAAAGAAAAAAAAATGTTTGTTAATTTTTGATGGTTTGATATTTTCTATTATATACCTAATTTAACATATTTTTAAAATGATTATGTCTTGTAATTTCTGTAATTTTAAGCTTTGTATAAAAAAATAATTATATTGTTTTGATAGAGAATGTGCAAATGTGATTGCTGCAGACACATTAGTCTAGGGACATTTATATTTGTATGTAAATTTATTTTATACTATACAAGAATGAACTTTAAATGTCCTGTTTGTGTCTCAAATAAAAAAATTAAATAAACACCGTATTCGCAAACATGTGGAAAAATCTTGCCAATCTCATATACACAGATTGACCCAAATACAATTATTCCAATTGAAGAAAACGATTATTTGAAAAAATCTTAACGAAACATGAAATAAAAAGGTGGCGGTCGCAACTGATGATCGAAACTCTGTCTTACCGGTACAACGCTTTTTAACCACTGAGCTATTGAGACCTGATTATTTACCTGTCATTTTTGTCAGCTTAATTTAAGAATTAACAATATTATCCTCAACTAATTCCCATGTTACATTGATGTTTATTTCCTTTTTTGCAATAAATTGAAAATATCGTAGATTGAAGCAAATATTGATAAATTCTCTCCGTAATATATTGGGTTATAACCGCTTTATGGAGAACGTGAATAAATAAAATAAAAATTGAATAACTGGTTCAATAAAAAAAATAATTTATCGAAATAAAGCATTGATATCCAAAACATTCAAAAGCAAATAAAAAAATTTCAATAATTATCTGGCAATGTTTTATAATACTTGCATTATTTATCATTTCCGTTTATTTTCTAAAAATTGCCCGGAGGTTTTGAAACGGATCTCTTCTCCTTACAAAACTGAATTTGTCCCATTCTCTATCAATAAATTTAAATCAAAACAAGAATTGAAAATTATAATACAGCAAAGTAAATGTTACGTAACTAATTGCAATCAAGCATGTTTTTATACTTAGTCCAATTTCCAAAATTATATATCTTGGTGTAAGTAGACATTGATCAACATTTTAAGTTTGTTTTTTAATGCAACTTAAAAATCGATTTGCGGACTCATCTGTAGACGTAACTCAGGGGAAACCATTCTCGCGTTCCGAGCTTTCTAGTTTCTACTTGGTAATATATCCAGGACTCCGACCCCCTCCCCGCTACCAAAATCTAAGTGCGTTCGGGTGATAATATAATTCGGGTGATCATTCAAATATTCCCCGACTTTGAAAAGGTTCTTCACTGGGTTGTAACATCCCACACAAGATCATATATGATAGGTACATACTAAGCGTGCGCAATTTGCATTGCTACTGTGCCTTCGTAGAAGTTCGTTTTCGATTGCGATTCAGAAATTTACTACCTTGTTTGGATAATATGTGAACAGTCGAAAGCTTGGGTACATACGATTCTTTCCCAATGTTTATTTCCAATTATCACGGACGTCGTTCTTGATTTTTCCACCACGTCGGAAGGAACAGTTTATTAAGTAGCATGTTAAACGGGAAAGCGTATATTAGTTTATATTGAGTCTTCAATTTAACATGCACTCTTTTCGGCCAATGTTCCGCTTACGGCTTTCTTCGATACAAGATACATCATATCATTATGATGAGCGATTAGTTGTTGTCAAGCATTGGCTCGTGATGTAATGTCTGGGGACAAGTCCTCAGATCTGGGAGTTTTTAATTTTATATTTAGAAAAGGAGTTTTTCGGAAAAAGGTACCAAATCTAGCGAATTTTGAACAATAATATAATCATTCATTTTGTTCAGTGGCCGTGTATCAACAAGGGTATGGGGTTTTCTGTAAACAGAGGAGCGGTGGATAGAACTTAACCTAATGTTAAATTTATTATCTGACATTGTGGACTCTGGTGACCCCCGCATATTTTCACCGGCTACACACACCGGATCACAATAGCATTAAAATCCCAATTGAACACTGAGCATTTTTTAAATACAAATACGTATACTGTGTGTACCTCTATCTAGAAATACCTAACTTTAACAACCTTGCTTATAAATCTAAACATTTTGGGAAATATTCATGAATTTGAGCCTTAATTAAAAAAAATACTTAAACTACTAAAACAGTCCTTTATTGTTATTATTAAAAAAAACTTTATTTTCTGTTTTCCACAAATCTTGCGTTTTCTTTGATTACTTATATTTACTAATCTAATAACCAATTTTACACAATTGCTTCGTATTTTTCATTGCTGCGCTGTAAAAACTAAATACATAATTTTATTACTTTATTTTATTATTTAGGCTTAAATTCCCTCACCAAACACAAGAACCCTGTCTCTTTATGGCGAGGAACGAGGAAAAACTGTTATGTTTACTATTTTGATATTAGGGATTTTGTTCTTGTCATTATATTTAAAGGAAATTAAATGAAAATCTTTCCAATGTAATCAGATTTGAAAATATAATGATACAGTTTACACGACAGCTAGAATTTATCCGTGACAATGTGACGAATCAGCTGTGAGATAGCGTCACATCCTCCTCTAGAAGTAACTAGATTACAATATTCATATCATGCCCTTCTCTTCTCCTGCCGCCTGTCCAGCGCCGCAGCCTTTTGCCTAATTCATAGGTAACAAACATTTGGTCCCAATTTTTTTACCAGATCTCTGAATACTGAACATAATTTATTTCGTCAAACCACACTAGCACAGTCCGCGTTGACCGTGTTCCATTGTGACATGAGACCCAAGACACTGGTCTTGTTTGCCTTTGTGTATCCACTGTCCACGTTTAAGAATATCCGGTAGACAAGATGCTTTTGAAGAATTATTCACTATATTGTAAATTACCACGTTAAATTCGCATGACTACCATTAGGTGTGTGGAGAACAATGACAATACATATACACAAAATGTGTTTTTCTGCTGGTTCCCCACTTAGTTACCAGGGACGTGCCGTGACATTTTTATTTAGTAATTAATATTCGTAGCGACTTTTGTCTAAGGTAAGGGTAAAACTCTACTAAAAGATCGAACGATTAGTCATAATAGACCCGGTATAGTTTTACATGACAAAATTTTAAAAAATAACTTAAAAATATCATTGATGTCGCTATTCCAAATTCCTGTAATATTCAAAAATCTGTTTCTGAAAAAATAAGAAAATACAGATTTAGGAAATGACATTAAAAGAATTTGGCATTCTCTTATACCACGTTATACCGCGTTATACCACGGGGCGGCCGCCTCTGTTAACTAACTACCACTACCTAATGCCTAGTTCTGGTTCAATTTCAGGCGATTTAATAAATCTTGTGTTCGATTTGTCTAGGTTGTGGGACTTTTGCTTTCCGTCTTCGCTAGACCTCCAATGTTGCCATCGGATATTTTGGTTGAATTAAATTTAAATACATTTAAGTGACTGAACGACATCTGATTTTGGAATAATCTGCTAGTAGCCGGGTTTGTTTAAGTTACCTACTCATTTGTTATGTGCGAGACATGACAAAGCCGAATGTCTCAAGAGTAAAGGGGAAGCGGACGAACCAAACGGTAAGATTGTATCATCGAAACACCAGCCTGCAGTTGTCTGCAACGTATTATTACAACGAAACCTAAAAGTAAAAAGTCTAGAAACCAACACGAACCAATTAAATATTATGATAAAAATTATGTACATAGTAAATTATAACACAACAAAGATATTTTAATATGCAACTTCAGAGACCGTCATATTTTGAATTTCCCTTTATACGAGTAGAACGGAAACGGTTTTTGTAAATCTATCTTATATCTATAGACTCGTATTATATATAAAAAGAGTGCAATTGTTTTTTATACAAATCTACAGTTTTTTTCCGAGATTGTTGAAATTTTGTACACCTGATCTTCAAATCAAGAGGAATGTGACTGTCTTCGTGAGTTTCAGAAAAACAACCCCATCCCATTTTCCCACCCCTTAAAGAAGAATTTTGATACTTCTGCATCAATTAATTAACAATTACTGCAACATCTCTGTGTGAAAAACTCTGTGTAGAGCCCTGGCAACGCCGGGATTTCAGCTAGTATTAAAATAATATGTTGTTCCTTCTGGGTAAACTATAGGCACATCACAACAATTCGGATGGTTACCGTAGTAAACAAGGACCCTTGACATACATATCGAAATGGCAGTGGCGTGCGATGACATACATTCACGGTATTATTATTCATTTCAAAATTGTATAATTTACTGACTTTGCTTGAAAATTATTATTACATGCTTAAGTACAAATAACCACTGCGCATTTTTACCTGGACAAAAGAAAAAATAATAAATTTACCATTTCCATGTAGGCAGTAAGTATTATTGAAAACTTAAGTATCTAATCATCACGCCGTTTCCGCAGGGGTAGGCAGAGAGAACGGACCGCCGAACAACTCGGTCTTGGCACACACTCTTTTCTTAATTCATACATGCATAACCCTTAGTCGAAAAAACTTTAAAAAAAACACTTTCTAAAAACAAGACGCGATGCACTTCAAAGGTACATTGTTAATATGTGGAGGATTAGATCGGTATTAAAAAATAGTAAACCTTTTTAAGTGTGTAAAATTGAGAAACAAATGGTCAAAGTACAGTAAATATATTACCTAGTATTTAAGATTGCGGTCCATGTTGCACGCATCCAAAAATAAACAACCGAATTACAACTTTCCACATTTTTGTGATTTAAAATTACCTTTATGTAATTGAAAATGTCGGATGGAAGGTATGTTTTTAACTACATATCTCATTTTAAAGAAAGTGCCTCTCCTCCATATTACCGTATATACGTATACTATACATACGCGAGCCGAACTGAACCTCCACAGAAAGCGCAAATGGCGCGAAACGCCGCTTGATGTTGCTTCGTTCCTTTCCAGTAATTCGTGGCTCGGTTCGCGTTTTGGTTCGCAAATGTAGTATACTTACCATTAGAGGTTATGAAATTATTTCCCTACATATATTCGGGAAGTCAAGAAGTGACTACTAACATGGGTTGCTATTTCTCTGCTTTTCAGAACGTTTGATTTAGCGCGTTGAAGAAAGGGATGAGGGCATCTTTATTTTTTTACGTACTTTGTTAGTATAGGTACCTACATTATGTACCTATGCTTGTTTTTGCACACCTCCATTTATAGTAGGATTTTCAAAATGCTGTTAAAAATGCACTTTTTTAAGGTATGTATTTAAGGGTTGTATTAGGACACAGGTAACATAGCTATGTATTTATTTTAAAACAATAAATAAATGGATAAGTCATACAAAATGTATGTTATAACATATAACCAATATCACATCCCGATTATACCTGGAGACGGTCCTTGTAGCTAGTTGACATCCCCGATAACCCCAGTGTTTATTATAATAAGCTCCCTGCAACCAGATGTCACCCCAGATATATTTATTGTATCCAGAAATATTTCAGTGTGAGGATATACCAATAATATGCCTAGTGAAACGATCCTTCAGCCAAACATGATGTACTTTGCCAGTGTATTAATAAGGTGGATTTTATTTTAATTTTATCCGACGGAATCACAATGCCTGATATAATAAAATCGTGCCAGCCCTGCCTTGATCGACTATTCTGGATATTATAATGATCCCATAGCGGGCCCCTCGGCCGACCCGATTGCCCCTGACCCCTACATCGGACGCTGACCGCGAAACACACTTTTACAACCCTGATGATGTAACGGTTATTTTAAAGTTAATGTCTAATGACGTTGTAGTCTCATATTTTAAAAATAAACTGTTAATTTGTACTTTAAACGGAGAAAAATTAATATTTTTTCAAGTCTCTATTAGTTTATTTTTCTCGAAAGCTATTTAATACACGTGCAAAAGTAATGTGATTTCGCTTTTCGTATATTTAATGGAAAGTAAAGGCATCGCGGCGAATGACCTCGCTTATACTGTTTGTCACACTGCTAGAAAACATGGCGAACGTAAATATACACGTCCCCATCTAATCTACGTAGCAGCAGCCCTAGCCTCGTGTCTCGACTTGAATTATTGCCGACACGGAGTGGATTATGGATAGTGAAGTTAAAAGTGCATTCGGTCTGTTGTTGGTTGTTTGGGACGGGATGGAAGAGGGGCCCCTTGCCCCCTGTCGGGTTCTCCTCGCGTGGCCCCGCCCGCAGCCCGCAGTCCGCAGCCCGCCGCCCGCTGCCCGCCGAACACTGACAGTAAACATGTTTCCACATTGGCCGCTGACGCACTCGTGTCAATGCTCTCGACAACATGATTTATAACACCACCCCTCCTCACGTGGCCAAGCGTCTCCCTAGTCCCCGAAGCAGAAGACGCGCCAAAAATTTCCCAAACAACAAAAGACCAATACCATAAAGAAAAGTTTCGCCTGTGGCCGCCGTCGAATTGGGCCGTATATTATATCGAGTATTGACACCGGTCGCGGCGGCCACAAGGTCATTAACAGAGGCCGGCATAATGAAGCGATTAACTTTATAATACGTATAGATATAGGTACAAAACACTTTTCTTCTGATAATCTCGATCAGCCATTTGGACCGGTCCAAAATGTTTGTTCTGTATTTGTTCTCCTCAAACAGACACAAGGTTCTCCGCACTGCAAACTTACACATGTCGTTATACTCGTATATATATACAACACTGAAACTCGAATTCTATAGGCTAATCACTGAAATATCCATTACTTACGTGACGGGATATTTGTGTGGGATTTTTTTTTTCAATAATGTTTATCCTTAGGAAAGTTGGTGAATAAAAAATCATGTTAGTAATAACTCTTTTAACTATCATTTCGAAAGCAAAAAATTGGAAAAGGGATGATTTTTATCACAGGGCTGCCACTGAAGTAATTAATATTACATTGATTTAACTGATGGTGATTTTCTTCTCGAATGTTGTTTTAAGTATTTTTCTCCCTACATAATAGCAGACATGTAATAGTAAGACGGACACATTTTTATTTCGTTCAACGCATTGTAAAAGCTGTTCAATCGATTGAACTCGAGGTGGGTATTGTTGAAATACCACCAAACCTCGACTCCTGGAGTCATAGATTTTGTTATGCTTAAAGAGCGGATATAATGCTCTTAAAGCCATAAAAGCAATTTAGGAAATTTTTACTCTTTACCATTAATAATTTAGATGATTCTGATAGATAATTAAGAACTAATCGTAGGTAAAAATAGAATGAACCGCCCGCAGCACGAGAGGAAAATGAATTTACCACTGACCAAATGATGATCCCTTATAGAGGAAAAATCGGGGAATAGGAAACAGTATATTATAAGGGATAAACCGAACAAGAGGGGGCTTTAAAAATTACGCAAGACCTGCGATTTCTGGTACGATCTATGATTTTATTCGGAAAAAACCGAGAAATTATTATTTTAGTCAAAATAAATTATGGTACATTGGCATATTTGTAATTATTATTAAAAAAATCTAGATAACTACGTATAGTTAACATTTTTTAATTTGACCTTCTTCATTTGGCATTGTTCACCGTAGTGAATATTTGAACTAGATGCTGTTGTATTACGTAACTTTGACTATGTTATTTTGACATAATAAAATGTCATTTTTGACATCCTTGCCAAATCAAGGGTTAACAAGTTATATTGACGAATTAATTGTATTCACATTGAGAGTGTTATATAATGCGTAAATACCCAATTGTTTTTTTTAAACTCAATCGTTTTAACCCTTTATAGGACAACTTTTGTTTTTAACGATACACCCTTAATGGTTTTATTTATGAATACTATATTCATTTTGATGAACAGAAAAAACTTTTTTTTTTTTTTTTTTGCTTAGTCTTTTTGAAATTTTTCGATTTTCCAGCGGTCTTTTTTCTGACCGGTGTCCATTTAGGTAAAAAAAAAATATATTTTATAAAAATTTTGTTTACATTACAAAAAGACAGTTTGGTAAGAAAAAATGTCGTTTTATTTATTTGCGTTACAAGAGAATAACTGCTTTGATAATTTTATAAAAAAATTCACAAAATAATAAACGGTTCTAGGGCCTCGAAGACTTCTTCTTTTGAACAGATTAATGGTACAACATAAAATCATAAACAAAAAATAATAAACAATTCTAAGGCCTTGTTGTTTTCTTCTTTTGATCAGATACATGGTGCGACATAAAATGTTAACAAATTCTAAGGCTTCGTTAGTTTCTTCTTTTGACCAGATAAATGGTACGGCATAAAACACGGTATGCAAAGAGCTACTTTGCAAATGTTGCATGCTACTGAGCTTCGTACCACTTTCAGCGACGTGCTGCAATATCCACATCTACGAAGTGTACATTTTTCAGGATAATGATTAGAATTGATATCGTTAGCTAATGAAGTCTGAGGACGACCAATCCTTTTTCTTGAAGTAAAAGATCCTATCAACTGATCAGCCAATTGGTTGCGGAAGTGAAGATGTGTAATAGGTTTTTTTTCTTTATCCAATTTCTTCAATGTTTCCCTATATAAAGTGTACGAATTAACAATGGCACATTCAATAAGGTAATACCAGATTTTTAACCACCACCGCCTTGATTTCCACGTTATGTTATATGATGAAGCAAGTTGGTCAAATCGATCAACTCCTCCCATATACTTATTATAGTCTGCTATGCTTATCGGACAGGGCACATCATCTTTGCCGCCTTGCTTGTTGGTTCGTTTTATTGTTGTTGTTTTCGAAGGATCGTGAAAGTTGGACGCCATGCAAACTGCTTTCGTACCCCTGTCTTTCCATTTTGTTACAGATATAGAATCTGCCATAACACTGTCGTGCTCACCAAGTTTCATGTATTTATCTTGCTTAATTTTTGCACTTGGAAAAAATTTTCTGTTTGTTTGAATCGTGCCACAAGCAAACAACTTATTTGCTAGTAACTTCGATAGTAAAGGAATGGAAGTGAAGAAGCGGTCAAAAAATAAACAATATCCCAAATGTTCAAACATCTGTGACAATTGCATCACAACACGTTCTCGTAAACCAATTTCGGGGTGTTGAGATGTAACTTCTTTTCCTTCGTAAACTTGGAAGTTGATCATGTACCCAGTAACTGCACAACATATCACCCAAACTTTGAATCCTCGCTTTATTGGTTTCAAAGGCATGTATTGTTTTAGTGTACATCTCCCTTTGAAACCAATTATACTTTCATCTACAGAAAGAAATCTGCTTGGTGAAAATGCAGTCCTAAATACGGCACTGAAGTGAGTCAAGAGTGGCCTTATTTTATGTAGACGATCAAACAGCGAACTTTCGCGAGGCTGCATTTTTTGATTGTCATTCATATGAAGGAAACGAATAACTTTTAAAAATCTCCTGAGGCTCATAACTTTTGCAATACGGGCAACATAAAAATTAGCATGGGTTGACCAATACAATCGTAAGCTAGGTAACTGGTGAAATCCCATTATAATAATGATGCCAATGAACGCTTTTAATTCCTCTATGGATAAATCAAGGGCAACATTTTTTTGCCTAGCATATTTATTACTTTCGTCAATCATGTGCTGCAGAATAGCGTGAGTAACAAAATTGAAAAAAATATTGATTGGTGAAGACAAATCTACCTCAATATGAATTCCTTCGAATTGTGAAAACTTGTGAGAAGTATACTCGGGAGGCGCGTGATGCCTTCGTTTCCGCCATTTATAGTAGGTCGCACTAGGAGAAGGAGTAACTTCCGGTGATTGATCGGGAATGTTTGGGTCTCCATCTGAAGAACAATCAGCTTCCATAATCCTTTCAATATAAGTAGGGTCCGACACCGCATTGACAGGATTAGAATCGAAATTATTCTTAGCAGCGCTCCTAGGAACTGAATCCCGAGGACTTGAAAGAACCTGGGAAATCTCATCTTCGGGATCGGAGTCTCCTCCAACCTCCGAATCCTCAGCTTGTAATTCCCTCAAATAGTGATAGAAATGCACCTTCACCCATGTCTTCAAGGTCTTTCACACTAAAACCTCCGCCACTCTTATTTTCCATCCTAAAACAAAGTAAAAACATAGTTTTGCGCTGCAATAAAGGCTTTTACTTATACATATAACATTCCATAACTATTCTACTTCAATTTGAGATATGTATTTCAAATAATTATTACAGTTTGAATGAAAACAAAAACAATAATTTTGATAGGAAATTTTTACGAAAATCATTTTATCAAGGATGACACATATCATCAAGAAACTCGATGGCGGGAAAATATCCACAAAAAATAATTATTAGTTGTAAAAGAACATAATATTATCATACGAAATTAAATGTATTGTGGTTAAGAAATTATTTGCAGTGTCTATAATATGATAATCAAAAAGGGCCTACATTTTAGCTTTTGAGGTTAGATTTTAGACATGATGGTAAATAATTTGACTTTACTCGATTATTCCACATACAATTTTTAATTAAAAATACAAAAACTATACAGTATTGTGTATATAACAAATGTACTTACTTTGTTTTCAGAAATAACTCTCAATGTTAGAGAAACAATAACATAAAAATAAGTGTTCTTGTAAAACTGGCAGCTGTCGTGTTGCTAAATGGACGCAGGTCTAGAAACTGACCAGGACGCGGTTTTCGTAAATTTACTCAACATGTACGAACTTCGGGGCGGTTGGTTTGATTCAAGACCTCCGTGCGTTACCTGAGAATGATTACAACCCATAAGGGTGATTATAACTAGTTAACACAAAGAAATATAGACCTTAATATTGCAGGTCTCAAAACTATCCGTTTTTAGCTTATGACCTATAAAGGGTTAAAATATGAATCTGAATTTGTATAATTTTCGGCAGATCTCCAGTAAATAACCCAACAATTTACTCAATTGGTCTGTTTTGTAAGCATTGATTTCCCTTTAAATAATGTGTATTCTTTTTAACTTAATAAATATTTTACGCAACAATCTGTGTAAGTATAATTTATTTTTGTTGTAACAATATTATGTATAATATGGCAACTATTTGCTGTAAATAAATAATCTTATTTTACGCGATTTAACTGACTGACACTGACTACCAGCAGCAACATTGTGTCAAGAATGGCATTTTTATTGCTTTTTCCAGTCTATTATTAAAGTATTATTATTTGTCGGTACAGATTCTTGCCTGCTTGCCCCACCTGAATGTATTTCAACGCGTTTTACTGTAATAATAATTTGTCTCCAGTGTAGTTGATTCTAGAATCTTTACAGCTTTGGTCGTAGGTCGCAGCCCAGACATTCCTGACTCCAGTCTCCAGTCTCACGATTCGGATGTTGTATAAAGTTGCATACGATTTCCAATACCTATCAGCTATTCGTTGGGAATTGCTGAGGCAGATATTGTTTTAGCATTCAAAATATTATCTATTATTAAATAAAAGCATTTGTGTTGTTAGAATGGATTTATGACGTTCTTTTTATAACGTTATTCCTTGAAAACAAATCATTTAATTATTTATCCGTCAAAATCCACGAAAAATCATTTATTCACAATGTTTTCAAGTTATCTTTAGTACTGTTTTGTTTGACAACCAACCTTAACATTTTATTTATTGTCATCAGATTTCATTTGTAGAACTCCTTTTAATTTTTTCTGTAATACTGAATAATTACTAATAATATTATTGGATTTTATCGATTCTGGTTTCGTTTAATTCATCAGTGAGACAATTATCGCAAGCTGTCAAGATTTAGTTACCATGCAATGTAATCTGACAGTTCTTGTTGCAGGAAAATGAATGAATATGTTTCAGTAATTAGGTAAGAAAAAAAACGTATAAAGTAATATGTAATCCCTGATCTCCCTCTTTCTCAAAAACGCACTTATCGGAAAGGGTGGATAATAATGGAGCTCTCAACGGCAGAATCTTGTAGGAAAATACAACCGACATCATAGCGCTTGTTTCAATGTTTCATACAAAACGTTTTCATGAATTTATATGTAGGAACATACGAATACATTCATATACATATTCGTAAATGGTAGGTACTTACATCAAAATAAGTATTTTCGTTCCACTTAAATTGTTTGTTCTCGTCTATAATTACATAGCTTTATTGCCTACTATTTAGTATAAACACCGTCACCTCCGTTTGATGATGCTTATACAGAAAATATTCAATTGAAAACTGTTTTCATGGTGGAATTCCATTTAAGAAAAACGGCTGCGAAACTTAAATTTGGATTTGTGGGTAAAATACCGAAAAAATAAGGTTGCCCTATATACTATGCAAATATGATGAAATCTATATAAATGAAAATGTAAATGTTCGTTTGTCCAAAATCTTAAATCTCCGAAAGTTCTTCAACGTTGCATTCGAATACGCTTGTGTTTTTATATACCTGTATTATATAGATGTCACCTGTGACAGGTAAAAACATGTTTTTTTGGAAAAAGGCGCCATCTGTTGGACAAACAAGCTTTTTTAAAAAACGGCGCCATCTGCTGAACAACACCCAACCCGGCTTATTGTTTCTCTATCTGCACAGCACGCGTGGCGGGGTACGGCTAGTATAAAATAAAAATGAAAGTAAGCATTTTGAAAGGCATAAATTTAAATTATAAACGAACGATTTACGTTAGAAAACAACTATTATATATAAATTAAAATTTCTACCCAAGAAAACGCTTTTTTTATTATGTGTTATTTTTTCTTATTTTTAAAAAGAAGGTAGGGCAAGATTATTTTTTCAACAATTAAATTAACTGTTACAAAAAAATCCAAAGTTTCCTCTAAAATCATGAACAATCAAATTATTTAATTGTCTATTAAGCATAATTTAAAACACAAATAAATGAAATATCACATATCCGTAGGTAGGTACTATGTTATATTATATATTGCCAAACCTTTTGATTAATAAAATAATTATTTAGTTGGGTTGTGTATTTTGGCCCCAAATGCAAATTTAAGTTTTGTACTCGTATGATAAAGGCCGCACAGCCGTTTAATATGATATTTTAATCGATTAAACACCTTTATATTCTTTTTCCCCTTTTTATTTATGACCGAACCGGTTCCACCTTCGCCAGACAGTCTGTCTGAAGATGCTCGTCATAAGGTGAAACCTGTCCCGTCATAAATAAAAATGTGTTTCAATTTGTGAAAAGTCATATTCAATATTGTTGATATTTTATCCATCGGGAATAATAATAAATAATAATAATTGGATGACTTGTATAGCGCTCTTTTTGTGCAAAATCACCTCAAGGGCGCTGTACAAACTTATAATACATATCTACAGTGATCTATGTTATTACTTAACTATTTATGGAGATAGTATACAGTACAATACTTACCTGGTAGGTACTTAGGTCACTTGAGATTAACACTTAATTAACATTATCTAATTGTTTATTAGCGAAATTTAGATACAGGATTTAGGACATAATTGTGAAAATTGAATATAACTGGACTTTCTCTTAGGAATGGTATATTTAATTTAAGGGTACGACAGCTTAAAAAGGTAAGTTTTTAGTTTAGACCTGAATTCTGTTGAACTTGTTATGGATCTGAGTTCCGGAGGTAGTTTATTCCAAGCCTTCGGCCCAGGTACTCCGAAAGCGCGATCACCAAACTTAGTATTTGGCTTGCGCATAGGTTCTATCAGTCTGCCTACAGCTGATGATGTTGCTGATCTAAGAGTTGACTGCCTCAGACCAGTGTTTTCAGGGACGCATAGTTCAGAGATATAGGGTGGGGCCATTTCATTGATGGATTTAAACACCATCCAACACAGTTTGTACTGGATTCTTTCAGGGCACTTGAGCCAGTGAAGGTTACGAAGGTGTTCTGAAATGTGCGAATATTTTGAAACCCCGGTTATGAGCCTTGCTGCTGCATTAAATATTGATTGAAGTTTGTCAATTTGATATTTTGGAAGACTGGCATAAATGCCGTTGCAGTAATCGAAACGTAAGAGTTGATAAGTAGTTTTGTTGCTTCTGTAGGAAGGTTTCTTCGGACAGACTTGAGTTGTCTTAGGTGAAAAAAGCCGGTGCTTACAGTCCTATTTATTTGACTTTTAAACGAAAAGTCTGAATCTAAATTGACACCGAGAAGTTTGACTGTTGTTTTTGGGATGATATCGCTGTCGGAAATAGTAATAGGTGAATGTAATTCTTTATTGCTCTCCTTCGTAAATATATAAAATGTGGGATTTAGAAACATCAATACAAAATATAAATGATAATAACATCACATCCATAAAGTCCACGTGGAAAACAAACAACTCAATTATTTTTCCTGTTATGCGGTTCCCATTACCTGGTGGAAAAGCATTGTGGTTTGTAAAACCTTCCTAGCCTTTCAATAAAATAAGGTTTCCCGTTTTTATGTTAATTCAATGTGTTTGTCCCGATGGCATAGTCAGTACCGTAGGAAAATTCCGTGGGCGTTGCGTGCCACTTAAACACTGTATTGTGATACCGGTGCCTACTGTCTACCGATATATAATATTTATTTATTGATACATTATAAGTATTATTTGGTAATGTGAGCCTCACTGGGTGCTTTACCCGTGCTGAGGCCACCATTTTACAATTTTATGTGACAAATTGTGTATGTAAGTGAAATGTATTGGAATTATGTTAAATGAAATATATATCTACCCAGCCACCGTCTAAAAGATCATTTCTAAAAAGTAAACTAACTAACCATCACGTCGATCCATGCAAGGGTTGGCAGAGATAGGACCGCCAAAAACTCGACATTGGAACCCACTCTTTGTTTCATTCGTACCCTTCTGTTATTCTGACTCTTGAGATGGCCTGACTCAAGTATTTAGTTCACTTGAACGGGCGTCCCCGACTTCCCCAACCATTCACATTCTCGTAATATATTCTCCCTACACTCCTTTTATTCGTTCATTCTTCGCGTCCGTTTCTTAAACTTGCTCATTCTCATTACGCTACCATCAGCCTTGCGTTCTTTGCGATCTCCACATTTCTCACACGATCATATGTAGTTTTATCACACGTACAGCTTCAGTGTACCTTCATCCTTCCTCTGCCAGTTTCATGCCTCACTGCTATACATCAGGGTAGCTACCAACACTCCTTTTTTGAAGTACTGTAAAAAAATCTTGTATGCCCGACATACATATTATATGAAAGTTCCTCACTACAGTATTATTATTATGAAATACATTTCATTGTCGCATCTGTACCCTCCTCCCGTTTAATCAGACACCATTGTGAAACGCAGACTGTATATATAAGTATCTACCTAGTATATAGGTATCTACCTAGTATATAGTTATCTACCTAGTATATTTTATCAGTTTCCTTTCGAGTATCTTGAATCACTTGTTCTAGAAAACCTCTGATCCAATCACTCTAACCTTACCCATTTACAACGATGAGTCTTATCCGCCCTCTCGTTACCCCTTTCGTTAAATTAAACACGGGCACTTGCCATCCTTGCCAGCGCGGAACGCGAAATTATCAATTTTTAATTCATCACCCTGTTTTTTTAAGCTATTTTCCCGTAATATCATCCTTTGCGCAGAATGACTGGCAGTATTCACCAATACCTACTGCATCGCCTCGTTGAGCGGAATTGGCGTTAGAGGAACGGCTGCGCGGCATTTTTCATACAAAATGTAAATTTTGGTTTGAGGGCAAAATGCCCAACCAAACTGAATACTTATTTTTTAATCAAAAGGTGTAGCAATTATCTAGTACGGATACTGCAGATATGTGCTACTTTATATGTTTGTGTTTGAAATTATGACATATAGACCAATAAATAATCCAGTTTTGCGTGATTTTAGTAGCAACTGTGATATTTTTTGTCGGTTAACTGTAAGTACAAAAAATTAGTATTTCCCTTTCTACTGTGCTAATTATTATAATAAAAAATAAATTAAAACATTTAAAAATGCATTTTTGGGGTATGCACTTTAACTTATATAATATAACTACGAAAAATTTGTGTTCCAACGAAAATCGGTCGTTTGTAATTCAGATTTACGCCCATCAAAATGCTTTTTTTTAAATTCATTTTTATTATTATATTTTATATTTCTGAATATTTTTGAAATAATTGTTACTAATCACAAATAATATTACCCTAAAATCATGAAAAATCGACTTCTTCAAAGCTATATATTTCATAATTTTAAACACAAATAAATAAAGTAGCACATATCCAATTTCAATATTTGCTATACCTTTTGATTAAGAATATTTTGGTCAGTTTGTAGTAATAATTAGTTTTAGTTAATTTTGGCTTGTTCTTCCTCCTCTTCCTGGAAATGAGTATAAGGAAAGTGTCGAACTTCGGGAAATCTTTATTCCCGGGTCCCATATTATTCCCCTACATCAGCATACTCTGTTCTTATGAAATATTTATTTTCGACTTTTAGAATTAATAATTAAGAATTTATTCGGCAACTTTCAGCCCCTGTAGTATGAAAAGGAATAATCAAACAAATATTTTCTTACGTGTTAGTAAAAGACAGTTACTTTAGGCTTCATTTGTAACTCTAATTCTATTTTTATACTAATGTGTTTTAAATTCTTAGTGTACTTTCAGTATCTCCATGAATGAAAAACAGTAAAACGGGATAATACATTCCTACGATGTAGAAGACCTACCAGTGTACCAGTGTGTAGTGTTTCTAAAACTCGTTTAATAATAAATCGTCAGGTATTTAAGTTGATGTTATTGAGAACTCACTACCGAATCAGTGATAAATAACACACTTTCATTTGCTCCGAAAGAGTAGACAGTAGAGCCCAGTTGACATTTAAATCAACACGCACATTTTCTTAAATTCGTCAACAGTCGTAAACATCGAAATCCGGGCCGAATCGCTTGGCAAATCATCAGACTTCAAATACTAGATGTGTTTTAATGTGTGCTTCACTCTGGAGTTAACATAAAGTCGCTTTTAGCTTTAAGATAAAATCATACGTAAATCCAAAGAGCGTGGCTGACCAATAATATCCGCCAAAGGCACGTGTCGAAGTTTTCCGCCATTTAAAATCTGTTTGACATAAAATAACTAATGACCGCACATAACTACGCACTTGTATTTATACAATGTTAAGTGTCGAGTTTCCTTGGGCACAATAGGCCAACTGTATTTGGCGGGTTGTTTGTGAGAATAAACAATTTGCAACCTCGTTTGTATTTATACTCCGCTTGTTATGGCAACAAATTTCTCTCAATTGCTTGCTGCGACCTTGTGGGACGATATTTGGCGGTATATTGTCCCGCATGTCCACTGGATTCGGTGTTTGCTATCGCTTGTCGAACAAACAAGCGCCTCCAAGCGGGCCCCTCGGATTGTTCGATCTACAAAGCTAAAACCGACTGAAAAATGTCAAATAAAACGAAGACACCGAATAAAAAGAACACATAAATCACTTTAATAATTAATTCCGGCTTTAAATATAAATATCCTTTTGCCGGTTGGTACTTTTTAAAAGCAAACTTCCTTAGCTGATCACCACTTTTGGTAAAAAAAAAATAGCAAAGCAGATAACCTTTTTCTTTATTCACGCGAGGAATAGGCACTGTTTTAACATAATTTATCCGAATTCGCGCGTTTTAAGTAGGTATTCATTTAAATATTCTTCGCAGAAGTGTGGAGTTTTTTTGACACGTTATAACGTATTGGAAACTGTTTACATTAAATCAGAATATCCAAATCTATATAACATCTGCCCTAGAGAAGCCTCAACAACAATTGTTCGATTATACATTCGATTATTTGTGTAGTTACAAAACTATTTCGAGATGGAATGAACTTCTTTTTAATAATTTAAATATTTTTGTAAGAAAACAATGATTTTTGATACGCCCTATGTGGCCTTGTGTTAGTTAAATGCTTGTGATAATACAGCAGCGGGCAGGGATGGGGTGGCGGGGGCTGGTCGGAAGGGGATACATCACCATGGCAACGTATTGACGTATTCGTATAGGAGCACGTCTTCCCAGAACTCTGTCTGAAAATTACGCAACATCGGGTCAACATTCAACTTCGAACTGTTATTAATTGTTGTTGTCTTTTTCGACAGTTTATCATTGAAACAAGGCTTTATGGTTTTACTAGATTTTAAAGAGCACTTTCAAACAGTCTGATTAAGCTCTCAGTAGGTGAAACAACAACCAATAGTGATGTGTTTTGTACACAGCTACGTCATAAGCACGATAAGTGGTATCGGAAATATCCACACAAAATGATTATGATACATAATCGTCAATAATGAAATAATGATGCAAGTATTTTGAACTTCAAAAAATTTGAAATACTTATTTTGAAGTCTGATAAAGTGAATTATTTAATAAAAGTTAATTTTATCACGTAAATAGCATACTCATTTATCTGAATATCGTGTTTTCTTTTGTAATTATTAATGTGGAGTTGTGACTGAACGCATATTCAATAAATCAAACAGTCGCCTCGCTCCCAGTTTCTCTTCTTTGTTAACGAAATGATGAATTCAACTAATTTGATATGATTTATCAAATAATTGTATTATTCTTCCTTGGGAAGAGCTATTCGCAAGAACTCGAGGTAATCAACGTTTCAAAAAAGTGCTTTCTTCATTAAGTACACTGCCATGATCGCAAAATCTTCAAATGTGAAACAATTTTAAAAAGGTCATATTTCGTATTTTTATTGCAAAGATGATAAAATACGTTTATCTTTGATCTTCAAATAAAGTGACACGAGTGGGTTTCCATAAGGTAGGCGACACATTACGCTGTACGCATCATGGCTTGGCCTATTTCAGCATATCGCTCGCCATACACTACCAATTTGAATGTATGGCGCGCGATATGCTGTAATAGGCTAAGCCACGAGAATATAGCGTAATATGTCACAGGCATAACTCACCGCCGAACAACGGCAGTGTCACTGTAAATTATACTTCTTGCTATTTATTTAACTAGAAGTAAATATATAATAGTGTCTCATCTGAAGTTGGGTCCTTTTATTCACGTTATTTAACTGCTTTATTATGCGTTTATGTTTTATAATGCTGTTTAATGTTTTTACAAAATCATTGCTCAAATAAAAAAATGTCAAATCGAGTTTTAACAATGATTACAGTCATTTTAGTTTCATTTAATACATGAAAACGTCTTGCAAATTAAAACCTTGTTTTTACTCTCGTAATTAAAATTCTACCTCTATAATTGAGACTGTTTAATTCAACTTACGTTTCTTTCTCTGTTACCATCGAATGGTTTAAATTCGCTTATTTTTTGAATAAACATTTGTAAATAATTAAATTCGGCTAAATAATTATGCTATATATTAATTGTATTACTAATTAGATTCTTACGCGCCCGTTCAACGTTGGTGTGGTAAAGCCGGCCACGAACAACAAACGCCATGGTAATAAGTCAAGTTTTTCACTGTTCTGACCTTACGCGCCGCGTAATATTTACACCACGTTTTTTTTAGTAAGGCTGTAATTGTGTGATGGCTATTTGTGCCTTTTACATAATGTATTTTTCTTAGTTAGGTGCTCAAGATGTCCTTATAAATAAGAAGACGCCTTATTAGTATTACGTAATTAATTTGCTTCAAAGCCAGTTAATCAATAGGTGGAAACTTCTCCAATTATCTCTTCAATAGGTGGCAAATCGTAAGACGTAGATCTTTGGAACGGGACGTTGCATCCCCACCCTAACTTGCCAATCGTAACAACAAGAAAACGGTCCCACCCTAATACCCCCCTTCGTATTTACTTCGGCTCTATTCTTCTCCCAAAGCGTTAATGGTCACCATTACCACACAAAACTCCACATTTCATCATCTCTATGTCGCATTTACAGGATGCCTCAAAACTGACAGTGCAATAATTATCGTTAATAAAAAAAAAATTTTTTTTGAAAAG
The DNA here is from genome assembly GCA_026573805.1 of Hesperophylax magnus. Lineage (NCBI taxonomy): Eukaryota > Metazoa > Arthropoda > Insecta > Trichoptera > Limnephilidae > Hesperophylax > Hesperophylax magnus. Next base: position 17,701,796 of record JAIUSX010000049.1, read on the forward strand.
CCGGTACAATCTTATTGACAATCTTTACAATACACATTCGAATTATTGACAATCTTAACAATACACATTCGAAAGGTCCTGATAGTCATACACTAAAATCATCAAACACAATATTGTATCACCTTTATCGAACATTTTCAATAAAGGTTTTTCTTCGGGAGATTTTACCCACCATTTTAAAAAGTCTTTAGTAGTACCAATCTACAAAAGCCGACCCAAAAATCAAGTGCGCAATCATATACCAATATCCCTGGTGAGTGCTATCTCAAAAATTATAGAAAAAATCTTTAAAAATAGATTGAGTAGTATGTAGAGAGCCGAAAAGTTCTAAGCAAAAATCAGTTCGTACTTTCGGCCGGGGAGAGGAACGGACGAAGCTATATCGCAAATTACAGATTTAATGTACTTGATGTTCCTCAAAATTACATAAAAGGGTTATTATTCACGTCCACGAAATTCTTGATAAAATTGATCATAAATATATCACAAGAAGTCACACCTGAAAGTATCTCGTGGTCCCAGGGAGCATACGGAAAAGTATCAAAAGTCGTATACATATCTTTGACCGAAATTATATAATAAAATCCCCCAAGAATTAAATATTAAAACATGCAAAATGTCCTTCATCGGTTCAATAATAACTAAATGGTTGATTGGCTTGGGGAGGGTGGAGTCTGAAAAACCATTAAATAATGTCACTTAAAAATTTACGTGGTTACCTATTAATGGCTTATTTAGTAAACACTTAATATATATTCAATTATGAAAAAAACACTTTAATTTTACAGAATAAATTTTTAGCAATTTTAACAGCATTTGGTTCGTTAGAACTGGCAATCTGCCTAGCTAGGAACTATCGAATTCATTATTAACACTTGTACTTATTTTGAATATACTTAGGTATACAGTTATTGCGATATTAAAAAAAACAACAACCTTGAAAAAACTCTGGAACAAAACGCCGTAATACAAAGTGAATTTAAAGAATTACAAAAACAATTGGATGCTAACGAACAACACGCACGCATTAATAACATAGAGATCATTGGGATACCAGAAAAAAAAACAAGAGAACCTGACGGAGATTATCAAAAGGATCTATTCAGAATTAAATATAGTAAGCGACGACATTGAATACGCCACCCGAGTCACCCCCAAGGAGAAGATTGAAGGAAGACCGCGGAATATTATAGTAAAACTAAAGGGCAGGAAACAGAAAGACGAAATCATAGCAGCAATCCGGACAAGAAGGGGCCTAACAGCAGAGGATATTAACTTTAATGGAAAACAACGGATCTATATAAATGAACATTTAACTCATAAAAACAAAGTACTCTACAAAAAGGTCAGAGAGTTTACCAAAATTAATAAATTCAAATTCTGTTGGATCAAAAATTGTAAAATTTATGTAAGACTTAATGAAAACACAAATCACCATTGCATAAATAATTATAATGATCTAGAAAAACTAAAAACATACAATATTTCCATCAACTAACTTTCCAGCAACTTTATATTAACTGCACTATATACTTAATACAATGGAATCTTTAGAATTATACTATCAAAATTTAAGAGGTCTCAGAACCAAGACACATATTTTTCTTCAAAATGTATTATTAAACAACTATGATATTATATGTCTCAGTGAAACATGGCTTAACAATTCAATCTTTAATGAGGAACTTTTCGATCCACGGTACCATATTTACAGACGAGATAGAGATTATCATAACCTCAATCAAAATCGCGGTGGTGGAGTTTTAATTGCAGTCAAAAGTAAATTAATTTCTGATCAAAAACTAGAATGGGATTCTGAAGCGGAAGACATATGGGTAACTATATCACTTCCTGGTAAAAAAATTCACATATGTACTTCGTACATCCCACCTGACAATAAACATCTTATAAATATTACTTCTCACATAAACAAAGTATCACAGATTATGACGGATAACAATAATGACAGTTTCATTATAGTGGGAGACTACAACCTACCTCACTTACTTTGGTTACCAATAAATGACAACTGTGATTATATGTACACTGAACCCATCAATTCATTAAATCCCGCCCATTTTAACTTTATAGAATTTTTATCATTTAATAATCTGCAACAATATAACTCTCAGAGTAATAATATAAATAATCGCATTCTTGATTTAGCTCTAAGTAACATACAACTGAAAATTACTCACAATAACATTTCATTAGTACCAGAAGATGTTTATCATAAAACACTGCTAATTTCAATTCCTATTAAAAATAAAAATAAAAACCTGAAAACTAACACAAAGCAAGTATTACAATTTAGAAAAGCAGATTATTCAATGATAAACACAAAACTAAATGAAATTGATTGGGATCATAATCTGAACCATCTGAATACTCAATCCGCAACTAACGTCTTCTACAACATATTGAACAATATTAAAATAACTTACATACCAACTAAACTAGCAAAAAATTATAATTATCCGCCATGGTATACATCATCTCTTATAAAAATAATTAAAGAAAAAAATAAATATCATAAATATTTCAAAAAATTTCAAAATCCACGTGACTACCAAACGTTTTCACTCTTAAGATCTAGACAAAAACGAATTGCACAAGAACTCTACATTAATTATATACATACTGCTGAAAGTAACATGAATGGTAATCCTAAACTCTTCTGGAATCATTTCAATAATATGAAAAAAACACAATCGTCCCTTCCAAGGACGATGCATCTAGATGACAAAAAAGCTGAAAATGGCCAAGATGTATGTAATATTTTTATGGAATATTTCCAATCAGTTTACATAAAAGATAATAACCTACCAACATTTGACATACCAGAAAACACAAATAACATAAATATCACCACGGTTAAATTCACACAAGAAATAGTCTTAAAAGAAATAAAAGCTCTTGACATGAACACAAGCGCGGGGTGTGATGATATTCCGTCATACTTTATAGTTAATTGTGCTGAAACACTCGCTAAACCTCTCTGCATTATATATAATAAATCAATGAACGAAGGCACGGTACCTGAAATATGGAAAAGAGCATATGTAACACCAATCCACAAAAATGGCGAAAAAAATAATGTTAAAAATTATCGTCCGATTTCAAAACTAACAATATTCAGTAAGTTAATGGAAAAAATTGTTTACCAATACCTAAGTCCACAACTCAATCACATCATAACAACAAAACAACATGGTTTTACAAAAGGCAGAAATGTGGAAAGTAATCTCGTTCTTCTTACCGAATTCATTGTTGGTCACATGGACAATCGCACTCAAGTAGATATCATTTATACAGACTTTGCCAAAGCATTTGATAAAATTAATCAAAAATTACTACTAAGAAAACTTTGGGCATTAGGTATACGTGGTAATTTATTTCGTTGGGTTACATCTTATATACTTAACAGATCACAGGCAGTAGCAATAAAGGGCTTTGTATCAGACTTCAATCAAATTTCCTCAGGGATCCAACAGGGTTCACATCTCGGACCATTATTTTTCATTTTATATATTAATGATTTGGTCAATGTTGTAAAAAACTCTGAAATAGAATTATTTGCTGATGATGCTAAGCTATACAAGCCAATAAAAAGTCTAAACGATTGTATTAATTTACAACATGATTTAAATAATGTAGCTACCTATTGCCAACAAAATCAATTATTTCTAAATGTTTCAAAATGTCATCACATTGTCTTTTCCAGAAATAAAAATAAAACATTATTTAATTATTCTTTAAATAACATCAACATTGCAACAGTCTCAAATATTCGTGATCTTGGAATAACTCTTGATAATAAACTTCAATATAACCTTCATATACAACAAATCACAAATAAGGCTGCTAAAATGTTAGGTTTCATCATTAGAAACACAAAACTTTTTAATAACATCAATATCATTAAGCAACTCTACTTTGCCTACGTACGAAGTCATCTGGAGTTTGCATCAATTGTTTGGTCTCCATTCTATAAAATCCACATAAACAAAATCGAAGCAATTCAAAACAAATTCCTAAAATATCTCTGTTACAGGTCATTTGTAAGATTTAATAATTATGCAGAGGCAGCTTCGTACTTTAAAATTGATTCATTAAGTGTACGAAGGCATCATGCAGATGCTCTATTCCTATATAAATTAATTAATAATAATATTCAATGCCCAGAGTTGCTAAATAATATTAAATTTAATGTGCCTGCACGTTTAACACGGTCTTCTATCCTGTTTAAAATCAATCAAAGCAAAACGAACTGTAGACAAAATTCTTGCCTGAACAGAATATGTAATAATCACAATAACATATTATTCAATATCGACATCTTCAATTGCGAATTTACTAAATATAAAATGACCTTAAAAGAGTATTTCACTGATGTTTCTTGAATTGATGTTTCTGATGTTTATGTTTCTAGTATTTATATATTTATAATCCTGTTATGGTATGATTTATATGCACAACATTGTCTTCTTATGGTTATGGTTATGATATGATTTATATGCACAATATTGTTTGTATTCTTATGGTTTACCAATGTATCGAAAATCTTTTATTTTATATAAATTTTTTTTATTTTTTTTTTATTTTTTTATTTTTTTTTATTTTTTTTTTTTTTTTTCCCCTTTATTTTTGTTGTATTATTTTGTTCTATTATTTTATACAATTCTTTTATTTTATATAATTATAACTTCACATTTCTCATAAATATAATTATTTCTTCTAATGCTGTCTTACGTAAAGTCACAAGGAGGAAATCCGTAATTGGTTTTATTTTAGCTATTTTACTTATGTACAATCTGTAAAAATGTAACTGTTGATTTCCCAAAAATGAATAAATAAATATTATTATCTTGTCATTTTTGCCATATACATGTATCTAATGTAATGTAATAAAAAAAAATAAAAAATCCGGTCGGTGGCGGTACGATCCTGGGAGGGGTCTCATTGTGTCGGGAGGGTCGTGCCGTTTTCAGTCGTTACCATGGTTTGGTCCGGACAAAACCGGAGCTTCGTCGTCAGCACGTTTCTTGAAAATGGCCGTTCTTTCGTCGCCACCCAGCGGCCTTCCGGCTGCAATCAGCGAATTCTCGTTGTGGGGCTACCTGAAGAAAAAGGTTTTTAAACATCGGCATCACATCTTGGAAGAACTCAAGGATCGAATTCGGTAGGAAATTGCCGCTATACCCGTCGAGATGTGCCAAATTTTCTACTTCAGAAATCGCCTTCATCAATGTATCGCATGTACCGAATACAATATAATAAACCCCATTTCTGTAAGTTGCGCCGTGTTTTTTAATAGCCCTTCAAAACTGCACTGTCTATTTTGCCGCACCCTGTATTACAGGAAAATCGTAATGTTCTAGCACACGATTGTTAGCAATCATATTGTGGCTTGCAAATAGTAGGTATGTACATGAAAACAAAGTCATTAATCCCTTGCTCAGTGAAAAATCTTCAAATAGTATAAAATACAGCCGATATCTACGTACAGCTGTTTGTACGCTTAGTTCTTCTAAACTACGCAACGGATTTTGATAGGGTTTTCACTATCATTTAGAGAATTTCTTCCGGAAGGTTTATATATATAATATATTCATATTATATTTATAGAAAGTAGAGAAAAGTCGATGTTTTGTAATCGAGTCGTAAATAAAATATTTTCGGGCGCTACATTGTTAACGCTGGCTAAACCTTACGAGATACATAAAAATGTACAACGGAATTGTTTATCTTAAAAAGGCCTACAGAAAAGTCTGCTGAGGTATATAATATTTTATCGTAAAACTGAAATAAGGGTGTTAATTTTGAGTCGAGACGAAAAGCGACCACCTTAAGGGTATACTTAAATGAATTATTTGTTTGCGCCCGTACATAGTACATACGCAATTTGAATTATTTGTTTGCGCCCGTACATAGTACATACGTAATTTGAATTATTTGTTTGCGCCCGTACATAGTACATACGCATTATGAATTATTTGATTGCGCCTGTACATAGTACATACGCATTATGAATTATTTGATTGCGCCTGTACATAGTACATACGCATTATGAATTATTTGATTGCGCCTGTACATAGTACATACGCAATTTTAATTATTTGTTTGCGCCCGTACATAGTACACACGCAATATGAATTACTTGTTTGCGCCCTTTCATAGTACAAACGCAATATGAATTAGAATAAATAGTTAAGTATCATTTTGTTTTCATCATCGCTGTTTTTCGTAATATATTATCTGGATCGGGCTTGGGTCTGGCGCCGTAGGTGAAAATCTCTGGCATCGTAGCAAATAAGTTTATCCGTTGTCTGCATTTCTAATGCATCAATACTACTTGATGGATCTAGAAACAAGGAGGAGTAGTAGTAGACTTTGATTCGGTGCATAAGATATTGCTACTATTCAAACCTACTCTACTCTAAACCCTCCTGGCACTAATAAGAACAAATTTTCAGCGATATCAGTCCACTACTTTTCGTGTTTTGCGAGCACAAGCATACGCAGGGTGAATTGAAGATGAGTCGATGATGAACGAAATAATAATAATTGTCTTTAAGTTTAAGTTAACTGTATCGAGCTGTACGTATTTCACCTTCAGTCAGTTGCGTATTGCGTAACATGTACCCGGTGCATCTGTATCCGACCTGCATGACAGTAATAACAACACGGCGATACTAATAATAATATACCAAGAAATCGTCGGTAAACTTGTAAACAAGGACTGTGCCAACATTGCGTGGCTCGATGGTCACTGTGTCAGCCTGACGATGATGCTTTTTAGTCTCCCAAATAACTGATTACAACTAGGAACAGCAATTTGACCAATTTACAAAATAATTGCAATAAAATTATTTATCTTTAATCGGGGATCCCTACCATTTTGGAAAATCATATTAAATATTTATTATCACCAAAGTTATGATTATTAATTCATCTTTACTATTAAGCAAAGAATTTGGCGTTGTAAAACTGTTTCTAGGTCAACGTAACGATTTCATAAACTTTTTTTCTTCTTTTCATAATAAACTCCAAATTTGTTGCCTGTGCAGTGGTGTAGCATTGTGCAGAGATGAAGAAACTTGCAAACTATTGAACCCGCGACGCCTGGGTGAAAAACCGACGCCTAGCGGAGTTTTAATTCATTCTACGGCTTGTAATTCTATATTGCTTATATGCGCTTTTCATTTGAATATATAATTCCTTTAAAAGGTAATAACTGCACATTCCCAACGTGCACTTACGTACTTTTGAATTTAATAACATGATCACAGTGCACGTGTTATTATTGCGCATGTCATTCTTCTCGATATCTTAAATATAAAACGTCAGCATTTAACAATTTGTTTGGGATTAATTGAATGGCCTCGCGTTTAATGATTTCAAATTGTAATAAGATGGCTACGTTGTACGGTGGGTACTTGCGTCTGATAAATAACACCACATTGACGCGACGATTACACGACACACACAACACACTCGCAGCTAGCCACGACAAACATCAACATGGTGTGATTCTAACTCCTAACTAACGCCCTTTTTATTATAAATCACATTTCCAATTTTCTCTTGTGGTCAATGATATTTGCAATTTTCACTTGACACGTGACGGAATCCACGTCTCTCCTACTTTAGGCGATGCCCGTAAACTCATCAATGTTGTGATGCCACCGTAATTAGGTATGGAATGAGCTTATCATCGCTTATCGACATTTACACAGGGAAAGCAACTAGATAATATTGTTAGTTGTAATTTTCGTTAAAAAAAATTTTTAACAACCACAAATTCGTTTATTATTTTTTTTTAAATTTGTTAAGCTTGCCCAACGCTCGAAACTTGTAAAAAGGCGAAAGTGTATTAGATGCTCTGGTGTCACCTCGTAGTTCAAAGAGAGTTTCAATTAGATGCTCTGGTGTCACCTCGTAGTTCAAAGAGAGTTACAATTTGTTGTTATCGAGTCAAAAGGCGCATACCGAACTATCACCGCTGAAGTGGAAATAGGCGAATAATTAATGATAATGAACAGACGCCCACGGACAAAACTTACTGGTAGAAAATACTGCTAATTTATTAAGATATTATCTCTTGAATTTAAAAAAAAAAAAAATTATCAGTTTATTTAATTAATTTTACACCCGTAGGGCTTTTTCATAAGTATATGTGGTATAATTTTGACATGATGCGTAATTTAGAACATGATAAAAAAATAATTTTTCGCATTTCGTCATTGTATATTATCAGGACAAATGCAGGTGCATGAACTCGTGTTCCGATTTATTAGGAATTTACTAAAAGTTTAACACGAAATGGCCTGAAATCCCGTTTTTAACCGGATTTAAGTAATTCAAGCAACGACTGCGCAATACGAAAGTGGAAAGAGTACCACTAAGGCGCCCTCACATTGGGAAAGCCTCACCAAATTTAGTGCCAGCATAAAAATAAACAATTTTTCACATTGTTCAAATTTTTTTCGGAAATTACCTATTGATTTTTGTCTTGGGTATGCTGATCTTACTGGTCTGTTTATAAAATGACCCAAGTTTACTGCCAACTTCTCAATCTTAAGTTCAATTAATCTTCGTGGAACTCAATTGTGAATGTGGAAATCTTAGAAGCCTATAAAACCTATAAACCTATCCGCACCGCGTTTACTAGTTGGCCTCTCGGAAAATAACTTTCTTTTCTAATTGCAGTTCAATACATAAAGCCGCACTTACCCCTAAATCATATGAGCGAATTTTTGTTCCTGTCCAATGATGCAATGGCTTATGGCAAAAATGGCGACCTATGTAATGGTTGGTTGCCATTGACTAGAAAAAAATTGCTGAACAGCTCTTTGTGATCCTCGTAGATTCATTCTCGACAAGGGGAGATACACATATACAATATGTGAAGGGAAGAGGAGAAAAAACGTAAATAAAATAGCAATTTAGTTATGTCATGTCATATAAGATGGTTTGAAAACTCTGATGTCTTGGAGAGCATTCATTTCTCTGTTCCCCGTTGATCTCCGTCATTGACAGCATTTACTGTTCTGTTTCCCAGTCTGCAGGACTAACTTGCCAATGGTCATACCAGTGAGAGAGCAATCTTGCTGTTGACCAGAATCTATTCGGATGTCGACATATTTAGCATCAATGAAGCTGAATTTAAAAGACAAGCTCTGTTATTACGAGTATAGTTGATTCTTACTGTTTATAATTATGTATTTATTTAAATGTACAATTTTGTAATATTAGAAAAATAATAAACTGAATTGAATAATGCAAATCTTATGATTTAAGATTTTCACGGCCAAAAGTATTTTTGTTATTTGTTTTTGGGGTGTTATGCCGTGTTGCGCTAACTCCTTCTTTAGCCAACGTTTCGGACAACATTGCAGTGTCCATCATCAGGGCAGATGTGTTATTTATGCAAATAACACATCTGCCCTGATGATGGACACTGCAATGTTGTCCGAAACGTTGGCTAAAGAAGGAGTTAGCGCAACACGGCATAACACCCCTAAAACAAATAACAAAAATGCAAATCTTAATTCTATAAATCACGTTCTGGGGTGAATGTGTCTTAAAAACGCGATTAAAATCTTAAGGTCATTTACACTTGAATAAATATAATAAAGTCGGGCACGGTCTAACGAGTGCATTACGAAGGCCAGACTTGTACGTTGCGATTGTGGTGCAGGCTTTGCGCGGGCTGCCGTAGCGCCGGCGAACGGTCGTGGCGCCTCACGCCAGTGTCCGGCCACTACGCGATACTTCCGACGTTTGCGACACCCGGCGATCGTATCACGTTGGATATCAGAAATAAATCACATATTAAGGCGTAGATTATTTCACCATTGAAAATCCATTTTAAAAATCGAATTATGGTTTATTTAATCTTCAACGGCTCTCCGGAATACAATAATGCAGTTTATTTCGGAGCAGTCAGTTTTTAAATGCAGTTTCCAGTGTAATGGTCCACACTTATTATGGGGTTCAATATAATGCGATATTTTTTTACATTAACCCTAAGGACCAAAATTCCCTCATCTTTGGGGATGCTGTGAGGCGGATCTTTTTAGGAAAAGAAAGGAGAGGAAGTTATGGGAAGGAAAAGGTATCAGCAGTGGGTAGGAATCTGGGGGTCCAGCAGTGACGGACATATAATATTTGGATGATTTGTATAGCGACGTTTTGTTGAAAAATCACCTCAAGGACGCTGTACAAATATCTAATGTATTAATTCAATGCCTCTATCTTATTACTAACTGTAGATTAAAGAAACTATTAAAAAAATTGCATCCACCGGTTTGTCGATCACTAATGCAACAACTATATGTACAATTCATTTGAGCAATGAATGTGATGCTGCGCGAAATAAAAGCTGTAAGAGTATAATACTTTATCAGTTCTATTGATAAAATAGACAACAAAGATAATTTCCGTGAGTCATGCTGATAGGGTAGAGCTTTGATAAACAACTGTGTATTTTTAGGCCACCAATTCAAACATTTGCATACTGGTATCTACCGCAGTGCACAAAAATGTTGCCTGCTATTTCATCATACTGAATACCAATGAGTTGCTTTTAACCTTCTCGCATCGAAGATAGCGATCGTCGTTACATTGTAGCAGATATACTTGCAACCCCGGTAATTTGTATGTTGACTCTAATAGTAACTGATACTGGATGTTGACTTCATCGAGTGCCTTGCTTTAGCGAGAGTGTAGCCGATCGTATGAAAGGAAAGAGAGCAGCGGCAACTGAAACTAGTCAGTGCTCACTGCTCAGCGGACAAGCCACGGTGGAAGTGAATCCTGGGAAGGACTGATGGGTGAATCTTCAGTCAACACGTAAAAGGAGTTATCCAGTTTTCTTGACACTGGTTGTATTAATTCTAATTATATTTACAATTTGTGATGTCAATCATATGATACACGTGGCGCCCGACTATTTATTTTAAAGTTAGTACTTCACGTTAATAATGTCACATGTCACGAAGTAAATGCTTTGCAGTTTGTCACCAACTTACAAGCGATTCTTGGAACCTTGTACTTGCCCTAAGGTAGATTCATTTAATAAAATATAGAGTCTTGGTTTTCAAGTGTATCAGTTTATAAAAATACGAGTATGTTTCACTTTCTAATAAAAGCTTAAATTGTCATCATCTTTTATTTCATTCCCCACAGATGTGTATTAAAATATGATGGGAATAGGTGAAAATGTTACAACCTAGCGTTTTTAATATTTCAGTAAGCTTGCATACTGACTACCGACGAGTTGCTTTCAACCTTCCCGTATCCAAGATGGCCATCGACATTACCTAGCTTCTTTAATATTTCAGTAAACTTACACACTGATTACCGACGAGTTGCTTTCAACCTTCCCGTATCCAAGATGGCCATCGACATTACCTAGCTTCTTTAATATTTCAGTAAACTTACACACTGATTACCGACGAGTTGCTTTCAACCTTCCCGTATCCAAGATGGCCATCGACATTACCTAGCTTCTTTAATATTTCAGTAAACTTACACACTGATTACCGACGAGTTGCTTTCAACTTTCCCGTATCCAAGATGGCCATCGACATTACCTAGCTTCTTTAATATTTCAGTAAACTTACACACTGATTACCGACGAGTTGCTTTCAACCTTCCCGTATCCAAGATGGCCATCGACATTACCTAGCTTCTTTAATATTTCAGTAAACTTACACACTGATTACCGACGACATGCTTTCAACCTTCCAGCATCCAAAATGGCAACCGGCGTTACATAGCTTTTTTAATATTTCAGTAAGTTTACATAAATATTTAAAAAATTCAAACAAATTTATCAATTATATTTTATAATATATCATTGATTTTTTTTGCAAATGACCATAGAACTTTTACATAAACATACACACCGTCTCCCGAGGGCCGTCAGATGGGACTCCATCCATGGTATTCTTCGTTGGGCGTAGCTGCGCTATAAGCTTCCCATACGGTGGCGAAGAAGTGCTCTGAAAAAGTGCACTCGACCCTCCCGGAACATTTCCGTGGCGCTGCAATATCTCGGTAGGCGGAATAGTTGGCGTTAAGCATAATCGTGAGCGATTTTTAGCTTATGCCATTGGGATGCAGTGTAATCAAATGTTCTTGTGTAACAACAGAGAACACAATAAGTTGCAAATTATCCACATTAGGGCAATGAGAATTTCTACTATATAATAATGAAATAGATTTTCAAAAGTAACTAAAATGTTAAATAAACTAATTTGGCAACACACCGAGAAATAAAACTGATACTGAATATTGCTAATTTATTAAGAATCTCTTCAAATTATTCGTAATCCGGAATTGCAGGCCCTTAACGAATGAATTGATAGGTTTCCTAGTAAACTTTTCGTAAAATACGAACGTGTTATCACGATATCGTATTAATTATAATATTTCGTCATTGTATATTATCAAGGCAAATTAAGGAGCATATTTTAGGAATTTACTAAAAGTTTATCAGGAAACGGCCTGTAATCCCGTTTTTAACTGGATTACCAATAATTTGAAGATATTTTTAATAAGTTAACAATACTAATATCTACCAAAAAAGGATAAAGCCTATGACATACCACACTATAAGCCCGCTATATTTGCGTGGCTTGGCCTGTTTCAGCATATCGCTCGCCATGCATTCCCATTGGTAGTGTATGGCGAGCGATACCCTGAAATAGGCCAAGCCACGATGCGTATAGCGTAATGTGTCGCCTGCCTAAAGCCTACCTTTATTAAGGGAGGAAGTATTATAATGCGCTGCGGGATACTTCTGCACCAATTGGCAGATTCAAGATGTATTGTCGGAGCCACATTAAGCAACAGAAAGTATAGTATATAAGTTATGTTATAATTAATTAGTCATTTGTAACCTTTTATGTACAAATTACTAAAATAAATTTAATAAAAGTTATCTATCCGCATTGGAGGTGGCCAACCACTTTCCTGCCCTGGTATAACTAACAGATGTTTACTAATACTCCTTCAAGGAGTAAAGAACGAAGCTACATTTAATATGAAACGAATCTAGACCTCCCAATCTATCCGCAGTTCTGACATATACAGCGATGTGCAAAATGGGTATGTATCTTAGTAACTAAAAGTATAAAAAAAGTTACGATGTCCGCCATGATGTAATTTTTATTTATTTTTTTATCCTTTTTCGTAATTTTCATTTTGCCATGCACGAACCGACTGCACTATCTCGTATTATTCTTTTTATACGAGTGCTCTGCCATAACTTAGTTAGGTTTTTGTACCTGTAGAGTTAGTGGCGCTAGAATTAAGATAACAATAATAAATTATTCTTATCGACTGGTGAAGTAATAAAAACAATCGCATGGTAGGTGTTTCGTCATGACCGACACTTGTTTACATGCATTATTGTGACGTCAGGAAAATATTGAAACCAAAGGAAAATAGTGGACGATCAAAACAATGAAACTTTCTTAGGACGTGTTTTTTCACAGAAATTCAGAAAATGGCCATTTAGCGCCATTTAGTTTTTTTTTAAAACAGTTTAATCAATTTTGTTAATAAGTCCTTTTCAACCTTTGAACAAATTGTGATCACCAGAAGATGACAACTGTCATGTTGTTATGCATATCATCTTATTACATTTTGATAGAAAGCTGAAACACACCTCCAAAAAAAATGGCGCTGAATGGCTATTAGATGACTGCGAAACAACTGGGACTTAATGTTCTTGTTTCTGTTTTATCTCGATCTTATTTTTCAATTTTTACGTTGTTCGTCAGTCCATAGAATAATATAACACCGATTCAGAAGACCATTGAGTAAACGGTGATATGCGATGTGAACAACCCACGCCTTGCGCCGCGCCGCGTGCCTGAACCTGGTATGTATGAATTGCATCAGTAGTGACCATAACGGTTACCGGATAAATCATCAAAATGATAATTCATCACATTTAAAAAAAGTTATATAAAGTCATGGAAAGTGATGAAACAAAAACTTTATTAACTGGGTTAAGTAGGTTAGGTTTAAATTTTTTTATGGTATATGTCTATCTCCTAAAGATAACCCCCCAGCAACACCGGTGTAATAGAATATAAAAATATTAAGGTAGGTAGGAACAACATGAATATTCATATTATATTATGTTGTTTGTCTTTTGGGGTATTGAGCCGTATTGCACTCCTCATCAATTCTAAAGCTGTCCTGATGATGTATGTACACTGCAAACGTTGGTTTAAGGAGACGCAAAGGAAAATATTAGTTTTTTCTCGTTGTTTGTCCATGCGCGCTGTATTTTTTGTTTGCTAACAACCGCTCGTACTATCTCGCACACTATACATATAAAGTCGGCGCGGTGCATCCATTATTAGTCTGACTTTCGGGAGAATGTTTTTTCCAACATTATACTTATTATGCAAGGTCATTGGATATTTCTAGATCTCCAAATGTATCCAAATATCAAACCAAACCAATGCAATGATATTTATTCGATCCAAAAATGGTGCGTGTGAATTTCTCATAATCGTCAAACTTTCTTCCCTGTTCACTGAGAAGGAGTCGTTAACATGAAAAGTTATCAATATTGTTATTTCCAAGTTCTGGTAATTAATGCTGTTCATTTCACCTGTCACCTTTAATTGGAACTTTCAATTTATACATAAAGCTGGTACACACGACAATTTCTTAATCCTTTTTCCTAAAAGATTTACATGATAAGGTGTATCTAATATTAGTTTATTTGCAGTATGCACGTTTTCCCTCGACGTTTTAAAGATTACTATGTATTTCATCGAAAGTCATTGAAAACGATTTCTAAACCCACTTAAATAAAGTTTGTTTAATAATGTGCTTGCATTATCCATATATTTAATGGTTGCAAGTTTGGTTTTATTGCCGTGAAGTAGCATTATTTAGTGGGTTATTGTCGAGCTATTCCGGCTCCAAGCAATTGCGGTGAACACTAAACAGTGGGTGGTTTGTGCCTTGCTGCCCTTTCACCGCGTTCAACCTTAGCGCTGGCACATCCGACCGTATTACTACAAGAACATTATAATATGCTGAATAACTTAACAGCTCCCACCACCACCACCACCTCGCCACAATATTTGCGTGTTAATTATTCTGCTTGTCATTTCCGTAAACAATAATATTAACCTGGCATATTCGAACGCACTTAGACATTCCTAGCAGCACAGCAGAAACGCTATTAGCTAGATGCACCATGCTCTAGGAAAATGTTATCAAGAATGCGGTTGGAAGATATTCTCATTTTCACCCTGTCTCAAGAAAACACCATTCAGAATCAAAACCTCTCTGGAAATAGGTAAACCCCTCAGGCCTCTGGCATATTTTGTCAGAAGGTCCGAGTATGACCGCTTTGCAATGAAATCCAAATAAGAAGAATATTTCTGAACATATCCGAAGACTAAAAACTAAAAAAATACGCATACACATTTTATTATTAGAAATAAACATAATTTTTGGATTAAAAAACGGAACCCTTGGTTTCATTGAGGAGTACATTTTAATTATTCTACGGTTAACTTCTGATTTGAATATAAAGCGTAGTGTTTTCTCTTTCTAACACCGTTTAGTTCATGTTTCTCGCCACGATTGTAAGGGAGACACAATGATTTCTATGAGACCATATGAGCTGTTCTCAAAAGCAAATAAATTAGCCCGAGTCATCAAACATTATGTTTAGTGACCTGGAGGCGGGTTAAGCTTTATTAATGATGAATTATCCTTAGCGAAGGATAAATAACGGGAATCAAATCTAAATAGCCAGATGCTTCCTAACTTTAATCCCCTACGTAACCTCCCTCATTTCCTTTAACCTTAGCTTTAACTTTCCGTATATTTCTTTCCACTAGTCCGGGCAACGTCAAAGGCGAGAGACATATCTACTATCCGGCATGATCAATGGCAGATTGCTCCTGCAGATCAGAAGCCTATTTATTATATATTATCACTGTTCATAATAATATTCTCTTCTTATTTCTATTAAACATAGTTACAGATAATAAAGTTAAAGATGTAAAGTTACAAACGATAAATACATTTAAAAAATAATAATAATTACGAAAATAAAACACCTTAAAACTCAACTTAATATTTTTATACGCACCCAAAAATGAATTCCGTAGAATAAGGCTATGTCTATACTATGTAGTTGCAGCGAGAGATCGTACATGACGTCATTGTTCTAGTATATTCTGTCTTTTTCGTTTTCAAACAAGACGCGTGAGAAGGAAGCGGATAAACTTCGATGACGTCCACACCAGCTCTAACTGGGACTAGTTTAGTTAGGAATTAATAGCGACTAGGCAAGCATAATGGTAACTTAAATTTACATGCGGTTAGTCATCTTTGGCTCTACATTTTATACAAAATTGTCTAAATGTCATTACTATAATTCTGGTTTTTATTAATTTACAAAAGTAAAAGTAAACCCACGCAGCCCTGATTATGTTAGAACCAAAAATGCCTGATTTTATTGGTATATGCTGCCTTCGCAAACTTAAATATGTATAATACACATCAATTGTAATGAATAATTAACATTAATTTAATAATTGATTTGCATATTTGAGGTCAATTATCTCATAACAAGATACATGTGTTATAGTCAAGTCTGGTTTTGACCTGCTCATTTGTTATGAGCTCAAGCTATGTTGAAATAACACTTTTCCCATATTTTTTCTCTGAACACATCTTTCCGAGAAATGTCCATAAAATAAGAGGATTCTTGCATACATGATTTAATTATTGACTCTTGATCTTTCCATCTTTTCCTCGAAGCCAAGCGATAATTTTGTACTTTTCCTTGTCCTTCCCGATTCCGTTCTTACTTGACACCAGTTCTTTTGTCACCAGCCTAGTGGGACAAAGGTATTCGCTTTCGTTTAATTTTATTTTTTATTTGACCGAGAGTTTAACTAATTAATGTTTTTAAATATTTTTATTTTAGTTATTTGTACATTTATATTTATAAATTACTAATAATTATAAGTATTAATTTAATAACATCGGGTTTCATTGTTTGTATTTCCTGATAATAATTATTTATTATCAATTCACCGGAATAATTTAGCGGGCAGGTAGAGAGAGGTAGGTTTGCAATAGTGTCGCGTAACATGTTTACGCGTCGTGAACATATTTGTCCTCCGTAGTCCGTAACTCGTAAATAGATACCTTTTTGATTGCGCACGTCAAGTGTTTTTGTAGCTTATTGCGCAATCTGTGGCGTCCGATTGTTAGTACATTAGTCTGCTTCTGTCATATCATATGGCGTAACAATGACTATCCAAATATGAAGCATTTGTCTACAAATTTTATTATTATTATTATATTCCTGCATTTGGTAAGACAATCGACGTTGTTTATTAGCATTCGATGACTTGTCCTCGTCATTCTACGTCATAGAGGCCGTTTTTCTTTATACGTCACTTTATACCTCACACGCAATGTTGTTTCCATTGCGACCGAAATAACGTGACACCCTTCGCTTCATTGTATCGTATTTCTGCTGTCCTACGGTCGCGATGTAACGTAGAACAATCCTCAACAAGCCATTTTCCAGCGGTTACATAAAACAAAAGGAAACAAGAACTAGCGCCAGGAGCCGGCAGTATTGAATATCACAATACACCGTGTGGCGTGTTCTAGATACCTCCACTCTATCTTTATACTACCTGGAATCAACCGCACCGAGGTCGATATAGGAAAAGCGACGCGTAAAAAGAAACCACCGTATTAAAAATATATATCGACGTTCTCATCCCGCTAAACAATGCTCAATGTTATTGTTTACTTTTTGCGCGGTACCGTGCAGCTCACCTATCTTCCTCAAGCCCCGCAAGTCGAGCGGAATTTTCTCGTTGCTTTTTTGTAGAAAGGATCGTCACAACCTATTTTCATTTTTCGAGTCCAGTTTAAACGCTTCGGTCTTTTTTTCGAGTGCGTTTGTTTTGTTTGTTGGGTTGGGTGTAGTGGCCGGGCGTTATACGCATGTTGGTACGCAGCGCTGTACAGAGTGCAGGTTTACATACTGCTGACAACTGACAGGGTGGCTACTGGCACTAGCGACGTAGCTCCAATGGCTACGGCTAGAGCTGTGCGTGTGTGAGGAGCCGGTGGTATTTCGGTCCGGTATTTCCATCCCAAGGTCCTGGCACATGCGCTCTCCGCCGACCCGCATTATAGTGTTGTATATGTGTATGTAGTCCACCACGCACGCCGCTGGCACACACACACACAGTTAGGCCCACCCACACCGACCACCTGTCCTGTACAAAACAACAAATCGTCCGCCGTATGACCGCACCACGCACCTTCGTTATACTAAATGACTAATTGCTGTCATTGTCTCCGTAGCGGCACCGCTTCTACAGCTTTCCATCGTTTATTACTACGACACTGTACAATCAATTTTACAACCAACTTCTACGTTTTATTGTTTTTGTTTTCCTTCTTACTTTGATGTTATATGTTTGTTATCAGAAATGTTCTCAGAATGTAATAATTTCCCGCCAATTGGATTCTAGGTTGTTTCTAAATCGAATGATAATCAACCTGTAATGATAATTTTATAGTGATTTGTTAACTACAACTTTGTTTAATATCACATTATTTGTTGTTTATAGTTTTTTATATTATTAAGTCATAACACAAGTATTTGTTGTTCTTACTCTAACATGGCGATATTAATCAGCTAATTGACCTTTGGTTAATGATCGAAATACTAATATCTTTGCTTATTAATAAACAACAGGTCTTATCAATGTCGATCACGCACTAACAACTGAGCATAATTATAATGTATCTATATAATACATATTTATTATGATATTGTCGATGTAAGCGTATGCCGTTTAGTTTAGTAATGAGTTATGTGAATGTATTATAAAAAGTATTGACAGAATCCTTGGATGTTGTTTTGCAACAATATCATAACCTATCTCAACAAGTACACAGCTTTATTACTGTTCATTCCCTCCTTTTCTTTACGGCGGACACTATTTCATTTCCGTGTTTTATATTATAATATTACATTTATCATCACCGTTGAAGTGCACAAGAGTCCCAACTGCTCCTAACCATTTGGAGTCAGTGAGATTATGGCATCCCCAATTAGGTATGTTGTAAAGCTGAAGGTATTGGTAAGATACGGTCGCAGGCTCAGGACCTTACCCTAAAGTCCTGGGTTCAATTCCTAGATGCGACCTATGTTTTTCAGAATTTTCTGTTTCAAATTTTCGTTTGAGAATCGCTAACATTGTCTTCAATGATTATATACGGGTATTTAGATCAAATTTTGTTTTATTTTATTTTATAAGAGCGAAATAAAAACTGAACAGTTAAATTGTATTTTTTTTTAAATGTAATTGATTTCACTGTTTTTCACAATAAATAAAAGTCATAAATAATTTGTATTCACCACAAAAACCCACCATCTCACCCCACCCACCTCACCACCTGGGGTGATTTTTCCCAAAAACGGCGCTATAGAAATTATCCAGTCATAACTTTAAAATACGACAAACCTGGCAGCAGTTGTCATGAAGTTGCCTAACAGTGATAGACGTACAAATGTTTCATCATTTTTTTGTTTATCAATCAGAACATAATACATTCATTCATAAAAATATATTTATTTTTTGTCCATCTGACCGTTATCTGGAAGCAGTCTCACCAGTCTAGAGGTTTCGCATATCTAAAGTTCAATACAATATTTTAATTCTTTTGACCGCTACGGTAAATGTTGGCTATTTGATAAAAATGTTTGGTATCACCTTTTGATTGCATTTGAACGTAAAGAGAATAAGTGTAATAGTTCACACTTGTGTTTGTTTATAAATATGTATAATATTATTATACATGTTGATTGATTCCAAAAATGATGTGTAGTATGGATGCTTTATATACAATTAAAACAAAAAGGGGTTGTGGACGTAGTGCAATTTCTTAACCATTACGGACACGTAAAAACAATTTAGATAACAGATAAAAACAGCTCGTTTCGCTGCCGAAAACAGACGCTGGGGCGGAGTCTACAGTAGTTATTGGTAAGCTGAGGGAACTAGTGGTCTTTCTTATTGAATATTACGTATTCTGTTTAAATGCTTGTTAATAATTATAGTTTTTCATCGAAATGGGTATACACCTTCTCGAAGACATTACACCCGCAGGTTGCGACGATGTCTCTCATAGACGAAAGTCAACAACGAATATTTAAACCACCATTTAAAAAAAATATATCAATATGTTTCAAAACCAAAGATTTCTTCTTCAGGATACAAACTGAAGTATACTGAAGGTATATAAGAATAATAAATAAGTATAGACAAATAAATACCTACAAACAAAAATATTACAATAAGCGGTGATTAATTAGTTACTATTTATTTAGCTAGTTATGAATGCTTTTATAAGTTATTAAACTCCTTTATTTATTTATTGAATGCCATTAGGGTTTTTACAAACATAATAAATATAAAAAATTTACAAACATTTTACAGAAATACAATAAAAACTACGAAATATATGAAATACTTTTAATGACTTTATACCACTTTTCAAAAGTGTGTTGAATTTCCACTGTCCTGAGTTGTCATTGAACCCATTGATAGTTCTCCTGGTAAAAAAGTGGCAGTAGTTTTTGTAGCAGATATCAATTACAGATTGTCTCTACTTATAATTGAACATATCCTTCTCACATTGCATTACTTGTGATCAGTGGCGCCTCGTGACTTTTGGGTGTACTAGAGTGCTAATATTATAAAAAATGGCATTTCTGATGTTGTTGTAGCTGAAAACGATTTTTTTTTTTTTTAGAAAAATTGATTTTTTGTATGAAGATTTTCAGGAATTCCGTGCGGCACACGGCTATACTGAAATTTCCTGAAAATCTTCATACAAAAATCGATTTTCAAAAAAAAATAAAAAATCGTTTTCAACTATAACAACATCAGAAATGCCATTTTTAATAATATTAGCACTCTAGTACACCCAAAAGTCACGAGCCGCCACTGCTTGTGATCCACATATCCATCCCTTGCGATGTACTTATACATCCCTTGTGATCCACATATCCATCCCTTGCGATGCACTTATACATCCCTTGTGATGCACGTATCTATCCGTTGTGATGCACGTATCCATCCGTTGCGATGCACGTATCCATCCGTTGCGATGCACGTATCCATCCGTTGCGATGCACGTATCCATCCGTTGTGATGCACGTATCCATCCGTTGCGATGCACGTATCCATCCGTTGCGATGCACGTATCCATCCGGTGCGATGCACGTATCCATCCGTTGCGATGCACGTATCCATCCCATGTGATGCACGTATTCATCCCTTGTGATGCACGTATCCATCCCGTGGGATACACGTAATATTTTAAGGTGATTATCTTTTGAACTGTCAAATATTGACACTACATTCATATTATTATTTTTTTTTTATTGTGTTTATTTCTTGCTAGAGCAATCCCGATGAGTTACAGAACTCATTTTGGGACAGGAGGAACTTACAATTCATATGTAGGAGGTAGTAGGTACAATTTTACAACGGTATTTTGATATCAAATATAAGTTTCACAATCAATACAGCATAAAAATTAAAATAATGACACCTTAAGTAGAAACTCGAATATGAACTATGAATTATGAACTCGATAAGTTTTTCCAATTGTACGTACCTCCTCTATTACGGTCTTCAATGATTCGCATCAATTACCATTCACCTTGCATGAGAATCCGACCTAGTTGTGCATTGTACATTGTAAAGTACGTATCCATATCCCAAAAGTTTATAAATAGGCTTTCGTGTGTAAAATGGAGTATCACACAGTAAGCACGACGCGTACGGCGTAATATAAGTGTGATTGTTGTTCAAAGCAAACTCCGATAATATTAATATTCAAATGTCACATTGAGTTAATGTTTTCATTAAGTGTTGCGTTATATTTATTATATTATGTTGTTGCTCCATTTTAATGGATCTATTTATGTACGAGTGCATACATGTACATTCTGGCAATATTTCATTTTACGAGTATATACACGTTCTACCTACCTTCCGCAATTTACTTCACCTACTCAGATGATACTTTCAGATATCAGTATTTGATTTAATACGTTTTAATAAGGTTGTACAACAAGTAGGTATCTACTATTCTATTTTATCTGTTAACGGATTTTTGTTAGATGCAGCCATTTTGTTTTACTTTGGTATTACACTAACTACTCGTAGGTCGAAGATGATTCTAAAGTGACCGGAAAATGTATATTTTTAAATGATGAAGATAATGGTGTGTAAATGTGTTTTCCAGTAATGTAGATATTATCGTTAGATAGAGATACGACGGCTTGCTCTAAGAAATAAAAATTTGATTATTTATTCGTGGCTCTGTGTTGTAAAAGAAATACTCAAAGGCGCCTTACATAGAAATATTTTTTGCTCTACGTTAATAAATATTCTATTATGATTTTTTTTCTGTGCCTCAGGATCTGTAACGTTTTGTTACATATTGTATATTCAACATTCAAACAGATGACCTACTTACTACTATGCAGAAGCAGTCTCTACTGTACCATAGGGTCCATTGTTAGCAGCCTCCATCTC
This sequence comes from Hesperophylax magnus, assembly GCA_026573805.1. Lineage (NCBI taxonomy): Eukaryota > Metazoa > Arthropoda > Insecta > Trichoptera > Limnephilidae > Hesperophylax > Hesperophylax magnus. The sequence goes on from JAIUSX010000049.1 coordinate 17,724,445, forward strand.
ATCTTGAATGACGTTATTAATACATACGAGTATGTCCTGACGAAGAAACGCACCCGCGGTACCTTGTTGCCAATCATATAGCTTATGCTACAATTCTACTCAGGATATATGAGGTACAAACATATGATTGATATGAAAGTTTACGTGTACAATCATTAAGTACCTTTTGTTTTATGTTCGAAAATATTGGTGATAGAATTTGAAAATTAGTTTTTGTGGAATCGACATGCGTATTATTACATTTTATATTTTCGGAGGTCCTCAATCTGCATGATTTTAATTATACTTCTGTGGTAAGTAAAAATACAGTATTTCCCTATGACTCAACGAAGACACTATGTTCAAAGAAGTTCATTATCTCGAATGGAGAGAACTCTAGTGGCATAAAATTCAAACATTTGTTTCTCATTTCTTGGTCAATGCAACAAATTTCAACTCGCCATGATATTTCCACAATAAGCTAAGAAAATTTTAAATTTTAAATGATTTATTTATACTCGTATGTATATACTGGGACGATAGACTTGATTATTTTTTAATTCGTTTTTCAGTGTAATGTAAGGTGATATGAAATGAATATTTTCAAGAATACGAACCTTGGACAACTAGTAATACAGGTAACCTTTATCGTATAAGAACTATACAATAACTTAATTTAATACAAACTCCGTTGTACAACTAGTAACACAGGTAACCAATATAATATAGTATAAGCTTGATACAATAACTTCATTTAATACGAACCTTTTTGTACAACTAATAATACAGGTAACCAATATATTATCGTATTCAAGTTTATATTTAAGAATCGCTAATATTTTCTTCATTAAATATTGCAATTTGAGGTTTTATGTTTTATTAGGTTAATTGTTTTGAATGAAGCGCTTGATGAGCGATTATTACAAATAATGAATGTTGACACTCTGTAGCTGGTTCTGTCTGGTCTCTGTGCCGAAGTGAGTGAACTGAAGTGGCAGTATTGATTGCCACTACGTCGTTGGCCTCAGCGTTGCATTGGAATTGGCCCTGTTCTATTTCATCCTCTCATCGCAACGCACACAGCTTCCACAATCGGTGTTAAACAAACAAACATACGCCATCATTGACTAGAATAGAACTATATAGGTGATTATTTAAATGAAAATATAAAAAAAATGTTAAATTAATATTTTTTAAGATAAGCTGGACGTTTTTACGCGTGGCAGCTACTCGTCGTCATACGGAGAAATACTTATAAATAAAATAAATTAACTAAATACATAATACATTTAAAAATTATTATCGAATTTATCCTGAAATTTTAGCACATTTTCAATATTTCCATGAATCAATCTGAGGTACAAAATTAAGATACAATGTTGTTTGTTCCATATCCCAGGCGGAGCCGAATAGAAACAATGTACATGTATGTATATTGTATATGTATTATGAAAATAATCTTTAAATGCGGTTCAGTAAGCCGAAACAATAAAAAATAAGTGAATGATATGTAGGTAGGTACCTATCTACCGACCGGTGCTTATTCTCTATCCTGTTATAAGAAACTACGTTTTTTTAGTTTATTCTGTTAGATAGCTTCTGCCGTAGACAGAATTGAACATCGTCCCGAATTGTCGCAAAATAAAGTAATAAATCCATGAGCGCGCAATTTCCACGCCATTTCATTACCCGTTCGAATTAGCATAGTTTCACGCCAGCCGTCCGTGACAATCTCAGGCTTTCGGTGTTTGATAACATTCCCATTCCCATGCGCTTTCTTGCCTCTTGTACCTACGTATATTTTGGTCTAGGTCTCTGCCGAGACGCGACCTGTTAACGAGTTAACTGACTCACCCAAACATTACATTAACTGCATTCCTCGGGGCCAATTATTTGGAGGTACGCACCGATCAAGCGATCAACCGACCAACCACCAACAATCAACCGACTAGCCAACTAGCAACTAGCAACTTGCCACTTCTCGCTTGCCACTGTACGGTGATCGGTGATCGCTCCGATTATAGGCGATTCTTTTCAAATGTTTGCAGTGTCGGCCAGTGCCTCAATCAGTGCCTAATTGATGGAAGGTACTTCAAATTAGTGCGAATTTAAATAGAGTATCATTTTTAATTATTTATTTGATATTATTTTTCAATGCATTTACTTTACTTTTACTTTAGCAAAAATGTATCAGTCCGAAGATGGACGTGATTATCTGAAATCAGTGTGGTCAGAAAAAAGGTAAAATTGGTTACACTATTATTTTTTTAAGTTGCTTAACATTCTGCATCCATTAACTATATTGTTATGCTTATTGCGATGGAATTCCGCTAAGTAGAAAAATAAAGAATTTAATACCGTTATACACACACACACACACATTTTCATTGTTTGTTTGAGTGTTTCGCGCGGTAGGTAATGCATGCATGATTAAGATTAACGTAATCACAAAAATGGCGTCTCGTCTGTGCTGTCACAATGGGCGAGTGCACATCTGCGATGTATCAGGTGCCTCCTTATCTGCCTCAGACACAACATCTCCCGGCGGCACGCGCCCGATACCTGATAACGGTTGTTCCTCCCTGCATACCTCTACACGCCCCTTCACCACCCGCATACTTGGGACACTAATCAACTCGTACAATTCTATGCAACAGGCAACAATGTTCCTTGCTTGCATATTTACGTTTTATCCTTATCATTTAAAAACTTTGCGGTGCGATGCAATCGTCTTTATCGTTATGAATTACACACACCAAAATAATACTTGCAAGTGCTATCTATTATTATTCGTATTGAACTGAGTATTCAAATTAACTTCAGAAATCGACTTGAATACCTGGCCTTGTTAGAGGCTTTCCGTTTGCGTGAGTCCTAACGAATCACGATGTTTTCCTTTGATATCACGAATCACGACCTAAGACTCTGTACTGTGTGTCTGTGTACTTTGGAGAAACATATATTCATGTTTACGTGCCTGTGTAGAATAACGCATTTTCCACCTTCCGGATTACATCGTCATTATTTTGTAAAAGCTCTTGATACACGCGAGAATTTTTTTTCTTAGATTTGTGTTTTCCAAACCCCGATTTCGTTGACATCTTCCTTGCAGACGTAATAGTTTAATGCTTTCTTTATTTACTTAGAACTTACCGTACCGAAATGGGTAGTTAACCGATAATGAAAAACGACACGAGACGAATAGCTGGTTTTACCGAAAATTCTTCACGTCATCGGTGCCGCCAGCGTTTTGTCCAATTTCAATTAAACTTTCTCGGTGCAAGAAAAACTGTGACAGATAGATCCGGAATTTTCCCGGAAAGCATGGGCGGGGGAGGGGAGGGCATTGCGCCTGTGTAACTTTTTATTAGCATTGCATTGGGCCGCTTCCAAATACTCTCAGCTTCCGGTGGAGGCTTAGTGTCTGAAGTAAATTCCTTGATCTCTGCATCCAGTATCATACTTTGTACTTTACGAGGCTGTGATACTGTATTTTACGATCTTTATGTTTGTCATCAATTAGGTTTTATTTAGAGTGCACACTCGCAGTACGCTTTAGTTCGATATTGTAGAAAAATGTTTCCAGATAGGAAGTAGGTAGGTACTGGTGCCTAGGTCGAATATTAAAAAAAAAAAACTTCTGAAATTTAATCAAACAGGTAGGAAGGTGCAAAACGAGACGATTTTATAAATCCATCTCCTATCCCTGTGTGAACGTACGAGGGTTGTCGAAAAAAATAAATATTATTTAAGAAATTAAGAAAATGCTATTTTTCAACAAAAAGCAAAATTTTCTCCACTATTTTTCGACGTGGACCCCATTACGATCGGTGTTCTTGGTGAGCAGTGGCAATAGGTCCTTCGTTCCCTTGTCGTAGAACTGCACCGCCGCCGTTCTCAAAAATGTTCTCACCTCTTCCTGCAAGTCCCCGTCGGTCTCGAAGCGTTTTCCGAGATGTGATGTCCTCCGTCATCCAGCTCATAGCCCAGACCTGGCGCCGATTGATTTCCATTTTTTTCTTCACCTGAAGCAACATTTGGCCGGAAAACGCTTGAAAACCAAGTGCATCGATCGTAATTGGGACTACGTCGAAAAATAGTGGAAATATGTAGTTACCTAAAATTTCATATGCTTTTTTGTAATTATAATGTTTTCCCTATTTTTTAAATAATATAAGTCTTTAATTCTTCCACAACCCTTATTATCGTCAATCTCCAACATCATAAAGCATCTGAGCAAGAATCATTCTCCAGTCCAGTGTCCGATTCCTATTGTATGAGTTGGCAGCGTCTCCTGTAGTCAACTAATAACTAGCCTCACAGAGGAAGTATTGTTCCCTGTCCTGCTCGCTAGATTCAATGCCGCGATCCTTGACAGCTTCGGTGAGGACATAGAGAGCCAGATACATTGGAGTATAATAATACTTAACAATGTAGTATTCTGCTCAGTTATGTGCACTCGCGCTGTATATTTCAGTAAGTTTGTATTTCAATTGCTCCTTCTTTACTCTGTGCTCCGTGCCTCCCGGGAAATAAATTATTACCACTGACGTCGCTACTGGCGGATTAACGTCCCATTTAGAATATTTATCGGGTGTCATAAAGAAAATTTTTGTATCAATTTTCCCAAGCGAGTCTCGTATATTTCTCATATTTTTCCGGAAACTGGCGAATGGTGAATTCAAGTTTTATTCGTATCTCAAAAATACAAACTTGTGTGATTCGAAACCGAATGTATAAGACAGTATCGCTTTAGTTTGTCTAATCTAACTTCATCTACGTTTTTAAATTCTTTTTGGTAGAAATATACATAAATATAATGAAATCGACCCACACTATGTTCCTATTCCCACCCCGGTTTTCCTCTCATGTTGTTTTCGTGCGTTAACGATAGAACTTTGTTTCGCAACGCTTTTTCATGTTTTCTCGAGTGTAATCAATCAATTCTTTATTCCAGGATTGTATCTTTTAATAAAATTATGTAGATCAGTAATTGTAGGATTATTTCCTTCCTTCGTTGAAGATTCGACGAGTCTGCTCGTTGCGTGGGAATACATCATCCATTCCAAACGCCGTAACTCTCTGAACATCTCTTCTCCCTTGTTCGTTGAAGATTCGATGAGTCTGTTCTTGGTGTGGGAATACATCATCCTTTGTAAACGCCTGAACTCTCTGAACATCTCGTCTCCCTTGTTCGATGGCTGACTCAAGATATTTAATTAATATTTGTAGTTGCCGCTATTTCTTCAAGAGTGTCATTACCTTTTGATTTGATAGAAGGTAGGTACTTTGAACGTTTCCAGTTTATTAGCAATGCGATTGCTCCGACGTAAATAAATACGCAACATTAAATTGGTAGTGTAAAAGTCTAAAGGCAACAATAATGATGACCCTTCAGTACTTTATTAACGGAATAGTTAAATAATAGTATATTATAATCTGTAGAACGATGAAAGGATCTTGTGCGCTGTTCCCGATAGAACGGAGCTGAAAACTTACAACAGGTTCGCGAGTTTCTAGTCCGCACGAACGAATTACAATCTACTCTCTGCAGTCTCACGACTTGCGATTAAAACGCATCGAAGTCATTTGCATTTAGCAGTTTCTTTAATACTTAGGCACAGACTAATCCTACTAAATAATTGTAGTACTAGTACGGAGTACGGACAATGGCAACTTCGAGGTTCATCTGTCATTAATAGTATTTTCTAATTGTGTGTATAGGTAACTAAAGACAAGTGATATGTGAACATTGTACAGTAGCGTGGTGTCCTGTTTTGCGCATTTATTATTCAATACTTTATAATATTCTCGGCTTATTTAAATGCGCACTTTGAAAATATTATTAAAATCGTATGTTGCGACCTTATAATATGCACTTTAATTAACTGTTTATTCATTTGAAGGTTGGTACCTAGTTTTTGTATGCAAATAACTTGTTTAACCTTTTACCCAACAACTATAATATTATGCACTTTATAGTAAAAAGAAAATCAAATGCCACAACGATTTATTTAAGGCTAAAAACTGAAATAATGTATTTAACTCAACTAAGCTAGGAATCATGCAAGTCAAAAACATAACGAAAACAAAATTCACAACATAGATTCAGCAATCTACAGCTTACTTTGGGACAGCCAAAACTACCATAAAAATACACGAATGCATAGACACCAACATCTGCGATTGCCCTACTCTATCAAAAACAGATCTATTAAAGAATAGAATAGATAGAAATCATGTCTGACCACAATCTTAGATGGACACATCACAAATAAAAACCATACACTTTTTCCTAAATCTTAAATGTAAACTGAAAACAATATATTTTGCACTTTGTCAATCCATAATAGAATATGGAATCATTGTTGGGGGGGGGGCTTCAAAATATTTATTCTTAAAAAATGAAGGAGACTGAAAACATTTCATATACAAAATTAAGATACCATAAATACGGTATTACATACTTTTCATATCTTATAGTAGTAATAATAATAATACCTACCTACATTAATGTTAAAATAAAATGTTTGTAAACAAGTCTGTCTCGACGCTGGATATCCCTAGTGAGACAGGCGCAGTAAAATATATGTGTAAACCCTATTTAAATACCCATAGATGTGCCAAAAAAAAAATTCACGCCAGACCTTCATTTTACCAGTTGTTATTGAGACAAAGGAGATTTCTCGGTATGATTTTAGATTTTCACGGCTGATGATGGCCTCTGTAAAGCTGTCGGAAACGTTGGCTAAAGAAGGAGGAAACGCCACACGCCGTGATGCCCCAAAATAAATGACGATAAAGAGATTTTCCGTTTTATTTCATATATACACGAATCAAGTTCTACCTACAGGTTACTTTAAACCGTCCACTCCATAAAGCGAAATGTTTTGTTGAAGAGAAGCTTTATTCAAAACAGCGTGTACGAGCAGTCTCGTGCAGTGCGGTGCGATGCGGTGCTGTGCTGTGCTGTGCTGTGCTGTGCAACACCTCACTTACTGCAGCTCTACTAGATACTAGCTTCTCCGCGGTGATCATTTCCCCTGGAAGCCGGTAGCCGGTAGCCAAGTCGCTGGCGCCGGGAGTCGAGATCCGCTAATCCCCGAGCATTAGCATAAGTTATGCGGCCGCGGCTGTTCTGGCTTCTGCTGACTGATGCACTGCCGAGCGGTGCATATTTCAAATTCATTTATTTTTTTATTTTTATTTTTTTTTTTTTTTAATTTATTAACGAGGCTTCTGACTCACATAATGTTGTCATTTTTTGCCTCTTCTGTTTTTAAAATTACAATATTAAAATATTTTAATTATAATTTATAAGTTCTTTAAAAGGTGCCTTTTGTCCAAGATTACACTTTCAAATATTTTCCAATTTACATGATCGAATAAATTTCATGATTCTTGATATGGCATAGAACTCTGTTGAGGCTATTAAATTCTGAATTTCCGATGGGTCCGAAGTCATCAATATTGTCACTCTCTGTTGTTCATACTTAATGCACTTTGTTAATGTATGTTGGACATCTTCAATTTCTTCACATATTGAGCACATTGGAGAATCAGAGAGGCCCATCAAACACAATACTCTTCCCATTAGTGCATGTCCGGATCTTAATCTAAAAATTATTCTCATTTCTGATCTTTTCAGATTAACCTCAGTGAACCAGGGTTCTTTAAACGGTTCCTTTTGGAGTTTTCTATACCATATACCCTTATTGGTAGATAAAGTCTCAAAAAGTTGATTCCACATCATATTACATGTTAAATTAATTTTTTGGCAGTAATCTTCGGCATCTGGTTTCCAGTCATACATGTGTCCATTCACACATGCTTCGTTTGCTAAGAAATCCGCTTCTTCATTCCCATGTATTCCTACGTGAGATGGAATCCATTGCAAGCATATTTGCATACCTTTCTGCTGTAGCTGCATTATTTGATCTGCAATATTGTAGGCTATCTTTCTGCAGGCAATTCCTTTTGAAACACTTTTGATATGTTGAAGCGCGCTTTTAGAATCGCTTAATATTACAATTTGATTCCAGTTATTTTTAATTGAATACTCCACAGCTTCTTTGATTGCTATCAATTCTGCATTCATAATAGTGCAATTTTTATTCAGTTTTATTTTATGTGTAAAATTGTTTTGTATTGAAATGAAGGCAGCTCCAACTTGATCCGGTTTTTTCGATCCGTCGGTGTAGATCTGGTAGAATCCTGAATATTTCTTAATTAGCATATCGCTTACGATATTACTAATTTCTCTCAATGAAAGTTGTCTTTTGGGGTAATTGAAATCATCAATATCAACTGCAATACATTCTAAATTAATTGCTCCAACCCAGGTTTCGAAGGAGTACATTTGTTTCTATTTGTTTTCCAATGAATGGTTTCTGTACAAATTTTTATCAACATAGGTAATTTTTTATTATTCCAGAATCTGTTTTGTATCAAGGATTTTAGTTTGAAAATTTCTAAAACAAGTGGATTATTTTCAATTGATACAGCTCTTAGCCAAAATCTTGCAGCTAGTTTCCAAGTTCTTATATGCAAAGGAGGGGCACACATTTCACTTTGTAAGACATGCACCGGAGTTGAGTTCAGGAAGCCTCCACATATTCTTAAGGCTCGTGAAATTCATTTATAAATTACATCAAAATTACATCAAATTCATTTATACTTCGTTGATAGCTGCTTCTTCTTTCTCGAAACACTTCTATTCAATTAATGTACCATAAAAGGAAATAAGGTCAATTTATTCTATTTTTAAAAGGTCCCTTTAAAAACATTGACGATCTTCTATATGAGAGTTTCTCAAACTTATTTGACTCAGTGCCCCCTTTTCAAAGATATTTTTCTGCGGTCCCCAGGTAAATTCCCCTTTCAAGTAATAACATTATACATATTGTCTTGAAAATCTCGCACAATAAAAATTATTGTTTAAATATTTTATTTAATCAATCAATCGTTATTTTGCCATTCTCATTGCCAATTTATGTTAATAAAGTATTTAAAGGTCGACATTTTTTCTAGTTAAACCAACAAAAAGTGAACATTTTATTTGATCTAATTTGTCTTTTATTGTACCTGCACCGTGTCAGTTGTCAGTGACTACACACATACAATATAATGCGCGTCATGTGTGATCACAAATGACACGGACGGAAGCTGTAAGCTGCGATGTCCGAACATCTGACGAAATATAAACATCTTGATGTCATCCCGATCTGGGTTTCCGAGACTTATCATTATTGGAAAAGAATTCATGCTAAATAATATTATAGAAACTATATATATTATTACAACGTTATATTTTTCTTATGCGCAGTCATAATAAATTTGCTTCTCCCATATCTAATCCTCAATATAATACATACACAAAGCGCATTGAAGCCATCCAAAGAAAATTGGTCCAGTAATTAAGTTTTAAGATAAATATTGGTAATCATTAAGCCATTAAAAACTAGAAAAGACTCCGCAGATTTAATATATCTCCATGAAATTATCAATCGCTTTATTGATTGTTCGCCCCTTTAGTCAGAGATTAATTTTCCGAGTCCCAAGCTCGAGAACTAGAGATAATACATCAATTAATGAGATGCAATTAATAAATCATCTGTATAAATGCTGTACTAATAACAGACAAAACTTTTTTTATAATCAGAGCGTGTATCTTATTTAATAAGAATTTTAATGATATTTACATATTTTCGCGTAATTTAAGAACATTTAAAAAATATTTCCTAGCTGACATTGAATAATTTATAATTTTTAATAACTTACTGCAAGTTATCATGTTGTTTCTATGAATTCTGTTCAGTTGCATACCAAAGATATTAGAAGAACGAGATGTGCTATGAGCAGTTCATACTGTGTGGAATTGTTTTGCCCAGTGTCGCCGGTTTTGTTCACCAATACTACTGCACACCTTCGCTTGCGCTAAGGTATCCGCACTAATACATAGAATAGATTTCTGTGCGTACACGTCCCGACAGCATTCAAAGTACCCTAATTAGGTAGTACTCCACCTACGGTCCGGCGGCCAACATAGCATATCTCGTTCTTCTAATATCTTTGTTGCATACCATTCATTTTATAAATATTTGTTCAGTTTAGTTGTAGGTATATATTAGTGGGTTCCATGATAAATCAATACATCGACAATTCAACACACCAAGGTGATATAAAGTCATTAGAAAAGATGAAAAAATAATTTAAACCTAACCTAACCTAACCTAACCTACTTAACCCACTTAACCCAGTTAATAAAGTTTTTGTTTCATCACTTTCCATGACTTTATATAACTTTTTAAAGATGTGATGAATTATCCGGTCACCATATTAGTGAATTAGTGATTATTGCTGTTGGTAGTGTAGGGAGGATAACTTTTTTTATATGTTGTTATTTATTTAGGTTCAAATCTTATTTTATTATTTATCTAATATTTACAATTTTGAATTTTTGTAAATATTTTAGCCCACGGGTATTGGACCCTTAGATTTTTTTTATAATTTAATGTTTATGTGAAAAACTGTCATTATATTTAATTTGTATTGTTTATAAGTTTCTTATTTGTAGATGTAAAAAAAATCTGTTGGTTTTCCTAAATAATAAACAAAAATATTATCGGAAAGATAACCGCACTATTCGGCGGATTATGTTGTTTTGACAAATGATTGAATTATTATCTTTGTTATCTCAGATTTCATAATCTCCTGGTATTTCCGATTAGCGATGGCCGTGGGATTGGCATTTATGTCTTACCTCACATACCATAAAAGCTTGTCTAACACGTGGGGACAAATGAGTAATTCTTCAAATTTTCAGTCATCCTGTTTAAAACGGGACTGTAAGCCGCTTCCAGATAAAGTGTTGGTAGATTCGTAATAATATCTGAACACGTGTTCATCCACCTGCGTTGGTCTAAATAATATATCAGGACGAAATGCAAAAATGTGAGGACTTATATGATCACGTGTTTAGACATTGCAACAAAACATTGGTATTTTACTTAAAGTTTTTAAGGATACCTATCAATTCATTTGCCATCGCCTACAATCCCATTTTTATCAGGAATACAAATAATTTGAATAGATTTTTTTAAAAATTAGTAATATTTTGTATCGGGAAGTTTTCTCCGTGAAAACAACTCCTCGGTAAAAGAAGATTTAGGGATCCAAGTTTTTTAACAAACGTACTATACTATACTACCAAGTTTTTTAACACACCTACTATTTTTAACATACTATTTTTAATATACATTTACCTAATATTTTTAATATACATTTACCTAGTATTTTTAACATACATTTACGTACTATTTTTTACATACATTTACCTACTACTTTTAACATACATTTACGTACTATTTTTAACATACATTTACCTACTATTTTTAACTTTGTGTCAATCTGAACGCCGATTTGTCCCTTAAAACTCAAGTGAACAGAACTGTAAAGCACGGGGTTTCCATTGGAAAATTAAAGCAGTGCGGACCAACCTACCAACAAGGACGACTAATTTGATAGTTAATTCTTATGTTGTTTCACGATTAGATTATTGCAATGCAATATATGCAAGTCTCCCCATCTGCATTTAAGCCACTTATGTAAGAGTTCGTTTGTTCAAAATCTTAAATCTCCGACAGTTCTTCACCGATTGCTTTGAAATTTTGACACAACTTTGCATTCGAATACGCGTTTGTTTTTATATATTATATCCTATATTATATAGGGTGACCGGATAACTCATCAAAATGATAATTCATCACATCTTTAAAAATTTATATAAAGTCATGGAAAGTGATGAAACAAAAACTTTATTAACTGGGTTAAGTAGGTTAGGTTAGGTTTAATTTTTTTTTTCATCGTTTCTAATGACTTTATATCACTTTTAAAAATTGTGTTGAATTGTCACTCTGTTGAGTTATTATGGAACCCACAGACATAGGAATTAATAGACGAGAAGATAAGGGCGAGGGGTAAAATCAACTGTTGAAGAACGAAGGGAGTAAGGCTGACTGTGATTCGTCAATAAATCAATCTGACAGTAAATAGGCATCTCGCATTATAATATCACCATTTAGTTCTTAAAAGTAAAATCTGCTTTTGAATGAATAGACATTTCTACATGGGAGCGCAAATTACTCGCCACGTTATGAACTAATTTGCGAAGTCCAAATTCGGCAAAGTAAGGCAGCTTCTATTTTCAGAGTCGTAGTTAGTTTCAGAGTATTTAGTTAAGACACTTTTACAAATGTCTCATAATTTACTTACCCCAGTAAACAACGATGAGCACACTTGAGAATCGCTACATTGTGATGTGATAGTATATGTTTCTAAAACTGATCCATATAATACGGTGTGAATAAGCTTAAAATAAAGTAAAATAATGCTTACTTATGGAATGTAATACGACAATTGGGTTTATTCTCTTTTTCACATCTATTTTTACAAGTTTTCATAGTACAAGTCAACATTTTGCCGTGTTATTTCGTAAAATGAACCGATGATGCCTCGACCATAGTTCGCACAAGAATGATGACGTCACGTTTTCAAATTTCACTTGAGGCCATATGCGAGCCCAGCCGGCTCAATTGAACCGGTATGGGGAGTGGGGATAATACGCTTTTAATCACTTAGGGCAGGTCTACTAATATTCATATGTCTATGATGGAACCATTATATAGATGTCACCAGTGACATGTAAAAACATGTTTTTTTTTTAAAGACATCACCATACATTTGTTGGACAACGTGTTTTTTGAAAAACAGCGCCATCTGTTAGTTGTAAAAGCAACACGCAATATCGTTTCTCTACCTGCACAGACAGACTCAGCCACAGAAACGCGTGTCGGGGTATAGCTAGTCATCTAATAAATATAATATCAATAGTAATGGGGGCAAAATAGCAAGTGTAAAATCAATGTCCAGTGTTTTTACTGTAATGTCCTCTGCGTGCAAAGTAATGATTTTTAATACAAGTGTGTTTATCTGAAGCGGACCGGAGAGGAAAAAAGTATGTTTTTCTGTACCTGTTTGTAAATAATAACATTAGATAGAGCCTATGAATAAATTATACAGTCCCCCTGTGTTTTTTTACAAGAACGGCGCTATACAAATCATCCAATTATTATTATTATTTAAAATTAGGCATGGAAATTGTTAAAATTTTTTTTTTTTGTTACTGCATTTTTTTAAAACTGGTATTTAAATTATTATTTTTTATGTTCTTTATTCAGTAAAGTTTATACATTACAGTAAACGGGTAAATTTTTGGCCACCACACTAGGCACATGCCCGTGTTGTAGTGGTCAATTTTATGTTAAGTATAATAAATACAAATTAAAAATAAGTTCAATGAAAACAAATAATATAAAAATAAAATAATTTATACATCTAAGACAAGTATGAAGTATAAAGGAATTAAAAATAATGCAAAATATCTACATAAGTTTAAGATATATGAATATAAAAAATAGGTGTGGAAAACAGAAAAATTTAAAATAATATAAAAAGTATATCAAAGAAAATAGTATTATTGAATTAAAAATAATACAAGGAGCATGTATCAACAAAAAAAGAAAAAATACAAGTACATTTGTGTAATTAAAATAGAATTAAAAGTGTAGTAAAAATACAAGTACATTAAGTACAAGTGTATTTCTAAAAAAAGAATTGTAGGTATTATGGTCCGTTTTATACATTTAACATTAAAAAAAACTTATTGCTGACTCTTGTCGATTGCGTGCGAGCATCTCTGTATTATGTCTACCTCTGAAAACAGTATCTTCCTTAATGTACGGAATCCACTCTTGTAACCGAAACTCTACTCATTTTATGTACTAACCATACAGTTTTTTATTCATTTTTACTGTCGATAAAATCTGTATGGTGATTTTGACGTTTCATCTTCAATTTTAGTATACAACTGCTACATGCAGACAATTTAATGTATTTTACCGTTATCATAGAAAACTTATCGCAAATAAGTTCATGTGTTTTGTTATGCAGACTTTTGTTATAAAAAATAAATGTCTACTTTTTAATTCAATTAAATGTTGTTGTCAACGCAAGGTGTATTGCATTCAACTTTCAATACATCCGCATAACCGTTAACTGAATGGAGCGGTGCGGCGCGGCGGATCCATCACAGTGCGATCACTCGTGACATCAATAACAATCATTTATAAATGCACTTCTGGTAATCAATGTTAAATCTGTCACGTCTTTCAATTGAACACAATTGCCTAAGGTTAGTAATTCTCCGTTCTATTGAAATTAAAATAAAATGAAATAGGGTTTTATTATTTTCATATAGATTTCTGCAAAAGCTTTACCTGTACGCAGTCTACGCACCGCCAATATCAACCCTGTGCTGACAAAACTTTCCTATAAAAATACCTCGGCATTTACAGCCAAGTTACTGTAGATCTTAGTTTTATATATCTTATTCACAATAACGTTGCATCAGCCGTCTTAAGAAAAATAATTATTTATAGTTTCTTCACATAGTAGGTACATATCATTATTTACATTTCAATTTTTAACCTCACTGGGACTAGCTTGTGTTGAGGTTAATAATTTTATAAAATAATAAAAATAACACAAAGTAATGCATTGAAAAACAATATTGTTGCTTTGATGTTTCTTACAAATAATTAAAAACATTATATATTATTGACGTTTATAATTGATGATGATATACTTGTTTTTAATTGATGAAGACGACAGCCATGCACCGTAAACCTCCTGTATAATGGTGAAATTTTTCGGTTGCAAGAGAAACAGTTCAATTAATTATTTATTTAAATAGAAACGGCACAATACGTGCCATTGACATAAATATAAAGTTAAAAAGTTTAAAGTATAATATACGGAATAAAGTCTAAAGGTTAAATATAAAGTTGTATAAAGTAGAATAATATTGAAAGCCTCGTGAATAAACTTGAAATGAAAATGCCTTAACATTTCTTTTAATACAAAATATCTAGTCAAAATTTTCCCTACTTCGATCGTGTAGAATAGATTTGGCAACATTAAAATCAGTTAGATATACCTACTTGACTAATTTGCAGACCGTGTAGTTGTGATAGCGAGCTGTCGGTTTCGCGTGGGTAAGTCAACTATTGCCAAAAAACTGCAATGGTTGATGAAGTGCAAAGACTGAAATAATTCACGTATTAATCAGAAATGCTCGAATTGTCAAACCCCTCCAACGCATGGTGACAATAGAATCGGAGACTTAAAACATTTTTATACGACCCAAACTCTTGAATGAAATAATTGTACGAACTCATCAAATGGTCCCTACTTCTTTTTTGTCTGCAAATACATAAATCCATATCTAGTCAAAAATCGTACTTTGATTGCTAGTTCACAAAAACCTTTTGTTACTGCCATTAATAATTAGTATCCCTGATTAGATTTCTTACTTCGCGTATTAAACGTTCCATAGTTTGTGAATCTATTAAAAAAGCTTCGACAGTAAAAACGATTAAACCGGTACATTTAGTTTATTTGTCTTTTCAAAAGCCAAGTTAGTTAGGTTGGTTTGTTATTGTATTCTTATTGGAGATAAGTTAGCTGCGAAGCTCGTCATAGACGATAGTAAGTTTTAATGAAATGATTTTCTTTTTCTAGATTCTTATTTGCCATGAAGTGGTGAATCATTTAAAGTTACTTTCTTTATACAAAACAGAACGGCGTAATTGCGCCTTATCAATTTTTACCTCGTTTGGGTGTTTAAAATTTTACCTGGCTATTATAGAAAGGCCTTGTATTTTCACGGTAGGGAAAAATTTGTTACCTAAAAACTAAAAACCCTTCAATGAAATGATTGTATTCCTTACATGGGCTTTGGAGCGTGAATTTTACTAATTATATACTGGTAAATCTTTCGGTTTTTACCCTCTTTTTTATCCACCTTCACCTTCTTATTTAATCTATCCCTCTAATTAATGTACGCGAACTTTACATATCTTTTTTTATTTTTTTATTCTTCACCTTGTCATTCTACTCGTTTCGCTCTCCTCTTACAACTAAAACATGTTTTCTTTTTGAAGAGGAACAATAAATTATTTGTCCTAATTATTGGAACATCATTCGTTCTTAAACTATTTTTTTTTTTTTGAAACAATGATTTCTGATTCATTTTTCATTAATAACAACATGAAAACACTTTCCATGATGTAAACATGTACTGAAACATAAATATTTTTCGAAGTTTCGTGGTATATCGGATCGTCATGTGGTATTTGCACAATCTTGTGTATATTTATTATTTTCACACTTATTCTGCGTTAAATCAATTCAAACATTCCATGGTAAAGTCTTTTACTGTATGTTTTCGTCCATCTTCTGTGTTTACTTGGTTTTGTTGAAGATTTTACGCAGTAAAAAGCATGGGCGGGTTTATTGCGACGCGTAAAAACGCAGTTTTGTTTGGGCGGTGGCGGCGATCGATAGGCGGCGGCGGGGTCGTCGGCCTTGAGCGTACCCCCCAACACACCCAACCAACCCCTACCTCTCCACCTTCTGCACCCTCTCCACTCTCCACTCTCCACCCTTGTTCAACATCAACGCGTTTCGACTTCGCTTCGGCGTGATTCGAGAATGTGCTGAGACACTCAAACAATCGAAGATTAATAAAACTCGCATGCGAAGAACTTGTGCACATTGTAGGTTAGGTTAGGTTGATAGTGTAAAGCAAACATTTGTTTGTGTTTGCAAAAGTTGTGTATTAATGTGATATAATTATGTATATATCACTTCTATGACACGTCAGCGAGTTAAAAAAAAGTTTGGTATATTATTTAAGGATATAGTCGTTCTTTGAAATAATATCTATATTCATTTTGTATCTATCTATTGGTTAGTCAAATCAATATTATCTTACCAACCTTCGATTTGATTTTCTAAGGAAATTTTCTGTATGCCCTTCTAGTAACCTTAAGTTTTTTCGCATTTATCCCAAGTATTATTTAGGTCATGCCCTGTTTTGCTTGGGAATGGAAGGAACGCAAAAATACAAACAAACAACACCCGAACTGGCATGGCCTTGATCCAATTTCAGTCCTTCCAGTATATTGTTTTGCTACGTAGGTTCTCTGAAACCGTAAGATTTTACTCTTCTACATTATTTAAAAGCTGAGAGCTGGTTAAAACATAATGATTAGATTGATGCTTTATGGTTTTATGGCAGTGTCCAAAAAAAATATATCGAAGAAATAAATTAACCTTAACACCATTCGCGGAGTTAAAAGTTTTGTTTTATAATCATTTAACCTAGAAATGGTAGCTTTTAACAAGATAAAATAAGCAAGCTAATATAAGTGGTTTCTGTCTCTTTAATTTTAGCCATTTGAAACTTATTTTCATGGCTAGGTCGGAGTAGGCCACCTAATTTCATTTGTGTTTGTATAAAAAAAATTGCCTTTTGGGTATTGACAAGTACTCCCGCAAATCTGAAAGTTTCGCACAAAGCGCGCGATATTTGTTTACTTTTAAACGGTACAAATATTAATATTTTTATCCAGAAGGGTATGCAGGCATAGCGCAATACAATACATTCCACAATTCAGAGTAAAACAAAATAACAATACGTAAAATAAAAACAGAAATTTACAACAATATATATTGATGATGTTTGACCGTCTCCAGAGGGGCATAAGGGGGAATCCATCCAGGCAGCCACGGCAGAGATGATGGCATTCTTGGATTGGCCTAGTCGGCGCCAAAGCTTGGTGGTGGCGGATTAGTGCTCTTGATTATATACATATATTATAGTATGTAAAAAAGTGATATCGATATTTCTAACATGACAAATTCGATGTTTTAAACTCACCTAAACAATTATTTCATGTCACAACATTATTTCTGATTATTTTATTAGATTAAGTGATTATTGTACGTAACCATTGTTTTTTACTAATACACTTGTATGAAATTTTATGTATCTACCTAATGTATACCCCATGGGCGTGTAAAATAATAAAATAAAAGATGCAGTATTTTAAATATTTAATTTTAAGCTATTTTCGAACTTCAACTGATTTCACGAAAATGACACACAAAATAGTCAAATGTCAATATTATTGTCTATGGATAGAACTAAATGTACGCTAAAATAGTACCCAAATTGTACTTTGTTGGTAGTTAGTACAATCTAACAAGAATGCTCGGTACTTGATACTCTGTGGGTACGTGCAATCACCTTGAGTAATCCCCCCAATAAAACTTTAAGTACGATCCGACGTGTAAATAATGTGTTTTGATATAGCATTAGATTTAGTAGGATTTATTATTACATGCAAATGCATTATCACGAACGCTCCAGCTGCATTTCATGTAGACTGCGGCGTGGAGCGTGCATTTCGCAAGACAATCCTTTATCAGTTTCGTTGCAAGATCGTAAATAAGTGCACTGTAATAGCCGGTGTTTGTCCCCTGTCAGGCGGTGTACTTCCCATTGTATATTATCATCGATCCACATAATAATGCTCGCATTATATCATAACTTATCAGTGACAAGTTGCACTATTGCGCCGTGGGCCATTGGTCTCCGCTTGTATCTCCGGCAGCACACTCATGGCGTTATCATTATAATAACTAATTGTAATAACTTCATTGATGACTGTCTCGGTGGTCGAGAGGTAAGGCTCTCAACTAGTAAGCTGGAGGTCGCGGATAAAAATTCCAGCGTGCGCAAGTTAATTTTATTTGATAAATTTGTGTTATTTCACAAATCACTCATTTTAAATAATATACAGTATATTTGCGGCATGTTCCACAGTGGAAGATACTCTCAGTATCGCTCTGGTCTAAGTCCACCATTCAGAATTGAAACGTTGCTTGAAATGGGTTTGGCTGTGTTTGGCGGCCAGACCTGAATAGCGAGGTACTTCCCCACCTTCCGCTTACCCATCTCCTTCAACACCCTTCAGCCTCACAACATGCCTCAATTTGGGTTTTGCCATAATCTCACTGACTCCAGACGGGTGGGAGGATTTGTAACTCTTGTGCGATTTCACATAAAAAAAATATTGTTTTTTATTTAAGATTCCGGCGTCGAGCTGTTGTGAAATGGATGTGTGTGTGTGTAATCTATCGGTATCACAATATTTCAAACAATTCCATCAAAACAAAGATAGGATGGCGTTGTGAGCATAATTTTTCACTTCAAGTGAATGAGGAAATAATTGTACATTGTGTATTATTTATTCAGTGATTATACAGGTTTTCCAATAAGAGGTGTTATTTTGAATAGCCCGCTATTTCGGTAGATGTTACTTTTGAAGCTGTCATTTTTTGACATTTGACAAGTAGAAACTACGCCATTAATAAAAAATGGAACGATACACGCTTCAACAACGCATTGAAATGATTAAAATTCACTTGAGTGAATTAAATGCAAATCATCTTGAGTGATGAGGCCCATTTCCACCTCGGTGGCTTCGTCAACAAGCAAAATTGTCGCATCTGGGGCTCGGGAAACCCATGAGTTATTGTTGAAAAGCCTCTCTATCCTCAACGTGTGACTGTTTGGTGCGGTTTATGGTCCGGCGGAGTCATTGGACCTTAATTTTTCGAAAATGAGGCTGGAGCAACAGTTACGGTGAATGGATTGCGATATCGAGATATGATTAATGATTTTTTATGGCCGGAATTGGATGGTATTGATCTGGACAACGTTTACTTTCAACAAGACGGCGCTACGCTCCACACAAGCAACGAAACCATTGATCTTTTACGATTGAATATCAAAATAACACCTCTTATTGGAAAACCTGTATATACCTACTATCAAATATACAAATCTATAGATTAGCGCACGAACTAGATGCAATTACTGACAAAAATAGTATGTCATATTAGCTCTATAAATTATAGTTCACAACATCAATTACAGATCCAAAATTATATGACACAATTAAATAGGTAATCGAAAGATATTCAACGATTCAATCGGTTTCACTTATTCAAGCCAAACCGCCAAAAATGGTCAGGCGAAAAAATTTATAATCATATTAATCCACTCGCTTCGGGTATGATATTCTGTGCATTATGCCTATAAGCTTTTTGTGCTTTGGATGCTCTTGTCCTATACGTATTCGACCTAGGCATACTGGACTGGCAGGACTGAATGCGCATGCGCGAATATACAAACTCTTCCAGCTTCGTCTTCGTCCAGATACGAAATGAAACAGAGAATCCACCCCACACTGTTGCTTGTGTTTGTGTTTACGTGGCATTCGACATTGATAATAATGGGTTTCGAACCGCTCCGTGCGTCGCGTCGTGTTATCATAAAATTACAGTACCAAGTACTGTTTACGGCTAGAAAAAAACCCAATGCTTATTTTAATTCTGATTAAATAAGTGATAATAATTATTATATTATATTAAGCCTAGAAAACAAGGTAAGCGCAGCATCCAGAGTATCTATGAAGGGACCGCGCCTGTTATATTATATTATATATGTTATTAATTCGTAGCGGATTTCTGATATATGTGTATAGTAATAATATTTTCTGCTTATTCATCGTGCAGACTTCACCATTCTGCAAGCACCTCCAGTACGGAACATTATATAATATCCTGGGCTTAATAAAATACCAGCCCTTAGCAGGGCGAAACTAATCTCACCGAACTTAAGTGCGTCCAAAGATAGAGGTTATACCTATTTAACAAAATTGGCCCAGTTTTATTTAATTGCTCTTTCCCAAGTGTGAGATTACTTGAATAATTTGTTTTTCTCACAGAAAATAGATTTCAACGTGGTATCATTATTCTACATTCACATAACGTCGTGTTTCTGAATTCCTCGTACAATCGTAAATTAATCTCGAGTCAGTTGTTTGTTTTTCTCAAACGCGTCATCAATCCATCAATTCGCTTTTCCTAGAACGGACGAAGAACGTAGAACCCGGATCATGATACCGTGTCATTGTTGTGTGTGTTCAGACTGTTTGGCTATTGTCATAATGTATATCTGTGGTCAAATACCAATTAACTTTGTATCCCCAGATCGGCCCATACACAAACATACACAAAAACTTCATAGGAGAATATTCTTTGTTGTGTTTCAGCGACGTATTTTTTGGTTAGCCCGCACCAGGGACAAATCAGATCAGAATAATAATATAATACTTATTTGCTGTTTCATTTACGAGGGCATTCTGTATTGATTAGTTTATGTTGGGTTGTCCAAGTGTCCAGTGTTCAGCGCAGATCACAAACCCCTCCTCGCCGCGCGCCGCGCTGATTCTGCCAACATCCGCACGCTCCGCTCTCCGCACCACCACAGTGTCCGCACCGTATCCTATTGCCAGTTTGATGGCAGATTGTTTTTTGCCCTCATAAACACGCCAGATAGAGGCTTATCACATTGAAGGGATCAGGATTGTCTGAATGTAATACCTACCTTAACTTATAAGATAATAAGTTTTAACTGGACTAGATACTCATATATATATATATATATTATTTGATTTTTTGGGGCTTTTACATGTTTTTTGTTTTTAAGACAAAATATTTAATAATATGGAAAAATAGTAGATAAGATAATAAAAAGATTCTGAAACATTACTGAAAACACCAAATACGTCGATAGAAAATCCTTAGAGTACTTAAATACTTCATTGTATGTACATATTATACAGGTATCATTCGCACAGTAAGTAAATTAATAAATGCAGTTTGTCCAACAACTGCTTGCCAAAATGAATTCTATTAACCAAGACCTGTTTAAATTTAGTGGTTGATACGTCTAATATGTCAATAACATCCTTATAATCAGTACCCAAATTCGCAATTGTCGGAATTGTCAATTCGGAATTGTCGCAATAATACGGTAGATAATGTCTAAATGTTAATTGGCGAGGTATATAGAAAGAATATACTGAATCCGAATTTTTCACATAACACCCGCCAAATATATTTTATTTTTTATGTTATACTACCTCACAAGAATTTCCATAAATATTATATTCAGAGCTGTCAACTTATTACAGCTTTAACAATTTCTAGCAATTCGACATTGATGCCTTTTTAAATAAGTAAACTGTTTAAAGGAAACCTGTTTTCCCCTCGGGGCCTAAGTTATCTATAGAGATTTCTCCCCTTACTACTAAACGTGTTTACGATGCATTAATGATTGTTTATCAATTTATGTTTTGAAAATTTAAAATTCATTTTTTTAGCATGTTCTTATGTATGGAGTTACTGAGAGTTTATTCCACTCTGAAGCAAAGATTTTATCTTATCATGCTTAACATGTTATTTTATTTTTATTTATTTATCAATTTACAAACTAGCTGGCTTATGGAGCCGCTAGTTCGTGAATAGATAATTGAATGAATGAATAAATATATACACTAGCTTTTATGTGTCGCATAAATATTATGTTAATGCAATTACTACCTAGTATGTACATATAAACTTAACAATTTTCGTCTTTATACCTTAGAAGTAGGCATATTCTTATTTTCTTACAACAGGCTTATACCTACAAACTATCATGTTTACATTTGCTTTTTGCTTGCTTTTATATGTCAAATGGTGAAGGTTATATTATTGCTTTACTATTCTATATTTATAATCTTCAAAATATATTTTATATAAACTATGTAAAATGGCAGACCGAACGCCCTCGATTTAACAGGCCACGTCAACCTGTCAAACGCTCTATATTTGTTAACAATACTGCCAATAATTATTTCTTTAACTTTCTAATTCAAAGGCCTCATACACTATGTGTCGTATGGTATCATGTTACTGCTGCCACTACCTAGCATTTACATATAAACTTTACATTTCTTTTTAACTAATTTAAGTTTGTATAACTTAGGAGTAGGCATTTTCATATTTTTGTACAACAGGTTTACCTACAAATAATTATTGTATGCATTTACTATTTACTTGCTGTTATAATATGTCAAATGGATATGGTTCTATGTATTTTTACCGTTACTATTGTGAACTTACAATCTTCAGAATATTTTTTTTATGAACTATGTATGTAAGAGCCCAATGGGCGTATAAATAAATAATAATAAAGAGTAGAAGTCAAAAACGATTTAAAATTTATAAATTGTAATTTATTTTATTGTGATTAAGTAACAAATGCCCATATTTTATTACCACCTGAAGATGTAAATGTAAATAATCTAAAATTTAATTTTATTGATTAAACTCTTTATACCTAGCATTATTATTAATATTCATCCACTAAATTAAGGGTTCACCGCACTTTAGAGGGCAAAATGTTAGGTATTTTGGGATTTTTTTTTTATGGTTCCTATAAAAGATATTGATGTAAAAAATTTTGAAATGGATGAAATTTTTTATTTTATATAATTTATCCCCGGCAGCAGCATAACCCCTCGAAAAAGCTATGTCGGCTTCATTGGTGTTATTTAAGTAGATTAATTTGAAATACAAAAACCAAAAAGATTTGAGTTCAGTTTGGTTGTAGCTACTGTCCGAATTAGAATTACGATTTTTTATGTAATAATAACAAAATGGCGGCTGTTGAATAAAAATATCCACAAATAAGTCTATTTTTAGTGATATTTTGATTTTTAAAAGTACCTTAAAATCAAACTTTCAAATAATTCTGGTTCCAGCAGTAGCCATACATGTGGCAAATGTGTAGTTAAACTTTCGCAATTATCGGTTCAGTAGTTCCGGAGAAAAAATCAACGAAAAGAAAAAAAAGGTTTAGAGAAAAAAGCGTAAATTTTTTTTTTTTACTCAAAAATCTATCAGCTAATCAGCGATGCCAGAACCATACAGGATACCTTCCACTTGATGAAAACTTATACTAAGGATGCTTTGATGTTTATGAAATTTATACACAATATTTTTGAAGTAGTCTATTTTAGAAATACATTAAAAAAGTTGATAAAGTGGGATGAATCCTTAAATGAATGGGGACATTTAATCAATAAGGTTTTTCTTGTTGTTGTTCGGTAGGTATCGACAGTAAGTGCCTGTATTAAATTTCTAAGATGGTATTGTTATCAGATTTTTACCGCTGACTGGTCACTGGTATTAATGAACTGATATTGTTCGAGCGATTACCGAGGGCTTATGTAAAAGAAATGCCAAGTG
Source organism: Hesperophylax magnus (assembly GCA_026573805.1). Lineage (NCBI taxonomy): Eukaryota > Metazoa > Arthropoda > Insecta > Trichoptera > Limnephilidae > Hesperophylax > Hesperophylax magnus. Next base: position 17,748,535 of record JAIUSX010000049.1, read on the forward strand.
GGCGTGTTTCATGGTCCAAAAGTGTGACCTTAAATTTCATACTCAGTTTCACCATCCTTATGCACGGAGAAAAAATACTGATAATTAACTTAATAAGAATCTCTTCAAATTATTCGTAATTCGTATTATTCGAATTGAAAGGATTCCTGACAAGCTTTTAGTAAAATATCATAAAATAACATTTTCGCATTTCGTCATTATATATTATCAAGACAAACGCAGGTGCATGAACACGCGATCCGATATTATTACGAATTTACTAAAAGTTTATCAGGAAACGACCTGTAATCCCGTTTTTAACCGGATTAGCAATAATTTGAAGAGATTCTTAATAAATAAGCAATACTTTTTTTTTCTCCGTGTGAGATTCATATGGGATGGTGATATGGGAAATCAGGTAAGTTTAAAAGAGACAGAGCGCGTTTTAGATGGGCTATAACCAAAAGATACTAAGACAGTGGCAATATTTGTTTTGATCACCGACATATGAATATTAGTAGACCTGCCCTAAGTGATTAAAAGCGTATTATCCCCACTCCCCATACCGGTTCCATTGGAGCCGGCTGTGCTCGCGTATGGCCTCAAGTGAAATTTGAAAACGTGACGTCATCATTCTTGTGCGAACTATGGTCGAGGCATCATCGGTTCATTTTACGAAATAACACGGCAAAATGTTGACTTGTGCTATGAAAACTTGTAAAAATAGATGTGAAAAAGAGAATAAACCCAATTGTCGTATTACATTCCATATATAAGCATTATTTTACTTTATTTTAAGCATATTCACATCGTATAATATGGATCAGTTGTAGAAACATGTCTGGACGCGAAACACAAAGCTGGTTGGTTGCTGGGAAGTAAATTATGAACATTTATAAAAGTGTCTTAACTAAATACTTAAACGAAATATTCGACTCTGAAAATAGAACCGAATTTTTTTGCCGAATTTGGACTTCGCAAATTTGTTCATAACGTGGCGAGTAATTTGCGCTCCCATGTAAAAATGTCTATTCATTCAAAAGCAGATTTTACTTTTAAGAAGTAAATGGTGATATTATAATGCGAGATGCCTATTTACTGTCAGATTGATTTATTGACGAATCACAGTCAGCTTCACCCCCTTCGTTCTTCAACAGTTGATTTTACCCCTCGCCATTATCTTCTCGTCTATTAATTCCTATGTCTGTGGTTTTGATTCAAATTTAAGGCATTTCTAGTGTTCTTCTTTATTCCATATATAAAACTCTAATAACATTACGATGGCGAAATGATGTAGGTGGAGGCAGGTACCGCTTGCGATAAAAAGTGTTGTTATTCCCTGACAATCGGTAAACATACATTACTTGTCGTTATCCAGTCATAACCGGAATGCCGCTTTGTCGCCGGTTGGTGTTTTATCAGCTACTTACGATTGCAATAATTCTTCGGACCAATGTTTGAAATGTTGAATGGTTTCATTAAATGATGGAATGTTAGATAAGGAATATCACCTATCCATTAGGATACCGTTGACGACCTATCCTCAATATGTCGTAATCTATGTAGCCATGCACCACGCCGTGTAACATTTGAAATCAGGTCGCTAATAATAACACTCCTAACACAGATGGCGATAAGGTTTAAATTCCCGCTTAACTCAATCCGCCGGTTTTGATTTGTGCAAGAAAAAAAAGTTGAGGCACAAATATTTATATTTTTTACGATAATTTTCCAAAGAATTTAAATTACCACGTTGTACAATAAAACCATAACCGGAAAGTGGTTCGTAAGTAGGATATTTTGAACTTTAACGCAATTTTTATAGGCCTGATACATTTATTTTCTTTTGGGCTTATAAAAATACTTCAAATTTCAAAAGCCAAGATGTGTTCTACTCGTAGTATTTTATTAAAGCATCTAAATTAATTCTAAGCGATCAAATTTTCAAACCAAAAACACGTGATTACATTACTTACATACATTACTTCGTAGTGCTTCGCCTCAGTATATTTTTTTATACAGTGCGATTTGAAAAAATTGTTCGGTGCCCACCCTACAATAACTACAGGACCACATTTTTATTTAACATTTTGCTAGAATTTTTGCCCATGCAAGTTTTTTGGCGTTGTACCCTTAGCGTGATGATGTGCAAGTTAGTTTTGTAAACATTAAATTATAAAAGATTTCTGAAATGTTTTGTAATTATATATAATTTTTTATTTATTTATAATAACTTAATGCAATTTTTTTTTTCATATAAACCTTGGTCGGGTAACGTTTTACATTTTGTAAAACGGTAACAATAATATAAGAACTCTCAAAGAATGCGCCGCAAGCACAGAGCTATACAATTAGAGACGATATTTCGTATTATAACGTGTTCCACTAGTGATAATCGGTGCGCACTGCGCGAAATAAATATAATAAATACACCAATTACCGCAAGTGATTTTTTTTATATCCTCTGAAGAAAAAAAGGTTTCGGGCGGCCGATTCAAAATATTTACGACAGGTAAATTTCTCTGGGCCCTAAGTCAAACTGATTAATTAATGCTATTGATTTGAATTTATTTTATGAAATGGCCACGCGAGCTCTCCGTGTTGTGCATCACTCTTGGTACTAAATCAACGGACAAAGTGATAATACACTTCTTGTTTATCGGACTCGTTATAATATATATCTATCTCTTTATACCTTATACGTAACTATTTGCTCATTTCTCTCGGAGAGTCCTGTTTGCCTGCTCACTTTGCTATGTTGCTAACAACGATTGTCTAATAATTCTCTTTAAATTCCTCAGCATAGTGGAGATGTCAGTATTAGCATTTTATGATAAAATATGATTTCCATTAGTATTTGTAAGGTGTTTTTATACTCATCATTACAAAAATAATTATTGTTTTGGTTGCGTTTGAAAAAGCGCGTTGAAAGAGAAAAAAAACAAATACAGTACTCTCTCAAAGTGGCGGATTACAATGCATTACTTACAAATACGTTTAAAATTAAAACAGGTATTTCGTAAAATTAACATTTTTCTTTTATAGTAAAGCTGTCATGTTTACACTCCCGAGAAGACTTAATTTTGTAAACTTATTCAAAGAAAAACGAGGCAGAACGAAACGTTTCTAGAATACACAGTGACAGGACTAACCGAATTGTCCTAAAATAGCAATGATATTAACCCTGGTGACTGGAAAAAGGGTCAGCGAGAGCGAGCTAAATGGCGGTATTGTACTCAGATACGAGTGTAAGATAACCCAAACCGTGCGTCGGTGTACAAAGCTTGGCGCAAGCGGCGGACTACTGAATTTGACATACGAATATCGGCCAATTGTGTAGCTTCATTTTGTGCTTTCAACTAGTAAAAATAACGGCGTATAGTAACGACTGAAAACGGCAGGACCCCCTCGACACAATGAGATCCCTTCCAGGCTCCTACCCCCACCACACGGGATGTACCGGCTTTTCAAAACGGCACTGTCTTTTTTTTATTCAATCTGTAGTAGCTACCGGATAAGCGTGAAGCGGATTACTGAGAGAGTACCTCTGTATATCAAAATTTATGGAAACCATTGATAAATATCCGATAATGTACAGGCATGCATTTATGTTTGTTAATTCATCAATTCATTATTTATATTAATGATAATTAGGTAGGTTTGACATTTTAAAACTCTACTTCTTAGGTGTATAAGACCTAGCATTGCAAATGATCTGATTTTGCAGAATTACCCCAGGAGCGACTTCTAAATAAAACATATAAAATAAAGAAGTCAGCGAAGATCTCAATTTACTAACTGTAATTCTTAATCTTCGATTACGTACCTATGATATATGTGCGTTTTCCATCAACGCATCAACGGGCGGAAGTCAGGCTCTCAGTATCGAGTCACTAATAATAGACGGGGAGTAATTTGGGCGCAGTTATATAAAATAATAAGAATAACGTTACGTCACCGTTGTATGTAACGCGTGTGCGTCGTATTCTCAGTTCCCACTGTGACTGTTCCCAGTTCTCAATTCCCAGCTTCCATAGATCACCGCCGCGCGACCGCAATCGACATCGCTCCGCACCGTGAGAAACTTCCGCACGAGACCTACGCTATCGCAATGATTTACGCCTAGGCGCGTCTATTTTGGGCATATTTTAGGACTCCGTGTGGACAGATTATTTTTATAAATATCATAGAAATAGTTGGCTATTGTATTGTTTTGTGTATATTTTGGCACTCCCATGCATTTGCGTGTCGGGTGGTCATTGACACGGCTACTCAAACTACCCACATTCCCTACACTCCTCCCAATTATATCCCGAGCTCCAGTGATTGTATTATACATTACACTCCTGCTTGTGTCTCCGCTCCTGGAACCTTCCAGACACCAGTCGGAAGAAACTCTTCAGTACCGACCTACTAGAAGTTTCTACACGTCTTAGCCTGAGCTTTAACACTTTTCTTACCGAACAATTGAAAATTATCGAACAACCGATACGAAGTTTGATGTTACTGGCTTTCTTCTCAGTTCCCATCGAATCCTTCAACAATGTTTTTTTTAGCTATTTTTTGTTCATCTTCCTGTGTAATTCCGTAACTAATTAAAAGAAGAACCTTTTAGTGGAGGAAATTCGATGTTGTCGATGACGATGTATATACATTAGACGTATATTAATACTATGCACAGTATAGTTATTAAAATTGGGTATATATATCTTAATCATACAAAAAAAAACCTGGGAAGAAGCATATCGAAGCGCGAATATAGAAATAAACAGGTTACAACAATGGTTGGATGACAATTACCTATCCTTAAACTCGGACAAAACTTACTACATAACATTTACACTAACGGACAACCTTTCAACGATAAATTCTAAAATTATTATTCATAACTCATGTAAAAAATATCCTGACAATTGCAACTCACCAAAAATACTGACAAAAAAGAATTTCATTTAATATTTAGGCATAATAATGGATCAACACATTAAATGGATAGAACATATTGAATAAACTATTAAAAGAATACGTAAATTTTACTATATTTTCCTCAAACTGAGAAATATTCTTCAAAACCCAATGCAACAGTTTTTCAGGTTTACTATGCAATATGGAATAATAGGCTGGGAAGGAGCATATAAAACTAACTTAGCCGCACTAGAAGTAGTCCAAAGAAGAAAATTCATTAAAATAATTCTAAAAAAACGTCAGATTGTTCGACTCGTGAATTATTCCAAGAATTTAAAGTTTCAAAATTAAATAGAATCTATCAAAAAATGCATAACTTCAAATCCACAAAGCTAAACTAATAATAGAGTCATTGAGCAAGAGACCGAGAACCACGGGACAAATAATAATCCCTGAGCTCAGTTATACATACTCAGCCATTATATGGTTTACCAAACTCCGTAAAGAAATACAAGCGGAAAAAAATTATGAACATTTTATTAATTTTACCTCGAACTAATTTGGTTGTGTGGTATATTATTGTAAAGAAAATCGATGTTAAAAACATAGCTTAAATTAACATAAAAATAAATAACAATTTTTATTTTTGCAATATTTATCGTACTTACTGATGTTCTTACTTACTTCTATCAATGTGTATTATTTGTTATCTACTGTTAACAACAAAATTAAAAAAAATAGGTTTCACAGAAAATCAATGTTAGCTACATCCCGACCTTTAATATACCGGACTAAATAGTTCCAGCATAGTATTGAATATTACCGAAGTCCCGTTTCCTTTCGTCACATGTCAATATTGAAAGGGAAATTAGGCTCTATTAAGTACCTAATTTAGAATTGCGGGTTGCTAATTCCGACAAGAATAGATTTTATATTGATTTTACCCATTTACATTTTAGTATTTCGGTACCAGTGACCAGTGACCAGTGACCTAGTTGGTACAAGATTCGACTCATAATTCGTATTTACTTACCTATCATCGTCAGCTCTAGGCAAGATTATATATTTATGTAGGAACCTATATATTATTGAAACGATACATGTATATTCCTTGTGCCTACATCCTTTGGTACCTAAAATAATATGTCCAAATCAAACCAATTACATATTTCCTCATTATAATAATTCGTATTTACTTACCTATCATCGTCAACTCTAGGCAAGATTATATATTTATGTAGGAACCCATATATTATTGAAACGATACATGTATTTTCCGTGTGCGTACACCCTTTGGTACCTAAAATAATATGTCTAAATCAAACCAATTACATATTTCCTCATTATAATAATTCGTATTTACTTACCTATCATCGTCAACTCTAGGCAAGATTATATATTTATGTAGGAACCCATATATTATTGAAACGATACATGTATTTTCCGTGTGCGTACACCCTTTGGTACCTAAAATAATATGTCTAAATCAAACCAATTACATATTTCCTCATTATAATAATACATTGTTTTAAAAAACAGTACACGATTATTTAACAATTAACAGGTATTACATAGATGTATATTATTATATACACAAATTTCAACTATCATAATACGGCCATATGCCTAGTGTGGTAGTCAAAAAGCATTGAAAAACTATGTACAAAAACTTATAATATCTTTTATTTATATTATTCGTTGTATTTTTTTACATTAACCCCCACAAAATAATTTCCCTCAGGGCCTTTTGGGATGCTGTGCGGTGGGTCTTTTTTGAGAAAGGAATGAGAGGAAGTTCTGGGAAGATAAAACAGACGGCCTCCGTGGTCGAGGGGTAAAACTCTCGACTAGCAAGCTGGAGGTTGCGGGTACAAATTTACTCATTTGAAATAATATATTTGAGGCGCGTTCGAGAGTGGAAGATACTCTCAGTATCGCCCTGGTGTAAGTCCACCATTCAGGCCGTGTTTGGCTATCGGACCTGAATAGTTAGGTACTTCCCCACTTTCTTACCCATCTCCTTCTACCCCATCACCTTCAGCCTCACAACATACCCCAATTAGGGATGCCATAGTCTCACTGAATCCAAACGGGTGGGAGCAGTTGGGACTGTTGTGCGATTTCACATAAAAAAATTAAACCTTATTTGTAAAAAAAAAAATTGTTTTTATTTAAGATTCCGGCCTCAAGCTATTGTGAAATGGATGTGTAATCTATCGGTATCATAATATTTCAAACAATTCCATCAAAACAAAGATAGGATGGCGTTGTGATCATATCTTTTCACTTCAGTGAATGAGGAAACAATTGTACATTAAAGAAAATAAGGAGGTATGATTGTCACATAAAAGAAAGTTAAGAGGTATGATGGTTGGGTAGGAATCTAGGTATCGGTGTGTCCAGGAGTTACGGACATATAAATATATCCCTCTCACTGCGGCGCAAGGGGATGGGTCGAGAGACCAGTGGAAGAGGTCAAATGGTAATGTGTTGTCAATATAATATGTTGTCAATATAATATGTTGTCAATATGATATGTTATGTTGATCTTTGAAGTTTTACCTTATTAATGTGACTGTGGTAAGAAATGTTGATGAATCTATCAAATCTTTGAAAGATGGTTAAATAATCACATCGTACCTACGTACTCAATACATTCAGGGTTGTTTCACAGAATTTTAACAATTCATCAAATTTTCAAAGTAGATTTTCAAGTTCTGTGGAGGTTATATTCAAGTTCTGTTATTATTTCAGTTTTGTGAAAAAACCAATCAAATTATGCAACCCTTTCATCTGGAGTACCCCAAGGGTCCGTTCTGGGCCCACTACTCTTCATCCTCTTCACAAATGATGTCGCTAAAATAATAGAATCATTCGGCCTTCTATCTCACTGCTACGCTGATGACCAGCAAGTTTATTTTTACTGCTTACCAGAAGAAATAAACAGTTTAAAAATTCGTATAACTGAGTGTATAGAAGCAATTACTCGCTGGATGACCTCAAATAGATTGAAACTGAATCCCACAAAGACTGAGTTTCTGTGGACTGCTACAAGCAGACGTCAGCATAACATTGAAAACTCCCCAATAACCATTTCCGGAAGTGACATCACTCCAAAAACGTGCATCAAATTACTGGGTGTCAATCTAGACGCTAATTTTTCCCTTAAAACTCAGGTGAACAGAACTGTAAGCACGGGGTTCTTTCAATTAAGGCAAATTAAAGCAGTGCGGAGAAACCTGCCAACAGAGGCGACTAAATTGCTAGTCAATTACTATGTTGTTTCACGTCTAGATTATTGCAACGGAATATATGCAAGTCTCCCTAAATGTCAAATCAACAAATTACAATCCGTTTTCAACGCCGCGGCAAGGCTTATCACCGGAGTATCTAAATACTCCCACATTTCAGAGCATCTCAAAAATCTGCACTGGCTCAAATGTCCTGAAAGAATCCAGTTCAAGGTATGCTGGATGGTATTTAAGTCACTTAACGGAATGGCTCCGGCTTATTTATCAGAATTGTGTATTCCAGAAGATTCCAATTCCCGACAGTCAACCCTTAGGTCAGCAACGTCATCAGCTATCGGAAGGTTGAAGGAACCAAAGCGCACACCAGATACTAAGTTCGGTGAGCGTGCTTTTGCCGTGTCAGGACCTAAAGCCTGGAATGGACTGCCACATGATTTAAGAATGATCGCAGACTCGACAGAATTTAGGTCTAAACTTAAAACGCACCTTTTCAGACAGTCGTATCCATAATTTCAGAAACCTCCACTTTCACAGTTGACGGCAATTTAAATTTAAATTTAAATTAACAAAATGTTAAAAATACTAAAAATAAAATAAAATAAATAAAAATAATAATTAAAAATAAATAAATAAAAATGATAACAAGTAACAATTTGTAGGCTTTTAAGACAGTTAAAATACATTTAAATTAAAATAAAAACTATAGCAGACTTAAGATCATGCGACGACCAGTGTTTTTTGATATAGTGTCCTCTGCGTGCAGTTCTATCTTTTATAAGCATAAACTTTTTAATATAAGTGTGTTTGTTGGAAGTGACTTGCCAGGTAAGTATGTTTTGGTATCTTTTCTAAATAAAAAATGTAGATCCTAGGAAATAAATTGTACAGCGCCCTTGAGGTGATTTTTCACAAAAACGGCGCTCTACAAATTATCCAATTATTATTATTATTATTATTAAATAACTGGTCAGTAATGATATAGTAAAATCTTTTAAAATCAACATTAAAATTTGATGAATTGTTAAAAATTTAAACCAATCCATCTTAAGGATAGGTTGTTTCAAAGTTAATTTTCAAGTTCTGTGAAAGCTCTTTTCAAGTTCTGTTATTATTTCAGTTCTGTCATGTTACTAGCCTATAATTAACAGAACTTGAATAGGGCATTCACAGAACTCGCAAATGAACGTTGAAATTTTTATGAATTGTTCAAATTCGATGAAACAACCCATCCTAAGTGAGTAATTGTATATTTGAAAACCTCAAATTGAAAGCAGAACACCCGATGACGTCACTCTGACGTGTACGGACGTGGCGAGTAATTCAATTTGCTCCACGACAACGACAGTGCGTGTCTACGTCGTATTTTGTTCTATCTACATAATGTGTCTATCACGTCCTCTACATCTACAGCCATAGTCTATAGTCTTTAGGCGCCACCGATTATAATATAGTGGAACCTCTCGTAATGAGTTTAATTCGTTCCAGAATCTAACTTCTTATGTGAAACACTCGTTAAGCAAAACAATTTTTCCCATATAAATCAATGTAAAATACCATAATGCGTTCCGTGCCAAAACATATTTTTTTTATTTTTTACGTTTATTCAAATAAAATTATACACTTATAAATTGTAAGGAGCGTAACAACCTGGAATGCGATTTCAATTTGCAAAAAAAATCAAATTAACTACATAGTTTAATACATATGAATTTATGACAAATAATTCATTATTTTTTTTTTACTAGAAAGCTGTCTAGAGACATTTGTTTTTGCCGACGCTTCAAAATTGGGTGAAAATGTGACACATCAATTACCTCCTTATTAGGGTGATATTTCTCAATGGAATAGTTTCCCATGCTTCCAGCATTTCTCTTATTGCGCCAGAAGATTGTCGCTCTGTTACTTCCTCCTCATCCACTAACAAACTCTCCTCCATAACTTCATGCTGTGAAACACAATGCAACTCCATAAGCTCTTCGGGGTGACCGGATAAATCATCAAAATGATAATTCATCACATCTTTAAAAAGTTATATAAAGTCATGGAAAGTGATGAAACAAAAACTTTATTAACTGGGTTAAGTAGGTTAGGTTTAATTATTTTTTTTCATCGTTTCCAATGACTTTATATCACTTTTTAAAGGTGTGTTGATTTATCATGGAACCGCTCTTCGGTGGTCAGCTCTTGACTATGCCCTTCCACAAGCTCATGAATGTCATTGTTACCCACGTCCAGACCCATGGTATTATGGTATCTTCATAATTTTATCCTTGTTCTTGAGGATAGTGCAAATCGTTGATTTCGACAGATTGAATGTGCTCGCTAGATCAGCCGCGCTCACACCTCGTTCTCGCTTTTCAATGATTTTACATTTACATTTTTTTATTTATATAGTTACTTTTATTCTCTTATGGCTGTCTTCTTTTGTTCTTTTCTTCAGGGACATTTTTGCAAGGGTTATTAAATATGCACAAATAATGTGTGAACACAGGTTTGAACAAATGAGACGCACTGGCGCGAAAGTCCCGGCTCGCAAGTGAGTGACGTGAAGATGGTTCTTGCCCTTTCTGCGTCACTCGTTATGCGAAATGCTGGTTAAGGGAGCATTTTTTTCATCATCTCTTTTGCTAGTTATGCGAATTACTCGTTATAGGAGGCGCTCGTTATGAGAGGTTCCACTGGACGTCTAATCTGGTTAATATGATGTTTCATTATTTACGTTTTTTTCTCCGACATAAAACCTAGATTCAAAAATTCAGGAACAGTTATTATGTAAATATATATTTAATAGTATTTATACACAAGTTATCCGGAAACTCGGAGTACAAGCGGAAAACCCCCTTATCCATCTGTCAATTTTTTCCTTGAATTTTTCTTTTATATTTGACTTCAATAATTCCACCTCGGACTCTATTTTCTCGAAAATGAGAGATTAAATGAAAGAAAGTTATACATACCACAAAATAGACTCACAAATGTGATGTAGATTCGCCGGTTTCCCACTTTTACATGTTTTGACCGGTCAGTGGCTGAGTTGGCATCGCGTTTGCGTCCTCCATTATAACACAAGGAATATTTTCCGCTTAGTGTGGTGGTACTAGGGGATTTTCAAATATCCCGGGAATGTTTCTCGTTCTTTAAAAATTTTAAAAATAAATATAAAAAAATTACCTATAAATTTTACTACATTTTTTATTATAAAAATACCCCAAACTTGGCAAATGCCAGTATTATGGTGGTAACAAAAAATAAATAAGTCTATTATAGTATTACAATAATATACATAGTAGTAAAAGTAATAATAATTTTTAAAAACAACTGTTTAGATGTTAAAATGTCCAATGAAAGAATGTATGGAACGTTGTACTAAGTTCGGTTGTAGTAGGTACTTTAAATTTAATGATGTTCTAAAAATGTAATTTTTTTTAAATTTTTAACGCTTATTTTTTTCAATTTCTTTCTGTATTAATTGTACTATACAATTGTTCATTTTATTAATGGCATATATATTTGAGGTAAACTATAAAGAATTATTATTTCTCTTTCTAACATCATAAAAATTACGTATTTCCGCATGATACAAAAAAGGATAAAACACTTATAAAATGTAGACACCCGGTCATATATGACCCTAAAACCTGGAGGGGTTAACAGGGTGGCCACAGACCTGGAAAACCGGGAATTATCAGGGAATTTTACCGAACCGGGAATTATCAGGGAAATGTCAGGGAATTTTAAAATATCAGGGAATTCCAAAAATAAAACGAAATTCGTTATTTACGATTTGTGAAGTCCCAAAGTTGTGTTTTATTACTTTTACTTGCGGCGTGTGTAACAAAAGATATGCCGACAAAGACAAACTAGATAAGTAGGTATTTTTTTATTATTATTTTCGTAAATAGCCCTTGCAACACAATCATGTCGTAAACCACCCGCCTTGGTTTTTCCCCTATACTATGTAGGTGCGAAATCTGTAAAGAAAAAGCTAGCAAAGTTACAACAAAGTGTCAAAAGGGTTGGACACCCAGTAGGGTCGTAATAAAATTTAAAGATCATCATTATCAACATTTTTAAGTGTCAATACAGTAGAACCTCGTTAATTCGAAATCCACGGGACATCAAAAATCAAATTTCGAATTAACGAATTCCCACGTAATTCGAATTTTTATGAAAAAAAAATACACCGAAAACCGATTTTCTCGGCCGCTTCTTCAAATCCGGGTGGTATTTTAGTTGTAAATTCGTATTAATACCAATTATTTCTTTATTTTCGCGGCCGATTACCGTAGCGGCGGGCCCTTTAAATTCAGATATTCGCAATAAATTCGTAAAAATGCTATATTTTTACGCGTAAATCGAAATTTCGCTGCCGATTTCGGTCGCGGCCTACCCTTTAAATTGAGATATTCGTAAAAATACGATATATTTCCGCGTAAATCGAGATTTCGCGGTAATTTCAGCCAGCCCATTATTTCAAATATCTGAATTTAAATTCGTAAAAATACGATATATTTCCGCGTTAAACGAGAATTCGCGGCCGTATTCCGTCGCGGCCGGTCTTAAAATTCAGATTCGAAAAAAATTCGCAAAAATACGATATATTTCCGTGTAAATCGAGAATGCGCGGCCGATTTCCGTCGCGGCCGACCCTTTAAATTAAGATATTTGATGTAAATTCGTAAAAATATGAAATATTTCCGCGTAAATCGAATTTTATCGGTAGTTTTTCGTCGCGGCCGGCCTTTTAAGTTCAGATATTTGAAGTAAATTCGTAAAAATATGTCATATTTCGGCGTGAATCGAAATTTTTCGGCCGATTTCCGTCGCGCCGTATTTTTTAACTCGGATATTTGAATTAAAGTTAGTAAAAATACGATATATTTCCGCGTAAATTGAAATTTCGTGTCCGATTTCCGTCGCGGCGGGCCCTTTAATTCAGATATTCGAAATAAATTATACGATATATTTACGCGTAAATCGAGATTTCGCGGCCGATTTCCGTCGCAGCGGGCCATTTAAATTCAAATATTCGAAATAAATTCGTAAATATACGATACATTTACGCGTAAATCGAAATTTCGCGACTGAGTTTCGTCGCGGCCGACCCTTTAAATACAGATATTTGGTGTAAACTCGTAAAACTACGACATATATCCGCGTAAAACGTATTTTCTCGGCCCTTCAAACTCGGATATTCGAAATAAATTTGAAAAAATACAACATTCCAGTGTAAATCGATTCAGATTTACAAAATAATAATACTAATTAGGACTATGTATAACCACGTAAAAATACATTTTTCGGCGTTTTACCGCCACGGCTGACTTTTAGATTCAGATTTACGAAATATTATGATTTATTTTCGCAAAAATCAAATTTTGTCGAATTTCACGAACAAATTTTCGTGCGCGGACAAAAATAAATTTCGAATTAAAAAAATTTTTGTATGAAAAAATTTTTCTGCGGAAATTTTTTTAGCGAAAATTTCGAATTACGCGTTTTTTCGAATTATCGGGGTTTTACTGTACTTACTTTTGTTTATTTGTCTATTTTTGTCTGGTCTTTTCATTTGTACACAAATTGTCTTCAGGCGAAATATCATAAATTTGTAATAAGTGTATTTTGTTTTGAATAGATCATTGTGGTGCAAGGAAATAATAAATGCTTTAGATGACGGAATTCCCTTTATTTATGTATCTGTTCTAATTTTCTGGCGTAGATGAAAATCATGTTTCAAAAATAAAATTTTGAACGATATGTCCTTATACCAAATAAAACATATCAGGGAAAAATATAGAAACTGCCCTGGAAAACCTGGAATTATCAGGGAATTTTGAAATCCGTTTTTTGTGGCCACCCTGGTTAACAAACTTCCTTAAAAACTAAAAATTATCGAAAATGTTCATGAATTAAATTAAAGAATTATTTAAAACTGCTGTGAGTCCATATTTTGTTATTATTTTTTAAAAAAATCTTTTTTTTTTTTTTTTAATTATTTTCTCGTTATTATTTACAATATTGTATTATTTGTGCTTGAATCCCCCCACCAAACACAATACCTTGTATCTTTATGGCGAGGAAAAGCTATTATTACTTTTCTTTGTAATAAATATACTGAGTAACACGTACAAATAATTTGTATAAATATTTAAATCGCGCATTTCCTGGCACTGTCATAACGTGCAATCAATATGCTCACTAATGTAGTAAAGCAATTTGATTAATTCTAGTAGACCTTGTGCGCAGTATGTGGAATGTTGAATGTTGATTGCAGTGTACCTACGCCGTACGGGGCCTTACAGGTTTATGCTGCAGTAGTCGGTACGGTGCATAGCATCGACATATGTACATGATTTCATCCGATTAAATATTGTATTAATAAAAATTGTACTGCCTTTGCCTTCGTAGGTTTCCTAAAAATAATCACGTAATTAAATTAATGACTTGGCTATAAAATATGAAAAGCTGCAAAAACTACTTTGGAAAATAATGGCCATAGTAAAACCCAACGGATTTAATAATAATAACGCCATAATGAAGTAGATTTGAAGAGCGATTGCCCTTTTCCCCTTCAAATAATTTTAAACCGGTGTGCTTCCAAGAAATGCTCGTGTGGTTGATACTGCCTCTACCTACACCTACCCTCGGCAGGCATATTTCCGTTTAATTTAATATTTTATTAGAGCGAAACAATAAGTTAATTTTATTGCTTCCTGGCGAAGATAAGTGGTTGTTACGAAACCCGTGGAATAGTTTATTGAATTCATATTCATTAGATAGGTTTAGCACGATGTGTGCAGTCTACGACAAAGCTATATAATAGGTCTGTTCTTTTCGTATAGTTACTATATAGATGCTGTGCTTACCGCCATGCAAGCCATATGGCGTGTCTTTCACATCAAAGACTGATCCATGTCTCCCGCGCAGTGTGTTGTGTATCGTCACTATAATAGTGCAATCACCCTTAGCATACCCACTGCTCGCTCTTTCTCAATCGGTAGATTCTGCACCAGTACTTACGTAGTATCTATGTAGGAGAAGATCGCAACGCTCTAAATTCCAACCTACCTAATACTTTCCTAATTCAAATTAATACTCCGTGATTTAATGTGTTTCATTTCGTATTTTAATGTTTTCTTATAATTAAGTAGCCAATTAGTTAAATGTTGTACACGTGTAGTAATCCGGTCATATTTACACAAAGCAGGCGTCAGAAAACAGTAACAAAATTAACGTTTCGCGCACGATTAACTTCTTGGCTCGCTGTCAGCAAGGTACCCGATCGTCAGTCCGTCAAACTTTTGGGAAAGTGTCGGGAAAATAATACAATACTCATTATTTCTAGATCTGTAACTAGATATCGGGGTTTTAAGGTCACTGCATCTATCTTATATGCAGAATTGGCAGATATTATAGGCGTCCGTAGCCTCCAGATGGTCAAGTTTATATCGCCCTTTTGTAATGAAATCTCCTCATGGGTGCTTTACATTTTTATTAATGCTAGTCTCATATGTACCCTATACTTGCATAATCAGTGGCGAAACTATACCATCGGGGGCCCGTGGCAAATTCATTGGATGCCCCCCCCAGGAAAAATCACAGTCGCGTTGTAATGGATTTTTTTATAAATAACTTTATAAAGTGAAGTTACCCAACAGTATTCCTAATATTGTGTGCATTTTTATTTTCAAATGCATATAAAGGTATTATATATGTATAATGAAAAAACAATTTAGTCTTTACAAGATATTTATTAATAAAATTCTTTTTTACGAGCTTTCTGTTCCGCAAAAGTATCAATAACGTCATCAAAGTTTAAAGATCAGGCCATTGCATTTTCAATAGACATAATAGCCAAGTTACGTAGCCTGTCTTGTCCCATTGACTTTCTTAAGTATGTTTCTTATTAATTTTACTTTCAAAAAAAGACCTTTCGGCACTAGCTGTAGTCACAGGAATTGTAACAAATTTGAAAGATCGTATTTTGCTAATAACTCGACAATACTCGAAAAGATTTCTCGGTAACTTGGATCATTGTAATCTGCCTTTTCTCTGTGGCCACGAAAGGCTAAATTACACGTTGAAAGTGTCAGAGTAACATCAAGGAGTCTAGAGAGTACTTGGCGCCAAAAAGATTGTTCTTTCTTTATCATGAATTCTTGGTCTTCATCTAGTGTTCCATGTAGCCGCCATTGTTGATACGTTAAACAAGAATTTAGGTGAATTTTAGATGTCTCTTGTCTTTCTATGGCGTTTACAATATGTTTCCAATCGTCATAACCTTCCATCCAAACATTTTGTATTTTTTTAGATGCCCGATTTGCGTATAACCTATAAGCTATATGGCCTTTAGTTGTGTTTAACTTTAGTTGATTTTATGTACTTATATAAAATTTATAATTTTTACTAAATTTTGTTAAAAATGTTAGGTTACTTCTGAGTTCGCGGCCCCGCGGCGGCCGGGGCCCCGGCCCCCGCGGGGCCCGTGGCATTCTGCCAGCCCTGCCACCCTATAGTTTCGCTACTGCGCATAATATATGTGGACTTGGCCTATTTCATCATATTGCTCACCGTACAATTCCGATGGGAACTAATTGTTTCTTGCGCAGTATGGTAGACATAGAATGGGATAATTAAAACAGTTTTACATTAACTGCGTGTAGTATCGTTTGTATTTACAGGTAAGATGTTCAATTATAATCTATCTAGTTCTTAAATAAAATTTGTTGGGTGGCGACAACTCCTACAGGCAATAAACACTCAAAGAAGATGGGGAAGTGTGGTTCAATTGACTTTATAGTGGGGTCGGCTGTAGGGGTATTGATTGTGGTCCAATTGACCACGTAGTGGGGTCGAGGCTGAGGAACTGATGGACCCCATAGTAGTGGGGTTGATTGAAACACTCAAATATCTTTGGAATAAATGAAGTAATTTTAATCAGTGTTAAACATTTTCGCTATAATAATAGTGCTCAATGAATTCGTTAATAGTCATTAAACATAACATGAATATTTAAAAAGAATATAAATATCAGCGTTGAAATGAAACAACTCAAAATATGTTTTTATTATGAGCGTTAGAGTACTCTTAGTCACACTAATGCCAAATTCTCTACTTCAATGTTAAAAATAAGTATTTTTAGACATTAACGGCACGTAATTGCAGTACAAATATTCGTTAACAGATAAATGAGAGAATATAATAAAATGTTGGCCAAGCTACAAGATTAAAAGAAGTTATGAAAAAAAATAGCGATATTCAATAATGTCGCATATGAACGACTGTGTGGCTCGAAGGCTACTAACGACATGAGGACAGGTCCCAAACTGTCCGACGTAGTGGTGTGTGTTGTGTTATATTCGTAGGTATCATAGTTTAATCATGACGCTTTTCAATTGTCCCCGTCTACTCTACATATTGAACTAATTGTTTCCAGCGCAGAATATTCACTAAACTCACATTTTCCGTTGCATTAACTATTTCTGCACTCGCTGTTTCTAAATCATTGGATAATCCATTCTTTACGATGCATCTCCCCTACGCTTACTGCCACTTCCTGAGTCGACTTTTTTTGTTCCGTCTATATTCTGTGTTGGCACTTTACCTTATCCCCAAGGTGTCCGAGCGTGATACGAAGTAATTGCCTAAGTCCATTGATTCCTTCCGTCGTAAAGAAAATACCAGATTGGCCTTTCAGCCGCTCCCTAATCCGATAGCAAAATAAACAGGACTATCGCGTCAGCTCTTTCAAACCACCAAATCGTCAGTAAGTGATGCATCTGCATCTCTACATTGCATTGCACAAATATAGTTGAACTTTTTATTTGGTTCCCATTAACCGCGTGTTCTCAGCCTGACAAAGTTTACTTTCATTTTGATTACAGTCATGCTTGACGACTGATCAAACAAACCTACTTAAAATTTTATCATACACTGGCAGGACAAACATGGCTGGTTAACGGGGACCAAGGTAAAATTGTAAACGATGCCGATTGCCGATTTGACGACTATGTCGAATGTGACGGGATCCGAACAACTTGGCCTAGTTGGTTATAGTTCTCTTCACTTCCTTAGTATGTTATTCATGATAAGAACTCATCTAGTGCATTCTGTATCGGAGGTAGGACGTGAGCCGTAATCCAAAGCGAAACACCTTTTCTTCTGCAGCGGTGTCACGGTTCTTTGGTAACTCAATTATAATGATAATCATTTATGTTTTGATGGCTGATGATAACAACTTCAATATAAATAATGAGTTTCGTGTTTTTTGTGTAGGTTTTTCTTACACCCTCGCAATAATTGAGATCAAAAAGAAATTGGCAACTTTTAATTTTACGTAGATTGTTAATTTTGAGGTCTTTTTGATGTTTGAAAGTTTTCCTTGTTTTATTAATGGCCTGCGAATGTAACCCATTTGCACTTACATATCGAGGATATTCACGAATTACGGATATAATTCATAGGTTAATGCTAGCCTAAGCATGTCAAAAAAGGAAAGGGAGGCGCTTGTTAGTCGATTTCTTGGGTGTAAATATTTATTATTGAACATGTTTTATTATTATGAATATCTATTATCGAACCATTATTTCGTACCTTAGACAGGTAAACCTCGATTTCATTAATCTAGAGCGAATTTTATTTTTCAAACTTAGCGCTCTAGTACACCCACAAGTCACGAGCCGCCACTGTTTCTGATACCTAATTCAAATTACCAAAATCCGACATGGGCACTTCTCTTTCTGTTTTTTTTTGTACCCTGTTCCCGACAGGATAAGGATGAATAGAACTCCCTTTTTAAAAAATCCGCCTTTGTTGAAGTGTTTTGTAAATAATTTCGCGAGATATTTATTGTCTATTTTATTTAAATAAAATGATTACGGATTAAAATGACAAAGTCAACAACAAACATATTCTAAAATAGAATGAAATTCTTTAATTTTAGTCTTGATTGAATACAAACTAGAAATTTTATTATGGAGTGTTTCCGAGTATGCGGGACTACAAATTACGACTAATTATCGATTTTCTAGGCAGCGTTTAATCTTACATATATGTATGCATAGGACTTGTAGAGTATAATTACTACGGCAACAGCAAGGCACGGCATACTGGCATAATAACAGGGAAATAAAATGTATCAGTGAATGAAACAATGTATCTTTGTTTAAACCACTACATATTTATTTATTTATAAACGCCGATCAGTTAATACTGATAGACAACAACCGTTCCTTCCTCAGGGCAAAATATATAAAAGTGTGAGTTTCTATGACCGTCTGCCATCGGAAGTCAACGGCAAAGGTAATTTAAAAGCATCGTCATACAAACCCTTAAACTTTGCTTCCCTGGTATGCCGTCATGTTTGTGAGAAATGTTTATCATCAATAATATTCGGTTGATTTGTGTATTTGTGTAGCGCCGTTTTGTCATAAATAATCTCAAGCGCGATGTGTTGGGTGTTAGTTATTATCAGCGCGCTGGCAATCCGGCGCCCGGAGCGGATTGCTCCAATTGCGCCCGCATAGGGGCGGCCCTTCGTGGTGTATCTGAAGCTGTTGTTTAAACTTAAAACCTTTAAAACTTAAAATCATTCAGTTTTTGAAGTTCCATTCCAAACCATTATTATATATAAAGTTTTAAAGCAGGACATGTTGCCTCAATACTCTCAATCGCCATAGATATTAAACATCGCTTTAATAGCACGGATGAAACATTCATAATTATTGCTTAGGCCAGTTTAGCAAATGTATCCCTCGTGTTACTTATTATTTACTATGCAAATTGTTTGTGGCAAAATGTCTGTGAGTTGCGTGGAATCTGATTTCGACTAGAATCGTGCAAACATTCAATTTACTTCCATTTCCCTCTCGGCATCATAATATCTGAATCGGAGTATACCAAACCAGGAAGAGGAAGTCGCTTCTCCAGCAGATCCGCCAAGGGCCAATAATCATCAACGTTTTATCTCCCCTGAGTTTAGAGCGAATACTGACAATTTAGACTAATAATTATTGTTGGCTGTTGAAGTCTTTTGTGTTCGGAGTTCAAGTGGGGAAAGATTCGACGAAGGGAAAACGCGGTCGTTGTACAACTGTGGTTGAAATCAAACTAGTAAAATATCACTTTCGACTCTGCATAAAACAACCCTTTGACTCTGTACAAAACGAGCAATCCTTTATAACGCTATTATTTTTACGTCAAACTCGGGCCCATTATATTTTATGTTCACACGTTTGAAATTTTCCGCACGATAACGGGTTTTCTTTATGACTCTGATGTAGGCTGTAGAATGTACAATGATTGGCCGGCTTTCGTATTTTCTCCCTTCTACACGTGGTTATTTTTAATACCCATGTTCACCAGTTCCTTTCATATAAAAAAACTCTCCACACAACATCCCTTAATGTGGCTAGTATATTCACATAAATTGCTTGTTGAGCCTCCTAAACAAACATCCGACTTGCCCACCGTTTTTAAGAAACATTTGGGAAGGGATCGAACAATGGGCTGACTTCGAAAAGGACGGTCGAACTTTCAACGTGGTGGCTTCTATAAGTACTGACCAAATAGTCGTGTGTACGCACTATTTGGCTCGGATATATTTATATATTATGCGGTAATTCGGTTTAAATAGTATGATAAGCCGCGTTTACCTGAAGTAAGTAGTACGTAATGTGTTCCTTGCCCTGCGTCCAGAATGCGGAAGAGCTGCAAGGCAGGAAGTAGGTACACGCTCGCAGTAGGCACTAACTGTAGAAGAGAAATAAACTGCGGAGAGGAACGAGATTCGCCCAGTGGTACAGCCGTCGAGCGCGGCTCAAACTTGTTACACACGAGGATTATAATATTATGTGTATTAAATATTTGTGGGCGTGGCCTATCTTACGATATAGCTCACTATACAATCCCGTACAGTCGTCACAGGCAATATAATATTTATAATATATCTGACGAGTATATGGATTGCATGTTGAGCCCCACCCTCACAAATATATGATAAAAATACTGTCAAAATATAAAAAAAAATCATTCTCAAAATTGGAAGCGTTTGTTTGGAGAATTCCGATAAGCGATTAAGTACCAACCAATTAAATTTTATTTTTAACCAAAAAATATTTTAATTTCCATTTTCAAAACTGATTTGTCGAGAATTCAGACTATCCCCATTGACTTTATTATATTTAGATGAGACATGAATCGAAAAGTAATTTTTTACTTTCTACCTCCAACTAGACCAATTTGACTTCCAACGCTCTAACGCCGAACGACCGGAAACTACCGAACACGTTAAGACGAGTTAGTATGCAATAGCGACTGTATGACTATCCCGTGCTTTTCACGGGTCTACACTAATACATTATATTCCTCGTGTGTAACAAGCTTTACAGCGTTCTCGACCACGGAATGCGGTCCGTTAGCCGACCGGGGCCGCGTTCACACACTGTTCCGGAACCGCCGAGAATTCCTCTCACTGATCCCGCTGACACTGTACTGACTGCACTAAGCACCATGACCAGGACATGGCATGGCATTACTCTTACCAATCTGCATACAAAAGATTTCACTCATGTCCGTCCGTCCACCCCTAAAAAAATAACTACCATATTGTATGTAACGAAGAAATTTTAGGTTAATTCGATTATTTTAGACATGTCGAGCGAATGGACGAAGAAAGGAGTCTCGGGAGAGAATATAATGAAGTGAGAGACAAATTTTTGAAATCCCATGTTTTTGCTATTCCGTAGTTACTAGGTTATCCCCACGCATACATTGCTGTTGAAATTTCGTATAAAATCATTTCGTATAGGCGTAAATTTAGAATTGTAGCAAGGAATAATAAATAATCCATTCCTCAAAAACAACTTTAAAGCTAGCATGTTACGATAAAAAAATTAAAACCTGGTAACAGACATTCACTTCTTACTAGGTTTTAAGAATTTTTTCCCAAAGCTTTGATCAATAATCCTCGCATTTGAGGTAAAAGCGTGCAAAACAGAGTGGTGATGACCCAACAATACAATTTTCAATAAATCCATTGGTTGAGGTTAAATTTTGTGTTTCGCCGTAAAAAGTATAAGATAAGTGAGAATGATTTCAAATAAATTGACTTTTTGTGTAAGAAATTTGACGTTGCTAGCAAGTCCTCTGAAATAATAGATGCTTGTGAAATTCAGAATAAGAAGAGAGATGAAATCATATCCAAATTGGTTCTTTTAATTCCCGCTAATAGGAAATCTTTTTAAGAGTCGTTGCATATCAACGACGCATCATGTGCGTTTTAAGCCCTCTTCCCACTGGCTCTGTAATCGGTAACGGTAAGGAATCGACAAAAAACCGAACACTGTGCAGAAAAGTAACGTTCACTATGGTTTTCTGCGCAGGGTCTCCGGCCAGTTGATAACAATCTCGGAAGGTTTTATGTATTTTTTATTTTCATGTTATTGTTTCTGTGTTTAGTTTGTTAAAATCTATACTATTGTTATAATTTAATGTTAATAAACTCACTGTGGGATCAAATATCCCGCGCAGTACAGCTTTCGAAATAAATATTATATTGTTTTGCAATGCATAACTTCTATTCACAACACATTACTTTACCAACATAATTAGCACAATTGATATTGATATTTCGCTAAAACGGCGCTATACAAATCATCCAACATATATCTATTAATATTATTATTCTGTTTTATTGTTATTATTACCAAGCATCTTACTTGGAGACCTTTTACATTGGTGATGAATAGACTAAGGACTAAGCCAATTAAACACAATATTATCTCGGAAGCTAGAAATGGCTGGCTTCCTGCTAGGAATCCTCTCCCCGGACTCGGTGACGGCATTGTGCCCTGCATCTCAAGCTGGACTAAGCTAAATAGCCCCGAGCAAAAACTCATCGTGTGTGGCGAAAATCCGCAGCCTCCTTTTGATATTCGGTTACTCTAAAATCCACTGAGCCTAGCCAAAACGGCGCGCCGGCCGCACAGTGGGCTGAAAATCGCCTTTCATAGACATAGAGACTTGAATTTTCAAGGGTATTTTTTTTGGCTATAAATGGATTCTGCTGATCATTACTATGCTATAAAATGTCGTACGAAGCAATTGCGTGTACAAATGAAGGAGTTATAATTTTTTTAAGAAAAAATTGTATGGCGCTGACATTAAAAATGAGGCTATCTCTGGAATCATAAGGTTGGCCGTTCTATCCTTACACACAGATAATACTACTATTTATTTGTATTTTTTTGACATACTTCATATTGTGGCGCAAGGTGCGATTTTTTTTTTTAAATCCTCAAAGTTGAAAAAAACTTTTTTTAATGTTGATGATTCATTTTAATGCTTAAATGCTTTTAGGCTTGCAGTGTAAATAAAATATTGTAAACTAAACAAAGCATACTCATATGTAAAGCATTTAAGCATTAAAATGAATCTTCAACATAAAAAAGTTTTTTTTTTCAACTTTGAGGATATAAAAAAAAAAATCACAAGTTTCGCCACAATACGAAGTATGTCCAAAAAATACAAATAAATAGTAGTATAATTGTGTGTAAAGATATAATGGTCAACCTTATGATTCCAGAGATAGCCTCATTTTTAATGTCAGTTCCATACAAATTTTTCTTAAAAAAATTATGACTCCTTCATTTGTACACGCAATTGCTTCATACAAAATTTTATAGCATATTAATGATCAGCAGAATCCATTTCTAGCCAAAAAAAATACACTTGAAAATTCAAGTCTCTATGTCTATGAAAGGCGATTTTCAGCCCACTGTGCACAGTGTTTTGGCTTGCAGTGTAAATAAAATATTGTAAACTAGACAAAGCATACTCATATGTAAAGCATTTAAGCATTAAAATGAATCATCAACAAAAAAAAATTTTTTTTTCAACTTTAGGATTTTAATAAAAAAAATCGCACCTTGCGCCACAATATGAAGTATGTCAAAAAAATACAAATAAATAGTAATATTATCTGTGTGTAAGGATAGAACGGCCAACCTTATGATTCCAGAGATAGCCTCATTTTCAATGTCAGCGCCATACAAATTTTTCTTAAAAAAATTATAACTCATTCATTTGTACACGCAATTGCTTCGTACGACATTTTATAGCATAGTAATGATCAGCAGAATCCATTTCTAGCCAAAAAAATACCCTTGAAAATACAAGTCTCTATGTCTATGAAAGGCGATTTTCAGCCCACTGTGGGCCGTACCTATGTGGCATATTCCCGAGATAGTTGCTTGCCGGCTTTGTCGTGTGTGCAATCCCCTAGCCAAAATCCGCTCAGTATGAATTTAGACACTGTCGCAAAATATGGCACACGGAGTAAAGTTTCCTCCGTGGTATGGCGTTTTCATGCGAACTTTGTACTGGATGTTATAGAAAAACATTTTAAACGATTTTATGTACCTTTATTATTTTTAGTAAACTTTCTTTCTTGAATATTTGCAAATAGAAGCTATTCTGATTACGTTTATTATGACTGAAAATCGGTAACAATACTCAACAGAGATTTACTAGGACGGGTTGTTTCGCAGAATTTGAACAATTCTTCAAATTTCTAAGTTAATTTTCAAGTTCTGTTAAGCAACTAGCCTATAGTGATATAATAACAGAACTTGAATAGGACTTTCACAGAACCCGAAAATGAAGTTGAAATTTGATGGAATTATTCAAATTCTCCGAAACAACCGATTTTCATTTTTGCTGCATGGCATCCACTGTACATAGATTAAACTGACTCGGCTCCTCGGCTCGGTCGTATGTGGCCCCCTAATTTGCTAACTAACTAACGAACCATCACGCCGTTTCCCGCAAGGGTAGGCAGGGAGGACGTACCGCCAAACAACTCGGCCTTGGTACACACTCCTTGCCTCATTCACATTCATACATTGTCTCATACGCACACTTCTATTATTACTATTATTATTCTGGCGCTTGACATGGCCCGACTCAAATATTTGATTAACTTCTGGATTCAGCCAAATGGCTCTGCCCATGCCGTGTGTATCCAGCTTCAGCTATCCACCTATCCCAGCTCTCCCGGTGGATAGCGTGCGAAACGGGTTTCGACATTCCTCTGCGCCATCTCACTGCCCGTTGACTCCATCTCTGTTCTGTATTGGAGAGAGTAATGACCCGTCCGCGTTTCGGCCAATGGCCGACAAAACGACTTTATCTCGCCAAAAGCAACTAAACATTCGCTCACTTCCCAATCTCGCCCACTGCGTTCAAATCTTCACTTTGACTCTGTGCCCCGACCGATAAAAACTGGTAAAAAAGGAATGCTGAAAAATGTGTAACTTTTTTGTGATGTACATTTATAAAGGTGGGTACTTTATAAGTAATTCGTGATAAGAGTTATTTTTTGATATTACACCGATATTAATGTATTTACATTGATAAGTTAACCGCCGAAGGACGTTGGATGGGTGTGGGACGTGTGGGGCTACTCGGAGTATTATTTATTTTTATTTTCAGACATGATGTCATGCGTGTTATTGAGTAATTTGGTCAATAATGTAAGTGATTAACGGATAACGTGTTATTTTTTAGGTTTTGGTATATTTGCGGCACGTTCCAGAGTGGAAAATACTCTCAATGTCGCCCTGGTGTGAGGCCACCATTCCGAATTAAAACGTCCTTGAAATGGCTTTAGCCGTGTTTGGTGACCAGATCTGAAAAGCCAGCCCCCACCATCTTCTTCCCCATTTCCTTCCGCTCCCCACTAACTTCAGCCTCACAACATTGGGGATGCCATAGTCTCATTGGCTCCAAATGGTTGGGAAAAAGAATATTTCAAAATGCTCGTTTATACAGAACCTGTTCAGAGAAGATATTTTTATGTGTCCTTGCCTCATTCACATTCATACATACTCTTCTATTATTTTGACTCTTGACATCGCCCGACTCAAGTATCTGATTCACTTGATTGTGTCATGTCATCCTCGGACGTCTCCGACTTCTGCTACCATTCATATTTGCGTCATATATTCTCCTTACACTCCATTCTTCGCTCATTCGCTCTACATGCCCAAACCATGTAAGCTTCCCTTTCTTAATCTTACTCTAGGCTTACATCAGCCTTGCATTCTTTGCGGATCTCAACATTTCTCAGACGATGATACATGGTCTTACTACACAAACGCCTAAGGGATCTCATTTCTACTTCATTCAGTCTATTAATAATAGATTGTATATATAACCTTAATTCTAATCTTAATTATGTATGTATACCCAGTAAACAATTGTGAATCCAATGTTACTTATTCATGTGTTTACCCAAATGTTTGTCTAATTCTTATTTTTCTGTTGTTACAGGTGAGTATGCCAGATTCAATCTTGCCAGCAGCGCATTTCATATCTGGTAAACAAATATATTAAATATTCGTGTTCCTGAAATTCCTCACATAGCGAGCTTTTCAAACAGCCCGCCTTATTATCGTACATGGCGCCACCAACCTATTTATTTTAATTTGGTAATAATGAAAGGTATTTAATCTTATGTTATTTATTGAGGCCACATTTCGAATTCCTAGGAAACTATCAATTCTGAGGACCAGTTGTTTCACAGAATTTGAACAATTCATCAAATTTCATCAATAAATGATGATATTATATGTCTCGACGCCATCTAGAGAGAAATTTAGCACTAACAAAGCCTTTCCTACGAAAATAAAGTTGGTTGTTTACAGCTGAAAAAATATAACAAGCGGTAATTGTTGATTGAGGTACTAGTACATATTGAATCATTTGGCGGGTTAGAAATAAGCCAACATAGCTCAGTGGTTTCAGAGCACCTGACCGGACATCAGAAGGCACGAGTTCAATTCCCATTGGCGGCATTTATTTTTACTCGGGAGATATTTACGATTTGTATTGATATTTCAGGCGACTAATTATTGTTTATAATTATTTGTTATCCTTTATGCTATGCATAAAACCTTGTCTTACAAACATTAGTTTATCATTAAAAAATAATTATATTTTCGCATCTCGTCTATTATATTTATTCGGACAAAGCCACCTGCGTGAACACGTATTTTGATATATTCTGAATAGCTTATATCTTATGAGGGAATGGTCACGCAGTCATATTTTTAACATAATCTTGCTTTTTTATATTTTGTGGTATTACCTATATGTAATTTGTATAACCCTTTCTGCGTTCTTTTAGGAATCAATAAATAAATAGAAATATAGGCTATGTGTCTGGAGTGTTAATGTACCTACATCAGAACGTTATTTATTTATTTCACTCCTAATTAAGGCTTTTACATACATATATATAAAATATATTTACGAAATTGTACACGCAAATAGTGCAGGAAACGACTATTTAAAACAATTGCACAAAAATAAATAGAAAGACAAAATATCACTGAACTTGATCCACACAGCATGCAGGCACAAAACATAAAAAATCCAAAATATTTATTTTTCCTTTGTCGACAAAATTATTATGTGTTAGTCAAATTAAACACCTTTATTGAAATATTCCACTACCTGATGATAAAGTATGCTTATATATTGAAATTGATGTACTAAACATATCAAAAACATCGTAGTATCCGTTTCCTAGCTGTTGAATCCGTCGCATAGGAGTGTAATATTGGGACATTGATGTAGAATTGCTACAATAATACGTTAGGTACTGTCTTGTAACTGACCTGCTTGGAGTATGAAAAGATATTATATAAAATAAATCAGGGGTATCAAACATTTAATTAATGATTTTAAACAAACAGGTTAAATCGAAAATGATTCTACGAACAGATAATTTTATTAAATTTAATGAAGAAAGTAAGTTATCATAATTTAAGCATTCTCTAGGAATGACCATTTTAAAATTAACATATCTTAAAAAATTATTTTGGATCCTTTCAATCGCATGTGAATGAACCTCAAAGTTTGGGGACCAAACCGTGGAATTGTATTCTATATGACTCCTTACTAGTGACATATATAATGTTTTTACAGTATTTACATTTTTGAAATTACTAGATACCCTTAAAATAAAACCCAACATTTATAGTTTTAAACATGAGCCAAATATTTATCTGAAATTCCCGCCTCTTTTATCTTTCAATTTACATTGCCACTGCCGAAATATGTAGATACTAGCTCACACCCGTGCAAAACCTTCAGGGACATCGTTGATGGTCGCCTTGGTGTATATACTATTATAATAAGCTGACAGTCCATAAATAAACAATAGTATGCGTCTCTTGATAGAAAAAGTTCGGTGAACCCGGAGCCTGCGATCCTGTCACTGATAGCAAATACCAGAGCATGGCACATTGCAGATTAATATCTCAAGTTCAAAGACTCCACCTTAGATCTAACTAAGTCCGAATGGAACCCACAACATAAATCGCGTCTACGCACTAATTTATTTATTGGTTTATAAATTTAACTGATTTATTAATATGTAATCTTAATGTATAGTTTGTTGTTGTTAGTGTCAGCAGTGTTTAGAGAGTTGTTCGAATGGTAGAAGTCGGCGCGCCCGAGGAAAACTTAACGCTATATCTCTGCACCGAAATGAGTTACGGAGTCGAAATAAAGTCGATGTAATGTAGTTTTTTAACAGTAACATTGTGGTATACAGTAGTGAATGGTAGAAAAAGTCGGTGACGCCCGATAAAGACAGTAACAATAGCGAAGCATTGCGGGGTCCACTAGTATTATAAAGGGTTTCCGGGGGTAAAGTGGGCTAACTTCGGGAGGTGATTCTACATGATGGTATTAGCAAAAAGATAAGTAACTTATTCTAAATTCCAATGTTTATTCTCCAATACAAAAATGTTTTTCCATAGAAGAATATTTATTTTTCCATACAAACTATTCAACTTTTTTATACCTATAAACTAACTACCTTAAATCGTCGGAATTTCGAAAAAAATATTTATCTTTTTTACTTCTACCATCATGTAGAATCACTCCCCAAAGATAGCGCACTTAACCCCCCCCCAGACATCCCATATATTATTTTTAAATATAGTTTATACATTTAGTGCATCAAATAAAATTTATTTTATTTTATTAAATTGAAATTAATTTAATTTGATTTATTTGTTTTTTTTACTTGCACTATCATGTAGAATTACCCTCTGAATTTAGCGCATTTTAACCACAGACAACCGGTATAATTATTATATTTCGTAAGCATTTGACATTTTAACTAAAGAATGCAGTACAATTAAATTATTAACGCTTATTTACACAACACACCAAGTCACGTTACATAATAATTTTCCATTATTTTAAAAATAAATTTAACGATCTTCGAAAACGTATATTTTTGTACTGAAAAAAAAACATTACATCGACCAGCCTTATATTATATCTATGAATGTGTACTTGTGTGCTTTTGTCATTTTTGGCAAAAAATTTCAACTTTATCTAATTGTTATTGACTGTAGGCGTTTCGCGTGTGTCCATACTTCTGTAAACGTCACATAACATTTATCATATTTGTTTTGCTTTTGTTTGACAGTCGAGTGTAATATTATTTTCAAACGTGTAGTGAGTGCATTGAAAAGAAAGTGAAGCAGTTAATTTGAAAAAAGTACCTGACGGACACAAAGCACTTAGTAACTATTGCCAGAACAGAAACGTCTTGCAAAATATACTAATTGCTACCATTTTTCGACCCCGCTTGATAGTACAACGAGGGTATCTCGCAGACTTCCTCGTGCGTGCGAGTCTTTTACGATTTTTCTTCCTTCCATATCACCGTGTGCCCGTGTTCGTTATTCATTAAAAAATTCAATATAGTCATTTAAAAGAGCAATACATCGACACGTCTGAATGGTAATTGGTCTATGTGCGGTAATAAAATAAGATGCATGCATATCCCGGGAATCTGTCGACTGAAATGCAAAATATTAAATCTTTTAAATTTTTCGTGGACTCGTTAGTTTTATGCACAAGGTGTACTTTAATTTTTGAGTCCAATTCAAAGTGTTTTATAGCGTAATTGAGGAATGAATAGGAATGTGTCCTGCTGCAGAAGTCATTGATATATCCGTGGAACATCAATTTGGGAATGCGATCATTGAATATTATTATTATATGATACCGTTAGTGGTCGACAAAAGTAATCTTTCTCTTCCAAGCAATTACTTGAAAATAAATAAATTATCGTCTGTATATCTGTATCTAGCAAACTGTATCTAAATTTCTATAATAAACAATAAACAGTGTAAATCTCAAGTGACCTGCCAGGTAAATATCTTCCTGTATATTATCTGCCTGTACAGAATATAAACAAATAATGCTAAATGTGCATTCTACGCAGAATCACGTTCATTGCTCAAATTAATTGCACATATCGTTGTATTAGTGATCGACAAACCGGTAGATTGTCTAGTCTACAGTTAGTAATAAGATAGAGAGGCATTGTAAAAATATATTTTATGGTTGTACAGCGCCCTTGAGGTGATTTTTTGCAAAAAATGCGGTATAGAAATCATCCAAAAATTATTATTATCCCAGAGGTTCCTAATTTCTAAAGTTTTCCAAAATGACAAACATTCGCAAACTACTGCTGTATTTAATAAATAATATTGTTGCATATGAATTATACAGCTTCAGATGAACTTAAAAATGGATTGCTAACACTAAATGAAACGGTGCTTGATGGAATTATGTAATGGTATATGTAGTATGTAGGATAGAACAAGGTGTGGAAGGAAGAAGGAAGACCATTCACTTACCTCTGTACGAAGGAGCACACAATGTCAACGCAATCATAATATAGTTAGATCACCGCGTACCTCGAGGCAGTTATTGCCACAACGAAACGAAAGAGTACTTAAAACGAGATTATATACACGAACAACACCAACAACCTGCTTTCATGATAGTCCGAATCCTTCCTCTTTTGGTCCAAAACACTTGACTTGCACAATTTTCTTGCAATAGTAGGTTTCATTACTTGAATAGTTTCCAGCTAGTGATTATGGGTAGGGAAAAGGTAGGAACTAGATAAATGACATTCCGGTATGAACCAACCCTATTCTCATTTCAAAACCAAACACGTACCTGTATTATTAACTTTTCTCCCCAAATTAATTGAAACGTGCATATGAATGATTGAATTTTTTTTCTTCGAAATTTTAGCCTTATCATGCACCGGGAATGCAAGGTTCAATAATATCTGCATAAATAACAAGTATCTAATTTAAGATGTCAATGATTTGGTTTGGGAACCTCTTGCCGATTCATTACCCACGCATACGCTTTTATATTATGTTCTCATGTATGTCCGTCCGTTGAGCAGTTTCATTAAATGCAAAATCAAATGAAGCAAAGGTAAACGAAACGTAGCCTCGCGGCTTGATTCTCCACACTTCGGAGGCTTTTGTTCCTACCAGTACAATCACCTTGTAATAGTATCGCTACGGAGCCATATGGTGCCGTGTGAAGTCACAGTATACGAGGCACACAGTATATGCTGTAAACCCATAGACTCAGACGCCCGATTCCCGAGTAGGGGAGAGGTGGTATGAAGGGGCTACTTTTTTCTATACTTGTATTTTGTATGAAGGCAAAATATGCTTCCAGTAAAAAATCTACTAATTAAGCTAAAATTTACTTAACGAAGTTCTCTTTTAATATTTTAGAAATGCTAATATGTTTTACTTAAAAAACATTAAAATCTAACTATTTTTAGAAAAGAAAAAAAGAATAGTAAAAATTAAGACAAAAAATCTCCAGCGGCAATTTACACAAAAAACTTGTAAAAACCCCTAACGGCATAGTATTCATGGGCCCATCGGTTACATATTTTACATTTGAACCAGTCCCCTGAACTCTGCCGTCTTTTTCAATGCCGAGTCATTATTTTATTCATAATTACAAACACTAAATATTCTTAATCTTGATGCACACCACTCTTCTAGACCCAAGCGCCAGCTTCTATAGAAGAGGAACATTAAAAAAATCAAAAGCAGTGAAAACTAATTGTATGAATTATTTTAGTTAACATTATTGATTGTACTCTGTAATACTATTATACTGTAAATTTATTAATTATTTAATAAATAAATACATTGATAAAATATTAAAAAAGAATTAAGAATAATATTCAGAAAAAAAAATTAACTCTGACTTTTTCGTAACATTGGCTAATAAAATTAATTTCTTCAAAATCAAGCACACTGTTGGTAATTATTTTATACATATATATTTAACAAAATTATATTATTTTAATTTGTACTAATAACAATATTCTAATTATATCCATTAATGCAGTAATAGATTCAACTTACCACGGATTATGTCATAAATCAACAAGTCATAATAAAAACCTCGAACGAGCGCATAATTTTTTCAACTGCATATATGTCTATGGACAGTATTCCTACTAAAAAAATCGTCGTCAATACTAACCAATGCGTTGGAGAGCTACCCTTTCGAAACCCGGCTCCTCCATGCCACTTCTCCCATACTCGCGCACGGTACTTTGTAGTGTGTGCACAAATGGTGGTAGCGTCGAGTGTGGCTGAGTATGGTGCACCGTAGTATAGTAATAATAGTAGTAGTACGATTTGCTACTCGGAATGCGCTCGCTATGTTGTCCCTTGTTGAATGAATGACTGCAATTTTTTGCATTCATAACGAACTTCATTGATAAAGTGGAGAAGAGGACGTCTCCCTCGCTCAAAGGAACTTATCCCCACCAAGTGCGCGTTAGGGTTTAAAATTACTAATTAATTAATTAATGTGATCTTTTTAATGAATTTATGTTTTTCCTTGATTTTAATTAGTCCAATTAAATTTGATTGTTTATAATTCATTTTAATTTTGCAAAAAAAGTTTTAAAAAAACGTCGTGATGAACACTGAACCCTTTCGTACCGTACGTTTTTTTTGAAAATATATAGATATCAGATTTTTTTCCTCCCTACATAAGGCGAATAAAGATTTGCGGTTTTTGTTTTTTGTTTTTCGATTGCTGGCATTACTGGTTTTGTGCGCGATTTTAATATTTTTAAATGTGGTTTTTGTGTCTAATCTTGTTTTTTTCTCTCTATAAATGAGTTAAAGATAATTTTAATGTAAGTTTTGAAGGTATATTTTTATTTAATAAAATATTGTAGCTTTTGTATAAGTACATTGTATTATTTGTCAGTTCTTGTAAAACACGTCCTTAGAAATATTTTTTTTTCAAATAAAAATAACAATATCTTCTTTATTAAAAAAAACTACACTTAACATGTTCAAATCATTTTACAAGGTATCGAGTATCACTTCATTTTTTATCACTGGCAGTTTCAATTTAGGTCTGAAAGGGTTAAAATAACAATGAACAAAAATTACAGGGGTAAGGCTCTCAACTTGCAATTCCAAGGTCGCGGGTCCAAATCCCGGCCGTGCGCAACTAAATTTTATTTGATGAATTTGTGTTATTTCACAATTTATTAATTTAAAATAATGTATGGTATACTTTCGGCACGTTCTAAAGTGGAAGATACTCCCAGTATCGCCCTGGTGAGAGACCACCATTCAGAATGGAGACGTTGCTTGAGATGGCTTTAGCCGTGTTTGGTGACTAGGTCTGAATAGCCAGGTACTTCCCCACCTTCCTCTCCCCCATCTCCTTCCCCTCCGCACTACCTTCAGCCGCACAAGTTTCCCAATTGGGGTGCCATAGTTTCGGTGGCTCCAGACGGTTGGGAGCAGTCGGGACTCTTGGGCGGTATTCACATAAAAAATGAATTTGCAAGTAAGAACCATAAGGCTTCCTAATGGTTTAGTACGTAATCAATTTACAAGTTTTTGTAAATTCAAGTTAGGTCTCGTTAGATTAATTTCACGTCCTAATCATTTAGTTGCGCTTGAATATTGTAAGCATTCAAATAAATAAAAAAATCCATTTAACTAACTCATTCCAACATTAAAATCTACGTCTTTTTACCCGCTGCCATTGAAGGAAACTACATTTATCTACATAACATCATGCAGGCGATTTGAATTAAAATTTTTAGGCATTTTAATTCGACAATTAAAATAATAACTTCCATAAAAAGATAGACTATAAAAATATTACCGTTTGTTATTTCGGCTACTGGCATTATACTTAGCTCTGTCATTCAAAATTTAGGCGTATTAGATCTGGCAAAGAATTTATATATAAAAATGCAATGTCATTTTAAATAAATGTAGGATTACGAAAGATTTTTTAAATATTTATATTGAGGGATCAGTAGGATTTATAGGTCCAGTTAGAAGTTCTATCGAGCCGAACCCTCTGATATGAAAATATCTGCAGTCGGTGAATTTATTTCCCATTTGATCTCTGGTGATTTGACGTGTTGTTCTTGTATTGTTTTTATTATGCTTATACACTTGCACAATGTGGATTGACTAGATGATCATTTGTGGATTATTTTTCCTGTGGGGAAGATTTAGCCTGTACATGATTTATTTTATAATAATTTTTTATAAGACCATTTCCCGGGTTACGAATAACAACGGTATTTGAAAACTCATTCTGCCATCATTACAAGCGAAAAAAGAACGACGCCTGGGTGAACCCGACGTATTAGTCGACTCTGCTACTAACTGGTCAAAAGCAGCTCGTTCTTTGGCGGGAACACGTTCCGACTTTCAGTTAATACGTGTCATCAATCTACCCAATTATGGTAGACAATAAAAGTTGTGATTATTAAAGGCTATGGTTCTTAATAATAAAAGTGTTTTAAATTTTACTTTAAATAAAAATAAATGTATATATCCTGGGAGAGATTTAATGCAGATCTAATGTTAGTTGGAAAACCACTAACCATTTTAATACGTAGGATTTATTTGGTGTTTCATAATAATATTTGTTATGTTCTGCTTGGTGCGGGAACAATGACCTGGGAACGCAATAAACATACAGCGAGAGTTGTAATAATCATTTCTAATAAAGATGTTGATTGGAGTCGAATCGTAAAACTATTAATGTTTGCTCCACAAGGAGAATTTCAACAATGAGAATATTAACCCGAGCAACTAAAGCAGGCTTAAGTAGAATTGCCCCTAAATCACCTGCGTAGTGTTGTTATTGAAAACAAAATGGGAGATCTTCATCTGATGGTATTAGTATCTGAATGCCTGAACAGTTTTGATTATTTTAGACGGAAATGGCGCCCTCTGTTATTTTCAAAAAGAACAGGAGAAAAATTTTAATTTACATTTTCCATGAGAAAATGTAAATTTAAGTTTCTATGCGAAAATGCAAATTATTTTTTTTACAATTTTTCTCAAACTTTTTCCCGATCAATTTTCCGAGAATTTTTTCGAGAAGGGTCGGTAATAATTAAGAAAATCCATAAATAGACTAGAAGGGCCAACAAGAGACTAGAAGAGCCAAGAAGAGACAAGACTAGCTAAGAAAGGACGAAAAGTTGCAAGAAGAAGCAATATGACACTAGAAGAGGCTAGAAGAGACAAGACGAGCCTAGAAGGGTCGAGAATATGCAATGAGAGGCATAAAGAGCTAAGAAGATACTAGAAAAGACAAGACGATCCTAGAAGAGACAAGAAGATACAAGACAAGCCTAGAGGTATTGAGAAGATGCAATAAGAGGCATGAATAGACTAGAAGAGACGAAAAGCGGCATTGAGAAGTAAGAAGATTCAAGAAGAGCTAAGAAGTGACAAGACTAGCCTGGAAGAGGCGAGAAGTTGCAAGAAGGGGTAGTAAGACTTGGATATGAATATGCAAGAAGAAACAAGACGAGTCAAGCAGGGATGAGAAGATGCAAAAATATAAGAAAAACAAAGGCGATCCAAGAATAGGCGAGAAGAACCAAGAGAAACTGTAAGAAAGAAACAAAAAGAGGCAAGGTGAACCAGGAAGAGCCAAAAGAGTCAAGGAAATGTAAGAAGAGGCAAAAAGAATGAAGACATAAAGAAGAAAAAATAACGCTCAATCAATTCCTTTATTCCTGCCCATCCTAAATTCCAATATTGACTTATTAGGTTGCCTTTATACCGGTCGATTAAACTCCAACCTCCTTCCAATCCTCAGAGCATGTGTTTCAATTCCTAACATATCAGTGCCCCCTGGTGTACCGGTCGCACCGGGATAGGAGTGCTCCTGGCTGGGGCGGTACAATGGTATCGTTTTATCTTTTTTGCTTCTACCATCACGTAGAATCACCTCCCGAAGTTAGCACACTTTACCCCCGGACACTTTAACATTTCAAACAAATATCAACACTTCTTTTTCTTCCACTAATTTTCTAATAAATGTTATATTGATAGTGAATGAGGATAAAATAGTAACGGTAAAATCCTGTAATGTGCAGTATTTTTAATAATGTTTACCGCATAATATCTTCTTCAAGCTTAAACTATCTAACAAAACTGATGTGTTTATCTAAAGTGATCTGCTAGGTAATTATGTTTCCCGTATATCTTTGTAAATAATTAGATAAAGTCTAGGAAGTCATATTTGCCCTTGAGGGGATATTTCACTAAAATGGCGCTATACAAATAATCCAATTATTATTATTGCGCTTCTTCCTTCTTTAGCCAACGGTTCGGACAGTGTTATTATTATTACTCTTGTAATAATATTTGGCCAGGTGTATAAACACGTAAAACAATTGGTTCATTCGCCAAAGCCAAAGCTATAGCTCGGTGTGTAATACTACGTATACATCCGCGAGCCGAACTGCCAAACTGAACCTCAACTTATGGGAAAGAAACGAGTCAACCGCAAATGACGCGAAACGCCGCTTGCAGTTGATTCGTTCCTTTCCCGTAATTCGTGGTACGCTTCGCAAATGTATACGTACCCTAAGTGGGTACCCCCAACACAGCACAGCACCCAGCACCTATTAGAGAAGTGTTATGTAGAGGTTCGTGATCCGAAGTCGGCTGGCCTTGAGTCTGTAGCTCACCGCTCCTTAATTAAGGCATGTTTATTATTTATTCTAAACACTAAACTGCCATGCTGGCCGCTCGTTACACCTTCTGATACGTCGTAGGCCCGGATTTTTTCCATTATTTTTATAATATTCGCCACTTGGTTGATTTTGATGCAGAATAATGACTTACACATGCCGGCATTTGGGACTACTCCAGAAATGTAACTAACGTATTACGTACTATTTGATTATTCTGTTCTTTATTCGCATTGCTACGTACCTAACAAACTACTATACTGACAATTTATGGTTGTTATTATTATTGGACCGTTGAAAATATGAAATAAATAATATTGTGCCTTGTTTTATTATATTGACAGTTAGATGGATGTTTCACAGCTCACGCCTAAATTAAATGAATTACTATCTGAAATTAGTTTCGTTAACTTAGAAATTTATCACAGAAAAGCTTTTGAAATTTCTTGACTTCAGATCTCACTGTTCCAGAGTTTTGATTGCTTGCGAACAGCGAAAACCATTTCTGGAATAATGCAACTGGATAAAACAATAGCGCTGAAAAAATTCACTCTTCAAATATAAAAAAATAGGAGTTACAGAAGTAGAGCGACAAATCTATATATGGCTTTGGCTGACTAGAGAAGACGTGCACTGTGCAGTGGCGGGTGGCCCTGCGTTGTCTCTATAATTAGTTGTTTACAGGGTTCGCCAGCCGGCATAGTCCGCCCCCACTGCCCCACTGGCGAGCCCAAACGGTCCATTTCGTAAACGAACACTATTTTGGATACTCTATTTTCACCGTTGCTATTTTTGTTCCTGTATGAATATGAAAAATCCATGACATTTTCCTGGACTCTCAAAAGCGAATCAATGGGCCGCGTCCCGCGTCTACAGTTCTACAGTATCTTCAGCGGCGCGTGGAAACATTCTCGTCTGACGTCTTTCTCGGAAGTATCAATCGCAAGGTGTACGTACGAATGCGGTTAATGATCCGAACATAAGGAAAACATTTATACAAAAAACAACTCGAGAAGAACTTCATTTCTTTACACTCCTTGGAAGCAAGCGTACTAATTACGTCATACTACCTACTAATTAAATTCTTTATAGAACTTTTATAAAAATAACTGGTTTTACTACTCACATTTAAAATGAAAGGTATACGGAACAAACAATATGACGTCTTGTATTATTTTTTGACAATTTGATGGATATTTCAAGGCTCCATTGCTCCTGGTGGAGATGATGCTGAAATTAATTGCGCTGACCCAATTCCAGGCAGAAAAAGGTATGAAAATTTAATGATGCCAAAGCTTACCGTACCAGAGTTTTTGCTGTAACCTACAGACAGCAAAGTTCCACTTTAGAAATCAGATTTGCGGGTCAATTTTGTTTCAAAAGTTTAGTGGACACCTAAATTACTAACGGAATATTTTCGAGTTGAAAAACATTTGTTTTTTTAATTGTTTTTAGTCAATCGAACTAGGTACCTGGTAATGCCATCATCTTTGGTTAGCAAACATTCAGTGTAGCTTCTATAAATAAAGTGCATTGGCTTAAAGTCCACGGGATTCGTATAATTAGAAGACCACCGCCTGGGTTAGTTTGATTACTATCTGCTCTGCCTACCACATTCGCAGCCGGCCTGATATGCCGAGTATCTCCGTTCCCTGATGATGCAGCTACGTGCCCGACCACTGAGTCATCTGTTCCGCGGAGGTATTTGCGTCCCGCCCGTGGCGCATCGTCTTAGAGTTGAATTCACAGACATCAGCCGCTTCAACGATCTAGGAGGTTTTGCTTCAACTGGACTGTGGATGTGGATGTGGATAAACTGGCTAATGAATGTCCATTGCTCTGAACTGTGTCACGGGGTATTGATAATAGTTCAACCGTGCAAAAAAATCATCGGCAAATTGACAAATAAACAACATCTTCGGATAAGAAATCAAAATTCAAACAAGCTCTTGGTCTCAGTACCTAATAAATAATGCGCTAGAAACATTTCACATTCACAGTCCACGACATTGTAAATAACAATGTGTAAAAAATTTAACTAAGAATTTGTAAGCTTTTTAAGGTCATTTCATAAATATTTCCAGTCCTAAAGAGTCCTGATTTCTCTAATCCCTAAAAATAAATATCAACTCTACTTTTGCAACTAATCTTCTAATAAATGTAATTTCAATAGTAATGGAGGGTGAAATAGCAAATAATGTCAAATTATGCAATTTCCTTATTTCAAGGTCTAATTTTCTCTTTATCCTACTTAATAAGTTAACCCCTTTTGAAATTATTTTAGTTAACATTTCAAAGTTAGTGTTAAGTTTTAATTTGTTATCGAATATAATTCCCAAGTATTTAATATCTTTTACTTCTTCAATATTTTGACAGTCTATATGTAGGGTAATAAGTACGGTTAGTTTGTTTTACCTAACACCATGAACTAATTTTTAGTTAGGTAAGTTTAATTTCTGTTTATTTATATTTAACCATTTAGATATTTCATGAATTTTACTTGTATTTTTGACACTGCATCGTTATCACTACATCACGTATGAACATCATCATATAATGTATAAAAGTGCGTCATCTGCAAAACTTTTGATGGATCAGTGCTTTGGGCACTTCACTGTTTCATTAATACATACAATAAAAAGGAGCGGCCCCAAAACAGATCCTTGAGGAGCTCCAAGGTTTACTTGTTGTTCTTCAAAGATAGATAGATCTCCAATATTGGTCCTTTGTTTTATATTTTTAGGTAATTAATAAACCACTGCAGTTCATTGCCGTGAATTCCTATGTCGTTCACTTTCATTGTTAGTCTTTCTCTGTCTATCTGCAAAAGCACGTCTAAAATCCAAGAACACTGCTATTGTGCTTTTCTTCTGATTCATTCATTAATCACATAATGAATTGCTGTTTCACAGGATTATTTTTTTCTGAACCCAGATTGTTGTTTATAAAATAACTAAATAATAAATTTACCTGTCTGTTCTTTAACTATGGATCCTAGTAGTTGTTCATATTTCCATAATCCATTCATTGGTCTGAAAGTCTTCAAAATGTTAGCATTAATTATTTTGGGCAAGATTGTTATTGTGGAAGTTTTCGATGATTGTGGAAAAAATCATTTTGACAGTGATTCATGTATTATTGCTACTAATCTGTCTCCTATAATAGCTGTGCAAAGTTGAATCTTCTCCAAGGTTTTAAACATTCTAATGAAAGTGTCCTTATGTGAAGTAAGCTGCCAGCTTAGTATGTTTTCGGTATCTGCTTGTAAATAGTGATATTACGGTACAGCGCCCTTGAGGTGATTTTTCACAAAAACGGCGCCATACAAATTATCCAATTAATATTACTATTTATGCTCCAGATTGACTGTTTTCTGGCTAATCCTCGGTTTACAGGCATATTGAACTGTCGATTTACTTCCCTTTTAGTTACTCACATTTAATTAGGTGTGTTTTTCGCTCTAATTTGGTCCTTTTCAAATATAACTTCGGTGGTTTGGTGAACTGGCTTTTATTGAGCTGTTTGATCGATTTTACTAAATAAATCTGAATTTCTGGTTTTTAATTGGAATGTTTTTCATGAAAATTATAAAAATGCCTCATAACTAGTAATTTTTCCCCTAAGTTGGCTCTTAATATGATTTTATAACATTAATAAATCATAAAAATTATTCCTAGAGTTTTTTTTAGTTGAGTGGTCTCATTAGATTCATTATGTTGGAAACAGGATGTGTTGGAGGTTGTTTTCTAAAAAATAATGTTATTCGTTTGTACGTACATAATACGACTAATAATATTAATCATCGATAGTCATCATCTAAAATTAAAGTCAACCAACACCCATTAGCATAACAACCTTCCTACATGTATTTTACTTTCTGTTTTGGTAAGTTTTTCATGAAAGTATTTAATTATTATATTTTTTATTATTTTAATGAAATCAACAGTTATAATATCGTTGGTTTATACATGTGCAATTTACTTAACTGAGAAACCAATTATAGATTTCCTCACTATACTTATACATTATGTATTAAACAATTAAACGGTACATTTATAAAATTTGCATATATTATGTATGTCATTACAGTGACCGGATAAATCAACAAAATGATAATTCATCACATCTTTAAAAAGTTATATAAAGTCATGGAAAGTGATGAAACAAAAACTTTATTAACTGGATTAAGTAGGTTAGGTTTAATTTTTTTTCATCATTTCTAATGACTTTATATCACATTATAAAGGTGTGTTGAATTGTCAATGTGTTGAGTTATCGTGGAACCATGTCAATTAGAACCATGTCATGCATAATTAAAATACCTAAGTGAAAACCTATTATTGGTTAAATAATTAACACTTACTACACCATACCTTGTAATAATTATAACTGTTGGTTTTCCAAATAAAATAAAATAAAATTACATAATATATATCATTACACAATATATCATTACACAATATATCATTACATTTTATGTAGTTTGGTTTAGTTATTGTAAAAGTGAATGTTATTGTAAGTTTTTATATTTATTTTTATGTCAATTGAAGATATCTACATCAGAGACAATTTTATTATATGTTGAACACAGTCTCTTAAGGTAAGCATTTTGGTTCGAATTAGTACGTTGTTGTTACTTTACGTTAGGTTGTTTTTCATTAAAACGATTGTATGCGAGCGTACGTGACGTCTTTTAAATCAATTCTGTTTAATAAATCCCGACAGTCAGTAAAGTTGCTTACGTTTTTGTATAGCAACATCGCGTCCGAATCAATTCTGTTGATAAATCCGGACAGTCAGTAAAGTTGCTTACGATTTTGTATAGCAACATCGCGTCCGAATCAATTCTGTTGATAAATCCGGACAGTCAGTAAAGTTGCTTACGATTTTGTATAGCAACATCCCGTCCGAATCAATTCTGTTGATAAATCCGGACAGTGAGTAAAGTTGCTTACGATTTTGTATAGCAACATCGCGTCCGAATATTGTCTACGTACACTCAACGCAACAATTTTGAAAAATGCAGTTGCATCCAGATAATATTAAATCGATTGTGCGATTAGTAAGAATTGTATTTTATGATTTTTTTCTGAATCGATTCAATTTTGTTTATATGTAGTGCATAAAATGGAGACCACACAGTTATCACAAACTCTAGATGGCTTCGTACGTACGCAAAGTAAAGTTTGATAAGGACAATATTTATTGAAATATTTAAAGAAAGATTATGTTTGCCAAACAATGTATATGTTTATATGTTTATAAAACTATTAGCACACACGAAGATGTGAGCTAACTTAAGATTAATAAATAAAATAAACAATGTTTGTGAATTCTTTTGTATTTCTTATTAGGAAACCAAGCATTTTATTTGCTTTGTTTGTGATTTGATTAATATGACATTTATATTGTAACTTACTATCGAGAATCATACCTAGATCGCGGAGCTGGTTATAATTTTATTTTCATTTAACATAAATTGATGTACAATTTTTTTGTCATTTCTTGTGAATATGACGTTGTGACATTTTGAACCATTTAAAAATAACTGATTATTCTGACAATAGACGGTTACGCTATTTAAGTCTTCCTGCAATTTGATACAATCATTTAGGTTATTTGTGGGTCAGTACAGTTTGGCATCAACGGAAAATAATTCCATCTGTTTTACAACATTCACTAAATCATTAATATATAAAATTTTAAAAAATAACGAAACGAAATGGGACCCTTGTTAGATCGTTGAATGCCCGAGGAAATTACTTTGAAATCAAATTTAGTTCCCTTTATTGTTACAGCTTGTGATCTTTTAAGTATATAGGAAGTTACTCAACGAAACAAGTTAGATAGACCAAAGTTTCTTTGTTGATAATTTTTGATTGATTTTATCAAATGCTTTGGATAAATCAGACAGTAGATACAATTATTTTATGATCGCAGTTTCGCCTTTTGATGCATTATCAGAACACTGCGTCGGCCTTTGGAAGGGACTACAATCGTCAAGCCTAAAAATAAATCCGTGTCTTATTTTATCTTGTGGTCAAAATAGTAATACGCGAAGTGCACAACTGATTATTTTTGAACGACTCTTTATATTGGTCTTTGACTCTTTTGGTTTGATGGACCATTATTCAATAGTCATCAAAGTTATATTCAACGAAGAAAAAAGTACTAAAAATTATTATTTTTCAATTTTTGCACTCATCTTTTTTCCATTTAAAAACAGTGATAGTTTTTTGTTCAAAAATAATTAATTGATTTATACAAAATAGGGTGACCGGGTATGTCATCAAAATGACTATTGAATAATAAACACACCTCGAAAAAGTGATATAAAGTCATGAAAAGTGATGAAACAAAAATTAGGTTAAATAGGTTACATAAGTAACTATTAAAACTAGTTTTTGTTTCATCACTTTTACTGACTCTTTATCACTTTTTAAAGGTGTGTTAAATTTTCATTTTGATGAAATATCAGGGAACCACAAAATAGATAGAAGTAGATATAATGAGTGTTTTCTATAACGTTTTAATTTTTATCTACAAAGTTTTCAAAAGTATTTTCTACCGGCTTACTTTAGAAACAAACTACATTACAATAAAGATTTCCAAACACAGAATTGTTTACTGTCTAAAGGCATCCAAATATTTAGGTTAGTTCTATGTGGAATTAAAAAATGTACAGCGATTATGCGTATTTAAAGAAAAATTTAAAATTAAGTATGTAATAAGTGAAATAACGTAGGTCGGAACAAACTACTATTACTACGGAACAAAAGTGAACGTATGTCTCTGATGAATGTACGGCGCGAACGGAGGATATAAAAAGCCAGTTCGCGTATTAGTCATTCTCTTAAATTTTGACCTTTACCAGTTGTACTATTATGCTTACTATCGGAGTCTATATTTTATTGCACCTTTCAATTTACAAAAGCACATCCAAGTGTTTGAAATAAACAAAAAAATGTGCGTTTATATTAGACCACACGAAGTGGTAATATTTTAAGTTTAATAAATAACTAAAAATATTTTTTTTTGGATTCATTGTAGGACGAGAGGAACTTACAATACATAGGTGGGAGTTAATAGGTACAATTTTACATTGGTATTTTAATATCAACATTATAAGTTTCACATACGAAACAGTACAAAAATAGAAAAACGGAGGTTAAGTAGAACAAACAAGAATAAACAAAAAAAGAAACAGACATGGATATACAAATAAGTACAGAGTCAAGGTAGGAATTTAGAAGAACGTACTTACCCACTAACACATTGGTAAAAATAGATTATGCTCGATTACAAATACAGGGGATAGAAAAGGAGAGAGAAAGAAACAAAACAAAGCACAACACGAAAAGAATTACGTATTTTC
The DNA here is from genome assembly GCA_026573805.1 of Hesperophylax magnus. Classification (NCBI taxonomy): domain Eukaryota; kingdom Metazoa; phylum Arthropoda; class Insecta; order Trichoptera; family Limnephilidae; genus Hesperophylax; species Hesperophylax magnus. Next base: position 17,792,960 of record JAIUSX010000049.1, read on the forward strand.
GTTTTTAAATGTTTTAAAAAAATATTCTTTTAATGCCTTTTATAGCTGTTTTTATACATATCCTGGAAGAGAGTTATAGAGTGTGTAGGCAATATTGGTATTAAAATAATTGTAATCATCTTTTAAACTTTAAACGATTGCTTTAACTCCCAGCCAGCAATTAGTAGATTGATATATAGATTATTTCTCAGGTCATTTCCTTGAGGGCGCATTCTTGTCTGAGAATAATAATATCGCCTTTGAGGCCCTGGGCTCATTGCTCAGTGCTCAGTGCTCACTGCACGGGTTGACGCGCGACGTGGTATTTCCTGTAGAATCGCATTCCATCGCTACCTTTCTTTTCATCTCCTCCCTCGCGCTTCTCCCGCTCTCCAGACTGTCTCGGCCTCGTTTTGTTTGCGATTATCCCGCGCTTTTGTCAGACGCGGAACGCCTTTCGTATCGCCCATTTATAATGGTCTTTCCGTTTATTTATAATGGAGATGCACTCCCTGTCCTGCCCATCGCGGGAATGTCGGCTGTTCGCGCCTCTATTTCTGGTGCATCCTCTTTGTACTGCCGGCCTGGCGTGGCGCTCCTATTCTGTGGTGTACTGGGCCCAGGGCAAATCTCCTACACCCCACTTGATCAATTATCTAACTATTTATTATATTATTACATTCATGAAGTTGAACCCGCATCAACCGTCGGATTAACTTCAAGTTTTTACGGAATATGTTTGTCTTAAATTGATTATTATTTATTTGTTCAGTAGCATAGGATTTTGTAATAAACAAGAAAGAAAAATCTCTAGATATATACATTTCTATGGTCGATCCAGGTTGTTGTGCAAGTACACCGTATGATTAACTTTATTAACGTGTTTTTTAAGTCCTAAAATTCTGTGCGCTGTAGTACACCGTGACAGGATTGCTCCTGATTGCGGTGGCACATTCGTATAATAACGGGTATCACCATAGATTTTAACCACTACTTTAGGCTATATCACGAAAAAAAGAACCGGACCTAAGACCACTTTGATACGGAGAGTTTGTCGATGTTTATTATTGTTTAAAGCTCGACTGATAATGCATCTCCCGTGGAATTGTAAACTGCCCTGCACACAAAGAATTTTATTAGGTGCCCAACACATTATCTTAGATCTTACATTACGCAACGTTAAACGATGTTGCGTGGAAAGAGAGTAGTGGAAACAAATGTTTAATTGTGTCACGGTTCCTGATTTCTTCTCTTTTCCACACGATATTATTGATAATATTGTTTCATTCTGTCTCGCCCCAGAAGTCGAAGGTATCACATATACCTCCTAGAAATTTCCTGATTATGACCAATTATTTTCTTACGGTTTTATTAGCAAAAGTTAAAGCAGTTGATACCTGAGGCTTATTTAAGTTAGGCTTAAAATAATGGACGTTTATTAATGCAGTCCGTGCTGTATTTATTGCATCATGATTGCGTCTGAGTGCGTTGGACCGTGTCACCAAAACAATGCGATGGACTCCTATTAATAGGCAGGGGACATATTATCTCTGTCAAAGTCTCTCGACAAGAAATAGATCTGTACTTCTCATCGGAGACTAAACGCGACTCGTGTGTCGGAATGTCGCCTCGTTCCTCGTACATCGTTAATGGGCTCAGCAAGTAATAGATTTCTCGGAGCATTGTTGACTTTTAATTAATCATTAAAACGTTTGCTTTTAGAAATATAATTTGACTGTATATTTATTTATCCGAATATTCGGGAAATCCATAATAATGTGTTTTCCACGGAGCAGGCAACGCTTCAGCGGACCTCCCTAACCTTGAGACACCTAACTACTTTTATCATACTGTCCTCCCGAGAGTCTGAAATAGGCGGACGAAAACTTCAAAGGCGTAATTTACGACCGGAACGGCTGGAAGTCAAGCCCACTACACACTGGTGCAAAAATACTGTTCATAAATTCACAGTTCCTTCAAACGGAATCTAATTTGTCATGTCACACCCATAGTGCCAGTAATACATGCATCTGAAGTCAGTGTCTACTGTCTGGAGTTATTCATTTCGGTGAGGACAATATTGCATGGGCAAACAATAACTTGTATTCGATCCACCGACATCTTTGTTGGTAGGTATAAAGTAACCGTGTTCCGTGATATAATTGTATCGATATGAGGGACGAGGGTAATACCTAGCCCAGTACCTATAAATACAGGACAGTTGCAATATTTGCTGGAGAGATTTACTAGTCAACATTGTAAATGTCTCAATCTGCGCCATAAATCAAGCTTATTGATTGACTGTCAATTATTTTACGGCGGGTAATATAAATACTTTTAGTAGCCCGGCGGCCGACCCGCTGATAGAAGCTTCTGAGGACATGTTCATCTTTTCCCGGCCGCGCAGTGCAGTGAGTGCAGTGTGAGTGCAGTGTGAGTGCAGTGAGCAGAGGGCACAGACCAAGCAAGATATATCCACCATGGGCAGAGCAGGCAGCTATTCCGCAGTCTGCTGGAGTGGGTATTTATGTTATGTTGGTAAAACGTCTAAGTCTCGGGTGATTAATGGTAGTGAAGCAGACGACCGCAGCTACGGTCACTAGTCTGCATGGCGACGTGTAGTGATTTCTACCGCCCGACCGGCTTCATTTTTATTATATTTTACATTAATAATACCTACTCGATCGGGATGTGATCGTCTACTGCTATCGACCTAATTAACTCGACGGCTGCTGTGATTTAGACGCTGGTTTCTGGATTGATTTACGGCCTTGTACGGTCCACCGGTCTCTACACGTCTCTACCTGCTTTTATCTACATACCTCCTACAGAGTATCCTACGTAACATTCGAGGGGTAAAAACCTATTAATAAACGATGGGCAATAATAACCGTTATTTCTATTAAGTCAACATTTCAATAATGTAATTCAAAGTGAAGATTTTTTATTTATTTAATAATAATAATAATAATAATTGGACAATTTGTAGAGCGCCGTTTTTGTGAAAAATCACCTCAAGGGCGCTGTACAATTTATTTCCTAGGATCTACATTTGTTATTTAGAAAAGATACCAAAACATACTTACCTGGCAAGTCACTTCCGACAAACACAAGACGGGTTTAGGGCGGGTTGTTTCGGGTTCTAAGAAAGTCCTAATGATTAGGTATAGGCTAGTTGCTTGACGGAACTGAAATAATAACAGAACTTGAAAGTTGACTTTGAAATTTGAAGAATTGTTCAAATTCTCCGAAACAACCTTAGTAATTCCCCTCATATCTAATAGTAACAATTGACAAACAAATGCTCCATTTATTTAATACAGATCGGGAATATGATCTCCGGCAGTCGCAGTCGGCACGAAGGTCTTTTCGCTATAGTCACAGCAACAAGCGTCCTTTGTTCTCTCGGAAGACAAACATGAGAACCCGCCACAAACTTTACTAGAAACAGGAAAATCGAAATTAAGGAAAGATATTATTTGACTTAATGAATGTCTTCCAAATGCAACATCGATTTATACGGCATTTTATCGTATTTATGGTAGGATGATTTTTTGGTTACTGCATGAAATACAATGACAGGCTAGTCGTAATGAGTAAGACTAAGACAGGGACGCTTAGATGGTTTGGCCATGTAGAGCGAATGAGCGAAGATAGGAGTGTAAGGAGGATATATGATACAAATGCTAACGGTAGCAGAAGTCGGGGACGCCCGAGGAAGACATGGCACGATCAAGTGAATCAGATACTCGAGTCGGGCCATGTCAAGAGTCAGAATAATAGAAGAGTATGTATGAATGTGAATGAGGCAAGAAGTGTGTGCCAAGACCGAGTTGTTCGGCGGTCCGTCCTCTCTGCCTACCCCTGCAGGGAAACGGCGTGATGGTTAGTTAGATAGTCGGCAATACAAAAAAATCGTATTTGCATAGGTAACTATTTTTGTTTGTCGATTTTAGCTCAGTTTCATACCCGTGGGAAGCTTTCCTGGGGTAGGTATCAATTAGACGTTGGTATAATATATTATTTTTAATATAATTTCTCCATTTTTAATATAATTTCTCCATTTTATTATTCAGTAACTTCAAACGATTTAGTAGAAGTAGGGGTATATTAGGAACTTACCACCATTAGAACAAACATTTTTTTAGTTTAGTACACGGAGAAAATTTACTTATAAAACATATTGCTAATTTAGAATATCTTCAAATCATTCGTTATCTGGTTAAAAACGGAATTGCAGGCCATTAAAGAATGAATTGCTAGGTTTCCTGATAAACTATTAGTAAAATAGCAATGAATTATCACGATGTCGGAACAAGTGTTCATAAAAATCCTAACGTTTTCGCAATTCGTCATTATATCTTATTAAAACAAACGCATGTGCATAAACATGTGTTATTATTACGAATTTACTAAAAGTTTATCAGGTAGTGGCCTGTATTGCCGTTTTTAACCTGATTACCAATAATTTGATTAGATTTTTAATAAATCAGCAATACCCATTTTTCTCCGTGTTTAAACTAAAACGGCAGCAATTCATGAGTTTCAAAGTCAATTTAGGATAGATTCATTTATAAATTATGCATTTACAATGCAAATTATCCGAAACCGGTTCGTTCAAAGATGCCGTTAAAGACAATAGAAAACCCTTCGTTTATATTTGAATTAAAACGTTGTTTAATGTAAAAATACCTCGCTCAGTAGCCGCACGACACACGGTTGTTTTGACATACGGCTGGGAATAACCTGTCTGCCCCTGTTCCAGGATAGTTTAGCGAGGCGCTTTAGTATGGGTGCGTTGTATTCTGCATATATACCGAGACATTTGAAGGTATGTGTGAGAGGTCTTCCCTAAGGTTCGACAACCTTTTCGCGCGCAGTTCTACCGGAGTTTCGTTGCCAAACCGAGCGCATCTTCAGACTGCACGCTTGTGTGTGTTTTTTAATATATTTATATTGCGCAAGAGTTGAATGTCTTTACAGCAGAAACACCGTTGCTCTTTGAAGTGATCGCACTTTTCTTACAAATAATTGGTTCCATGATAACTCAACACAATGACAATTCAACACGCTTTTAAAAAGTGATATAAAGTCATTAGAAACCATGAAATTTTTTTTTTTTTAACCTAACCTACTTAACCCGATAATAAAGTTTTTGTTTCATCACTTTCCATGACTAAATAACTTTTTAAAGATGTGATGAATTATCATTGTGATGATTTATCCGGTCATCAAATAATTAACGCCATTTTTTTTTAAATGTCTAAGTTAACACTGTCTAAACGACCATATTTTATTATAGATATGATAATGAAATAAAAGTAATATTAAAATAAGTACAGCGACATGCGTTGATTTAAAAGAAAGCTTTTCCGGGAAAGTGCAGCACTTGAAAGCGTTGTTTCTTATTCGCCATAAGTATTTAGGTGGATACGGAAGTCATCAAGCTTCGGTCTCTGTAAACATCCTGTGTCCGCTTGAACTCAGCGCATGTGTGTTCTTAGCACCCGCTGATGGATTTATTATCACTACGTAGGTACTGAATTTCTCGAAGTTGTCGCTAATTATGCGCACAGTGACAGTTTTAACCTAATTTTCCCTGTTTTCCGGGTTTTCATTATTTATTTAACTATCCGGATTTGTCAGTCGGATAAAAAACACAATTTTTAATTATATTTATTATTTGATTTTGTGTTTTGTTTTTTTTTATTAACGCCCTATTGAGCTTTTACATAATGATTATAAATTAAATTAAAAACAACAGTTTAACAAAAAAAATGAAATAATTGCGATTAAAAATATGACAATATTCTCGCGCGGCAAATAATTCATTTTGTCTCCAGCGGTCTAGCCGACGGTTTAGCCCTAAAATCTCCTCTAGCGTACGCGATCTGTTTTTGTTCATAAAATTATTGTAACGGGAGTTTTGTTAAAATTAATAAATTGGAAATATCCGAATTCTCATTATTGCCCACCGAGAGTAATCACGCAACTTTGGATTCTGCGGATTGGAGAACCACGGAATCATTCAGCCAATAACCCATTTAAATTGGCGAAAATCACAATCCTCCAAAGGGGAATTATGAAAGTATGTCCACCACAAATATTGATGTTTTGTTTGTGTTTTTTTATATGTTTAAATTTAAAATATTTTAAGATATACTATTATGTTTGCCATATAATGTCAGTTTTTATATAATAAATATGTTTCTAAAAGTATTAGCACATAATATAAAAAAAATCTAAAAAATAAAGCATAAATTTCAATACACTTATTATCACACTAACGTTAAAGAACCCTTGAAATTTGTACATTTATATATTGTGAATACTAAGCATATGCATAAATTAAAATTACTAATTATTTACTTTTACTACATGTGCTGAACTAATTTGGCTTTGATTATGTCAAAATTTAAATCGAAAATATCAGCGACATCTATTAGCTCATTTCCCAGTCTACATTCTACATAACAGAATTGAACACGAATTATCGTTGTGAAATCTTGTGCTTATATAATGATGATATTTTGTGCTTATATAATGACTGTCGACACTAATTATTTAGGTACCCACTTATAGTGGTATTAATTGAATTTTCAGCATTATAATTTAGTTTGTAATTCATTAATTCAATTATTTTAAATCCCCCTTTTTACATACCTACCTACTTTTAAACACAACACCTAATTGTTCGATTGGAAATAATTTGAGGTCATGCGCTTATATCAAAAGCTCTGCCGCTGTTAACTAATGATGCATTTACGTCGACTTAGATGTATACGATATAACATTATCATCCCTCTTACTTTCATTTTAATACGATTTATGTAATCTCCGATTCCTCAAACCCGGATATTGCATACATAAACCTGCAATCTGTGCCCACCAGTTCAATAAATCTAGAATTGCACATTTGTAACGCCATTGGATCAGGGGAAAGGTTAATTACTTTAATCGATTGCACTAAAAGTGAGTGTATTGCAGAAGTGAATTACGATTATCATTGTAATGTGAAGTATAATAAATGAGATTTATTATGCAGGTGCATTCAATACTGCACTAGACATCGTGCCTACTCAGCAGGGCAAATTGGTATATTTTATTATGCAGGTCCATTCAATACTTCACTCAGGTACTTGTAGACATTGTGCCTACTCAGCAGTGCAGATTGGTATATTTTGAATATCGGGGATGTTCTTGATATGGTATATATACCAATCAATGTTGCAATAAAGCGGGTCAATAAGGCTCTCTTTTACAACGATGGTAATAATTCGATAAGATAAATTTAAAACAAAAATTAATAATAATTTTGGGACACACGAATATCGGACAAGAAATGGAAAATGCATAAGTTGTTATCCTACTAGTAAATCAAGTATGCATAAATCACGTTTGATCTGGACCATGCAACCAAGTGTGTAATAAATTCTAAACAAATTGGCCGAATAAATAAATAATAATAATTAATATATTAATATGTTTAGAAAAGAGATTGATATTTTAGTTATCAATAAACATTAATTTATTATATATCAATAACTAACCAACCATCACGCCGTTTCCCCGCAGGGGTAGGCAGAGAGGACGGACCGCCAAATAACTCGGTCTTGGCACACACTCCATACTTCATTACATCAAATGTTAACTGTACATCGTACAGTTAACATTTTATGGTAGCGATTTTATTGATATAGGAAGATATTTTTATTTTAATATTATTTTGAAACTGTATTTTCCAATATGGCACGCGAAAAACTTTACCTAAATTATGTATCCTCCAGTGGTTTACCATTATTTTATTTGTTTGTTAACGTTATTTCTTACACCAACCTGCGGCCCAAAGAATGTTTTGGATTTTGGTAGGTCACACTAACATAATATTTTGTGAAATTAGAACTTTGTTGTGATTAGACCTCTCGATCCCCACTACAGGACTCTCGGACCGGATCGAGAGAGCGAGCCCCTCCCCCAGGATGCGAATTATTCGCAATCTTCGCTGCGTGGCCCACCAAACGGTTAGGGTTAGTCACCCACGATTTATGCACTACTGATAAACAACTATTTACCATACATTCATTGTTGTTTATCAGTTGTGTAAAATTTAAAACACGTTTATTACTAAGGCCGCTAGAAAATAATTATTATTCGTCGAAGATCGGCAAAGCGATTTCCCTAATGAAAAGCAGCTTCCGGAGCTCTCAGCGATAACCAAAATTAAATAGGGGTTTTCCTTTTTTGGTTTTATTTTATTTCCGCCTCGACCCATCTTGATATCTGCCGCCCAGAAATGGGGGCGGGTGGTTCCGTGTCCCGTATTCAAATAAAAGTGGCAATTTATAACGTTTTCCCATCGGTGGCGGGTTGGCGGGGGCGGAATGGAATTGGTTGCGGTTGGGAAATGTAGTAGTTGAGTATCACGACTCCTACTCAGAGTAATACGCATGAAATAAAATATTTTTGTTATTGTATAAAAACGTATAGTTTAAATCATTCTTAAGTTACAGAACCAATTTTTCGTGACGTTTTAATTTTTTATAGAAACTCGTTAAAAAAATTAAATTAACATGTTCTTTAATTTATCTAAAGTCAACCCTTTTGCTTTAATACACCAAAGTACTTACTCATATTCAAAAATTGGAAAACAAAATAAGACACCGTATTATTTGTTCTGTAAGAAAACATAGTGTTCAAACGGTTCCATGATAAATCAACACATCGACAATTCAACATACCTTTAAAAAGTGATATAAAGTCATTAGAATCGATGAAAAAAAAAATTAAACCTAACCTAACCTACTTAACCCAGTTAATAAAGTTTTTGTTTCATCACTTTCCATGACTTTATATAACTTTTTAAAGATGTGATGAATTATATCATTTTGATGATTTATCCGGTCACCGTTCAAACTCGGGTGAAGCCGGGAAGGACCTGCTGGTAATACCTATTCAAATTTTGTATTCTTTAATTTACATAAAGTGTAAATAAACGAAATCAAAACATTCTTTTCTTCTTGCTCTAAAAGCAGTTAGTAGTGTCATTCATAAACTGCTGAAAGGGTAGTGAGTGTTTAGTGTATTATTTTATATCAACGGTTGGCACGACTTCCCCCCTTAATTTTACTTATGGCAGTCAGTGGATCCGATCGCCCCGTAACCATTTTCGAACAACAATTGACTTGACACTAAATCAAGCTCATCGGGTAGTTTACGCAGATTGGGTTTTCACTGATGTCTCCCTGCGTCTACTGTTCAATTTGTTTGTTTATATTTTATTTATTCCTGTGTAGTCCATAGTATAGTAGATCATCTACATAGGTAGGTATCTACAGCCTATAAGTAACTAACAATATAGGTAAACACTAAATCTAAACCATAAACTAAAGGAAATAAGACTAAAGGTTAGTAAAAAGAGTTATCTAGAGAGGATTTTTTCGTTTTTAACTAATTAATTAGATAAAAAAACAAACAATCAAATAAACAATTAGATAACGTTAATTAAGTGTTAATCTCAAGTGACCTACCAGGTAAGTATTGTACTGTATATTTTCTCCATAAATAGTTAAGTAATAACATAGATCACTGTAGAAATGTATTGTAAGTTTGTACAGCGCCCTTGAGGTGTTTTTGCACAAAAACGGCGCTATACAAGTCATCCAAGTATTATTATTTATTATTATTACATTCCTCTAAATAAACCCGTCCGATCTTTTCTTTGAAATGAGTGAGATTTTTGTAGTTCAGATTGCAATTGTTAATAATAATATTATTTTGATTCATTTTATAACCATAGAAGAGATCAATTTAAAAAAAGATTACGGGTAAATGTTAGTTTTCTCATAATCAACTTCGCAGGCTCCTCGTACGGACAATGTTCCTGTTTATATCTTGATGTTATAAATATATATTTTTTATTTAGGCAATTGAGATCGGTTGACTTTTGGCAGTAAGTTTTGGTGGTCTATCGGCGATTTGCCAACCTCGATAATAATCGATTGCGATTTAGTCAATAAGCCATTGCGTGGCTGCGTTAAATTATGCAGTTAGTTTACTAATCCAGTCGTCCAACTGACTAGATTAGGAAAACGTGGACTTACCTACGCATTACGCACGCACGACTATTGGCTTTGCCTCTACGATTATTTTATAAACAAAACGATTAATAAGGCATCACATCACTTGGCGATACACGTGTCCCCTTGCCTCTGCCTCTGCCCTCTGCCTCTCGTCTCCCACGCAGTTTCCTGTAACCATACAGATACCAGGGACACAGCGCGGCTAGCAGAGAAGTTTGTTGTTTTGACCGAGCCGAGGCATCAATTTCGCGGAAGATTCCTCGCTGTTTACGATGACAACCCGATGACGCGGATGGTTCCATTGAGCCCAAATCGGCGAGGAATGTTTTCGTAGAACACGCGTGTTGTCAATGTTTGTCACACGTCTCGATACCATCGAATGCGAAATGAAGAAACGGGCTTATTCACAACAAGGGGCATATCTATCCTTGCTTCTAAGTTGTATTATTTTAGATCGTGTCGGTCTTTGTGTCACGGTGGTGTACGCTGATTTCCGTTAGCTAGAGCTTAGATGGTAAGTGTTGGTGCTACGTGCCGGGGGCCACGTACTTTGGGGTGCGCCGAATTCTCTGCCATTAAACCTATAAACTATCACCAAAGGACCAATAAGTTAGGCATGAAATCAATTTGTACGTTAACTACATATCAACGTCTCTTAAATCTTATTCACATTTATTTTATTTGTTTCAATCCAATTATGACTTATTATTGTTAAGAATACCTATATTATGTTTTATTATTGTTAAGAATAACTTCAGTATAAATATTAGTCCAGTAATCATGTACACCAGACCTTGCGCCAGATCCGCTAGTTCTGATTTTTTGGTGTGTTGTTTATCACGTTAGCCCAATGAATAATCCAAGTTTCCGACCTGGAGCGCCGAACGCAACAATATCAACAATACAAAAAACCTCGAAATTTTCTACCTTTCTTCAGTTTTTGCCGATTTTAACCCCGAAGGACTAGATTTCTATTATGTCATATGTTTTTAAAGTAGACTAAATTTGCTACAATTTGATCTTAGAACCGTTTCTGTAGACCAAATAGTTTCCAAAATACACATCACCCCCCCCCACCCCTTTCAGGCGATAAGGTTTCTGGGTATTGATTCTCCAATCCAGAACCCTTGAACATCGAGTAGGTCGAACCACTCGTTGTTCGAGTGGAATGACTTGGTCGAGAATCGAGGCCCTGTTAACTGTTCTTTGGTAGCGTTTTAATTCATTAGTTTTGTGGTCTATATATTAGGTCGGTTATTACTGTCGAGATAACGTTTTTCCGCGGTACAACACCACATAATAATAAATTATGCTGTTTATTACTACATTCAATTTCGCATTCGACGCTCATAGAGTTATTATCGCAATATGTAGGTACTATTTTAGTTAACGCCCCTGAATAATATGTGTGTTGTTATTTGGCGATGTTTGGATTACACAGCATCCGGTGACGCCTACCGATGCTATTACATATGAGAATGAACCACGCACCATAACAGCTAGAGAAACAGCCACCAGACCTGCACTGAGTGCTGAACACATTTATATCTCGAAATTGGATGACTTTTTATTAAAGTTTTCAATTCGTTCCTTGTTCTGGGACCCTCGAATATATATTTTAAATTGAAGTTAATTTTTTAATTTTATTTTATTTCTGAATCCAGGTTATTCACTCTCTATCCTCACAACATTCCCCAACAAGTCATATGCCTCAAAATAACCTACTCAGATATTTGCTCCAATATAATGCTCGAACATTTGGCTTTTCATATATCTGTAAATTTATTTGTTATGTTCAGGTTCCGGTTCAAGATGTTAGCCGTGTTGGATACTATCTTTTATCCCACTAGAGTTTACATGATCGTGGCACCTACCACGAGCTGTCAAATCGGAATAATCAATATTATGGTACCTACAGACATGAATAAAGTTTAAAAAATGAATAATCATTGAGATGGTGACATTTTATTTGCTCTAATTGTATTCCTTAATGATATTTAAAAAAAATTTACTTAATATTTTATTTTATAATAAGGTAGGTAGGTATTTAAGTACGTTCTTACAAATTTTATGATTTCAGAGGGAGTTTTTGTTTTGATTATTAAAGAGAAAATTCTTTTTAATCTTTTAGAAAATACTTTTTCGGACGCTCGGTCTTCTGTTCACAGAACTACTAGTTACTCATAATCTGAATTATTAATTTTATCTAGCTTAAACACAAGATTAAATGCGAGTCGTTGAAAGCCGAAATAAATTTAATTTGTGTATATCGATTATTTAATTGTTGCTAGAATACAGAAACTGTGTTACTTTTTATACCTATACTATTGAAAGTAATGCTTGTGGATAATCCATGTGAAAAACGTGTAACTTTTTATCGTTGAAGATTATTATTATGGAGAATCTTGCGCAACCAACTATCTTAAGGTTCCTTGGCAACCTCTGCCAAGTGTCATTTGTTCACATATCCAGTAACTTTAATCTGAAAAATATTTCGGGGAAAAGATTTTTAGCATCGTAATAATAAAATATGTTGTTTCGCTTTATAAAATTTGCGCCTTGGCTCTGTTCTGGATATTGGAAAACTGACACAAATGAAGATGCCCCACTGTTCGGAGTCAAGATTTTGGCATCCACCTCTGGTTTGAAACCCTTTATATATCTGGAAATTGGTGTTTTATAGATTTCCCAATCTTCCCATTTTCATTTTCTACATGAGAACAGATGCTTTACCTAAACAGCTCGACTGAGGCATATTTTTTTAATTTCTCAAAATGTGGGTCTTTCCTTCCCTTAAAACCACCACACAACATCCCCAAAGATCACTTACGACATTTATCTCAATGCCTGCTCCACGGACTCAATATAAAAAAATAGCAATAATTTGATTATATAAATTGTAAAGTACGTTTCATGTATAGTATACAGTGCAACATCCACACTCACACCTAGGATACGGGCAAACCTCCTCATTGTAAAGTACGTATCATGTATAGTATACAGCGCAATATCCACACCCACGCCTAGGATACGGGCAAACCTCCTCATTGTAAAGTACGTATCATGTATAGTATACCGCGCAACATCCACACCCACGCCTAGGATACGGGCAAACCTCCTCATTGTAAAGTACGTATCATGTATAGTATACCGCGCAACATCCACACCCACGCCTAGGATACGGGCAAACCTCCTCATTGTAAAGTACGTATCGTGTATAGTATACCGCGCAACATCCACACCCACGCCTAGGATACGGGCAAACCTCCTCATTGTAAAGTACGTATCATGTATAGTATACCGCGCAACATCCTCACCTACGCCTAGGATACGGGCAAACCTCCTCATTGTAAAGTACGTATCGTGTATAGTATACCGCGCAACATCCACACCCACGCCTAGGATACGGGCAAACCTCCTCATTGTAAAGTACGTATCATGTATAGTATACCGCGCAACATCCACACCCACGCCTAGGATACGGGCAAACCTCCTCATTGTAAAGTACGTATCGTGTATAGTATACCGCGCAACATCCACACCCACGCCTAGGATACGGGCAAACCTCCTCATTGTAAAGTACGTATCATGTATAGTATACCGCGCAACATCCTCACCTACGCCTAGGATACGGGCAAACCTCCTCATTGTAAAGTACGTATCGTGTATAGTATACCGCGCAACATCCACACCCACGCCTAGGATACGGGCAAACCTCCTCATTGTAAAGTACGTATCATGTTTAGTATACAGCGCAACATCCACACCCACACCTACGAGACGGGCAAAGCTCCTCATTGTAACAGTCTTCCCGTGTGGAGTTGTTTGAATATAATTTAAAAATTCTAAACAGTTTCCATATTAGTGGCAACTTCTAGGACAATTTGGCGTCAATGTAACGCAAATAAGTTGGTGAATTCGTCCATGCAACTGCGGCAGGTTATATACCTATTTGGTAAAGTGAATGCCACAGACAAGAGACACCATGACCGGTGTAATGAATCGTGACTCACACTATTGTTCGGCCGAAGGAGTTGGGCCGGAGAATGTTGCATATAATTTAATGCAACATGTTTTATGAGCCAGACTTTGACAACAATGAATTTGGTGGCATGTTAACAGTTTTTAAACACGTCTATTCGTAATTGGACGAACTAGATTTTTTCATGAGTTATTTTAATTCAATATTGAAATATGCAAAGTTGTGTGAGCTTTACAAGATTGATGCGATGTGGTTCTGCACCCTGCCCCCCTATGGGGTCTTTTTATGCCCTCAGCACACAGTAGACTGACAGTAGTAGAGTATTCTTGTCTACTTACGGCATAATCAGATACGGCCTTATAAAAGTCGTTCTATCTCTTGTATAAATGTGAGATATATAATTTAAGCAGTATTGCAAAGTGTCAACACCACCATTTGTATTTGTATTTATACGTTAACAATACAGGCACTTCAAGATAATTGTAATACGAGTATATTCCAAAAAGTCATCGATCGCCATTGCTTGCATGTTCGCGTAAGATTTGTGATTTTTTTATGAATTATTTTTAAGCAAATAAAAAAAAGTGAAGTGACAATTTTTTTTTAATACGTTTGTGTAATTTTACATAGGTTTTTTAGTTTCCTTTGTATTATTAAATTCTGAAAGAGTTTTTCATCTGCTTTCATAACAATATTTCATTTTGGAATATGTTAAAAAATAGCGAATCTATTTGAAAATTAATCTCAACCGGGAATATTTCTAAATAAATCATGAATCTGACACAGTAAGTTGACGATAAAATCGCTACCAAGAAGTTGAATAGGTTTATAATATAGCAGTAAATAAGTACTAGCTATGTATACCCCGGGCGAAATAATGTGGCATAGGTGACAAGGGTGGCATCAGATTATACTGTATGTCACAATAATGACGACAGTAAAAAAAAACGCAAAATTACTACGCAAGTGTACGATTTTTTGTAGGCATCCACTATTCGATTCAATATTCAAAGCACAGTTCGTGTTCGGATCTATAACAAAGAATGCAGTGAAAATAGACTGAGATCATTGATTGATACAGCTCGATGATCACGATAATGTTAAAAAACAATTTGACCGGAGGAATTCTTTATGGATTTGGCAGGAATGCGGAGAAAGTAGACCGGATGTAATGGAAATGCGGCCTCGGGCCGTATGCCGGACGCAGACTGTGGCTGTGGGGGAGGAACAGAACACTCTAAGGTTCAATACTAAGCCGAAGAGTACTAGGACCGAATAATATAATTTAGATTCTTTTATATTATATCTAAGACGTGAAACAAACATGGTGATCAAAAAATCTAGGTCGCACATGTCATAGAAAGCAACAGTGGATGTTGACCAATATTAAAGGCGAAATCTTTGCAAATCAACTTTAGGAATGTCGTCAATTCGCAGATATTCTAATTTCATTGATTCTTGCTCTAGCTCATTTTCTGTTATTCATTGTAGAGGCCTGATTCATATCAAAACAAAACTCACGCGTAATACTTTGCTTTAAATTTCGACATCAAAATAAACTCACGTACTGATTCAAATCTGATATTATTTTCTAATAAATTTGATTTATACATTTAGGCTTAGATATTATATATTCATCCCTTCTTGGTAGGAATTAATATTTTTATTGAAGCAACTTATCTTTAACTTTTAAAGGTTATATCCATCAATGTAATATGTCGTATATTATTTTCTTAAATAATAATATGTTCGTTTGTAAACGCACATTTACGCACTAATTTCCCTACCGTTGAAGGGTTCATCAATGACTCGGTGATGAATCCCCCCCCCCCTCTAACGTCACCATCACTCCTATGCAGTACTCCGCCGGATTATGAACCCGTGACCACCGGAGCTTAGGAAAAATACCGTTCGTTCAATTTCCCAACTCTTTTTGAATAATTATAACGACTGTGTAATCTGATGTATTCTTGATTTTAATACAAGACGTTCGTCTGGTGCTCTCGGCATTCCGACTCAATGGGATTTAGATTACACGCCTCAAATTTAATTATTGTAGGGTATAAATACGTTTTTATTCATATGCCTAGTAGTACGTGGACCGTCATTAGTTGATCTTTTCGTTTAAGTAATATACATATTTAAAAAAAATCTTATTTTAAAATTTGTCGACAATTTTTTTCACGTATATTTTATCATAAGTCTTAGTACCTATTCACTTGATTGAAAGAAGTCTCTCATTATTTACATAGATGTAGGTAGTTTCCGGCCGAAACTAAATTTTCAGCTGAAACCGGAATCAATACTTATTTAGATAAGTTTAAAACATATACCCAGAAATTAGGCGTTTTTATTTATTTAATAAACTTGTAAGAGACACTCTTTTTTGCCCAAAACTGGATACTGAATACTTTACCTATAACATTATTTTCTTAGTAAGTATGTACACATTCACATTGTAATAGGATTTTTTTTTCTAAATTCGCATGTTATTCTACAACCTTCAATAATTTCCACTTCCCGCAAAATTCGTCTTAAAATGCAACCTCAAAAGAGTTAACTAAAGTTTATCCTTTTTTATTCTAACTTTCAGACAATGGACACTTGAGGATATTGACTTGAATTTAAACTCTACATAATCACGATACATTCGTGAACAAATAATACAATACAATAACAGGTTCTCATTTCCCTGAATAAAAAACCCACACACGAAGATTTGAATGATTAATTTGTGCGCAAGAATTGTTTATCAAGATTATTTCTGTTTCAAAATATTATGATGTGCTATTTCGGTATAGCATTCAATGCAATAATCGTTTTGTTTCATAACTTATTGATGTTAATTAGCAAAAGACCTACTTAATTAAGATGTCCTAACTACTTTTTTCGGTAATCATATCGTTAAATCCGAGAAAGTTGGTGACGAAAATTTCTGCTCGTTTTTCAAGTAACAGTAGCTTATTATTTAACTTTTTAACCCCGGAACCAGTGGCGGCTCGTGACATTTGAGTGTGCTAATATTGTTAGAAACGACATTCTTGGTTTATTTTTTCAACAACACGTTTTTTTGTTGTTGATGATTTTAGCAACCAAAAATAGAAACAAATGTATGTAAATCATTTTAGACTGCACAGCATCAATAAATTTCCTTTTAACTATTGAATGCAGTCACGGTGGGGGAATTTCCTGGAGATTTAGGCAACAGATCATCAGGAAAAACGTCTCATCCTAGATGGCTACGTGTGCTAACCGAATTCTTTATGTTTCAACGGAAGCTCCTTCAGAAAATCTTACGTTGTTATTTTACACTCCCATTAGGTTCAGCATTAAAATTCAACTCACTTGTAAAGATTGAGCATTAGGGTGGTTACAAGGTATAAGGTGAAAAAATATTTTCGTCCTAATGCCGGCCTGACCCCCCTAATATTTGCCATTTGTCTAGAAAATAAGATTTGGAAAGTTTTAGCTCAATTGGATAATGTTAACCCGTGCCTCATCGAGATTAAATATGAAAAAACGATTTTTTGCAAAAAAAAATACTTAATTTAATCACTTTTGACCAATTTTTGTTTCCTTTGAACATTATACATTATTAAACAATATAATAAACAACATCATATTTAATAAAATAATATAATATATAATAAAACATAAAACAAACATTTTTTTCAACTTTATAAATGTTTTTAGGAATTGCAAGTTAATGGTTATTATCTGGTTTATAGTTATATCCCTTGAAAGGTATTTTCAGCAGTTGAGTGGGGGGCAGTTGAGAAAATCCAAGCAATGTGTTTTGATACCACTGCGGTAAATACTGGTCGCTTCAACGGAACCTGCGTTTTGTGGGAGCAATTATTAGAGAAAAATCTTCTTTATTTAGCATGTCACCACCATATTTTAGAAATTATTCTCAAATCAGTTTTTGATTTACAAATGGGCACAACTACTGGACCCCACTCAAATATTTTTTTAAACTTTCAGACTGGGTGGTCAAAGCTAGACAAGACAAAATACAAAACTGCTATTGAAGATAAAAATATTAGACGTAAAATAAAGAATTCAGATGAAATATAACAATTAAAAAACCAACAGCCAAGGGATGATTACAAAGAATTAATTCAACTTTCGTTAGTTGTGTTAGGACGTACTCCCCCAATAGATACTTTTTTCAAAGTTCCTGGTGCCATTCATCACGCTAGATGGATGGCAAAGGACATTTATTGTATCAAAATATATCTTTTCAGGGATCAATTTACATTAACAAATTTAGAAAAAAAAGCTATCACTGACATTTGTTTATTTTTAATAAACATTTATGTAAAAGCGTGGTTTAACGCCTCCAAACCCACTTTGGCCCCCAACCAAGACCTACAATTTTTAAAATCTCTTGTAAAATATAGAGAAATCGATAAAGAACTTGCAGATAAGGCACTGTCTAAAATGATAAATCATCTGTGGTACCTCAATTCGGAGCAAGTCGCATTTTCTTTCTTCGATTAAAATTTAGAAAAAAGTGTCAAAACAAGCATGGCTGTAAAAAGTCTACAATTAATTCCAATTGAAGAACAAACATGTGAAAGCAAAACTCAGTCTCCATCAAGTGAATAATTTATTGGACAAAGATATCGATTTTTTTGTTTCTCATCAAACCGTAAATTTTTTCAAAAGTTTTGAAATTGATATAGAATTTTTAAATACGGTTCCTGATATATGGTGTGAAAATGCACATTATTTAAAAGCAAAAAAAATAGTGAACGGTTTCAAGGTTGTCAATGACACAGCTGAAAGAGGAGTAAAATTAATCCAAGACTTCAATTCCTGTTTGACAAAAGACGAAGAACAACGACAGTTTCTGTTACAAGTTGTATCGGAATGTCGAAATTTTTTTCCTGACTCTTCAAAAGCCACGTTATCTAAGCCATTACCACCTTAATCTGATAATTAATTGTAAATGTAAATAATAATAAGAATAACTTCTTTCTTTCATAATGCTTTCTTTTGTATATTTTAAATAATAAAACTTTGAACATTATTTCTTCTTGTTTTTTATACCTTTTTGCATTTCTTTTCTCGTAAATCCATCATTTTCAATTTGGTTTGTGCTGTATTTACTTTGAAAACAGTTTTAACTACACCCTTTTTTATGTACCAATTGAGGAAATAAATAAAGCAAAATCTGGACAGCACATGTAATTAAATCTTGCAATATTGTTAGGTATTTTATAAAAAAAAAATTATTTTATAGAAACTTAAACTTCAACCTTGATGAGGCACGGGTTAACCTTATCCAATTGAGCTGAAACTTCACCAATCTCATTTTTTAGCCAATTGGTAGCTTTTAGGGGGGTCAGCACAAAAAAATTCCAACATTGATTTTTTGTAACCACCCTATTGAGCAGTCCCCCCTGGTAGTTAATCTCGGCGTATATAGCGCTAGATTCTTGTCAGCTGAACAAAAAACTAAATAATTGATTCTGTCATCAAAAGAAACAGCTACTTCGCACACCCCGATAATTTGTTACTTTACGTTCTACGCCAAGGAGCTTAGCGTAGAATATCCGAGAATTCGCTGCGCGTCGTGTTCTGTATCGTGTGTGTCGTATGCAGTAAGAAATCAAATGAAGCCAGGTTGCTGTTCTAACTTTAAAACGTTCATCACTATATCCCAATACTGAATAATATATCTGATGATAATGACTAAATTATTTTTGTAGCACGGGTAAATTGCCTATTGTATGTTTGCAATGTCATACCCAAGCAGTGAAGACTGTGACCCTCGAGTACTTTATGTATAAAGTCTGCAAGAGTCGGGAAAAATACTGCATTTTGCTGCTATTTGGGTACACAATGCTTTGAGAGTATTTGGGTTCAAATCATTTATATTTTTTATTCATAAATCAATTTATTCCCTGTGTTATGTGTATTATTTAAAAAATAGTGCATTTCAAATGGCTTACCAAACTCGTTTTTAAGATTGAACAAGGGTGGGTTTTTCTCTATTACTGGAAATTTAAATGTCAATCCAAAGGTAAAAGATAATGATATTACAAAAAAATAACTTTTTTATATCTCCATTTAACACCCATTTACTGGATTTTCTTTCTCATACAGTCGTGACCCACCCTATTGTTAGTATTGGCACTACCAGTGGATAATAAGTTTCTTTAGATACAACCTAACCTAACCATAGTTTGATGATATTAGTTTATTAGTTCTTCTATAATTTCCAATATTCCTCTTTGTTTTCTGCCCGTTTCATAATGGCCGAGACATTCAGAGAATAATAATTGTACAATAAAAGATATAAATTTGTTTTAGACCACTTGAATTTTAATTGCACTCTACCGGTTTCGGAAGCACCCTTCCTTCGTCAGGAGAATATTAAAACGAGAAATATTAAAGAAATTACGAGAATATTAAACGTTTTAAGGAAGAAGGAAGGGTGCTTCCGAAACCGGTAGAGTGCAATTAAAATTAAAGAGGTCTAAAACGAATTTATATCTTTTATTGTAAATTATGCCGAGTCACAAAGTAAATGCTTATTACAAATATATAATAATAATTGTCGCTCAACGTTACATTTCCATAAAGTACACAATACCGCAAAGCAAACCTTAATATATCCGAGTGTTTGCCTTCGTCCGTGCCTGGACACTAGAAAGCCGGAGCTTCGGGGATATCATTAGTGCGCTATTTGCCATGGATATAGGGATGACGGGGTGACGGGTGGCTAGTGTACACTGTGTCCCGACTGAGACATGTAGCAGGATGGCGCCCAATCACGGCTCTGTCAATACCATTATGTCACCAATATCATCGTACTGTTGTTGTTCACTTAGAGTCATCTGCACAGTAAACCGTGGCGAGGCGTGGTACTTATTGGGAAATTCAAGCGTGAATTATTTTACATATAATGCTTGTCGAAAAAGACTCTGAAACGCTTCAAAATGTAGCAAATTCATAAATAAAAGGTAGGTGTTATATTCAATTATTTGTTATAATATAAATACCTATCCACACAACACATTTTAACCATCAATCCGTCGGCTGATCGCAACATGTATTTTATATTCCTGTTCTACTGAATATTTATCTGGTCCAAAAAAACAACTTCGTAGCAATCTCGTATCTCTTCCACATCAGACCATACCTTGGTATATTTCTGTAAGCATTCAATAGTATTCATTCATACGTTCTACGGATATTCCATACGTAGATACCTAAAATATATGGTAATAAATTTAGTTGCTATTTTGCTGTCAACACTACTTGCAGATAAGATCGCGCCGATATTTATTGTTCAGACATTTTAACAGCCGATAATGTGAATATTATTCAAATTGTCGGCCAGAGTACCTACCTGCTTTCTACCTTCGTGACATGCAAGCAATCCATCGAGGAAACGTGCTGCGGCTGGGTTTAATGCACGGGACTGAAAATGCACTCTATTATGCATATCATAAATAAAACATATTTCTTTGGCGGCCACCTAAAATGTTTGCTACATCCAACCCTATAGATCCCGATCCTGTTTATAAAACTCTAGCTAATAAATTATTTTGGAAAGCTCTTCGTGGGTTTTAGGAAAATTATTTTAATATAAGCATTATTAGTTATTTGAGGATTTGCCTCCCAGCATTACTCGCTAATTTTATTTAGAATTCTGTAACCTAAATACATATTTGACTTAAAATGTATTTCTTGCGGGTGTTTTTTTTAAGAATACTTTGTATTTTTTCATTTATATTTCTTCCGGCAATTAGCTGCCAGTCGACGGCCGCCAGTTCCGGGGCAACCGGGGCAACCGGGGAAACCTTTCCTTGGTACTGCCACAAAACTGGCTCATGACCGCTGTGTTTTAGTTACAACTGGAAATATGACTATCATTATTTTACGTTATTGTTGAAATTTATCTGTGTTGTTTGTATTGTTGTTTACAGTTTTTTTTGTTGTTGTTCCGGGCTGGTATTCCGATACCCTCTCTTTAATTTTAATTATGCGTAACTGAAAGTATGGCTCACGTTCAATTACTCTGTGTAACTTATGCTCGTCTTGACTCAAGAAATGTGAGGCAGGCGGATGAGTTGTTTCCAACTCCACAGGAGGCCACGAGGAAAATAATAATAATATAATATACACGGTTCTTAAAGAATTATAGCTGTTCAACTCGAATCGTAGAATCGACGATGGAACCATGTGACATGTCAACCGTGTACATATGTTGGGCGCGCGTTTGGCGTGTTTCCCGATTATGCATCGGTGCCGAAGGAATCAATGACGCTAATTCCTCGCAGCATCTTTTTTATTTTAATACCGGTAAAAGAAGGACAGCATACCTACCTGACGCCTGTGCTTAAAGATTGCAAACCGCTTGTTAAGATAGGGAAATCTATCAAACGGACCACCCGTTTCTGCACAGAGTGGATTTTAACAATTAATTCATTTTCAAGTTCTGTGACAGTTCTACTCAAGTCCTGTTATTATATCATTATGGGCGAGTTGAACTTTTTTTGTTTCAACTTAAATAATAACAGAACTTTAGCAAACATGAAAATTAATTTTTAATTTTAAAAGAACAGTAATAATTGGATTATTTTTACAATGCCGTTTTTGTGAAAAATCACCTCAAGGGCGCTATACAATTTATTGTTATTTATATTGTTTCTAGACTGATGAAAACATACTTACCTGGAATGTTACTTTAGACTTTAGATAAACACTCTTTTAATAGAAAGTTTAAGCTTCAAGAAGATACTATTTTGCACGCACTTATATTAAAAGTACTGGACATTACATGATTTTGCATTTGCTCTTTTAGAGACCCCCTCCATTACTATTGACATTAAACTTTATTACAAGATTACTGGCAAAAATAGAGTTGATATTTTTATTTTTGTAATTTTGCCCAACAGATTATTCACCTAATTACAGTACAATCTTCTCATTCTGACACTCTTAACATCTGGGAAGATGGTTAATTCTATTTAAAGGGGAATTAAATACGTCTACTGTTTCAGTAATTTCATTTAAAACCATTCCTCGTGTCATGCTATGTTGTGCTAGAACATCTTTTCTGCCTTGTGACATCTTAAACAAGTCGTGGCGACAACTATGGTGGCAGTTTTTTTTAAGACTGGAGAATTTAGGACTCTTTAGGACTGGAGAATTTTTATGAAATGACCTTAAAAAGCTTACAAATTCGTAGTTGTTTACATTTTTTCGCGGTCTGTAAAGGTGAAAGGTTTTATGAATATGTCTGTCTGAAAAGGTGAGTTTTAAGTTTAGCTTTGAATTCTGTCGAGTCTGTGATCGTTCTTAAATCATATGGCAGTCCATTCCAGGCTTTAGGTCCTAACACCCCGAAAGTGTCTATATCCATTTATTTCATTCGAAGTTCTGCCCCACTTTTCAACTTTTTTTTTTACATAGTTTTCAACGGGACCAAACTTAGTCAATTAATTAATTTTAAGTGACCCACCAAACATGTAATTCTTGATTGAAATACTAGTACGTATTGAATTATTTGGCGAGTTGGGAATAAGCCGACGTAGCTTAGTGGTTAAGAGCTTCTGACCGGCAATCAGAAGGTACGGGTGCAATTCCCGTCGGCGGCATTTATTTTCAATTTGTATGGATAATTTCAGGCGAGTAATTATTTGTTAAAATAGCAACAATTTATTAACAATGATAGCAATAAAAAAATCAAAAATCAAAAACAAAAAATGAAAATTATATCAAATATCCGTTTCATTATTTAGCAGTTGTCCAGTTATTGGTGCCTGTCGGAATTGGGTATAACAGAAAATCCAACTAATCTGCTTTGCCAATGTACACCTACGGTGGTCTAAAATAATATTACGTAGCGGACGTGTTATCGTTGTTATTATGTAAAAAAAATGTGCGGATAACACTATCTTTGTTCGAAAACCATTTAACATACATTTGTACGCATCCAGAATCGCCCATTCATGCGATGTGTGAACAAGGGAATCTTCACAAATCTTCAACACCATGGTTGTGTAAAGATTGGGACAGTCAAGGCGGGCCAACCCCACTCTACGAGGGCGACGGCCAAGTGCCGCCGCGTACCCAGACTGCTCACTGCTCAGGGTAATGTTGCGCTGTGCCGCCACCCGACAGGCGCGCCCAACTATCTCACCCAGAGTCTGCAGTGGCTAATACTTCATTACGGTGTGGCGTGTTTCTTGTGGCACCACTTTGCGGAACTATTTTGTATTTTAAAAAAAACTATTTTTTTAAAACTCATTACCATTTACTTTAAATTTTACGGGGTCAGGACTATTTTAACAGGCGTGAATATCACGTACCTACCAATATTACACTCCCTGAATAACGCACGGACAAAAGACACATGTACAAAATTACACTTGGACGATATTAGATATGGAGATAATCACCTATAACCACTTAAATTATTCCTACCGGAATTACAAACTTGAAAAATTTGTTTTTTTTAACCCTTTCTTCACATCACTTTTGTTTCCTCCATACCATGCCATATTTTATGCTTGATAACACCTTAGATAATTATTTAATTTTTGGTGCATAATTTTTTTTTGCTTAAAAATTTAGATACTTTCTAAATTGATTTTTATTATTTTAAGCCCTCAGTGAATTATTTTTAATTAGTGAGAAAAACAACTATCATTCAAACAATTGTTTAATCAGTGTTTGATACATAAATATAAAGATAACATCAAAATAATCATAGTCCAAGCAAAACAGCCGAAACGGAATTTTTCCTTTTGTTTACGGTATTTGTCGGTGGAATAAGGATTGCAACCTAGCAGAAAAAATAGACGCCAAGAGGAATATACTTTACAACCGATACGCAAAATACGGTGTCATTTGTTTCACAAGATGAAGAAATATGAATTATTTTCTTTTTCCCTGAGGAAGAACCCTGGTATCGAAGGGGTTAATAAGTTTTTAGAGTTTGCTAAATGAATTTCATAATGGGAAAAAAAAACAGGATAGGTATTTTTGATGAATTCCGGTCCGTGTAATTCTCTTCATTTCATCCATGTGTAATATGGGCAGTGTGATATTGATACGTGAAATTCACGCCTGTGTAATATAGTTATATGGGACAAACCGACTTGCACGGAGCGCGGGAGGCGGCTTGACCGTCCCACTTTGATTTGTCGATAAATGAATCTGACAGTATACAGGCAATTCGCATTGTAATATCACCATTCGGTCCTCGAAAATAAAATCTGCTTAGGAATCACTAATCCTTTTTTATAATAGCGCGCAAATTGGCAAATGCTGGTTGCGTAAAAACTTAACTATATATCCCAAATCGGGTAAAATAAAGTTCGGGCTTGTTTCCAAAATTCACAAAAGTAAGTAAGCAAGTAAGACACTTTTACAAATGTGTTATAATTTACCCACCTCACCCAAGTTTAGCGTCGATAAGCCAGGCGATTCTTTTAAGGAAAAGCATTCAGATCCTGCGCTGAAAAGTCCCACCATGAACAGCGCTGCAAACCTTTGCCTTGCTTTAGCGAACTTTGCTTTTCTGCGCATGGTCAGGTTTTTTCAATGTGCGCTCTTCGGTAGTCAAAAGTGCTAGATATTCAAAGCATTCTCGAACACTCCTGGTGTCAAAAACATGGTGGTTTGCCTCCAGCTCGTCGAAATGATGCCCATATTTGTCGTTAGGACAAGTCTATTATTAATTTGGGTGTGAATGATAGATATACCTAATATTGACGAGTTATTTTATTTGCGTTGCAAGTCCTCTCGACGAACGTACGATTTTAGTTTTCAAACTATTAGTAAACCATCTTTATGTGGGGACTGAAAAACATCTTAAAAAACTCCCCGTTTCAAACATCGTCAACTGATTATTATCAAAGTCATAATAATTATGTACGGTAGACGATACTTAAATAATATTCTACCTTTCGTTGATAACAACAATTTATAGGATTGATCTTCAATCGCCTTTGAAGTTCTCTGTAAACAACTGCTTTGGAATAGGGGTGCTAGCTAGGGTTTGCAAACCCCGCGCCCTTTTAAAATTCCACGGAATTAAATTGAAATAATAATACATTTTTTATTATTTGGTATCAATTATCTGTGATTCTAATTTAGCATATAAGAGACATTAAAAAGGTAACGTAGTATGTAAGTCATTTAAGACAACTTTTCGTAACAATCGTCTTTGGAACTAGTAATATTATTAAAAAAAAAAAACAGAAAATGTAGCATATTAAGTATTTGAAAAAAAACTTTTATAAAAAATATAAAGACATAACTTTCACCGACAGGAGTCTCTACAGTTATTTGAGATCATTTTTGGCGGTAGTAATATTATTGAAAAATACATTGAAAACGTAACGTAATAAATATTTTAAAACATTAAAAACACAGACTATGCCGGTCACCCATATGGGAACGAAAAGTTGTGCAGAAAAGCCCCAAAGCGGAAAACACGCTCTCTGCTTCCGCACAAATTTGTAGGACTATCATCACAGAAAGCTTTTGGTGTAAATTCAGTATTTTTTCAATTCCGTACATGAAAATCCCGCAAATCCGCGGGACCAAGATACAGTGCCATTCCTAATTATTGACACATTAATTAGATGTTTATGTCAACGTAGTGATCATTTAAGTGTGTAATTAAAGAATATATATATTTTTTATTCACGCTATGAAGGCTTTTACATGTATACAATGTTTAAGGTAAGCTGATCAAGCGTACAATAAAGAGTGTATATTGCATAACATATTAGGCCGAATACGGACAATATAAGCATGTACAATACAAGTTATCGTTGAGAGTTGTTGTACATTCAAGTAATAGTTGTTCAATAAATAAATATAATAATAAGAGTACAAGATAGGTATTTAAGGTACTATGAAAGTAGTAGCGGAACAATATTTAGTAACGATCTTGATATTAGTAAAATAAATATGAAATGTTTATTTTTAGGTATGTCAGTATTTAGAAAACCTTTATAATGCCATATTGGGTATTATACAGAACATATATTAACAGTATTGTAAGAATTAACAAGAACGGTTTGTTGTAAATCAAATTTGTAATCAACAAACATTTATTATGAAACATAGAAAAAAGAATGTTGTAAATCATTTAGATTTTTAATGTGGTCACTGAGTGGTGGCGGTAAACATCGATTGAACTATACTTATTACCTGTGTATAATCTGTGCAGCCTCTGAATTGGCGAAATAATTATTAGCAGACTTTGGAAAATTATAGAGAGCAGTCCGTCTTGTCTTACGCGTGGGTATACGCAAAATAATAAGTCTCGTTAAATCCATGGCGTCTGATCTGCCATTCGCTATTTTGAAAAAAAAACGCTATTTTGACTAACTAAATCAGTCATCTTGCGCCTTGATGATAAGTCGGTCAAGTTTAGTAAGTCCATTAAAAAGGTGTAATTCAGAAATTTATGCTGCACTCTCTCAATTTTAAGTGGGTGAATCTTATACAATGGAGTCCACACTGTCGAATTATACTGTAAATTTCTTCTCACCAACCCAGTGAATAGTAATTTAATTGAATGAATTAATTTTAAATCTTTCACTGTCCTCAAAATAAACCCCAAAAATTTCATGGCCTTGTTCGTTATTTCATTTATATGAGGAGCAAAAGTTAATTTACTGCCAAGGTCTTTGATTTGCTCGACTTTTTTTTAGAATAATCTTATTTATGGTATATTGATACATGAAAGGATTTTTGATGCGGCCAAAAGTTAACGTTTGACATTTTTCAATATTTGGGAATAGTTCATTATGGGCGCACCACTCTTGTAACCTCGCAAGATTTAATTGTAATAGATAACAATCATTAAGATTAGTAATAGTTTTCTAAATTTTAAGATCATCGTCAGTATAATCAGTATATTCACCTCCTTCTTTGATAGTCTCACGCATCGCAATATACAAATAAGTACCAATGTATCACAGTCTCCAACGTCATCTCTAGATTCTAGATAGTGTTTACATTACATTTGTAGCAGGAAAAGTTCCAGGAATACGCATATTTATAGGCCGGTGCGCAATCAATACCTCGTTGTTGCTTTGTTGCTTTCCTGCTTCCTACTTCGGTAAATGATAAATGGTAAATGCCACGCATTCCTGGCTCTGTCTGTCATTATTTCATCATCGCGAAATGATATATCCGTCGTTTCATTAAAATGGAAACTAAATAAAATAGATATAAAAAACGAGAAATGTTATTGTAGACTGATGATTTCGACGTTATTTTTATATGTGGAAATGTTTTTTGATGACTGGCGTTTATTTTCATGGTGGTTTTTAATTGCACTTCTGTGAATTTCGCCTCACACCTCCACGTTCGTTTTTATTAAATATCCTTTTTCTTAACACGTACGTTTAGTGAGATATTTTCACTTTTTTAATGGCCCATTTGTAACAGACAATAAACATATTAATTACTTGAAAAATTACAGTCCTGAATATAATATAATTTTATTCATTGATTCTTCTTCAATGGCGCTACAGCCCATTTCGAGCCGTGGCCTCCTTTAACATGAGCCTCCACCGCCCTCTGTCCTCGGCCGTCGTCTTCCAATGTGCAACATAAAGTAGTCCTCTGGCATCTTTCCTGACATCGTCCTCCCATCTCAGCCTAGGTCTGCCCGCCTTTCGTTTGCCTCCCGGGTGTTCTGTTAGAACCTTCTTTGGTACACGTGTGCTTGGCATTCGGTGCACATGTCCGGCCCATCTTAGTCTTTGGAGCCGTAAATGAGTAGAGAGATTCATTGATTCTATATTATATATATTTATTTCAAATTACTCGATCCGTTTTAAAATTTTCATTCGTAATGTCAATTACGTAAATGGGACTGTTTGATACGGCAGGACAAATATTTTACCTTTAAATGTAAAAATACGATTTTCTTTTATGGCCCCGTAGTAAGCGTTCAAAGTTGGTTTTAAAGGGAGATATAAAAATACGAATGTTAGAGGGAGCGAGCTTATATAAAAAAAAACAATTGAGCGAAAATGGTGAAAAATATTTAATAAAACACGACTCTTTTGAAATAGAGTAAAAATCTTTCGAAAAATGCTTTAGATTCATTTAAAGATACACTGTGAATTTTTCCAAGCCTATAACATATTAAATAACAGAACAAAACGTGTTATAATAATTTTCGTAGCTTACTTTGCGTTTTTTTTTTCTATCGAGTGAATTTCGTATAATTAACGTTTCGGCTTAACAAATGTAAAGATATTATCTTCAAAATAACTTGTTTAACTTAAAAACTTAAAGAGTTAAAGGGAAACTTGTTATAAATTGGGAATGCGGGGGCTTAAAGTTACACTATTTTTATAATTGGAGCATTACCTACATGGCGCTGTGTCTGTTGTCCTGTATTATCCTGTAAGATGTACTAAAGATATAGTGTATATATTATAATAAGTAGACAGTAGACGAGCACCGAGCACCAAGGAGAAAACCTGCAGTCTTCCGCCGTATATGCAGCACCTCAATATTAACCTAACCTACACAATAATAATAGTTTAAATCAAAAATCAATTTTATTAAAGACCTTAAAAGAAAATTATTAAGACAAATTTTAATGAAAGTTATATTACAAAACCTTTGCTGTACCTGCGTGGAATGCGTCGGATTCCCAACCAGGCGTCGCGAGTTAAAACCACTGCCAGCTAAATCCTCCATCATTGCACAAGCAACACTTTCCCCTTACATAGTATAATTCATAAATTAAAACTTTGAACTGATATATATCAGGTACCTACTTTAAAAATAGTATTTAAGTTATATAAAGCTGAAGGTGATCCAACACATCACGAACGCAGGTATCAACTGAGCCGAAGTTTCTATAGTCCATTAATGACCGAATTGGCCGAAAGCGACATTTCGGTCGGTCACTAAAACAAGGACGGGTTATTACACTGTGCACCGGGAGTATCCAATCCGGAAAGAACGAGTGACCGACCAATTGGATTAACATTCCCACACGAGCATGGCCTCCCGCCGAGCCGGGATTCATTGCGAGGGTGTCTCCGCCTTTCACGTATTATTATTTACTCCGATGGTCGATAGTATATTTCCCATTCCAAATTCACATCGCCATTTGCCAATTCACCCCTTGTTTACCCCCATTTCACTTTCTTACGAACCCTCCGACTCGGTTCTTCGTCAATTTGAAAATCTAAGGAAGTATTTACAGCGAGTTTACTCTGCAGCTTGATCAAATTTACGGAATTCATTTTACTTTCATATTTGATGGCTTTCTGAAAATATAAGCTGTTTTGGTACCGTTTATTTTTGTCTTAAGCTCTGGAATAGAAATACATTTTCCATTTATCGAATATTTGTTTGTTTCTTATAATTTATTTTAATGTCTATTTTTTTGGAAATTTAAAAGCCAGTAATTCCACATTCTCTACGATAAACAAACTGTAGTTAGTATTGTGACTAATAAATGGATTTTTATATAATAATAGCGCAGACCCGTGAAAAATCGCGGGTAAATTAAAATAAGTAAATATATTTTTAGTAAGTATTTAAAAAATACAAATGGTTTCCTTGTGTTATGTTATTTTTAAAACTACTATCACTGAGCAACAAAGGTTTATAATAATAACCAAATGGAAATACCCAATGAAATTTCTGTGCTTTTGGTATTTTGTCTTTTCGGCATTTTTTATGAAATACTGCGCGAATCAGGGATAGCCTGAATTTTCGACAAATCAGTTCCAATTTTGAAAATATAAATTAAAATAATTTCCTTTAAAAATGTTATATTGTACGTAGGTGCTTCAAGCGAACTCTGCCAAATTGAAAATGACACATAAATTCGAAGCAAATACGAATTCTAGAGTTCATTGAACCGGAGTTACAGACCGATTCACAGATGGAGTCACAGCCAAAATTAATGTTTTAATAATGTGAAAGAACTGTTTTTCTATAAACTAAAACAGTAACATTTTGCACAAGCACAAAGCGTTGTTTTTAAAGTTTAAATAATATTTGGTTTTTGAGGTCGTTTTATTTCTGCTTATGACCGTGGTTTAACTAATTTTGATTTGATTACCTAATTCAAAATTTAATATCGATCGAGGCATGGATACCTAATATAAACAAGATGAGATATGAACATTATTCGTATGAAATATAAATTGCATCAAACGCATAACTTTCATTAGCTCTGCCGCTTTGATAGTTCGATCTTACGCGGAGAAAAAGGAGTAAGGCTAATTTATCGGTGATTCGATTAAAACGGAATTGCAGGTTGTTTCCTGATAAACTTTTAGTAAATTCCTAATATATCGGGACATTATGTGTTCATTATGATTACTTGCTTTGATTATGACTAACGACGAAATGCGAAAATATTAGAATTTTTATGAACACGGGTTCCGATGTCGTGATAATATATTCGTGTTTTACAAATAGTTCATCAGGAAACCTATTAATTTATTCGTTAAGGACCTACACTCCTGTTTTAACCGGGTTACCAATAATTTAAAGAGATTCTTAATAAATCGGTAATATTATTTTTTCTCCGTGTAACTCGGTGCCTGTTGGAATGCTTTTATATTATACCTCCATTCGTTTCTGTTGTGAATCGAGACACGTTTATTGTTTGTAATATTTTTTAAATGTTGTTAATTATTTTTACGAAACATCAGTCCATCATTCCTTTGTGTAATAATGACGTGTTTGTTGTGTTGTGTGTTTGCAGTTTGCCAAAGTCTGGACATCCGCAACGGCCCCGAGATGTTCGATCTGCTATCGGGATGCCGCGTGGTGGAGGGCTTCCTGCAGATCCTGTTGTTCGACCGCTTAAACGAGACGGCCTTCACCAACCTAAGCTTCCCCGAGCTGCGCGAGATCACCGGCTACCTGATGATGTACCGAGTCAACGGCCTCAAGACCCTCTCCACGCTCTTCCCAAATCTGGCCGTCATCCGCGGACACAAACTCTTCAACAACTACGCTTTCATCTTGTACGAGATGGTTGATATGGAGGTAAGAATTCGTTTATTCTTTTGCAACTAATATATAGCATCACACTCATTACATCATCTCGTATGTTCGTAGTATTCTGGAATATGCATCTCAGGTGTTCATATAATAACCCGGGTTATGCGCTACGAAGAAATAGAATTGAAAGCGTCCAAAATAGGTATCTTAACTTCCGCTCTTTTCGATCTCATATTAGCAATGAAGACTCTGCAAAGTTCTTCAATATACAGACATTAACTTGCCGCAAATATATAGCAGATTCGGTAATGTTATTAAAAATATATAGTAGATTCGGTAATGTTATTTAAAATATATAGCCGATTCGGTAATGTTATTAAAAATATATAGTAGATTCGGTAATGTTATTTAAAATATATAGCAGATTCGGTGATGTTATTTAAAATCGCACATAACTTAGTTGATAGTCCTGATCTTCTTCAACGCCTAACACTCCATATTCCAAATAGCAACAGCAGACAGTCGCTTACTTTTCATCTCCCTCTTTGCAAGACCAATTCCAAACAGAACTCCTTTATCAACAGATCCACAAGTTTATTTAACTCAAATTATTATTACCACTTTTGACATTTTTAACTCGATTACATAAAACGAAAATTCATCACACAACATGACTCAAACTAGATCATTCAATCTACCTTCCCTTCTACTCTCATCCTTCGTCCCTTTATCCTAATTCTATGTTCCCCCTCCCCACCCACTTTCATATTTACTTTAACTAAAAAAACACCTTTATCATTCATTATCATCAGTGGAAAGTTCCTAATTGACATGTTACTATTTTTTATTATTATAGGTATGTGATGTATGTATTATATGTATAAGACTTGCTGCCAACTTTTCGAAAAACTAAATAAAAATATTTTTTTTTAACAAATTCCGAACAGAAATTCCCTGCGTGTGTGATCTAAACCGATTTGAAAGGAAGCTGATGTCGCCACTTTAGATAAGACCTCTCTACATAGACAAGACAAAAGACAAGCTGGCATGTGACAGCTTTGTTGGTCTACCTATTTTGTTAAATAAAAAAAACATTGATTCTCTTTTTCACGAAATAAATTCAATATTTGAAAAGTTTTGAAAAACATTATCCTTTGTTTGTGCTCACCAGTCACCATGATCATGGACGAACCATCGTTATTTGGCTTTAGCTTTAATGTAGAACTGACATTACTCTTAAAATTCTTGAAGCATGGATGTTAAATAATTTGAGCTATTTCTGTCTTGCTATCTATCCTTTCTACGCATTATTGTTTATTATCGACCCCAGCACAAAAGTAGTAAATAACTAGCCAACTTCTGGCTGACTCTTACGTTATAGGATGAGTTAATCCCTAAAGACTCTGACATTTTGCAATGTACTTCTGAAAAGTGAACTGTCAGAATGCAGATTGCGCGGAAAATATGTTCGCATTACTTTTGATTCCATATAAATTCGCTGCTTTTTTTAACGTATTTCAAAAAAATATACCGTTTTTGAAGGAAGATGAAAGACGTTCAGATTTTAGTACTAAAAATCGACATGTGAAATTAAAAATATTAAAATTCTTAACGCAAACATAGATAAAGTTTATTATAAAAGTTATTGTCACTTCACTGTTTTTCGTTTTACATGAAACATATATTTTTAAAATTTGCTAACCTCTTCAAATATATATTCCAATGCCAAATGTTGTTTCATAGAATTATTTAAAAAAATTGGGAGCGCCTGTGGAAAATTTTTTAATGCAAATTGATAGCGCGGTATTCTCTCTTTCTAATAACACTGTTTAAATCATATATCTCACCGTAATGCAATATGAGATTGTCTAAGAAAGACTTTACGGATGTTTGTCGTCTGTGAAGAATATCTCCCAAAAGTGTCCAAGGGGGGTTAACACAGTTGCGATATATATTACAAGAAGCCGATCCCTTACAGTAAATAGAGGTAGGTCGAAGAATAAAATAATGACTTGTTCTCGTGTCGATGTTTTTGTGCCTCTACCCTACCGGAGACTGAGCGCCACCGTCTTTTTGTTTGGGGAGCCGCTACCAACAAAGAACTCATATAACTAATATCCCATCATTCTCGAAAGTTCTTCGGCTAGAGTGTTCTTCACTTCCAGCACTTGGTTTTCCTTTAATTTTACCTCCAATTACTATTACTTCAAGTAGGTACTTTGGATATTGCATAATTAGGGGGTGTTGTTGCTGAACAGAATTGCTCATGACCATCATAGTGTAACATGGAGGTCTTTGTGATTCTGCATACAACAGTTCTCATTATTAGCGGGATGTTGTTGTGGAACAGAATTGCTCATGACCATGACAGTGTACCATGGAGGTCTTTGTGATTCTGCATACAACAGTTCTCATTATTAATGGGGGATGTTGTTGTGGAACAGAATTGCTCATGACCATCATAGTGTAACATGGAGGTCTTTGTGATTCTGCATACAACAGTTCTCATTATTAGCGGGATGTTGTTGTGGAACAGAATTGCTCATGACCATGACAGTGTACCATGGAGGTCTTTGTGATTCTGCATAAAACAGTTCTCATTATATTCATTGTTACTTGCATAGCTTATGTTTTTTCTAAGTATTTTGTCATACACGTTTCGTATGCAATATAAATAAAACGTAACATTAAAATTCATTTTCAATATTGCAATGATATTTAAGATTTTGACTAATTTGTCGCAGTCTCACTAGAAGGCCTGGCGTAGCCGTATTCATACATTGAGAAAAATGATTAAAAAGTGAGCATGAATATATATCGAGAACACGTGATCTTTTCCTAGTAAATATTTCATGGCGGAATTCGACAATATCAGTATGTCAATATCATCACAATATCACGACACCTATTTCGCCGTCCTCACAAAACACTCGCTTTTAACTGATACTTTGTTGGGAACTCTGCCAATTTATTTGTTAAAAGCCTGCAGTCCCGTTTTTAACAGGAAAACCAAATTTTTAAAAAAAATTACTGTATTTTATTATATCAGTAAATTTTCTCCGTATGGTGAGTATCCATAGTGGATAATAACATGCGTCTGTAATGTTGTTTACGAATGGCATACTCGCGATATTGCCTTGGATGCCTTTCTCTGTATGATCTCATTTGCGATCTTAGGTCATTCCTCCTTTTGCAGCAGCCAGTAGCCAGAAACTATTTGATCCTTATTCCGAGCCTATTCTGTTGCTGGGTCCGCTCTAATTTATTTATTTATTTATTTATTTAAACGCCCATTGGGCTTTTACATACATTGTTATTAGTGTTATTACATTAACTATGTGACATTTAAAAGTTTACGTACATATATAAATAAAATAGTTATTATATCTGTAGTACATAAATGTTTTACAAATAATACAGAATACCATTATGGAGAACAGTTCTTTTTTTTTATTTTTTTTTTTTTTACTTAGAAAAATAAATGGATTGAAATTAATCAGCATTTATAGGGACTTAAAATCATATTCGAATTGTTATTTAAATTACAATATTAATTTGTAAAGTTAAAACATATATATTAAAGTTAAAAGTCATAAAAGAAAAGAGTGAAAAAACAGAAGCTAAAAAATGGGTTTTTCACTATGGAGTGGAGAAGTCATACATTTCAGCAAAGTGTTTATGTAGATTTCGTTTAAGTACTGCTACGGAATCTCTAAATATATCAACAACATTACCAAATTTATTACCAAATTTTTGTATTCGATTTAACGATATGTGCGCTTGATAATTAGATTTGAAATTGTCACAGAAAAAGGTGGAATTTTGTCTCGTATTTTTGGAAGGTACAAATAATTTTATTGTGGCAAGAATTTCAGGGCTGTCGATTCTATAATTAATAATTTTATTTAGTAGAACAAGGTCGGAGATAATTCGCCTATCTGACAGCGTAATCAAATTTAGTTGATGCATGAGTTGGATATAATTTATATTTTGGATTGGATTATTCAGTTTAAAGTTAATAAATCTTAAAAATTTGTGTTGTATCTTTTCAATATTGTTGGAATGTACTTTATAAAACGGGGACCAAATAGGCGAATTATACTCTACTTGACTTCTTACTAAAGATGTGTACAGTGTGTTCAAACATTCTAGTGACTTGAAGTCACATGCGGTTCTACATATAAAACCAAGCATTTTTAGGGCTTTATTTGTGATTTCATTTATATGCGGATTGAATGTTAACTGTTCATCAAATATAACACCCAAGTCCCTGATTTGAGTGACAGCTGTTAATTTTACATTGTTAAGCGAATATTCATAAATTGTATGATTTCGTATTTTACAAAAACGAATGACCTGACATTTTTTAATATTAAGAAACAGAGAGTTGATGATGCACCAACGATATAGTTTATTTAAATTAAGTTGCAAAGTATAACAATCGTCTAAACTGCGTATTGTTTTATATATTTTCAAATCATCTGCGAAAAGAAGAACTTCTACATCTTTAAATATGCTAACAATATCATTAATAAATAACAAAAAAAGAATTGGTCCCAGGTGAGACCCCTGAGGGACCCCACTTGTGGCTTCGAAAATGTAAGATTCCACAGATTTTATTTTGACACATAGCTCTCTTTTACTAAGATAGCTATCAATCCAACTTAACAGATTACCCTTGATACCCAACATACTTAATTTTTGTACAAGGATATGTCGCCTAACTTTGTCAAAAGCTTTGGAAAAATCAGTATATATTGAATCCACTTGATGCTTCAAGGCAAGAGAATCAGTTATGTAATTTTCATATATGATCAAGTTACTTAGGGTGGATTTACCTGTGATAAAGCCATGCTGGTTGGGTACAATAATATTATTAATTTGTTTACATATTACATCTAGGACTAACGATTCAAATAGTTTGGGAATAGCGGATAATATACATATTGGTCTGTAGTTTGATACATCGCTTTTATCTCCCTTTTTATGAATAGGCGTAAGATAGCTTTTTTTCCACTGTTTTGGAAAACACCCTGACGACAAAGACTTATTAAATAGTAAAAATAATGGATAAGTCAAACTGCGAACACAAGATTTTAAATATATTGGAGGGAAACCATCCGGTCCAGCGGATTTATTAGTATCTAATGCTTTTATAGCCTTTTCTATAGCGTTTATTTCAATAAAACAATGGTTTAGGTTGAGTGATTCTTCAAGTGATATATCATTTGGGATTTCATTATCAGTAATATTATCATCATAAACACTTTTGAATGAATCTGCAAAAAGATTGACAATGCCTTCGGTATTATCCGCACAATTGTTATTCAGATACATAATATTTGGTAAACTACAATCGTTTTTACGCTGAGCATTAGAAAAGTTCCACAATTTTTTAACATTATCATGAACCTCCATTTCTATTAAACTAATATAATCATTATAACATTTTTTAGACAATTCTTTGCACTGCTTTCTTATGTTAGTAAACATTATATAATCATCGACGTTTCTAGATTGCTTATATATTCGGTGAGTTTGTTTTTTAGTATAAATCAATTCTTTTAATTCTTTTGAAAACCATGTAGGGTAAAGGGATGCAATAAAATTAACTTTTGGAACATGACGTTCTTTTGAAGTGTTTAGGATTGAATAAAATGAGTAACGATCCGAACATAAGCCAGTAACCAGCCGCCTTCGCCGCTTTGACCACCTATAAATATTCATTCAGTCATTTTATTTTATGGATGGAAAGTAGCCATTACTACGGAATGTGGATTCGAAGTTCGGACGTGTATTCAGTAGGTATTGATGGCCGCTCTTTGTCCAAGTGGCCACTGCCCACTGCCCACTGCCAACTGCCCAATGCCCAGGCTATCTGCCCGTCAGCTAGTTCTGCTATCGGAGCAAGAGACAACTCGATGAGCAGCGCTTTTATAGGTCAATATTTCTTACGTCATCCAATCTAACATTTTATAATATGTTTTTTATAGTGATTTAATTTTTGTGGTATTACGCCATGTTGCGCTACCTCCCTCTCTAGCCAACATTTCGGACAGCATTACAATGTCCATCATCAGGGCAGATTTGTAAATTAATTTTATGGTGCAATAACTTAATGTTAAAGATGTGAAACAGAAAAGACAGAAAAAGATTCTGTCGCATCTTGGAATTGAACCCAGGACCTCTTACTTGCTGGAAAAGCATTCTGACCACTAAGCTAATTCGACTATCGGGTAGAATCTTGCGTAAAGATAGCAGCCAAAAAATATACGATTATAAGAAAATTATGAAAATGTTGGTAGCTCTCGGTCGATATTGATATAGTCGAATTAGCTCAGTGGTCAGAGCACTTCCCCGGTAAGGAAAAGGACCTGGGTTCAATTCCTAGATGCGACTGAATCTTTTTCTGTTTCGCATCTGTCGTTTATATTCAGAATCGTTAACTTTTTGCACTCCTAATTTGTTTTTTAATTACCTACTACCAACTCCTTAATTAATTTACAAAAAAGGGATAAAAAGTGGCCTCAATAATAAGTTAAGGGGACGGTATCAAATCTCGACTTCAGTACAGTTAGGTATTATTGCTACTTGTAAATGAATCGGTCGGCCGCTGCGGTTTCAAAACCACCACCTGCGTCTTTTGAGTAGATAGGGGGATGATTGACACGGTTTTGATAAAATACGAAATAAAAATACACGTGCTTTATAAAATTTAGATTTATTTACTAAATAATGGATACAACTTGACAGAATAAAAATCATACTAGCAAAATAATGGATATACAGTCACATCTTTTACGCCCTGGACCTTTTTTGACGTCTCAGTTTTTTACTCAAAGTCACATAGAATCTAATCGTGTTTTGACTTGGAAAAGATTTTTGGTTCATAAATTTGATTGTATGGTTTGTGTAATGACAATAACTGTTTTTTTTTTTAAATATAATATTACCAGAAAGCAATGGGTGTGAAAAAAGGGAAAACGTAAAATTAAGTTACGACAAATATTTTTTGATTATATATTTAGTGCGATAGAAATGGAAAAAAAATATTTGTAAATCATGAATGTAATTTGAAAATTTATTTCAATGTTTTTTTCGTACTCGGGAAAGAATATATTTTACAATATTAACTTAGATATGCAAAAAAGTAGAATGAAGTACATAAACTAAGAAAAAAACACAGTCTAAGATAGATAGATATAAAGAAGTTGATAAAAATTGATATAAAATTATCTAAATGTCTTGGTTAAAAATACTTTTTTCGTGTTTTTAGCATAATATCCTCGAAAAGTGCCAAAACTTTGGCCTTCTTTGTGGTTAAGGCTATTAAAAAAGTTTTTTGTACATTGTATAAAATACACTATAATTCTTACTATGCATGTTACCGGTAATATAT
The DNA here is from genome assembly GCA_026573805.1 of Hesperophylax magnus. NCBI lineage: Eukaryota > Metazoa > Arthropoda > Insecta > Trichoptera > Limnephilidae > Hesperophylax > Hesperophylax magnus. The sequence continues at coordinate 17,832,378 of JAIUSX010000049.1, forward strand.
TATTTTATATTTATTATCTCTCTCTCTCTCATATATATATTTATATATATATTTTTAAATAATTTATTTATAATACTACTACCCGGAATTAGCCATCAACGAAATTCAGTGCATTTATCAATGGATCTGATAGACATTAGGTAAGTTTTTAGATTTTCACGGCCAAAAGCATTTTTGTTGTTTGTTTTTGGGGTGTTATGCCGTGTTGCGCTAACTCCTTCTTTAGCCGACGTTTCGGACAGCGTTGCAGTGTCCACCATCAGGGCAGATCCGGTAGATCACATCTTCGGATCTACCGGATCTGCCCTGATGATGGACACTGCAACGCTGTCCGAAACGTCGGCTAAAGAAGGAGTTAGCGCAACACGGCATAACACCCCAAAAACAAACAACAAAAACTGATAGACATTGTTCCCAATCTTAGCGACAGTTTGAAAGGAATCGGTAGAATCGTTGAAAGCACCTTCACACTAGTCTCGCAAAGTCCATCTCCAAGCTCCGTAATCCAGATTTTGCACCAAATCGGCAGAAAACTCAAGAAATTCAAGCTGGATGCTGAAGTTATGACGTTAGATCCGAGTTCAATGCACATCCAAACTCCTTAATCCCGATTTTGAACCAAATCAGTAGAAAACTCGAAAAATTCAAAATGGATGCCAACATTATGTTTTTTGACCTTAGATCCGAGTTCAATGCACATCCAAACTCCCAAATCCCGATTTTGAACTAAATCGGCAGAGAACTGAAGAAATCCAAGATGGATGCTGAAATTATGCATTTTGACATTAGATCCGAGTTCAATGCACATCTAAACTCCCTAATCCCGATTTTGAACTAAATCGGTAGAGAACTGAAGAAATCCAAGATGGATGCTGAAATTATGCATTTTGACATTAGATCCGAGTACAGTGCACATCCAAACTCCCTAATCCCGATTTTGAACTAAATCGGTAGAGAACTGGAGAAATTTATGATTGATGCCGAAATAATGCATTTTGAAATTAGATCCGAGTTCAAGCCACCACTTACTCCGTTTTACCGACTTCGATAGAAGTCGGTAAAAATTTGTAGAAAACGTGTCCATCGGAATGATGTATTTTGACAAACCTTATTCTTCTTTTCCTCCAGTGGAGCGGTCTCTTTCGGCGCTGTACGCGCGAGTCCCTTTATTATTTCCCATTTATGTGCCCCTTTATTATTTACGCATTGGTACCTGAAAAAGGTAAAAAAAAGTTGAGATGTAAAACAAGTTTCAAATTATATATTACAAAATAAATAATATTTAATTTCCACTTACCCCTTGGCTATAGCACCAATCTCCTCTGGATTCCTATTAGAAATTTGAAAGTTGGCCGAGGACTGCAGAATAAACAAAATAAGCGTGCTCTCACTTCCGAATTCACCTCGAGACTGACAGTGACGTCAGTGACTAGCGGTGTTCCGTCAAGCCATGGACAATGATTTCATCCATAGGATTTTGTATGACGGAAAATAATTGAAATATTCGCGAAGTTTAATTGAATCACAACAAAAATCCATATATGTTAAAGTGTTTTTTATTTACTTAAAATGACCTGTATCATATTTACTTTGAGATGACCGATGGATTTTAAAAAAAAATCTCTCTGATAGGAGCTATTCTGCTTCCAGCGAAGGCATTTTTGAAGTTTTACGTAAAGTTGCAATGTGTATTTCATATAGAATAAAAGAGTTTACGATAAAAAAAGTTAATTCACTGGTAACATAAGACATTTTTCTAACTACCCCTTTAGAATTTTTAGATAAATTATTAGTAGTATTCCTTTTACTAGGTAAATACAAAGTGATGTTTAGCGCTATTTATGATACTTCCCCCTTAAACAAAAATTTTTAAAATATGTAATTTTTATTACTCTTTCTTTACATAGAGTACAAAAAACATAGAAATATATAAAATTAACAACTTAATATGCCCTTATTCACTTAAACTTTTTCAGTGTGTGGTATTTCTTGGATGGAGGACAGTAAAAACAAATGTAAATACACAAACAGAACAAAATATTATGTGATAACAAGTGAATAGGTATAAGAATCCTTTGTTATGTGTTGGGAGAAATCCCTCAGCGCTTCCTATTGTTACGCAGGTAGACAGGCAAGTACCTACCTACGTACATGCGTCGCAACCAAATAACTGCGCAGTGCATTTACAAGGTTAAAAATAATACGATTTTAAAAATTATCTAAAAGGCGAAACTTGACGAGATATATGTATTTTGCGTATTCGGAATATTCAGAATGAGATATAAAGGGTTTAAAAGAAAAAAAAATACATTTGATAATTTAAATTATTTTTCGAAATTGTGTTACTATAATGTCGAGTATGACTCGACATAGGAGTTGGTGTAAGAAATATAATGTCGAGCCACACTCGACAAAGGAGTGGTAAGGGTTAATATTGTCTTCGATGATGTCATATTATTGACTTATGATACATTTCGGGACCTTTTAGGAATAAAGTCATTGAAAATCTCACACCGATATTAGACATTTATTTTTATTCTCTAATTATCTCCTACCGTTCAGTGTCCCATCATTTCTGATAAACAGACAGCCTCCCGTATTCTCGATGGTGTGTTGATAATCCCCACAATTTAATATAATTATAATTACATTTTGATCCTGTCAACTTGTTACTGTTTGTTACCAGTGAGTTTTGAGTAGAGAGTAGTGACTAGAGTTTAGTAGTTGTGACGGGGCATATAAGGCCCCGCCGTCCCCGCCCTCCTCCCCCTCCTCCCCCTCCCCGCCCTCCGCCTGATTTTAATGTTATACTCTGTTGTTTACAGTCTATTTCTGATTGCCCCCTCTTCCCCTCCCCCTCCCCTTCCCTGCCGAGCCCACAGCCGCCTCGGCCTAGCAGGGCTTCCACATCGGCTGGACAAGAGTATAATATATATATATATATAAAGCTACTCAGGCCTCGGACATATTCTTTAGAAGGTCGGAATATTTCCGCTTCGCAATTAAATCCGAATAAATGGAATATTTTTGAACGAATCCGAAAACTGTTTTTGCAGCAGGGGTAGGCAGAGAGAACGGACCGCCGAACAACTCGGTCTTGGCACACACTCCTTGCCTCATTCACATTCATACATCGTCTCATACATACTCTTCTATTATTCTGACTCTTGACATGGCCCGACTCAAGTATCTGATTCACTTGGTCGTGCCATGTCTTCCTCGGGCGTCCCGGACTTCTGCTACCATTCATATTTGAATCGTATATTCTTCTTACACTCCTTTCTTCGCTCATTCGCTCCACATGCCCAAACCATCTAAGCGTCCCTTTCTTGATCTTACTTATTACGCTTACATCAAGCCTTGCACTCTTTATTATTAAAAATAAACATATACATTTTTAAATTAATTAATATTTATATTTTGAATGATGAGATAAAAAAAATTAAATGTTTCATTTACGTTTTTTGTAAGTAAAATTACTGAAAACGAAAAAATATATAAAAGCGCACATATTTTATTACACAAATGTATAACAAACTTTGATATCACCTCACTTTTTTGACGGCTCAAAAATAAGTTAAGTTAATTTAACCAGATTTCACGCAGGACTAACGCACAGACAACGGAAATAGTATGTTTGATGATTTTTTCAAAACACACTTCGTGGGCTTCACTTTGTACTACGTTTTATTAGGCTTGTTTGTTGAATCTATTTTCATCGCCAGGTTCGATTTTGTAAATACTCAACATCATTTATTCAAAGATTGGTTTGCTGTTATTATAATATTGATTATCAATTGCCTCTTGTTTTTATACTGAAATATAAAATAACGGAATTTGTGCAGCTTTGAAGGTCTTTATTTTAGAATTGTCTTGTAAAGATGTGCTAATCAACGGGTTTAGTTTTAGAACTGTCTTGCGAATATGTGCTATCAGCAGGTTTAATTTTTGAACTGTCTGGCAAATATGTGGTAATCAACAAGTTTAGCCTAACATCTTTCTTTGTGAGCTTCTTTTACTAACCTTCTGGTTCTCCTCCACGGGCCTGTAGCTAATCTCTGTATGCGGCTCATATTGGAAATAGTGACTTTTGGTAACATAGTTTTTAAATTTACCTCCTACCCTGTATAGTAGAAAGTTTGATTGAATACATACCTCATTTAGGATTCACAGAAGGTAGTGTCTTAGGTAAATGTTTAGCCGTGCCCGACCACGGTATGGCAGCCCTGCCTCTCGGCGCGTCCGCAGTTCACACACTTGTCCGTTGTTGTGAAACCGGTCGACCGAATTAATGACGGAATGCGCGCCCATTCCTCACGGTACTAAACACTAAAGCGGCAATCTGTCAACATTCAACCATCGCTTTGCATCAATTTGGAGGAGCTTTACTACCATTAACTTGGTCCATTAACGGAGCTCCTCGCGGTGTCGATACTATAATCATTAAGTATCAGAACGCGTAGGGCGGGTGCGGGGCGGGGCGGTGAGCTGGGAAGACAACGCGAAACATTAAATCTTACAAAATGTTAATAATATTCCTTCAACTTCACTGAATGAAGTCCTCTGGTACCCGCCAGGCTAAAACGTACATCGAGGATAGGCACATGGTTATTTATCAATAGTAGACTCTTATAAATAGATAGCTGTGTTCTGAATTTCAGGAGTTTCCCCTATTCGCCATAGGTGTTATTAAGTAGGCATGGCAGCTCTAAAAATACACAAAAACAACCTTGTTAATGGGGAGCAATTGCTAATCTCTGTAATATTTTGTGTTTTATTTTGGCTTTACAGGAACGTCTTCGCGATATCAATTTGACGGACTAGGTTTCAGGTTTCATTTAAATGATGGGCTCGTCCTTATTCATAGAGTATTTTGTGAAAATTATCTTATTGTGACGTTTTTACTAAATCTAGGTATCTATACGAATTAACCGCGAACATAATCTTCAGTGTCTAGACGACATTTTTTTTCGTTTTAACCTTGGTATCAAAACTTCGTCTGCCTTTGGCGGATTTGGCGAAAACAACACAATCATTGGCGACGCATGCTTTATACCCTCTGACATTAGTCACTAATAACTCTCTCCTCGTTCCCTCGATAACACCGGCGTGCTTATGTTGTTATCTCGTTCATTTCTCGACTGCTGCCAGGGTGCATAAAATTCACGATAAATCCATATCTGTTTGCATTTGTACCCAAACCACTTAAAAATCTAATACCTACTAGTAGTCCCATGTGTAAATTTGGTCAATAAAAATTATAACCTGTAATTTTAAAGTTTCTTCGAATAATCTTTAAATGATGAATGTGTTCAGTAGCTTATTGAGTGATTTAAACTCATCTACAGAACGCCGTTTGACGGAAGATTGATTAAGATCCAAAATCTCAAAATTCCCTTTTAGATGACATTACGGTTTGATCTTGTATGAATCATTCATGCGGTCTTCAGACTCGGAGCTTTCGAGAATGTTCAGTGTTCCGTATGTGTTAACGATATTACAAAGAATAAAGTGAATGTCTTTTCAGGAAATCGGGCTCTATTCCCTAACGGACATCACCAGAGGCTCGGTGAGGATTGAGAAGAATTTTAAGATGTGCTACGTCAGCACTGTCGAATGGGACGTCATAGCCGCTAACGGGAAGGAAGCCCACTACATCAAGGTTTGTATTTTAATCCACACCATTAATATTGTTGCTGTTGTTTTTATATCTAGGATTATTGGATTTAACCATTTTATTTGTTTGTCAATGAGGACCGAACATAAATCCGTATTAGCAGCACTTACTGCGAGACTGCAGTTTAATTGAAGTTAAACGAGAATATATATTTTCTATAAATAGTAAAAAATAAAGTCTGTTTGTGCGCTTAGTTCTTCTAAACTATGCAATGGATTTCGACAGGGTTTTCAAAATCCATTGCATAGTTCATCATTATCATCATACATCAATACATGCATATTACATTTATAGAAAGTAGAGAAAGATCGATGTTTTGTAATCAAGTCGGAAAAAACATATTTTCGGGCGCTTACATTGTTAACGCTGGCTTAAAGGTTAAGATATGAGATACATCAATATCTTAAAAAGACCTACAGAAAAATCCTCTACGGTACATGTCTATCTCCAAAGGATAACCCCCCAGCAACGCCGGGTTCACGTCAGTTATATTCAGTATTAGAATGATGAAACTAGCGAAAATGCTCGCATCAACATAACTTCTTTTGAAGATGATTGATTTATTTTAAATGAACATTAAAATTTTAATTTCGGTGACTTGAATGCATCTAATTCCACGATCATTCTTCAAAATTCGGTGTTCCGGGTTTTAATATACACTTGGAAAAAACGTAGCGATTAAGGTCCCGCTAGACTGTGCGGCTTCGTCCATTCATATTTATAACAGATAATCCGTGTGGCATTTGGCGGACTTCGCTAACCGAATGTACCGATTAGTGCAGCTGATTTGACAGTGCGCGCTACCACTGCGCGGAGTGTGGAGAGTGGACAGCGGCGCGCCGAGTGGTCATGTTTCGTCTATTGTACGCAAGGCCGCTGCGGTGGCAAGGTCACGTGACGTCAAGGTCGCTAAAGAGGACGTCAAGGTCTTCGGGCAGGCGTCGAGGTCATCCAGATGAATGTCACCGATACTGGTGGATGTGGGGCTAGTTGCTTCAGCCGCGATAGTGCGTTTTACGCTGCGTAAAACCGCTCAATTCCTATCATTGTTGTAATTTTATCGTAATTCAAAGATATTAACCCAAACCACAAAGACTTAGGTTACCACTTATCTTCTTGCACCGAAAAGTTTGATCATTTCGCATTTTCTTTTAATAACTTGTTAACAACTTGATCCATTGACGGCCTTACTTATTTCTATTGTAATTAAATTTCCCGACTCGTAAATTGAAGCTTTGTTTAGGTTTTACTATAACAATGATTTCCCTGTTTGTGTTCGCAAAAATTCAAAACGGCCAAAAGGTCATGGCTCCGCTGCCAAATAACTGCAGATCGCGCTTCTGTCAATGCAGCGATATGCATATTTCTAATACGACGGAGTTATTGGCAGGTGAAACGTAAACACGACAGGAACGCTGCAAACACTAGACAGGGGCGCAGAGGGCTTGATTCGTCTTGATTTTTTGGGTGCCATACAATAATAAGTTTATATACAATACAGTGGCCAGACAGACCCCTTCAACCCCCCCCCCCCCCACCCCCCACCAATCCCCACAAGCTACAAACTACGCGCCAGGCCGGCGCGTCTGCTCCAGTGGTGGACTACCAACAAGAACAAATCACAATGCAACAATGCTTTACCCCATTGAATATAGAATAATAATGCTTAGGGTATTTTCTTTAGTCATTGACTTTACCCTTTGAATATCCGCTCTTACTCCTGGACCATCAGCCAATATAGCCGACTGTTATTGCGCTTTTGATTTAGTTTGACTTTCAATTGAGATTTGGTTCACCTGTCCGATGTAAATTCATATATGAGCACAGTTCAGTCGCTTGGTTCGCTTTGACTACGTCTTTGTTGTTTATAATTCGCAGACAAGTACGAGTCTTGTGTGACTGAATGACATACTATGGATGCGGGAGAAATTGAATTGCCAACCAATTTTAAATTCAATAAATTGTTGTTCGTCGGTTGTCAGTTCAATTCATCAATAAAACGAGCATTTGAAATTCCTACTGAAGGCGGTTTATTAGGATCATTCCTAGAAGTAGTCAGCAGTCAGCATCATCTCATCGCCGCATTCCTCAGTGATTCGCCTGATTGGATATGTCACCGCCTTGGAATTTGTGTCCTAGATGTGTGATTATTAAAATTTATTTACTTGCTATTCTATTTCTGCGTCTATGACCATGATAATTCATAATAATAAAGGTTCTCGATTAACTTTTTCATCGCCGACGAAGAATTTTTACCGTGCTGATCTTATTTTCGTAATAACTTACTTGATTTTTTCAAAATTATGTTTTTGTTAATTAATTGTGTCTTCTTACCAGATAATATGTTTATATGTACAAAAAAATAGTATATAATCTATAATATTAATCTATTAATCTATCAATAATATGCTTACGAATACGCTGGTGAATAAGAGGTTATGAGTCTATGAAATTAATGAAACCAGTTAACATTATACTTTTCCAACTAACGAGTGCTAGATACATTAGGAGATACTTTCAGTGTCACCCTGTTGGAAGACCAACATTCAGAATATAAACATTGCTTGAAATGGCTTTAGTCGTGTTTAGTGTCCAGATTTTTATTTTACATTAACTCCACACAGGTGGCCCCGAGGAAAATAATTTCCCTCTGTGTGGAGTCTTTTTAAGGATAAGGAGGAGAGTGGTTGAGTGGAGAGTGAGAGTGACTAGAGTACGAGGAATATGGGGTCAGTGTGTCCAGGAGTGACGAATGTATGAATCCATCTCTCCCACTGCGGGGAAGAGGTCAAAGGATCTACCTAACTGGCCCCTCCCAGACACGTCCGCCTATACAAACCTCGCCCCGAGAATGTGACCTGTGGCAGATATGAATGGTTCCCGAGGTGGCGGTACCCATAACCGCCTCCTAATCGATACTTTCCCACTCCCAGTAACAACTGTTTCGCGGTAACAATTTTTCCGAATAATCCTACTAAAACTAGATAATTTAATTAATAAATAAAATATTATTTGAAATTATTGATATAAGAGAGATTCCGATTTTTAAATTTGTGTTTTAATTATACTCAGCTCATTCTGTGCCTTTATTTATCTGATATCATAGATACAAATAGAAGCCAGGCCTGCCTATCTCAATAGAGTTGTTGTTTTGAATAGAACCAACAATGAAACGAAATGTTCAGAAAGTGTTGCCCACGCCTATTCGCCCGAAGGTCAGACATGTCTCCACTCTCCAGTGGGTCGATAGGCGCTACGTCAGGGGCTCCCGACCGGGACCTGGGGCCAAGACGAGGGCTCACATGAAAAAGTGACTTCAAAATTTCTTGGATCCCTTCTTATTCTCCAAAAGAACCTCTTCATTTGAAGGACTCGTTTCCTTTAAAAGGACTTAAAAAAATAATATAAAAAATATCGCACCTTTTTATTGAATGAAAATAAAATTATATCTTTCCGGTACAGGAGCTCTGGCGTCATGAAGTTTGACATTTATTTATAGGTTGAACCGACGATTTTCAGCTCAGATTTTCAGCTTTGAAATGTGGTCGCCCTTTAGGTGATTTTGCACAAAAACGGAGCTATATAAATCATCCAAATATTATTGTCAATAGTAATAAGAATATATGTATCAGTCTCATTAATGACACTTTCTCATGACTATGCCTGCATGACAGAGTGAGGATGTCTACTAATTTCCAATGACTATGACTGCAGTACAGGTGAGGATGTCTACTAATGTCTACTATGACTGCAATACGGAGTGAGGATGTCTACTAATGTCTACTATGACTGCAATACAGAGTTTGGATGTCTACTAATTTCCCATGACTATTCCTGCATGACAGAGTGAGGATGTCTACTAATTTCCCATCGCTATGACTGCAAGACAGAGTGAGGATGTCTACTAATTTATGACTGCATGGCAGAGTGAGGATATCTACTTTTTTTTTAAATTTTGATAAAAAAAATATACTATGCGTATTTCATAGAGTTAAAATAACGATAGTAAATTTAGTTTTTCGATATCTCTACATATGGCGAAGTTATGAGCTTCCAGAGATAAATTTGTTAATACGTGTGCAATTGTGTCGTCTCGGGATGGCACACATAGTCCAATTCATAATTCAAATGGCATACACCGTGATATCACACGCTTTTCTTTATATCTACGTTTTGACGGCCTATAATATCTTCGGTCCTATTCGATATTTTCCAAAGTTTCAAAAAGTTCGGCCCTCATCATTATCTAATTAATGTGATTTGTAAATAACAAATTTCGTTGCACGAAACCACCTCGTTTTCAAACAAAATTCTTGAAATGAAATCTCACTTACCACCTGTCTTATCTAGCCATGACAATCTTTTGCTCCTTGCATAGGATGTTCAAATCATTAACTATATAAAAATAGTACTTTTACTACCCGGCTTCGCCCTGGATTCCAACTTTTTTTTCCTTTTTAACAATTGAAAAACACAAATAATAACCAAACTATATTACGTAGACTTTTTTTTAAAAAGGGTAATTCAAAACTCGATAAAAGACGTTTCTCGTATAAAAGACGTTAATATAACAGACATTGCCAAATGGAAATATGTGGATGTGTTGCTATAGAATATAAAAAATCTGTGCCAATTTGATTCTAGTATACTTGCGGCTCGTTCCAAAGTGGAAGATACTCTCAGTATCGCCCTGGTGTAAGGCCACCATTCAGAATTGATTCTTTGCTTGACAAGGCATTTGCAATTTGGGAGGCGGGTATGGGTACCGCCTCCCGGTGGACCATTTATTGGATACCGTTAACGTTTGGTGACTTAGCAGTGGTACCCGGGTTCATGGGGTGAGGTTTGTCTAGGTCTTGGCGGCGGATGCGTTTGCTCACCTTCAGTGTTGCGGGTCGGATTAAGATCGGGGAAAGCCTGGTCGAGGGAGGCCTTTTGACCTCTCCAGCCAGACTCTCTCTTGATCCATCTCCTTGCACCGCAGTGGGATGGATAGATTCATAAGTCTCTTACTCCTGGACACATTGATCCCCAGATTCCTACCCACCCCTCATATATGTTTCCTTCTCAAAACTGTCTCTCCTTCCTTCCCCCTCCCCACTCGCCCCCACAGCATCCCCAAAGATGGCAGAGGCCTTGAGGGAATTTTTTCCTCAGGGCCTCCTGCGTGGGGGCCAATGTAAAAAAAACTTTGGCCGTGTTTGGTGACCAGATCTGAATATCCAGGTACTTTCCACCTTACTCTTCCCTATCTCCTTCCCCTCCCCACTACCTTCAGCCTCACAACATACCACAATTGAGGATGCCAGAGTCTCACTGGCTCCAGACGGTTGGGAGCAGCTGGTACTCTTGTGCGGTATTCCCATTCAAAAAAAAATGATGACACCAGAACTTATCGTTCGATAGTTTTTAGTTAAGAAACTTAAATATGTCATTTTCTAAGTGAAGTGGTATATTTAGATATCTTAGGAAACCCAATATACTCGAAATTCTATTAAAAAAAATATCGCATTTGTCGTCATATAAAATGTCCACTTTGTGTCCGTCATGAACATTAGAATGAGAATCTTACTTTATAAGGATAACACATACAGGGTGTATCGGCACGTACCCGACAAACTTTAACCAGCTATTCCTTAGCACATTTGGAGTAAAAAATGTTATGGGCACTTTGCTGTCCGGTAACATTGGTTTTCAATTAAAAACAAAAAAAAATAAAAAAATCCACACGTCATTGGAATTGTTTCTCACTGTCATTGGAATTGTTTCTCGTGTTCAACAGCTGTTATTAGCAAGTGTGTCAAAAAGTGTCCTCGCTCTTTCGTACACACTAAATAATAATAGTTAAAAATGAGGCGAATGGTGCCGTGCCATTTCGTTGTGATTGTAAAAGCGCGCCAACGTAGGTACGTACGTACATTATTCAACGAAACTCGAACAAAATATTGCCAGACGGGTTTTCAAACTTTGACAAAGGATAAAACATTGGTGACATGTGGTGAAAATATGAATAGTAATTTTTTTATTAAAAAAAAATGTTACCGGACAGCAAAGTGCCCATAACATTTTTTACTCCAAATGTGCTAAGGAATAGCTGGTTAAAGTTTGTCGGGTACGTGCCGATACACCCTGTATAGTTGTGTTGTGTGTTGTCGTTTGGAGGTCGCCGAAGGCTCCAACCTCCAACTCAAGTCCCAATGACGGCTGAAGGATGTTCGCCGTGAGGTTGAATGTCCCGATAAGACGCCACGCTCAATATGACGTCACCGCTGCCGTTTTTATGAATGATTTTTGGCCGTACGCGATATTAGCCACATTATTACGTCCTGCTTCGCAAACATTACGCCTAATGGCGTATTGACCAACAAAGTGGTTGTCCTATGTCTAGGACCCAATATAAAATAATGTTAAAATAAAAATATGAAAGGTTTTAAAAAAAAGTTAAAATCTCGGTTTTCCACCGTTCAGCAAAACTACAAATACTTAGGAACAAATTTCTTCAATAAATTGCCAGAAAATATAAGATCACTAAATGTTAGTTTCAAAGAATTCAAAACACAATTAAAAAAATATACTGAAAACCTAAACTAAATAAAAAAAACGTAAATAAATAAAAGAAAAACAAAAACAAAAATTTAAAAAATAAAATAAAAATCTAAAAAACTAAACAAATAATACCTCATCCCATACACACAAGCAATTGCTTATTATGGGAGAACATTGAAAAATAATGAATATTAATCATATCATAATATCTTTTATCTTATTACTAGTGAAATATATATATATGTATATCACAAAAAAAAGCAAAAATAATAATAATAGTATGTCCAACCGCTACAATGTACAAACATAAGTTGACTTGCATACCAACCAACGTCAAAATGTAAACATGCTATCGGTTACCAGTGACGCCACTTTCCCGAATGGCGGAAATACACGTTTTCCGGAAGTGCGCCGTCCTACACGTGGCGGCTTCTGCGCAGTACGATATATGATTGGGCAACGTTCACACGAGTAGGTTGTAGGTACGTACCTAGTAGTATCTCTAACTTCACCGCAGTGCCTGTTTCCTCCTCCTGTTCCTGTCGCCCGTAGCCGCAGCCCGCAGCCCGCAGCGCGTCGCTTGTCGGCCATGTCTCTGTCAACCGATCTCGATCTTGTCTTGGGTTGGACATTTCCCACTGTTTTACATCGTTCTTAAATAGGTGCCCTCTAGCGATGAGTCGTACATGAACGAGCCGCATAATTGAGCTCGCTATATGCGCCGATGAGTCGTATTCGTACGACTTCACGTGAACAGAACCACGGCTCAATTGAACGTTAACACTTTTTTTCGAGAGATATTTTAGAAAAATATCACCATTAAAATTATCCAAGTATTGATTGTTATTGTTATTACATACTCAGAGACGTAAACGGCGTCTGCTAGTACGACATCTGGATTAGAACATATGTTTCTACACCAGCTAACTACCTAGCATCCACCGGTACCAAGAGTCGTACGATCATTCATACGCTTACCCTTTGGTATCTGGGAGCCGTATCGGGGGAATGCCGTAGCGGGGGATCTGATGGGGCGAGCACAGTATCCCGTTCAATTCGGCCATGGTTCAATTAAGTCGACTATTTGAATCGCACGAAAATATTGAGCTTGTACTGTGACTCCCGTTCTTAATAAAATGAGTCGTGTAATGCTATGTAAACATACGCGAGCCGAACTGCCGAACTGAACCTCAACTTATGGGAAAGGGACGAAGCAACCGGAAATGGCGCGAAATGCCGCTTGCAGTTGCTTCGTTCCTTTCCGATAATTCGTGGCTCGGTTCGCGTTTAAGTTCGCAAATGTATACGTACCATAACATAGCTAGTACCCTCGGCTTGCAGGTCCGTATGTATAGAATAATGGTGCTGCCACACGCAAAGCTCACATCAACAGATAATATAAAGCACAATAGCGCTCGCCATACAATCCCATACAGACCCGACACACGTAAAAAGATAACGCGCTATAAGTGTGGTTCTGAACTTCGCTAACCGAATTTATTTTACGTAACCGCTCCCGACGCGATATTTGAAAAGTTATGCGTCCCCCTCTCCGCCGTAAAAAGGAGAGGGGGTCATTTTAATTACGGAGCTACCAACTAAGTTCCGTGTTCCCTTTGACAGCCATGACATAAGCAGCCTAATAATGCATTTCTTATTTATTATGTTAGCTCATATCGTCATGTGTGCTAGTAAATTTAGAAACATAAAAAAAACTTTATTTGGCAAACATACTTAACATATATTTAAAATATAAATATAATCAATATTTGAATTTGAAGTGAACAAATTTTCGCCCTTTCAAAATTTATCATATTTTTAATCTCAGTATGTTTATATGGTAATATCATTCGTTTTTTTTATAAAAGTTGGACGGCTTGGACGAAAGTTGAGCTTATTTTACAATAATTTATTATATGTCGCTTTCGTCGATCGGCGTGCGAACTGCGAATTTCCTGATTCGACGGAGAGGTTATGTGAAAATGCGCTATTTACGCGCAGATTGTTTAAAATCTAAAAAGTTTATAAATAGCATTTATAATTATATAGTTGGCGGCATCATCATCTGAGGATGAGCTGTCCAACAGATCCAGCAATAGGCGACAAGTATCATCCATTTCGAAAACGTGCTCAAGCTGTCAGTAAGTAAAGTTGTCACTTTGACAGATGAAATTATGTTCCTCGGCCGCTCTCGAATTCAACTGACCCCCTCTCCTACCATAGGAAGAAATATTTGATAGCGTCGTGTGTCGGTAGAAAAGATGATGCGCTGTACATTAACTTTTGATGTGAGCTTTGCGTGTGGCAGCAGCTTTATGCCATACATTTTTCACCCCGCCAGCTAATTTTCCGATGTTTTATTGCAATAATAATTTGGATTGCAATAACACAGTTCCTATTCTGAAAGAACGCGTCAACTCCCAGAAAGGGTTGATAATTCATATACCTAATGTTGGGTTGTTTTCCTCCTTTCTACTTCATCGTTCTTACGAGAAAATGCAAGAATATGTCCGTTAATAGTTGCTAATAAAGTTTTACCCCGCAACAATTTTTTTTGGAAGGATTGCGATCAAACATCTATACGTACCGTAAGTGTTATAAGTACCAACGTTAACCTGTAACTGTTAGAACCCAATTTATCTGAGATAACCGATGAATGTACTAATATAGTGTCACTGAATCTACTTTTACTGAGTTGTATTCCTAAATATGTTATTAAAAGATTAAGACTCATTTTTTGTTGGATAAATGTCTAGAATCCCTTTTTGTCAAAAATATTTTTCTTCTTATTATATTAACTTCTTCTTATATTAACAACTCTTAAACGAAAGATGTATAGCAGAAAAGACGGAAAAAGATTCAGTCGCAACTAGGAATTGATTCCAGGACCTTTTCCTTGCCCGAGAAGTGCTCTGTACACTGAGCTAATTCGACCGTATAACTGTATCGTACTTCAACTGAGAGCATGACATTTTTTGCTGCTATCTTTATTGATTATGCAATGATTAAATATTACAATTTTAGGTTTTAGTCATCAAGTTATTCCAGTATAAAAATATTTATCGTGTTCCTTGTGCTCTTAGGTCGACAGTATTGTGGTTCGGTTAGCTGAGCCGTGTATTAGTAATAATGTTTTATCTTTACACATAATAATGCGAATTCATCCAATCATTTATTGAGAGACTGTCTTGTGTCTTGCTTAGAGCAAGCAGTATATTTGTAACAGAAACAAACATAACGCCCCCTGACCTATGACGAGAGAACATCAACAATCCTCCTCTCCCTCCCACGTCACGTGATGTTTTGATATTTTCGCTCAGGACAGATCACCTCCCCCCCACCCACTCTTGACTAAAATAAATAATTGTTGGGTTGAACATCGCTCTGGCGTGGTTCACTCTGTACTTTGTTACTTTGTGTGAATGCATTGATTTATAATTCGCGAGATTGGTCTTTGCTGAATCTCAATATTCTCCATATCCTCTGTAAGGTGAAACATTGGCTAAAGAAGGAAGCAATCTTCTAACGTTAAGGAACCTGTAAATACAATACCTCATCTTTTAACATGAAACGAACCTGTAAATATAATATCTCATTTTTTAACATGAAGGAACCTGTAAATATAATATCTCATCTTTTAACATAAAGGAACCTGCAAATACAATATCTTATCTTTTAACCCGAAGGAACCTGCAAATACAATATCTTATCTTTTAACAAAGGAACCTGCAAATACAATATCTCATCTTTTAACATTAAGGAACCTGCAAATACAATATTTCATCTTTTAACATTAAGGAACCTGCAAATAAAATATCTCATCTTTTAACCAAATTTATTTACTTATGATTTAATAAATAACGAATAAGTCAGGCTTAAGTTAAATGAAACTTATCCCGAATCGAACACTTTCTAAACTCCGACGATTAATGATAGCTTTAATCGATTAAAATTTTACAGGTTAAAACAGTTTATTTAATAGAGTCGATCTCTTCCGTAATTTATAAATCAATTAAGAATGTAATTGTAACCTTTAATTAACTGAGAGATCACCAGGTAAGCCCGTTATAGCCCGTTATGATTTCTGCTCTTTGGTTCTTCGGTTCTTCGGGCCGATGGAGCTTGGTTAATGAGAAAACTCCATTCGGTTGCTGAATTATTTAATCACACTTTTTAACTAGAATTTTTTTCTGTTAATTATTATTATTTTTTTTTTTTAAAGAAAGACAAACATTCCCGGGTTACGAATAACCTGACAATATTTGAAAATCTCCTACTACCACCACAGTAAGCTGAAAATGTTGCTTGTGTTGTAATAGAGGACTTAGCCAGCCGAGGAATTGAACACACTACGCCTGAGTGGGACCCAAGCGCGATGTCAACTCGGCCACCGACCGGTCACTTTTATTAATATATTATGAATTGGTGTACATTATGAATACCAAAAATATGCTTTAGATAAATTGAAGATTTTCCTGTGGTTTCCCTTGAAATAAATAAATTACTCAATATAAAATATAAATGTAAACTATTAAATTTTTTTTTAATAGAAATGTATGAACGTGTAAAGGAAACAACTTTTAAAAAATACAGTATTATAGCTAAGATTATCTGTGACAGTTTCCCTTGATTAACTTTTTTGCTTTCTTATAAAATTATTTACAAAATAAATAATAACCACTTTTGTGCTTCAAATCGAACGTTTCTAGACTCCGTTTGTCAAACAATTTTAATGCCTATTACCTACAATATAAGGCATACCAAGAATAGACACATTTTTTGCTTGTAGCTTCCTCTTAATTCGTATTTAATTTATTTACATATTTTAAATAACCTATTATTCTTTATTTAAATTTATTTTTCGTGAAATGTAATTATACGTAATTTTTGTCATGTAATGTGGCGGAATAAATATTATTATTTCCACATTAAAACTACACCTAGTTTACTAGAATTCACAATCTCAAAACATAACCTAACCTAACCATTAATAACTCTGAGCAACGCCGGGTCCACTTCAGCTAGTAAATGAATATATCTATAAAATCCTACTAGTTGTAAGCGTCAGAAACATTCATCGTGAATCAACTCATGCTGACGAGTTCCTATTCCGCGACACTAAATCATACCAAGCACTAAATGTTCACTGCAACTCTCGGATAATAGTAGTTGTAATAATGTGAATACGTCGACAGAACTCGTAACCCGAGATCATTTCCAGCGGCAGTACTGGCAGTAGTAATGACTGGCGAATGGTGAATTACAAGCGTGGTTTGTGGTCAGCTTATTCCTAATGATCATTGTGTTTAGCTCTGGGAATCCCTTCGCCCGCGCCTGGTTCCCATATTCCCACTTCACATCGATCTGAAAATTCGCTACTTCATTATATTATATTTTATTATCTACCTACGGATGATATAATTTGTACCGCGCGTAACTGCAACCATTTTTTCTTTATTATGATGGCTTCAAAAAGTCGGTTGTTAAGAACACAAAAACCAGTAAAAACAGATTGATTTAATTAACATTCTATATGAAATAGATTTAGACAGGGATGAAATACATTCTACTGCTGCTCACCCCTTTAAAAATAGTCCCCACCGCACCGAACCGAACCGCACCGCACCGCACCGCACCGCACCGCACCGCACCGCACCGCACCGCACCGCACCTCATCTCATCGCACTAGTCGAGTTAAGGCGGGGGTTGCGGATGATGTAAAATCGCAATTTTCTGAAATTGCTATCGTCCGCACCGTATCGCGTCGGATCTACCTACTAAACTGCATGGACATTGTAAACACTACATTTGTTCCTATTTAATTGAGCGTACAATGAACTATTTATTTTTTTGACACAATCTGAAAGTATTGTTATTTAATTTTTCCCACGTTTTTTCGGTAATGGCTTCTAGTTTTTTAAACAAGTTTTAACAGATTAAAATCAAAACTATTCTGTTAACGTCTATTCTCAATCTTTGTCGTCCTAATTCGTATTTTCGATGTCAAAACGCCTATCTTGTTCACTCCTTACCAACGGTTGCAGATTGGACGTTTACTTAGACATATTATTTTCCTAAAACTTTGTAAACAAAACCGCAGAATGTCAAAGGTAAAAAGCACGAATCAAAACAGCTTTATTTCGCGGGTATGTTTTTTTTTTTTTTTTTTTTTTATAGTGAATACCTCACAAGAGTCCCAACTGCTCCCGTCTGGAGCCAGTGAGACTATGGCATCCCCAATTGGGGGATGTTGTGAGGCTGAAGGTAAGTGGGGAAGGGAAAGAGGAAGGTGAGGAAGTACCTGGCTATTCAGATCTAGTCACTAAACACGGCTAAAGCCATTTGGAGCAACGTTTCAATTCTGAATGGTGGTCTTACACCAGGGCGATACTGGTAGTATCTTCCACTCTGGAACGTGCCGCAAATATACTATATATTATTTTAATTAATTAATTGTGAAATAACACAAATTAATCAAATAAAATTTATTTGCGCACGCCGGGTTCGAACCCGCGACCTCCAGAATGGCAGTCCAATGCGTTACCACTGGACTATGCCGGCCAATGTATGTGTTTGTATACCTGTCAACATAATATATTCGACAGAAAGTTCATGTGGCCTCTGTGTGGCTTCTACAGGAATCTAACTTCTGGACATGAATTGGAATATGGGAGTGTTATCTGGAACCCACATTATATAAAATATTCTAAAAGTATTGAATCTGTGCAAAAAAAAAATCCTAAGACTGTTATCATATAAACTTGGATTAAATGCCTCACTCAAATCTTATGAAGAACGTCTACTAAACTTCAAATTTACGACATTGGAAAAAGAAGACAATTTGCGGACTTAATATGTTTATATAAAATTATTCATGATAAACTTCTTACCACTAGCAATATTCTGAGCAATATTCATATTAAAGTCCCTAATAGACATAATTTAAGGAGCCAAAATATATTCCATATTGATATATTTAATAACAATATTGCATATTTCAATCCACTATCTAGAATGTGTCGTCTGTACAATACAGTTGAATGTGACCTTATAGATATATTCGCAAACAGTCTCGCATATTTTAAAAAACAAATCAACCATCTTCTACCATGATATGTTATGGAGAACAGTTGAGATATAATTGCTTTATTATTTTCTTTACTTTTCTTCCTTATCCTTTCTCTGTACATTTACTATATTTTATATTTCATACTTAATATTCATGTTTTATATTTCTTTTTAATTATTATTATATTTGTATTTTTTTTCTTTCACTACTAGCATCTCCGCCTAATATCAACTAAACCTTGTTTACGCATGCTGTGAACATTTTTAATTGGGGTGTTAATATCTGTGCACATTCCCACCGAAATAATATAAATGTAATAATTGTTAACACTCTGTAAATGTTTCAAACAACAATAAATAAAAATAAATAAATGATTATAACCTTGAATATACAAGGCAGAAATTGTCGAGACATATAATAACACTTTCATTTCTGTTAAATAAATATGCCCCGACAACATCAAAAACACGAAAAGTTCGAAAGTCTGACGGCTGGTTTGACGATGAATGCCGAAACCAAAAGAGACTTATGCGGAAATTAGAGAGGTCCTATAGGAAAAAAAAACTCTTCTGTATCTTCAAGAGACGAGTGGATCCTTACTCAAAAACAGTATACGAGTAAAATAAATTCCAAAAGATCAGAGTATTGGAAAGAAAAGATTGACTCTGAGCGAATCAACCCACGACGTCTGTGGAAATCGTTATATATGCTTTGATTAATTAAATACTTAATAAGAAGAAGATAATGCTAATAAATCTAAGTGAAACATGAAACAGAACAAGACAATCGTACATACATATTCCTATTATCTTCTGTTATTATCCAAGTATTGTTACACGGAGAAAAATGAGTATTTCTGATTTATTAAAATTCTGTTAAAAACGGGACAGCAGGCCGCTTTCTAATAAAATGTTAGTACTTTCCGAATATATCCGAATAACACGTGTTCATGCACATGTGATGACGAAATGCGAAAATATAATGATTTTTATAAACATGTGTTCCAATGTCGTGTCAATACATTCCCTTTTTACTAAAAATTTAACACGAAACGTATTCATTAATACGGTGAGGGGCTGAATAATTTTAAGAGATTTTTAATAAATTTGATTTTTTGTATCAGTAAGTTTTGTGTAGACATGTGTTCATGGTGAAATAATAACAGAACTTGAATTTTAAGTAAAATTGATAAATTGTCCAAGTTCTGTGAAACAACCCGTCCTAAGTGTTGAACACATCTCAGCCCTTGCTTTAACCAGACAATTTTTTTGGCAAGCCTTTTTATAAGCCTAGAAAAATAAAGTATCAGGCGTATAAAATATGATTTGAAGTGTAAAATCTCCTACTTACGAATGCATGACCGGAAAACATTTGATATTTACGCCTGAACTTCATAAAATAAAATAAAACATGCATTTAAGCGGTGTTTTTTTGCAAAAAGAAAAACAGGCGGCCGGTGTTAAGCGGGTGATAAAAGTTCGAAGCCAGCTCTCGATTATTACCTGATTAAAATTGCCCCTCGCCTAAAAGTGGGCCCTAACCAACATCATCTGCTCGCCATCATCATCTGTTGTTGAATTCATATTTTACGTTTTCCTGTTTTTTCCTGTTTGTTTCGCTATTAAAATGTTATTGTAAATCGCGCCATGTTTAGTTCGAACAGTAATTAGGGTAATATTGGGAGATTTATTTATTTATTTATTAACGCCCTTTTTAGGGGCTTTTACACATGAATAGCAAAAAATGGTTCCATGATATTTCATCAAAATGAAAATTCAACAAACCTTTAAAAGGTGATATAGAGTCATTAAAAGTAATGAAACAAAAACTAGGTTTAATAGTTACCTATGTAACCTGTTACCTATGTAATAGTTACCTATGTAACAGTTACCTATGTAACCTATTTAACCTAGTTTTTGTTTCATCACCTTTCATGATTTTATATCACTTTTTGCAGGTGCGTTGAATTGTCATTTTGATGACATACCGGACCATCGCAAAAAATATACATAATTGAACTGCCTCAATAACAATATTTTGTATTTGTTTAGTGATACATTGAAGATGTCCACTGACTCGGTATAATTATTTAACTCGATTATTATTATATTAGGAATGCATATGGCAGTTAGTCCCAGAATTCCGGCCCTAAAATAAATCCGGACTTCTATTATTACGTAGTGGAATCCGAAAGCTTATCAATGCGAGCAATTCTGGACTATCTAATGAATCATATAGAATTTTATGTAGATATACCAAATCGTTCTCTCCGACAATTTAAGCATATTCCTATCTTTGTTATCGTGCAGTTGCATAAATTGCTTTATCAGCAATTCGGAGCTATTCTCTATCCACCAAATCTCATGCTTAGGATTCCATTACCGAACATTGAAATGATTCGGTTACTCCTGAATTGATTTTAAATCGACAATATAATGGAGCTACTAGCTCTGTACATGGGTAGCTTTTAAACGTCTTTGTTCTAAATAATGCAGCTTTTTCTCTTGCCCAGAGTATTTGCGCGTGATCAAAATGTTTTTGACCTCCGTGGTTGAATGGTTACAATCCTTACCTGCGAATCCAGAAGTCGTGGATTGAAATCCCAGCGTGAGCAAGTAAATTTTGTTAATTTGTGTTGTTTCACAATTTATCCTTGAAATGGATTTAGCCATGTTTTGACCAGATCTGAATAGCCAGGTACTTCACAACCCTCCTCCGCATCTCATTCCCCTCCCCACAACCGTGCGCCTCACAGCATACCCCAATTGGGAATGCAATAATCTCACTGGCTCCAGACGGTTGGAAACAGTTGCGTTGGGACTCTTATGCGGTACTCAGATAAAAAATAAATAAAGAAGGGAGACTAATTCGAAGCCTCATTCAGTGCCTTTTCTCCTATCTACATAATCATTGATTGCAATCCCTAGTACGGCTGTAGCCAGTCAGGGTGCTGAGCGGACACTGGCCACTGCTGTCTGTGTGTCTGTGTCTAGTGTCTAGTGTATACCGCAGCTGTAGTACCGCAGAGTAGGGATTTGAGAGCGGGGACCGTTTGGAGGCTGACGCGGTGGTGCGCGGTGGTACGGTGGGGGTAGTACGGCGGTATGGTGGTATAGTGACTGTAGTGTATAGTGGCACTGATTGTAGATTCTAGATCAGGGATTGCCAGACCGCGACTCGCGAGCCGTATGCGGCTCTTTGCACAGGCTTTTCAGCTCTTCAGACATCAACACCAATTTCACCTCCACTCAACCAGCCGCCATGAGACGGAGCCGCCGAACGAAATTTTATTTTTTAACAACATTATTGTTGCCAACTCAGCTCGTTTAGCTCAGATATTCGAGCACTTATACTGAACTCATTCAAGTAGTACATAAATGATAATTCCAAGGTTATTTCTATCAAAATCTTTGTTTTGTTTTAATCTCAGAACTAGCTGAAGTCCCGTCTTTATCCGGGCTTTGTGCAGAATTTTTCTAAATTAGATGTACTAACAGTAATTTTTTTCTTATTTTGAACGTCAAGGTGCGCAAAATTTCATCAGGAAGTATCAAAATTTTGCTTTAAGGAATGGGAAAAGGAGATTGGGGTGGTTTCGAAATCTCGTGTAGACAGCGACCTGCCTCTTGTTTTTAAGGAAATTTCATCAAATTCAGAATAAAACTGTTGATTTGTATAACTGGTTTCTTTTTCCCTCCCGGATTGTATGGATCTTCTCTCTTGAAAGTCTGCCGACCCCTGCTCTAGGTGGCCGCGGGCCCCGTTCACTGACTCCTCTCCACATCCGCATTCCGCAACTTGGAACTATTCCATCGATTGATCATCCGACTTTTTATGCTTCTCTCGTGTAAACAATATATTACTCACCCTATTTATAACTCCCTATTAATACGCCGCGTTAGATGTAACTCGTTATTCGTTAGATCGCTTCTCGCCGCCTCTAGGGAAACATCTATTTATTATTCTTTTAACTTTTTTTATTTTGTTTGGTCCACGTTTTCGGTGTCATTCATCGCGCCATCTTTTCATTAATGTTATCACCTCATTGACAGGGCGGGCAGTATCGCAATGCCGGAGGCGACTTCATATGTGCCTATTATTTTTTTTCGCCTGTTTTGATAACAAAACAATATGTTTTCTGTATAAAGCTGCTTTCAAATCGGGAGTAAAAAGTTCCGATCCCAGCTTTTTCACCAGTACGTCGGTGATCGACCATTCTCTCACTTAGTAATCATAGCATTTAAATTGTTTGTTTTATCTTTTTTTTAATTGTTTTATCTTTTTTTTTATTGTTTTATCTTTTTTTTTATTGTTTTATCCTTACACTATAATACCCACGCTCAGGCTTCGCCTTTGTGGGATTTTTTTGTTACTCTTTCATTCTATATTACTATGTATGTACCTGAATTGTAAATGTATCAAAAATTTTGTTAATAAAAAAATAAATAAATAAAAAAATTAAAAAAATAATCATTTTTTAAATTTTTGAATACGATGCTTATGTTTAATAGTGGACTTAAGAACGGGAGAAGAGTTGGAGTTCCAATACGATAAAATTCCACAATATTTGTTTACTTTTAAATTTAAGCATTTTTTTTAAATTATCGGCATAAAATTGATAAAAAACATGTATTATTAATAAATATTAAGTTACTTGGACTGTAGCTAACTTCAACCTCTCTAGAGCAATGATTCTCAAAGTTTGCGATATCGCTAGCACCCTTGAGGTTGCCTGAGAAATCCAGGGGAGCGGTAGTGGCCTCATCGATAACACGAGCATTATTAAGGTAGAAACACACTGGGTCGACGTACGTTAAGTAATCAATGCATTACGATATCTGAAATAATTACAATCTATACATTTTTTTATGGAAATAGACGCTTTAGAAATATACTTGTCACACGCAACGCAAACCCACGCTTTCATCGCTTCGCCGATCTGGGATATCAAGTTCGGCATGGGACGTGTAAGATGGAGGGAGTGGCGTCCCTCCTCCAACGAGTTGATTTCACGTGCGCTAACGCCGGTATTCGAACCCGCGACATCCAGCTTGCTAGTCAAGAGCATTACCCTTCAGGCCGTCAGATGTTTATTAATATATTTTCTATTTAAAATACCACAATAAAATAAATAGCTCTTCTTATTAACTACCTCCTGAGAACACTCCTGTTAGATTCCGTAGGTACGAAATGTGGGGGAAAATAGCATCGCGCTAAAACAACTCCTTCTTTGAACGAGGCTTCTCTGAACAGATGTGTTTGTAATATCGCATGTGCGCGGTCGTTATTCGCCGGAAATTGTCTTTTCTTTCGCGCTCATTAGCAAGGGCGTAGCTGCATTCCACTTGTCCCAGTTAAAATTCCTTATTTATAATACATAGGTACTTCTTATTCTTATTACTGTTGCCCGAAACCGTTCATCAATGCTACTATTCCTACTCTATTTATAATATCTACATTATTACTTCAATATAGATAGGTATGGATGCTTTATCCAAACCTTTTTTTAAAACTATTTATGGTTTATTTTTATTGAGCAGAAAAATCTCTGAACATGTATTTTGGGTTTTTTGAAAATAACTTCATGGGCAGCTTAAAATAAAATATTATTTAAACCATAAAACAATATTTACTATTTAATTTTACGTCATTCCAATAACAGTGTATGCTGGTCTGTCAACAGGACATTATATTCTTCCTCCAAGGTCAACAACAGTGATTCATATAAACGCACTTGCAAATACATGAATTATAATAAAAAAATTGTTGATAAATAAATAAGTACACGTAACTAGATATTTTAGAATACCAAAAATTAAATTAAAGAAAAAATATTTAGAAAGAAAATTGGTGTAGAAAATTTATACAGACAATTGTGTATATATGTACACCCTTCTTGACTTCTATTTTCGCCAAATTGCAGTAAAAGGTGTACAGATTGATGGTTTACTTCGGCAAACATGCAAACCCCCCTGATTCATCTTTACTTTAGTCGCCACTCGAACCAACACCATTTAACACCTACTCGCGGACTACCTACTTAACTTACTATACCTACCTTTATTATGACGTATTATTATGACTAGATTGGACGTGTGGAACGCCTATTCGCTAAAACAGTCCTTGATCTGATTCTTCGTCGAAGTATGTTTCCTTCGCTTCACGCCCAATTTTTTTTATTGCTAGAGTAGTAATTTCGATTATTATCTCCATATATAGTTAGTAATAACATAGTAGAAATGTATTATATACTAGTACAGCGCCCTTGAGGTGATTTTGCACAAAACGGCGCTATAAAAATCATACAAATATTATTACTTATAAAATCAATTTTTTATTGCTAGAGTAGTAATTTCAATGAGTTATAAAATTCATTTTTTATTGCTAGAGTAGTAATTTCGATGAGTTATAAATTTCATTTTTTATTGCTAGAGTAGTAATTTCGATGAGTTATAAATTTCATTTTTTATTGCTAGAGTAGTAATTTCGATGAGTTATAAATTTCATTTTTTATTGCTAGAGTAGTAATTTCGATGAGTTATAAATTTCATTTTTTATTG
Source organism: Hesperophylax magnus (assembly GCA_026573805.1). Taxonomy (NCBI): domain Eukaryota; kingdom Metazoa; phylum Arthropoda; class Insecta; order Trichoptera; family Limnephilidae; genus Hesperophylax; species Hesperophylax magnus. Next base: position 17,858,230 of record JAIUSX010000049.1, read on the forward strand.
CTAGAGTAGTAATTTCGATGAGTTATAAAATTCATTTCAGGACGGGAGAAATGAACAATATATAAGTGAGAGGCAATATATACAATTTAACATAGGTATTTTGATATCAAAAATATATGTTTCACGTACAATACAAAATAGAGTTTAATTAGAACAAACAAGAGAAAACAAAAAAAGTGAAACAAAACAAGGATGCAATTACATAATATATAATGAGCACCAACCCAAAGTAGGAATTTACAGAAAGTTGCATATCCAGTCATACACGTTAAAAATGGATATTGCTGATTTATTATCTCTCAAAATTATTCGTAATCCGGTTAAAAACGGGATTGTAGGTCGTTTACTGATTAACTTTTAGTAAATTCCTCATAAATCGGAACACGTTTTCATGCACCTGCGTTTACCTTGATAATATATAATGCGAAAATATTATGATTTGTTAACACGTGTTCCTCTTTTTACTAAAAGGATGCCCATCAATTCATTCGTTAAGGGCCTGCAATCCCGTTTTTAACCGGATTACGAATAATTTAAAGAGATTCTTAATAAATTAGCAATACTCATTTATCTCCTTGCACATAGGTAAAAATAAATTATGGATGAATACAAATACAGAGAAAAGAAAAGGAGAGAAAAAAAACAATACAAACAAAAAAGGGCAAGAAAATTAAAGAATTACTTTGATATGGTTCATTGGTGACCGGATAAATCATCAAAATGATAATTCATCACATCTTTAAAAAGTTATATAAAGTCATGGAAAGTGATGAAACAAAATCTTTATTAACTGGGTTAAGTAGGTTAGGTTAGGTTAGGTTAAAAAAAAACTTTCATCGTTTTTAATGACTTTATATCACTTTTTAATAGTATGTTGAATAGTCACTGTGTTGAGTTAGCATGGAACCGGTTCATTACGATGGCTGTTTTCATATCTATCTGGAAGAGAGTTATATAATGTAGTGTGTAGGCAATAGAAGTTCAGAGATTTGATTGCATATTTTGTGGTAAATGTTATGCTACGTATACATACGCGAGCCGAACTGCCGAACTGAACCACTTATAAAACTTATGGGAAAGGAACGAAGCAACCGCAAATGGCGCGAAACGCAGCCTGCAGTTGTTTCATTCCTTTCCCGTAATTCGTAGCTCGGTTCGCGTTTAATGCGAAGCTTAATGGCAAATCACTACTTTGATTAATCTTTATAACGAATTGGTGTACATTATGAAAACCAAAAAATATGCTTTAGTTAAATTGAAGGTTTTCTTATCGCTTCGCTTGAGTAGAATACAAATAAATTACTCAATAAAAAATATAAATGCAAACCACTACAAAAAATATTTTTTCAATAGAAATGTATAAACGCATAAAGGAAACAACTTTAAAAAAATACAGTTTTATAGCTAAGATTATCTGTGACAGTTTCACTTGATTAACTTTTTTGCTTTCTTATAAAATTATTTACAAAATAAGTAAAAGCCAGTTTTTTGGTTGAAATCGAACGTTTCTAGACTCCGTTTGTCAAGCGATTTTAATACCTATTACCTACGATATAAGGTATACCAAGAATATACACATTTTTGGCTTGTAGCTTCCTCTTAAGTTCGCAAATGTATATGTACCATTAGAGCAATACTATTGTTATTTCGAGTCAATACCATAATTGGCTGTCTTGATTGTGAAGTGGCTTTATTTTAGTGTGTGTTGATTACTGAGTAATTTGTAGGATGGTGCTTTTGATTTCATGTTTAGGAATTGTGATTGGAAGGATACTAGAAACTGAACAGATGTTCCTGACATTGTCCTATGGAAGACCAAGAACATTTCTGAGAGCTCGGTTTTGGACCAGGAAATTTGTTAAAAAATGGGTATTAATCCTTGAAGCCTATATAGTTCACCAATTATGTGGTAATTTTCTTCTTTGGACGATTTGTTTGGAGATCACAGCGGCACAGCGGTGCTGCCAAGGTCTGTTATCTATGTGAGGATATTGTGTCAGCGCTTTATTAGCAGCAGACACATACCTGAACGGATGACGAACCTCGTGCTGGCACTTTTGGTGGGCACGGTAGTCTCTCTCGCTGCAGCAGCTGGTCCAGTTTCTTCACCCCCTAGGATTCTTGCTGCAGAGTCTCCATCTTCTATCTTCGTCGAACGTCACAGCGGTGCTGCCAAGGTCTGGTATCTATGTGAGGATATGGTGTCAGCGCTTTATTAGCAGCAAACAGATACCTGGATGGATGACGAATCTCGTGTTGGCACTGTTGGTGGACTCTCTCGCTGCAGCAGCTGGTCCAGTTTCTTCACCACCTAGGATTCTTGCTGCAGAGTCTCCATCTTCTATCTTCATGTCACCTGTTCCTGTTCTTCATTTTACTTTACTTAACTTCACTTTATTTTGGTAACATTTATAATTTTTGTAATACCTGCATCAACTGTAAAGCACCCCTGAGATGATAACTCACAAAAGCGGCGCTATAAAAATTGTCCAATATTATTATTATTATTATCCCACGAGAGCTGAGAATCTACAATCAAGCTCAAGCATGTTGTGCTCTTTTTATTTTCAAGACATTTGTCACCAGTTTCATCATTGTTTTTCTTGCAGCTTGCAAAAAACAACTACACATCACAATATAATTAATTTAAAAATAACAACAATACGAATCCCGTATTTATTTTCTAAAATCATTTACTGTTGCTATTTATATTTCTGCTACAATAATAAAATACTGTTATTATTTACTAGCGCATATCCAAATTCTAAACAAATCCGATTACTATCACTGACAGACAAACCAACAACCGAAATCAGTATTTTTGATTATCAATCAAGCCGGGTCTCTTACTTTACTGCAAACGGTCCAAGATACATTCACCTCAGGCCCTCGAAAGCTCCTGACCTAAGTAACTGGCTGTAGAAACAGTACTATGGCCATACGTGGGCGGTGCCTTCGCCACGTGGCCACGGCACTAAGGCAGACCTTCACGCGGTTTGTTTACAGCGCAGCGCTTGCTTAGAGCAATCAGTGCCTTACGTTTCATTAGCTCGGTTTGCGAGTATTGTTGCGCGCGGTGTCAACATATCCCATTCATCTTCACCGTTTTCCGACTAATGATGTTGTTATTACGGAGAATATAATGTTGATGTTTTTACACGCCGTGTAGATAATAGTATGCAGTGATCTAACTATCTAATCATCATGCTGTTTTCCGCAGTGGCAGGCAGAGAGGACGGCCCTATAAACAACTCGGTATTGGCACACCCACCTTGCCTCATTCACATTCACACATCATCTTTTACAATATTCTAAGTATTTGGTTCACTTGATCGCAACATGTCTTCCTCGGGCGACACCGACTTCCTCTACCATTCAAATACGCAAAATATATTCTCCTTACACCCATTTCTCCGCTCATTCACTCTACATGTCCAAACATCTAAGCGTTCCTTTCTTATTCTAGCATTCTTTGCAAATCTCCACATTTCTCACACGATCAAACTTGGTTTTACCTTATAGTTGTCGCGCTCCGACCCAATCTCTTAATTAACCTCTACATAACGAGAATTATCAAAGTTTGGAGCTTTAGTTTTAAGTGAATGCCAGTGAAAGAGTGAACGGAAAAATAAGTCAAGGGAGGCTTTACGAAAAGATGGTACGATTGATTAAATCAAATGCTCGAGTCGGGTCATGTCAAGAGTCGGTATAACTGAACAATAATAACGTATGTTATGAGTGTATCGATGTACAATATGACCAATATGAGTATTTGCCAAAAACAAACTTGTGTTACGTTCTATTTAGTCTATTTGCGGGGAAATTAAGTGAAAGTTTATGTATTAACTTAGTAATGAATGAAGGGATAATGAATAACAATTCTCCTAAAATCCAACCATTTTCACACCCACGTCTCTAGCATAGCTCGAGTACCAGGTGCACATACATGCGTGTTATTTGATATTTTCGTCCCTTTTCTGTGACATTACAATCAAGTCTCATCTTCAAGGAAACCGCGCCACTGGCAGTCGGCAGATTTCCTTTGGCAAACCAAGAAAGCGGACAGGAATGGAAGGTCGTAGTGGAAGTTTGTTGAAATGAGATTAATGAAACTTTATTGAAGAGATTACGACTTAGTCCGAGAAATAACTTGATGTTTATTTGGTCATGTAATTTAATGCACGATCGCTAAACCTTTTTTAATTGAGTATCTTATTTATTATCTATAATCGTTTTATGGTTTTTCGCCTGTTTGCAAACAGGTGGACACATAACTACTAATGTATTATTATATCCGTGTTCTTTGCGCAAAATGTGATGAGTTCTAAAATAACATTTATCGCGAGAATAGTTTGATCGTTTCAATAATGATTTTATTTTTCTTATAAATAGAAATATGAGATGTGTCTTTGGTTGGATGAACCATTTTTGAATAAAGGGGAGTGCGGTCCATATAGGCACATAAGCACTGCCTACCCTACCTTACTAGTGTGAAAATAAAATAAAAATTTGGAAAATTATTGCCAGAAATTAATTTACACTTAAAAAAATACGCATGTAAACATTATAATCACAGCGCGGCTCTGATCGTTCTACCATAAAGTATCGTAGGCAGGAACTAATTATGCAAAATGACGCACATATATTCAGTCGTTGTCATCATTCGAGACAAAAATCTTCATTGGTGCGCCATGCTCTTTCAAGGGAAGTCTCGTTTGTGTTGTCGAAAAAGGCGGTGCCTTTCGGTACAAATCACAAAATGTGGCAGTCAGTGTCATCTGTTGGTACCTCTATTGATTAGTACAACTTTACTAACGAAATAATTATCACGTTATGTTGGCTTTCTTTCATGCAATTGTGCGGTAGAAAAAGTATAATAAGATTTAATACATCTAGTATTTGGATTGTGATACGCATAAATGAAGCGGTTATTTGGATATTTGTACAATACAGAGGCTCAGATAATCCAAACCAACATCGGCTAAAGCCCTTAGCGAAAACTTACTTTCTACTGCCTTTCCTGATTAAAAAATATGTGCACGCCACTCTGTGTGTATATATACTACGGTGATCAGATAGAGTTATCGTAGTTATAAGAACCGAAAAAGGACTAAAAAATTACGTACAATTTTCGTACTCTTATCAGAGTTCGGATCGCAAGTCCAAATTCGTTAGCGCGCCTGTAGGTATAGGTACAGGTACAGATGTATAAGTATAAAGCGGAGTGCGTATTGACGGTGATGGTGATGAATGATATGATAACCTTTTGTGAATAACGTCGCAAATATAAATAAATAACACAGTGAATGGGGAATATCCGCTTCCATCATCACCATGACGCTACCGGCATACCGACATATCGACATATACATATGTCCAACCGGTTATCAGCTGAATCCGGATGGGACGGTGTGCCCCACGGCCGCCGCGTACGTCGCACTTCCGCTATAAGCCGCCGAATTCCTAGAATCACATGTTACGACAAACTTACAAAATAATAGTACAATAACATCGTTATTCTTCCTTACTACCGATGATAACATAACCAGTACATTCACATTCACTTGATAACGAGTCAAGTAGTTCACCCCGTTTTTGGTTGATATTATTTGTCTTCAAACTACTGTTCTGTGGTAGGTACTGCCGATGTTGTCAAATCAGAATGACTGAATATAGTTCTCCTAGAATATGTAGGTATTCAATAAAAACTATTCTTCTTGCTGCTGTTTCTTCAAGTTTCATAAAAACAAAACACTAGCAGCGGTGGTGGCTACAGATAGCAAATCCAATTTAAGTGCTTTTCGTGCATTTTTGAAAAATATTATCATATATCATAATATCCCAAGTGTGTTTCGGAATTCGATTGCGTTAGAGCGAGCGAGACACCGCTCCGGCGGCTGCTCAAATTCGACTGGTGATGGTGCACGTTGTACCGCATTTTTATGCACAATAGGCCACTTGCATGCATTTTATAAATGACATGGAAAAATCTTCCTGCTAAGATTACGAAAATGTTACTAAACAATATAGAAATTAATAGTTTTTTAATAGTAAAATAATCCGTTTTTTACCTTGGACGTCACTACATAAAATGACCCGTCTTCGATATCTATATAAATAATGTTAATAATTTTTTCATTATATAATATAATTTCAGCTGAACACAGCGGTAAGTGCAATACTCTGTATGCCATGTAAAAGCGTACATCAAAATAAATTACATGATATTAAGTTGAAAATAAAATAAAACAAAACATATTTATCACTTGAATAAAATAAAAATGTAAATGTTCTTTTGTTCAAAATCTTAAATCTCCGAAAGTTCCTCAACGATATTGCTTTGACATTTTGACATAACATTGGATTCGAATACACGTGTGTTTTTATGTACCTATATTATATAGATGTCACCTGTGATGCTTTTTCTGTGTGTTTGTGAATATAACAATTCATACTCCGCTCCCTTCACCCTCATCTCATACCTACCCCATGGAATACCATGGAGGGAATTACGCCTTCGGTGCTTTTCCGTGTATTTGGGAGAGTTACTAATTTTCCACTCCCTTCGCTCTTGTCACTTACACCAATTAGGGATGTCATAGTTCCACAGGGCTCCGAGATTATTGAGGAGTTGGGACAAAAAAAATACATTTAATTTTTATTTGACCATTCCAAGCAAAAGAATATTTTGTGCTCCTACATGGCTTAAAACGGCCCTGTGCATAACCACAAGCAACGCCGGGTAGTAATTTCTAGTTTATTCTGACTACCTCCTTGTACCTTCCCTATAAGCTCTATAAATAAATTAAGCTGCCCCTAGCTTAGATTCTGGCGACGCCCCTGAAGACATTCTCGTGTTTGAAGTGCAGTAATAAATTTTTTGTTGCTGACATGTGCTGCAAAAATCGGAAGAAACCATTTTCGTGTTCTGGGTGTAGTTTAAATAAATGAGTTGGGAACTCGCTCGAGGAGTAACTCTTAAGTTAAAACCAGTATTGTATTCAGAATATAAATAAAATTCCATTTTTGGATTCATCTGCTAACGCATTTTGAAGGAAAACATTATCATGTTTCAAGTGCAGTTTTTAAAATCCAAGATGCAGACTGTGTGCAGTTACAGAATCATATCTATATTCAGTTGCGGATAATATATATCGAGAATTCCACCCAATCCCCCCCCCACCAGCAAAATGTTTGTGCAGCCCGCGGGTGGATACTACAAACATCCACCCTGACGGCGAAAAGGTTCCCCACTCCTGGTTTAGATGAAGTGTTATTCTGCTGTCGTAAGTAAAAACGCACTATCCTACTTGAGGCTCTCTCGATGGCGGCAGTATTCTATATTAGGTTAGTAGCAGATACATTATAATTTTAAATAGATACAATGCAGTGAAAAGAAAAGAAAATGACACTACATTACTGAAGCAGTTAAGACTAATAGAAAATAAAACAAATCAAAGATGGCAGTATTAATGCCAGATTTTAAAACATTGTCAACTAATTATACGATAATAATCTATTTATAAGTAGATCTAATTATATAATTTAAATATGTACTTATTAAATTGTGTTGTTTGATTTGGGGTGAATAAACTGTTTTGTTTTGTGAATAAACGTTTTGGTAAAATTGTGTAGGCACCTTTAATTTTTATCCAGTCTTCTGATCTATTTATTTTTTGTTTGCGTGTTGGTGAATTATCTTCAGATTTTTTAAAGGTAGATGTCATGCAGCTTTTTTTTTACAGTTATTATTATTATTATTTTTTTTTTTTATATTAACTCCACACAGGAGGCCCTGAAGAAAATAATTTCCCTCAGGGCCTATGTCATCTAATGGATTATTAATTGATTAATTTAATGGAATAATTGTCCGTGGGTGGAGTGCTTTAATGGGATGTTATGGGTTAGGTTTGTTAAAGACTTTTGTATTTTAGTTTTATCAATCTGTTATCATCACTGAATAAAATGTTTTCACCAACTAATTGGCCATCAACTGTATTCTTCACTACTACACTCCATTTATAGAATGTATCATCTTCTTTTGGGATCCATCGCTTCGACAAGGCGCCTGCAGGCGTTCCTGTCACAGGCTACTACCGTCGCCATTGCAGGCCCAATCTCCTCACAGCCTCTGGGGTTAATTTGCCCAACTTTGTCTAGGGCGGTGAACTGGGCGTCTTCCTTCTGAAATTCGAAGTAGATGTGAGAAAGTCGTAAATTCAAGCCACTTTGAGTGCTCTTTTTAATAATCTTCTTTTGGGACCCTCTTTCCACAGCAAGGTGCCTGCAGGCGTTCCTGTCACTGGCTACTACTGTCACCATTGCAGGCCCAATCTTCTCACACAACCTCTAGGGTTGATTTGCCCAACTTTGTCTATGGCGATCAACTGGGCGTCTTCCTTCTGGAATTGCAAGGAGATGTGAGGAAGTCGTAAATTCAAGCCACTTCGTGTCCGACTTTTCTGTGAAGAGTAGAAGGGGTTCGATATTAAACACGTTTCAAAGAATGTTATTAAAAGTGCGTGTTTGTGTGTTGTTTGCAGGAAAACAAACCAGAGAACGAGTGCAGTGTGTGCCCCTTCGAGCTGTCTTGCCCGTTGGCCAACAAGCGGCACGTGTGCTGGGACAAGTATCACTGTCAGAAGGTGTGCGCGCCAATCTGCGGGACTAGAACGTGCTCGGCCAGCGGCGAGTGCTGCGACAACAGCTGCCTAGGCGGCTGCTCGGGCCTGCTCAACTGCACCGTGTGCCGGGACCTCTCCATCGGGGACCTGCGAGACCGCAAGTGTATCAAGGACTGCCCCAACAACACCTTCAAGGTAATAAACACTACATTTCCACTGAGGACTGTCGGCACTGGGAGACAAGGGCCTCAATGGGCGAGTGTACTTCTGATCCAGAGGTCGCCGATTTGAAAACTGACTTACGATTCGCCATCTTACCCTTAATGTTATATTAAAGTAAGAATGATTTATACTGTAACTTAAATAAATATTATATTGTTTCGTGAACATGTCACTAGGAGAACCCGTTTTGAGGTGTTCCCGTATTTTTGCAGGTAGTATTGTTGTGCTTTGATTATATTATCAGGTTAAATAATATTATAAGAAAGAAAGCAACAAAATACAGATTGATGATGTGTGTAACTGATTATAAAATATATATATTATAGTGTTTCACGAGCACCTTACCAGGAGAATCTGTATTGTCTAATCACAGGGTTATTTTTAAGACAGTTTTACACAGTTATTATTGAAAAATTGTGTTCGGGGAATACCTTGAAAAATAATAAGATGTTTATAGAAAATATGTAAAACACGGAGTTAATATCAAAGTATTTGATTCACTTGATATCTTCATCGGGCATTCTTCTAACAATCACATTTGGATTGTATATTATCCTTACACTCCTTTCTTCGTTCATCCGCTCTACATGCCCACACCATCTAAACTTTCCTTTATGAATCTTACTCATTACGCTTACATCAGCCTAGCATTCCTCCGCAGTTTGCACACGGCAATATATGATTTCACCACCCACTTGCCTCAGAGATCTCATTTCTACAGCATTCATTCTACTTTTGTCCTTCCACTGGCAGTTCCATGACAAGTATCAGATGGGTCCCTCTATCGGTTCTCACGTCAAGACTCTATTTTTGCTTTTATGACAAAGCTACTATTAAACGCCTCTTTGGACAATTTATTGTATAATTAATATAAACGAGACTTATGTTTTTGTTGAATGTTTGGTTTCAGCACCAGGAAAGGCGATGCATCTCCGAGGAGGAGTGCCGCAAGCTGCCGCCCCCGAGAGAGTTTGGGGCCGACAAGCAGGAGCGCCCCTACAAGCCCATCAACGGCACCTGCATGCTGCAGTGTCCCCCTAACTTTGACGAGGTAACAACACTCTTATAATATAATGCACCTAATACCTTTAACGGTACTCCAAACTGGCCACCAAATTCTTATTAAAGTTTTACAAAATTTATGTTTCGATCGAAGATATACATTATTTATCGCAAAAAATATATTAATACTTACATTTTTTCATCGATTACCCATTTCTTATTTATGTTTACAAAAATACTCTATGAACTTCTTTACGTTTCCCGGGTATGGGTGAGTCGACTGAATGGTATGTTTTCTCAAACCATTAATGCCGTTAAAATATGTTTGGTAGATTTAAAGTTTATTTTTCTGATTATGATTATCATACCAAAAATTACGTAATTTTAATATTTTCATCCATAATATTATAGATTTCAAAAATGATCCGATGATTCCAACTGGCTACAAAGTTATTATGGTGTAAAAAACGCCAGTGGCTAGTAAGATGGCTGTCACCAACATTGCCCGGCGTGATGTCATCGCCGCCATATTCACAAATAAAAACGAACATGTTGTTTTGACAACAAATCGAAAATGGCACATTTTAAATCGTTATAGAAAATACACCTACATTACTGTAATTTTTTTAGAATAAAAAAAAAAACAGTGAAAATTCTATCGGATGAATCTTATTCTTTATATGATATATGTTTAAAGAAAAAAAAAAAATTTATCACTAATATTTTTTTAATATAATAGTATTATGTATGGGTAAAATCATCATAGAGAACTAATCTAAAAAAAAAAACATTTCAAAAGGCTTTGATTTAAAACATTTGAATATTTTACATATATTATTATAATAAAATCACAAATGAAAAAAAAATGTTTTGTACTTTTATACTATTATTAAAACAAAGTAGAATAAAAATAACAATAATTAAACAGATTATTCATGTATCAAGAAAAGAGTGATATATAAAATGTTTAAGATGTGAAATCTTTATAATGAATTTGTTGTGTGTTGGTTTTCAGGAGCAAGGCAAGGATGGTGTGTACCGCTGCGTGGAGTGCAAGGGCGCCTGTCGCAAGGAATGTCCCAGCATGAATGTAGACTCCATCCAGGCTATCGAGAAGCTCAAGGGCTGTACACACATCATCGGCTCTCTGGAGATCAGCATCCGAGGAGGCGGCAGCATCGTCAGGGAGCTGGAGGAGGGCCTAGGCCTCATCCAGGAGATCACCGGCTCTCTGAAGGTGGCACGCTCTTACCCTCTCGTCTCCCTCAACTTCCTCAAGAGCCTCAAGGTGATCAGGGGCGAGCAGAAGTACGGCTCCGAGAGGACTGAATTCTATCAGTGAGTATTGGCCAAACTGACAGTTAATGTGTTTTGCTATAAATATTGTTCTCCGCGAAGACAGCATCAGGAACAGAAATTACTGGCTCTCAGCCTCTTTTAGTTTTGCTAAATTTTTAGAAAAATACCGAGGAGGTTGAAAAAAGAGTTTAAGGCGAAGCTTAATGCTAAATCACTATTTTGATTAATCTTTATAACGAATTGGTATACATTATAAATACAAAAAAATATGCTTTAGATAAATTGAAGGCACGTCCTAGTGAAAGAGTTCGCGCCCGTTATTTGCTGCGTAATTCAAAACGGAATCCCCGGTTAACAGGTTAAATACGCCCGACATCTCTCGCTCGCTTGCACATAGGAGTTGAGTGGGTGCGGAACAGAGATAGAGATGAATCGGGTTTCACGTTCATAAAAACCCTCATTCCAGGAATTGAATTATTACAATAACAAAATATGTTATCTAAATAATATACTATCCTTTTGTTGAAATACCGATGTAAACGAAAGGCACAAAGATAAATATAAAAAGAAGCAGAACGATTCAATAATTATGTACATATCGTTGGGACCTTTACAAAGAGATTGACTTTCACTAGAAGGTTCTCAGCTGTTTAATCTCTTTAAAATGAGTCGAAGCCTAGACCTGACACCAAAAGTTTTTTTTAACCCTTTTCTTGCCAAAATTGAAAAAGTCTTTTTTGTTTTTGTTTTTTAAGTGAAATGATAAAATTGGCTTTTTTAATTTTTTTGGTAGATTTTTACATATAAATTAGAACAGTTTCCCGTCTGTACTAAGAGTTCCCGGACGTCAAGTATATTTTTAATATTATTAAAACTTAAAAAAAAACTATAATACGAGGGTTGGTCAATAAGTCCTTAGAAAAAAGCATTAAAACAGTTTATTTTTATATTTTTGTATTTTTTTTTTATTTCTCAACATAATCTCCTTGGAGCTCAATACACTTGGTTAGACGTTTCTCAATTTTTTTTAAACCGTCAGAAAAATAAGTTTTCGGAAGGTCCTCAAAATAAGCATTTGTCCGATCGATGACTTCTTCATTTGAAAAAAAACGTTGTCCACTTAGCCATTTTTTTAAGTTTGGGAAAAGGAAAAAGTCACTGGGGGCTAAATCTGGCGAATACGGTGGGTGGTCGACCAATTCGAACTTCAATTCTTCAATTTTAGCCATTGATCGTAAACATGTGTGAACACGGGCATTGTCCTGATGAAAGAGGATTTTTTTCCTGTTTAAATGAGGCCGTTTTTCTTCAATTTTGTTTTTTAGCTGGTCCAATAAAGATGCATAATAATCCCCTGTTATTGTTTTTCCTTTTTCCAAATAGTGCATCCCAAAATACAGTAGCCATAACCTTACCAGCTGATTTTACGATTTTCGCCTTCTTTGGACATGGTTCGCCTTTCGCAATCCACTGCTTTGACTGTTCTTTCGTCTCGGGAGTATAGTGGTGTATCCATGTTTCATCTACAGTCACAAAGTGACGAAAAAATTCATCCGGATTGCGTTGCATGAGCGACAACAGGGCTTTAGAGGCCACCACCCTATTGCGTTTATTGTCGACTGTGAGCAAACGCGGCACCCATCTTGCAGAAATTTTTTTCATGCCCAATTTGTCATGTAAAATAGAAATGACGCTACCTTTTGAGATCCCTGTAACCTCAATTATCTCACTCAACTTTAATCTTCGGTCACTTAACACCATATCGTGGATTTTATTGATCATTTCTGGTGTAGTCACCTCTACAGGACGTCCTGAGCGTGGTTCATCCTTTGTTGATGTACGACCACGTTTAAATTCATTTAACCAGTTATAAATAGTTGCAAGTGAAGGAGCAGATGTGCCGTGAACTAAATCCAACTCATTTTTTATTTCCTTTGCTGTTAACCCTTTTATATTAAAATGTTTAATAACAGCTCTAAACTCAATTTTCTCCATTTTTGTAAACAAGCAAATTTTTTTTTTTTAAATGTACGAGAAAAACACAACAACCCGACCAATCTGCTTGAAACTTCGCAGCATACTGAATCGGTAGTGCCGCTGCATGAAAACAAACCGCTTACAGTATAGTCGCGCCACCTGTCGGCTTTTCTAAGGACTTATTGACTCACCCTCGTATATAAAGCTTAATATGTCAATAAAACTTTATAAAATAGAAACGAAAAGGACTAAAAATTCAAAAATTAATTCAGCAAGCAACAAAATCTGAGGTTTTTCCTTAGGAACTCGTAAACTACGAGACATTTATCAAAATGTAATATTATAAATTTACAAATAATAATGATTGACACATTAATAAAAATCCTTTTTTTCTCAAAGTTCTTGACTAATACCAATAAAAGCAAGCATGTGTCGCCAACTGATTGCCGAGCGGCTTAAGCGTCGTTAAGACATCTGTAGAAAGTATGCAGAATGACACGGGTCAATGTTGCAAACATTGAAAAATATTTACACCACTGGGTACAATAACAAGGAAAATTAAATGAAATTACTGCGCAATGTCGCAATCTTTTATACAATTTATTCTGCAAAAACATTATTTCTTGGACTCAGTGTCATTTAACAGATACAGGGTGTCCGGTGGTAAAGTGCAGTAACTTCGGGAGGTGATTCTACGTGATCGTAGGAGTAAAAAAGATAAACAACTTTTTCTGAAATTCCAACTTTTAGATGTACTTTTAAGCTAATAACGAAAAATTTCTCCGACGTGCCTAGACGGCATTATTTATTTCGTCGTTGCCAAATCTACATCCCGCGCCCCCTCGGTAACTAATCCCCGCTACCCCCGGCACCCGAATTCAGTCGGTCAGCTGGTAAACTGTCCCCCGCACCCCCTCCTGCACCCCCCGCTATTAGTAAATCGTGCTTTGAATGCAATCTGTCACAAAATTTGACGGGCGGAGTAAACAACTTTGAAAATTTAATTTATCTAAGAATTTTTGAATTCGTTCACTAGATTTATTGTTTGTTCTCTGCGAACTTTTCATTTGGTTTGAATTTTTGACAGATGTGAAGAGAACCCCGTACAATTTAGATGTCGGTACGTGTTTTAGAGGTATAATGGTTATGGTGCTGATTTTATCAAAATCAAATTTTATAATATTCTTATTATTATTATAATTTACAAGTACAAGTATATTACATTGGATTTATTAATATAGACGTTGTACATTATAATGATTTATGATCAATAAGATGGATCAAGGAAAAAAATATTTATGAGATGTAATATTTTTGGTATGCCTCGTTATTCTGCTGTGTCATTCGTGTGGAAAACGTTCTTTTTTTTTAAATGATTTTCGGCTATGTAATCATTGTTTTTTCTCACCTATAAAATTATGTCCCGTCTTTCCGGTTTATAAAAAAAGGTCTGATTTTTCGGATTGAAATTTTCAAAAAATCCCCAGGGTTTCAAAAATACGATTAAAAAAATAATAATAATACAGAATGTCTTAGAATATTTTCCTTAACCGGAAAAAAAATTAAAAAATATGATGCAAGTGTGGCCTATTAGTAAAAAGCGATGAAATTAGTTAAGTGTTCAATGAGTTATTAATATTTTTTTATAGTAAAAAGTGTAACGCGATTTTAGTGCAGTTCTCTTTTTGAATTTGGTAAAATATCAAAACATACGGCGAACTCTGTGTTGTTATTGTTTACAATTCACATGCGGTTTCCATGGATACGCGCCACTCACAAATATGCAACGTTGCCACGTTCACACTTGCGAATTTATCGGGTAAGTTTGCACCTACACTATGGCTTTTTAGCAGGTATGTCTTTTTGTATGAAAAATAAAAAATTGGAATTTCGGAAAAAGTTATTTATCTTTTTTACTCCTACGATCATGTAGAATCCCCCCACGAAGTTACTGCACTTTACCCCCGGACACCCTGTATAACCAGTGGAATAACGAAATGAAATGCAAGTAAAATTCAAATCAATCTATTCAAGATACAGTTTTAAATTGAATACAATCTTGAATTATTCTAATTGATAAGAGCCATTTCACTTTTTGGAAGACACGCGTGATTGCTGTTCAAAAGTAATATTTTCAACCAAGAGCCACTGAACTTTGGAATAGCCATTTTACTGAAAATAAATAAGTCAACATTCCATGTTGCTAGTTCAATTTTTTTATTCTTAAATACTGAAAATATAATTTTTCCAATTAGGTTGAAGCCGGGGTATTAACTTGTAGTTCTGTTATAAAATGGATAAGCATTAATTTAAATATGTTTCATTGTAGAAATGCCCTGACGGTGACGGACAATCAGAACCTGCAGGAGCTGTGGGACTGGACGATGCATGGCCCCATTGAAATAATGCATGGCAAGCTATTCTTCCACTTCAACCCCAAGCTGTGCATCGAGAAGATTGAGCCGCTGCAGAAGATGGCACGCGAGTCCCAATTCACTGAGCTGGAGGTCGCCAGGAACTCCAACGGGGACAAGGTGGCATGTACGTATCATCATTCTTTCCTATATCCCTATTATCTTTGTCCTACCATCAGGGTAATCTGCCCAATCAGCACTCGTAATAATCATACATTTTTAAGCCGTGAAGTACGGCGTCTGCCATCAAACTCTCCCCGGTTTATCATTAGCCAGTCGAATGATGGCTACCCATATTTAGGTCTCATCGCTCTAGGCCTTGAACGATTGCTACCTAAATTTAGGTAAACGATTTATTCGAATTTGTCTGATAAACGATGAAATATAGGTGGATACATTGGCTTTAAACACAGTGAGCAGTTTGTTTATTTCCATATTAATATTCGGAGGTATGATTTTTTTAATGAACGCGGCCGAATCCAAAACGGAATGACTGGGAATTTCCATTGCTGAAGGCATTTATTTTGTAAATACCCCATTGTTCTACTGGACAATTTTAAATTTGGCATTTTTCATAATAAGACCAAGGTATTGGAGTTTTCTGCTTTGTGAAGCTAGTACAATTTAACAATTTTGCATTATTTAATAAAAGAGCTTAGTTTGTGGCAAAATGCCCCTTTGAAATATTGTGGTGGAATATTGCCCCTTTGAAAAAACATTCATATAGTCAAATAGACTTTCACCAAAGAGGCTGCTCTATCATCCATCAGCCTGCAAAATGACATAGTGTTGGGGTGCCTAAACTAAGGTAGTGGGACAGAGTAGGAAAGAGACAGCGAGAGATCTGAGACGAGGAGTGGGGATATTTCCAAGAGACTACCAGGAGTCTCTAAGTGTGATATGCTAATTTCTTGCTGCACCACATGTTTTACACGATCCCGTGCCAAAAGTTAATAAGTTATAATTTTAACTTTGTTAATGTATTCTATTGTGTATTGCAGGCAATGTGACCCTGCTAAACGTGACGGTTGAGAAGCGCATGCAAGTGAGCATGCTGCTGTCGTGGGAGGCGTTTGTGCATGATGACTCTCGCTCGCTGCTGGGCTACGTGGTGCACAGCATCGAGTCGGAGCACCAGAACATCTCGTTGTACGAAGGCAGGGACGCTTGCGGAGGCGATGGGTTAGTATTCCATATTACCGTGCCAACACAAGTAGACTAAAGTAGAGTAGTTAAAAAAAAAATCATTCATTAGAGAGTGACCTCGCTGGATCTTTTTAGTTGTGGTTTAACTTTCTATGGTACATATTTTTTTTTGGTAGCATCATTCGAATGATAGGTTTTATTTTTAAAGAAATAAATATTACTACAAAACAAAAGATCTACTATTCTGATAGGTTACAGATTTTAAAAAAATAAATTATTTGATGGATACATCATTTAATAATACAATTAGAGAAAAAAAAATCCAAAAAACACTACCGATATTCAATTAAATTAATTATTTTGGTATTTAAAAAAAAAAAAACATTGAAATTGTTGACAATCGCACCACTACATATGGGGTCATTTTAATTGCAAATGAAAAATTCTTATCTATATAAACAGTGTTTTTGAGTAATAATTTAAATTTATTTATTTATCTAAACTGCATGCATAATTCAATGTGCTGTGAATACAGCAATGAATATTCACGTTGGATTGTGTAAAAAGGGCAGTGTTTGACATCTAATGAAAGATTTGTGAAGGAAAGCTTGACACTATAATTTTTTTAATTTCCTGGCAATGGGTGATGCCGTCAGGTTAAGCATGGCGCAGATATTTTGTTACTAGAGTGGAGGTGAAGCGGAACTTTCCATCTCCCTGAAAACCAGTATTATCAGAATCATCAACGTAATATTTTAAATTTGTACAGGTGGCATCTGGACGACATCCAGGCCTCCCAAAAGGAAGAGAAAGTGTTCCATCTGCTAACACATCTGAAGCCCTACACGCAATACGCCATCTACGTCAAGACGTACACTATAGCCACCGAGCGTGTCGGCGCTCAGAGTCAAATGATGTATGTGCGGACTCTGCCTGGACGTAAGTTTACCTATAATGATTTTTGAAACATTATTTGATGCTAAAAGTCACGTAATTTAGTTCTTTGTGTGATGACTCTAAATTTTCGTCATGCGCCTGCATATTCTATTTTCATAATAACTTGATAATTTTTTTTGGAAATTGTACTATTTTACCAGATAAGCTGTTTATGTATTTATAAAAATAGGAAATAACCTACCGTATGTAGTTTCCCCCAGAAAAGCTTCTTATATTTAGAGAAATGCTATTTAACCGCGCTGCGCACAAGAGATTAAACTCAAGAATAAGCATAAGAATACTTTTTACCTGAGAACAATGCAGCAAGACACTTTCTTTTTATCACTAGGTTATTTTTGTATTTATTGTTTTGAAGAAATACAAACATTCGTAGGTTACGAATAACCTGGCAATATTTTTATTTCTCCTACTTCCATCACAACAAGCGGAAAATGTTGAATCCTCGACCCCTGATGCTTGGTGGGAACTTGATGCTTTTGACCGCTCAACTATCTAACCGAGGTTAGGAGTAGGAAAAAGTGGAATGTTTTGATAATTGTTTTTTTAAGTCAAAATACCCCTAACTGTCAGGTGAGAATTTTTGAAAACAAATAGCCTTGACAAGTTTTTTGTTTTAATTTTTTTGGAATATATTTCTGTTTACCAGATACTGTATCTTATTATTTATTTTTTTTATATTTTATATATTCAATAATATTGTTATTGGGTTTATAAAAACAGTTTATAAATACTTATTATTTATATTTGTTTCATTTTTGCAATGTCATAAGACGCTTCCCCAGAATACCTAACATTGAAAAAAAAAACTGGTTTTATTATTTCTATGTATACCTGAATACATACATTACAAAAAAAAAAACGATTATCAAAAGGTGTTTTTAAAGCAATAATGACTTTTATACTACTTTGAAAACTCATTTTTACGACACTGTTTTATTTGAATTTTAACATTCATAGACAAATTATTTTATAAGCTCTATGACAAGAGGTTTACATTCATGAAATAAACAGTAGAATCTACAGCTCAAGTGATTTTGATTTTTTTCCTTTATACATTTTCAAAGCATAAGAGTTAAAGTTAGTGTGGACGGTACTAAAGCTCACACAAGTGCGCAAGCGCCAAACACGGTTATAAAAAACATTCCACTGGTTAAACGACGGGGTTAAATTAAAGCTTCTCTTATACTATTCGTAGAGAATTCTGGAAACAGTGCTTAGCACATAGAAAAGATTTCAAATGATACTGCCAATTCCACCCTCCCGCAGTTGCAATAATTTGCATAATCATTACAATTACAAATAATGAGATGGATTTATAATTACAACCAGTATCAAAACAAATGATTGGTTTTCAGAGCCCTCTTCGCCTCGTATAACCCAAGCCATTTCTCTGAGCCCCGGTTCTCTCATCCTGAAGTGGGAGCCCCCAGCGTCGCCTCATGGAAACGTGACACAGTACCGGGTTTCTGTCAAGTGGGAGGAGGATAAAGAGGATTTCTTTATGCAGAGGAACTACTGCAACGAACGTGAGTATATTAATAGATATTATATTTATCTTGTGAATTATATAATGTAATATGAATTTGGTAAAAGTTGTAAAATTCAATGATGCTGTGGGACATACTTGCTGCAATTTATTTTGAAACAGCTTATGTACGTTCTTTCCTAACTCTTCAAACTTCTTCTTCTTCTTCGATGGCGCTACAGCCCATATCGAGCTTTGGCCTCCTGCAACAGTCGCCTCCATCTCCTCCTGTCCTCAGCGGCTGACTTCCAGTTTGTCACCTGGAGAAGCTGTGCTGCATCCCCTCTTACCTCATCTTCCCACCTCAGTCTGGGTCTTCCCACTTTTCTCTTTCCACCTGGGTGACCAGTCAGAATTCTTTTTGGGACGCGTGTATCCGGCATTCTTTGTACATGCCCAGCCCATCTCAGCCTGAGGAGTCTCATGTGTGCAGAGATGCTAGGGGCCTTATATATATCGTACAATTCTATATTGTGCCGGATACGCCACTGTTCGCCCTCTTTCACGGGTCCACATATTCTTCTCAGCACCTTTCTTTCAAAAGTATCCAGCATTTCAGCCATCTTTACCGTCAGTGTCAGCGCCTTACATCCATATGCCAATACAGTTCTTACAATGGTCTTATATATGGTTATTTTGGTTTTTCTGTGGACACTACGTGACTTAAACACTGGCAGCAAAGAGAAGTATGTTTTGTTGGCTGCTGTGATTCTCCTTCTGATTTCTGCTGGATCCTCATTGTTCTCTGTCAGGCTGGAGCCCAGGTAGGTGAATTGATCTACCACTTCGTATGAGTAGTTGTCTTTAAATAGTGCTGGAGCCCAGGTAGGTGAATTGATCGACCACTTCGTATGAGTAGTTGTCTTTAAATAGTGCAAACTATATGCACAAATAAGGATTATATCGAGCAAGTGTACATTATAATCGAGCCCTTATGTGGAAAAACAATGCTGTTTTGTGTAGATCCATTAAACATATGCGCCATACATCGAACTACGTTCACAGCAAAAATCGTTTTAGAATCTCAACCACAATGATAGTAAAGTAGTAAGCGCGCTCTCAATACAAGTTGGCCTTTACTTAATTGAGACTGACTGTTTGTGCGATCTGCGCTTGGCATATGCCATTATTATGGTGATAATGTTTTACTTCCGCATTATGTTATTTGTTAATATGTTGTAAGTTGTAACATGTTAATTGAAATACCTTATTACATATAAATTTATTTGACTTTCAATATATATACGCTCACTACAGTCAAATGAAATGTTTAACAGCCCCATATCTCAAATATCACTTTTTCACATAATGCTGTACATATATAGAGGTACATACTAGGTGCCTACTAGGCATACACATATATTACATAAATATATTGAGATATTTTTGTTTATTGTGCAAGAATGCACAAATAAGTACATATTACGTTTTCTTAACTAACATAAATTCCAGCACTGGTGGCCACCGTGATCAAGCCGTTTGAACCTCAAGAGGAGACTCCCAAGGAGAAGGAGGAGAAGGCCAAGAAGGAGGAGAATTGCCAATGCGACAACAAGGTGTGGAATGATGAGGAAGTTATTGGTCAGATCACCTTTGAGGACAATTTACAAAATCAGGTACAAATGATATTATTTGTAAAACTATTCATTACAGTATTATTAATCGATTTCTGTAATCCACCATGCATCATCGGCGCTACAACCCTCGTAGAGTCTTGGTTGCCTCCAGGAAATGTCTCCACTCCTACCGCTCTCCTACTATTTACCCCCAGTTTGTATAACTGCTTAAGGTGCGGTTTTTACCCCCAAACCATTCAACCACCTAAGCTTAGGCCTTTGTAATCCATCCAACACAAATGGAAATCTGAAGTAGTAATTAGTTTCAATACCATTCATTTCATTTCACTAGCACTCTAGCATCTGATAGCAGAAACCTGCGGAGTAATTAATGCACATGTTCTCCTAGTGAGGTGTTCACAAAACACTACTACTCACCCATACAGATACTGATATTAACATTGTTTGTATAACTGGTTCTTATTATGTAAACTGTATGTAAGAGAATATAAGTGAATAAATAAATAAATTATTAAATTCAGTTTCAATGCCGGAACCCCGGGCGTGTATTATATTATAAATACATAATTTTCTTTACCCGCCTCACTAGAGCCTGTAATTAACATAATAATTAATAGAAGTAAATGTAAGGAAAACTTCAACAGTTCTCTTTGAATATTATAGATGGCAGCACTTCCATTGGTAGCTAGCATGTGGAGAGTGTGCAAGACAGACGTTAGCGTAATAATACAATATTATTTTTAAATAATAGGGGGTATAGTGCACTAACTTTGGGAGGTGATTCCACATGATGGTAGGAGTAAAAAAGAAATATAACTTTTTACGAAATTTTAACTTTTTTTTCGCATACAAAAAGACATGCCTACTAAAAATCTTTGTGTGATGTAGAAATTTTTTTTTATTAACAGGTGGTATCAAATAATACATATTGATAGAAGTAAGTAAGAACATCGGTAAGTGTACAGCAGACAAAGGGTTAATATTAAGAAAATTGCAAAGTAATAATAAGGTATGTATATATATACCAGCCATCCAATGATGGTGAACAACAGTATGTTATTTCAAATGATCTACATAAGGGTAAGTATATAGTATATGTTCCAAGTTGTTAATTAATACCTCTCTAATTGATAATAATTTGTGTTTAGGGAGGGAGTGTCATTTTAAGTTTTTAACATTAAATCAGTTTAGGAATACTACCATACAAATAAACTTTAAAATTATGAACATAGGTGCACAGAATAACAGATGTCTGTACGCTAAATATTGCAAACATAGAAAAAATATTTTACACAAAATAATTTTTTTTTTTTTAATTCCTGTCTGTGTATTTATACATATATTTGTAACACTGATTTTTTATACATAATAACCAAATTAGTCACAGGTAAGGTATATTTTAAGTTCATTCTTAAAATTTTCATAATTTTTTCAGCTTGTATATCTTTATGAAGTTTGTTAAAACATTTAATGGCCGCATATGTGCAATGGCGTTGTGCCGTTGTTGTATTGAGTTTAGCGAATACTTACGCTTGTGAGCTTGCCGAGAACGAGGTGGCAACGTTGCGAAACCACATGTAAACAATAACATTAGGCCGAGAGTTTGACGTTTACAATTATGCAACATTTTATATGTTTTAAACCAAATTCAATAAGGGAACTGTACTAAAATTAACAAAATATAGGTACACTTTGAATGATAAAATTATTTAACTATTAATCAATTAACTGCTTTTGACTAATTTAATAAATTTTCAAAATGTCCTCTTTCCCATTCTTAGTGGGTGAAACCAGATATTGTCACAGTAATTAAAATTATGTACAAATAAACACAATGTTAAAAGTAAGTCTTCGGAGAAAACATGCACTGAATAAATATGTTCTTTCAAGTAAGTCTTAATAAATGCACATTCAGATAAAGACATAATACATTAACAAGTTTTGATTAAAACAATCAAGTTTTTAAAGTTAAACACTGCTAGATACATTAAATTATCAGATCCATTGGAAATAAAAATTAAAGTTATTGACACGAGGCATGGCAATTAAGTAGACTGACAAAACGGCAGCGTTTAGGCGCGGGACGGTGCACTTTACCCCCGGACACCCTGTATAATGGATGATTAATAAATTAGTGATTAACTATTGTGTTGCGCAGGTTTATGCAAAGCGCGTGGTGTTGGATGACAACCGGCGGCGGCGCGACGTGGAGGCCACCAAAGAACGCTATGGCACTCACCCCTTCCCCGAGGGCAACCTTAATGCCCAGGTTCAGAGCTCCCAAGACATGCAGATCATCAAAGTTAACGGTTAGTTCTTCCTCTCCTTGAACCTCTTCTTCATCGAGAATAGTCTTTATCACCCAGCCCCTTATTCTTATTCTTCTTAACCTCTTGGTCAATTTTGGACAAATATATTTTTTACAGACCCAGACAATCGTAGAGTATTTTTGGGACATTTGTCTCCCAGCCTGAACAGTATCACAAAAGTTATGCTATCTCATTTTGTATTACACTGAGAAATATGATTTAAACTTTCAGTTTGCATTAAAAAATTACCATAAATGCTCTCGAAAAATATCTAAATGGTATAAAATAAAGTCGCCATCCGTGTCTGTCTGTTTGTGCGCTTAGTTCGTCTAAATGAAGTAACTGATTTTGATAGGGTTTTCACTATCATTTAGAGAATATCTTCTGAAAGGTTTATATATATAATGCATGTAAATTATATTTATAGAAAGTGGAGAAAAGTCAATGTTTTTAATCAAGCCGTAAAAAAAATATTTTCTGGCGCTTACATTGCCAACGCAGGCCAACAGTTTGCCTTATAAGATACATTAAAATAATGTACTACAGAATTGTATATGTTGAATAGGCCTACTTTATAAGTCTATCTCCTACGGATAACCCCCAGAAACGCCGGCTACACATCACCTAGTTTGAAATAATTCTATGAAACAACATTTAGCATTCGAAAAATATTAGACAAGATTTGCAAAAACATTAAATAAATATTTTTATATAAAACGAAAGTGTCAATTTTTTTTTTTGTTTCGTGTAAATTAGTAATTACAGTTTATACGTTAAAAACCATCAGTGGACAGTAGACTTTAAAAACTTTATCTTTCTTTGCGATAAAAATTTTAATATTTTAATTGCATATGTCAATTTGCAATACTAAAATCTTTAGAGTCTTTCATCTGCTTTCAAGAAATTTTTATATTTATTTTGAAATACTTTCAAAAACAGCCAATTTACCTGGAATCAATTGTAATGCGAAAATATTTTCCACAGATATTTTCTGACAGTTCTCTTAAGAGAAGTACATTGCAAAATGTCAGAGGCTTTAGAGGTTAACCTTGTTTGAATTCTTGCAGTAATTTGTACTGTTAATATACATATCCTTACATTATATTTAATTATTTAGGTACCTACAATATGTACTTCAAGATGGTGGAGAAGACTGCGCTGAACATCAGTGACCTGCGCCACTACGCCTCTCACTCCATCAGCGTGTGCGCTTGTCGAGAGATGGAGAAAGAGGAACTGGACCTCAATGACCCCAACATCGACACCAGCAACTGCAGCATCAAGTCCATCGTCACGGCTCGCACCATGAAACTGGGTAACATTACACACTCATCATCATACTACATACACTCTCTCTGACCTCCAATGTTCCTAAATTAAAGTGAAAAGCTCTACCATCCCAGAGGTACCTACATACGCTTGCTGCCAAGTGAAGACCTCGATGATTCTATAGGTTCTTGGCACACTCGTGAAACTTTCTCTCTATTGAGTGTATTCAAGGGTCTGACCTGCTGCCGAAGGCTACCGAGTGAAAACCTCGATGATTCTAGAGGTTCTTGGCACACTCGTGAAACTTTCTCTCTATTGAGTGTATTCAAGGGTCTGACCTGCTGCCGAAGGCTGCCGAGTGAAAACCTCGATGATTCTAGAGATTCTTGGCACACTCGTGAAACTTTCTCTCTATTGAGTGTATTCAAGGGTCTGACCTGCTGCCGAAGGCTGCCGAGTGAAAACCTCGATGATTCTAGAGGTTCTTGGCACATTCATTAAACTTTCTTTCTATCTAGCCTTTTTTTTTTACATAACTCCAAAGGAGGCCCCGAATAAAATAATTTTCCTCAGGGCCTATATCATATTTGGGGACGCTGTGTGGAGGGTCTTTTTAGGGAATGAACATGGGTCTTGAAGAGGGAGGAAACACATAGGATGGCAAATCGTTCCACAGCCGAGTTGTTGAACTCAAGAACGAGTCGTAGAAACAATCCATTCTCATGTTACAAATGTCAACCGGGTTCAAATCTTGGGTACGCATTTGGCATGTTTCCCGACTATGCACCGGTGCCTTTCCATTGAAATACTAGTAGAACAAGTTCAGCATTCCTGCCTGAAGACTGTGCCGCTGCTGTGTAAAGATTACAATCTGTTTGTTAAGATAGAGGAATCTATCAAACGGCTGCCTGTTTCTAGCCCATTCTAGCGTCCGAGCTGCCCAAATTAGAGAGAAAATCTCCCTTCATCTGAGAGGTACTTAGCCCACAAATCAAGCTTTCTTTTTGTTTTGTACAATCTAGCTGCCTAAATTAGATTGAACCCGTTGCACTTTGAATCAATCGGTTACAGATTTTTCCATTACAGACAAGCAGGTCTTCTTTAATATGGAATGTTTAAAATTGAATTTTGGTTTAACATGTTTGTTTGTTGTGGCAGAGGGAGCAGATAACATCACTGACATCAACGTGAAGGTCCAGCAGGCCAACCAGTCATTGGGGGTGGTGCGCCTGGACTGGCTGGAGCCACCCAAGCCCAACGGCCTCGTCGTCACTTTTCACATACAGTACAAGAGGATCGATATTGAGAATGTGAGTGCTATTTATTTATCTTACTATTTATTAATACATACAACACAATCGTTAATTTAGTAATCAATTTACAAATAGAACAAAAAGTCTCGCAATCATTGTTGTTGTTTCTACGCTATATCACTGTGTAGTGTTTCTAGTCAGTGAGCTTCTTAATAACATCAGTGTTATAATCAGTGTTCTCTCTGGACTTGCAGCATAGTCCGACCACAGAATGCATAACGCGGCAACAGTTCATAATGGGTGGGGGTTCCTACACCATCAAGGGCCTGAATGCCGGCAACTACAGTGTCAGGGTGATGGCCACTTCTCTCGCCGGCAATGGCAACTACACGGCTCTCAAGTACTTTTTCATCGAGGTTTGTACTATTTCATACGTCTTTACCTCTCCCCAAACCATCCATTACTTTCACCCTGGACTATCTCTGTTTCACATTGAGATGTAGAGCTGCCCTAGGGGAACTGATGTAGTGAAGATGCATCAATATTAATATGTGCCCAGGTTTGTACTTGCCCACAGTCAGTATGCAGTAATCCGTGAAGCTCCATTGGCGCCTCTTGTATGATCAGCGGCTGTGACTGCAACTGATGCAGTTTAAGGGTAACAACACTTTTTCTGGGCAGAGAGAACGGCTACCAGCTAGCTACCAGAAGGAGCATTCTAACTGTAGTGAACTAGGCATGGTACTAAAGAACTTTGGAGATATCAGATAGACGCTGCAGGCCCAGTAATTGGCAATGTCACTTGTAGTGGAATCTCACTACTTTTAGTTTCAAGCTTTCCCGACTCTTTCTATGTGATTCTTAGCTTCTTCTACTATAAAACATTGTTTTCCTTTTTTACCTGATTTGGGACAATGGGACAACCTCTTGGTTTGCATAAAAAATTAAATTTATTTATTTAATTTTTTTATTCATTTAAACGCCCTGATGGGCTTTTACATGATACAGTAGAACCTCGTTAATTCGAAATCCACGGAAAATCACAAATCAAATTTCGAATTAACGAATTCCCATGGATGGGTTGTTTCCAGAGATGTGCTTTATTTCAAATAAATCCATTTCAAATGGAAATGCAAAATGGGTATTTTCCATTTTGCATTTTAAATGCTTTTCTCAATGCATTTTCCATTTATCCTTTTTTGCAACATTCTTCCTATTATCTCCACTCATCTTTTTTTCATAAGCCCCAAATATTAGTCGGTCCTCAACCTCGCTACGAGAGATAATTTACATTTGTCAAGTTGCTCCCTGGTAGGAGCCCTGGCAATTGAGTGATACCATTACAAAAAATACTGAACATGGGGCCATGACGCTGTAATATTAAATGTTAGATAGCAGTTTCTATGTTTTTATGTTGGCAACATTAGTCCCGCGCAAATTTTTTGTGGTTTCATAATCTGTAGTCGTGGTGTTTTTGGATTTACCATCATGTAATATGTTTGTTCTACATTGATGTCCATTATTAAATGACAAAATTGTTTAAAAATTCTATAATTATTTTGATTGTTTGACCTGAGAAACCATTTTGCATTTTCAATGCATTTTGAAAATAGGTATTTTGCATTTTCAAATGGAAAAGTTTTGACCCATTTCCATTTTGCATTTCAAATGGTTTTGGGTACCCATTTTGCACATCTCTGGTTGTTTCACAGAATTTCAACAATTCACCATAACAGTCGAACAGTTGATTTTCAAGTTCTGTGAAGGTTCTATTCGTGTTCTATTATTATATCATTATATCATTATTGGCCAGTTGTTTCACAAAACTGAAAATTACCTTTGAAATTTGATGAATTGTTCAAATTCTGTGAAACAACCCGTCCTTAGTTCGAAATTTTACTAAAAAAAAAAAATCGCCAAAAATCAAGTTCCTCGGCTGCACCTTCAAATTCGGGTAGTATCTTTGGAGTAAATTCGTAATAATACAAATTATTCATCCATTTTATTTTCGCAGCCGGTTACTGTCGCTGTCGGCCCTTTTTAAGTTCAGTTCTATTCAAAGTAAATTGGTAAAAATACCACACATTTCTGCATAAATCAAATTTTCGCAGATGTTTACCATTGCGGACGGCCCTTTAAATTAGGATATTCGACTTAAATTCGTAAAAATACGACATATTTCCGCGTAAATCGAGATTTCGCAGTCGTTTTCCGTCGCGCCGTTTCTTTAAACTCAGATATTCGAAGTAAATTTTGTAAAAATCTGCTTAAGTTGAATTTTCGCGGCCGATTACTGTCGCGGCCGGCCGTTTAAATTCACTTTGTAAATTCTTAAAAATACGACATATTTCCGCATAAAACGATTTTTGTCGGCCCTTCGAACTCGGATATTTGAAATAAAAACGACCATTCAGTCTAAATCGATTCAGATTTTTCAGCGTTTTACCGCCACGGCTGTCTTTCTATTTCAGATTTAATAAATTTTATGATTTTTTTCGCAACCATCAAATTTTTTCGAATTACATGAATAAATTTTCGTGCACGGACAAAAATATTTTGTATGAAAAAAATTTACTGCGGATATTTTTTTAGCGAATGTTTCGAATTACGCGTTTTTTCGAATTAACGGGACTCTACAGTACATATTTTACAAGATTTACTGAATAAAACAGTGACAACAAAAGGTTTTTATTTTTAAAACAACAACAGAGAATAACAACAGCAAAATAAATAAACCAAAATATATAATGGTATAATCGTTCAGGTATGTCTTATATAATGATAAACTTATATTAAATATGTCAAATAATATAATATACTTTCAAAAGTATATTATATACTTTCAAAAGAAAAAATTCGTTCAAATGAAATGAAGGTTCGTTCGCGTCATTTAGGTGATGATTGCTTTTAGATTTAGCAAAAAAAAATACAAAATTTTATGCGTGTAAATAAAACTTAACTATATTTAATAATATGTTTGTATAGTTAAGTATACCCATAATAAAAATGTCATAATAAAAACATTGTTTTTTGTTTTGATAACAATGATACAGCAGATAAGTAAATATATATTGAATTAAAAACGACTTCCATGATATGCAGTTTTGTTTGCAAAAACTCAAGAGGTTAAACTCGGGGTATTGGCCATTATACATTCATGCCACTTTTAATAAAGGTTATACATATTCATATGCAATATTTATTTAGAATAAATCCTACTATCATGAATATATGGGACATGAACCCGTGTTGATAGTTTCTGGAAAAACTGGTAAGTTATCTTTGTTTATTGCTTAAATACGTAGATGTTTTGCAGACTTGTATCATTTTATTCATAATACATACATACAGATTACAGATTACAAATAATATACAAATTACAGATTAATTACAAGTAAAATAATTCCTAAATATTTATTTTCTTTATACACATTTTGTTTTACATCAATATTGTAATGAGGAATTTCAATGAAAAAATATTATGGCTTTAAAAAAATTAATATTCATATTACGAACCCCGTTCTGAATTTATGAACTTTTATTGAATAAGATTATTTGTGAAATAATTTTATTATTTATTTATTTATTTTGATACAATCTTTTACATTTCTTAGTACAATTTAGTAATGTTGGCCTCACTGGGTGGTTTATGTGGTGATTTTGAAAAAAATATTGCAAACCGCCATACCTAAATACTCCAGTTCGGCTCTGAGTTTATCCGATACTGCCATACCATCGCATACAATATTGACGACTACTATGCAAAGTTATCCAGAAAAAAAGGACTCTTTTGAAGGATTTTTAAAATCTGCATTAAATTTAAAAATAAAACTGGCATTTAAATAGTCTGTGAATATTGTAATTTTTTTTGTAATTCAATTTGAATTCCTCGTTATAATGTAGTCTTATACGGAGGGTTGATAACATGATGCCTCGTAAGTAAAAAGTTAAAAACTTTTCACTGGAGTGTGAGATCTCACCATATATTTGTATTATTAAATATTATATAATCAATTTTAAAAAAAAATCACAGCGAACGATGTACAAATTTAAATGAAAACGTAGTTGAGAGAATTACTTGTTAGTTACATCTAATGCTGGGGCAAACACTAAAGTGCATTATTAAAAAGTTAAGTGTCTAAAACACTATCATGGCTTTGTACTAGTGAGTTCAACTTTTCCAGCTGGAGCCCGCAAAGTCTGGGTAATGGTTTCCCGATTGATCCTTGGACATGTGAGGGTACCAGAAGGACAAAATTTTAAACATTTATACATAGTTGATGTTATGTTCAGTGGCAACTCCTGACTTTTAAGTGAGCTAGAGTGCTAAGATTGAAAAATACTTTCCCTCAAGGCCTATGATATATTCGAGGGCGCTGTGTGTAGGGTCTTTTTAAGGAAAAGAACGAGAGGAGTATCCAGAATGCCGGACGTATGAATCCGTCCCTCTCACTGCGGTGCAAGGCAATGTATTGAGAGAGTCTGGCTTGAGAAGTCAAAGGGTCTCCCTCGACCTCTCCTGATCCGGCCCGCCTCGCAGCTGGTGGAGTGGATGCATCCACCGCCAAGACCTAGACGAACCTCTTTTTACCAAAAATTAAAGAAAAGAGTTAGAAACTGGAATATACAAACAAAAAAAAATTTACTTTATGAATAGTCTTTCAACAACGTTTTGAATATTCACATTTTTAATTAGGCCCGAAAATGACTGCTTATGACATCACTCGCCTGTATTTACTTCTTTCAACCGCCTACACTACATAATTGAGTAAACTTTTACTTACAACTACTGTTTTAAGGCACTTCAAAAAACTTTCAAAAAAACAAAACTTTAATTTAACTTAATGACAGTAATATGTGACTATTTGCATTTACGATTTTGGAAAATAGTGCTATTTAATTTTATTTTCGTAAATATTAATATAATCGTAAAACCTTATTTTTGACAAAACACTGTGGAGGCTGATCGATGTGAGGTTCAACAGGTAGGTACTGCCAATCTAAAAATCACTTAACCAGTGGCTATAAACGCAGGGTCCCCCTAGTTTGAAATTAGGTACGAAAATGCTTACTAAAAATCTCTCTCAAATACGTAAATAAAAGAACCAAAGAAAAAAATGTTATAAATACATTAAACATATTCCTGGAGGAAAATATTTTCCCTCACGGCCTATGTCATATTTGAGGAGTGTCCGGGAGTGATGGACGTTTGAATTCATCCCTCCCATTGCAGTGCTGCGATGGGTCGAGAGAGTCCTGCTGCAAAAAGGTATCCCTCAAGCAGTCTCTCCAGGTGGGCAGAAGCATCCGTTGCCAAGACCTAGACAATCCTCACCCCATGAACCCGCGCACCATGCTAACTCACCAAACGTAGCCAACAACTTGGAGTGACCTGAAGTGTGGCAGAGGTGTTGGTTATCCAATGAATAGTTTCTGGGGCGGCAGTACCCATATCCGCCTCCCAAATAATATAAATAAATAATATGTATTACAAAAAAGCGCTTTTTTAATAATACATGTAATTTATTCATAGGAAAAACCAGGGGTAATTCATTATAATAATATGCATAATTTATTTATATCATCTTTATTTATTTACATAATTTTAGAGTGATTTTGATTAGAGGTTTGTTTGCTATTTTTATTTTTTTCCACTTAATGTCCGTGTTAAATCTTCTCCACAGAAAAAACTAAACCCTTCAACACACTTTTCCACAAATGATCATCTAGTCAATCCACATTATACAAGTGAATCATATAAGCATAATAAATACAAAACAATACAAGAACAATACGTCAACTCACCAGAGATCAAATGAGAAAATAATTCGGTAGAACTTCTAACTGGACCTATAAATCATTTATTATTATTCTTTATTACATTTATATTTTCACACCTAATTTCGAGATACAGAGACCCTGCATTTATAACCCCTGGTTAAGTTATTTTTTAGATTGGCAGTACCTGCCTATCGAACCTAACACCGATCAGCTTCTGCGTGCATTAATTAATAATAATAATATTAAATAGCACTATTTTCCATCATCTCTCATCTGTAATTGTCATTAAGTTTAAGCGAAAGGTTTGTTTTTAAAAAATGCGTATTAAAAACGGTACTTTAAAAGTGTACCAAAAAATCAATTTGTAAGATAATTGCGTCGATTGTTGGCAAATCATCGGACTGTCCTTGTAGAAAACCACTGTCCGTCATGATGGCAGGTATTCACTTATGTTTTACAAAAGCAAATCGGTTTAGAATGCGTAACTAAACTTTTATAGCAATCAAACCAGCTTCGGGAACAAAAATACCTAGAAGCAAGTTAACTTGAGGAGGTTTTGACGTCACAATTTTGCTAGCCAATCATGCCTCGTTTATTTGTATTTAAATTTTCAAACGACTTTAAAAGTGAAATAATTTATTTAAAACTTTTTTAAAACGTTTAGTTAAATTCTTTAAATATATTAAATGCTTTGAAAACACTATATTACATACACTGCATGTACCCTATTAGTAATAATGTTACTTTAAGAATTTTAAAATATCGATAGTGATTGTTGTGTCAACTTTTACAGTGTCATCTTTCCCATTATTTATCACTGCATATTACCGGCATAGTCCAGTGGTAACGCATTGGACTGCCATTCCGAAGGTCGCGGGTTCGAACCCGGCGTGCGCAAATAAATTTTATTTGATTAATTTGTGTTATTTCACAATTAATTAATTAAAATAATATATAGTATATTTGCGGCACGTTCCAGAGTGGAAGATACTACCAGTATCGCCCTGGTGTAAGACCACCATTCAGAATTGAAACGTTGCTCCAAATGGCTTTAGCCGTGTTTAGTGACTAGATCTGAATAGCCAGGTACTTCCCCACCTTCCTCTTTCCCTTCCCCACTTACCTTCAGCCTCACAACATCCCCCAATTGGGGATGCCATAGTCTCACTGGCTCCAGACGGGAGCAGTTGGGACTCTTGTGAGGTATTCACTATAAAAAAAAAAAAAAAAAAAAAAGTTAGTTTAATAATTGTTTGTAAATCAGCTGTATTGTCTAGCAAGGCTTGTATTGTATTATTCAGTATGATATGACCACAAGGAGAAGGTTCGGAAATGTCACCTATTGTTTATTAACCTTCCAGCGTTTATTCAAATGTAATACCAGTTAATAAGTTCATATGGCTTGAAACTTAGAGAGAAATTTGGAAGAACGTCAAAAAATTCTCAATCCATTCTGCAATACCTAATATAGGATGGTCCATCGGATACGCCGGATTTAATTTAGAAATTAAATTGTTTTAACAATAACAAGACATTGTTCTTTTGTATAGTCACTCATTTTTAATAACCTCAATAACAGCAGATGACAACTGTCAAAATGGAGGGAAATTAAAATCCTGCATACCCGATGGGACCGCCCTTTAGGTTATATGAATATTTTTTTTTAATGGTTAGTTAGATGTATTATCATATAATATTATTTTTTTTTACAGAAAATGTCAAATAAAACCATGTCTAACAAGAAAATTGTTGAAAATAATATGCTAAGTAGAGTTATAGACAAAGTTGAATACAATACTTTTACTGGAGATCATCACCCCGCAGACAAGGATTTGCCCGTGTTTTATTTGCCTTTGAAAATACACAGAAATGGAAAAAGTACTAAAAGGGTTCACATAAAAAGGTGGATAAACCGACGTTTAGCGTCCACCTCTTCCCGAGGTACAGTACGAGATAGGTTGGATGTGGACAGTCTGGACCACAATGATGATATATTACTTCAATAGCAGTAGCAGAGGCAGACCGTACACACTGCTGGCCGCACACTTCTAATTGCTCTTCTTACCCTTCCCGAGGTACAGTACGACATAGGTTGGACGTGGACAGCCTGGACCATAATGATTATATATTACTTCAATAGCAGCGGCAGGGGCAGACTTCAAACAGTGCTGGCCGCACACTTATAATTACCACTACTTGGTGCTCTTCTTGCTAAATTGCAAGATGGATTCTTTTTTGTGAATATGTAAATAAATAATAAAAAATATTTTATTTATTTGTGATTTTGTGTTTTCTTTATTATTTCTGAATATGCTTTGAAAATAATACATTATCCCAATGCGAAGTTTTTGTTGAACTTCCCGAAAAACTGAAAGTGCTTCCCAGTAGAATTTAGATTTCGGAGCATTTTAACACTTCTTTTTCCGAACTAAACATTTTATAATTTTATATTTAAATAAATTTAATAACTATAAGTCATTTGATACTCTGTAACTTTACAGAGTATCAAATGATTTATAGATAATAGAAACAAAAAATATTTAATTTGCGCAAGTTGACAGGCTACTTTTTAAAACTTTATTTACTGAAAAACCCCTTTTGCATTTCTTGCATTAATTTTTATTTGCTTGATTTAGTAAAGAAAGCACGGATGTGATTTGCTTTGTGCTCTTAAAGTTTTCTCTTCCCAAAGGAGTATTATTTTTCCCCAAACTCTACCAAAATTTGAAATAAGTTTTTCGGGTTGTTTACAATCACCCTGCATATGATAAGTATAAAAAATTAGTTGGGATAGTATTTGCAAATACATACATTATTGGTAGTTGGTAGTTGTTGGTAGTTGTTTTTCTAGACGTTGTTTTTGATGTGTTGTTTCATCACAAATAATATACATAGAATGAAACTAGTTAAACAAAATTAAGATAAATAAATGGATATAAAAATTTTTTAGAAAACAAACAAAGCATATTTTTCATTTCAGAATGGATTATTATTTGTGGCTAAATTATTCAAAATAAAACTATACCAAAACACAGGTAGCAGTAAGTATTGGTATATGCTATATCTAAAACTATCCCTGAAATGGCTAAAGCTATGTTTAGATGGTTTAGTGACTAGATTTGAATTGTTGAGTACTCCCGAACTTACGTCATTCCCTATCCCTTATCGCCTTCACCAAACAGCATTAGAATTGCATTGGCACCGCCTAGAGGGGCTATTGGGCGTTGGAAATGTAAACACATTAAGATAAATCTGTTACAAGGTCATTCTTATTTAAAAAAAGTTAATTGTCCTTCATATGGTGTTTAGCAGATAATAAGTCTCCACTGTCAAATTGTGAGACAGAGAACTTCGATACATTTATTATTTTATATTAAATTTGCAGGATTCTATGGATTTGATGTCCTTGAGGTGGTGTTTAATAAATTATACTAATAAGTCTCCATTGACAGATTCCGAGACAATGTGTATGTAATTCAACTCAAACTTTTATTAATTTTTTAATAAATTTGCAGGATTCAGGTGGAGGAGCGACCACCCAGGAGATAGTGGGGGGCGTATTAGGAGCGGTGATCGTGATGGTGGGGCTCATCCTTGTGGCGCTGTACGTGCAGCGCAAGTGCATGCCGCCCCCGCCTCCGCCGCCCACCAAGCTCATCGCCAGCGTCAACCCCGAGTATGTCAGCTCCGTGTACGTGCCGGACGAGTGGGAAGTCACGCGAGACAGCATCCACCTGATCAAGGAGCTGGGGCAAGGTTCTTTCGGCATGGTAAGGCTTCTTCAATTCTTGTTGGATTATATAGCCTTACAAAGTAACTCTTTCTCAGCGGCAGGGCGATACTATCTAATGTTCAAATTATGCATCAAATTTTCTTGGATCTTTTTCTGAGCTATATACAAGATAAGTTCGTCGGTACTTTTCGAAAAACAGTTGTGGCGGTACATCCTCTCTGTTTATTTGTGTTTATTTTGGGTAATCACGAGAATTCTTAGAATAAAATCATGGAAAAAATGCAAAAGTCATATTAACACATGGTTTTCAGCATATTTATGGTCTACAAAAACATTTTTATAAATTTACACAGAACATGATTTTATATTATATTTATTTAACTATAACTAACTAGCAATTCTGTTCATTCAATTTTGCTATTGACTTGCCTACCAATGGACAATGGACAATATCAGCGGGAACATAACAAGTCAATCGGTTTAATTGTTGGCAGATGAATCATCTAAATGCGTTTAAGATCGACGATTGATTTTATTCATTAATTTCATTCATTTAACATATATATCCAGCTAACAATAAAAACACCCTAATATAATAGAACTTCCTTCTTCTTCTGGCGTTAGTAAGATTAGATTGTTAATGTTAATTTTAGTTGTAAGTTGCTAAATATATAAATACTCTTATATATGTCATTAAGATAGTAGTTATAGGCCTTAGTCGTAAGTCACTAGATATAAGTCTTAGAGATAAGTCAGTAGTTCTAGTATTAACTATTTAAGAAATATATTTGTACAGTGCCCTTGAGGTGATTTCTCACGAAAACGGCGCTATATAAATTAGCCAAATTTTATTATTATTATTATAACTTCCTTAAAAATGCATCTGACACACCGTGAAGTTCTGAATGTTTTTTTGTTAGCCATGCTTTCAGCAGACTGCACCAAAAGTGTTTGCGGGCCACACCAAACGACCTCGCGGGCTGCAGTTTCCCCACCCCAGTTGCGGTTATTTAATTTTAGAACAATCAAACACTGCCGACGTAGTTGGTTCGCCACACACATTTGATTATTATACACGGGCGGTTGGGTTGGGTTGTAACACCAAGTTTAAGTTTATTCCGATCGGTGTGTCAAAATACAGATTTTATTTATTGGGGTGTATGTTACTGAATGTTCACTAACTATTTATACGCTTGACTACCATGATCTATTCGCCAATATTGCAGATTGTATAATACAAGTTTTATGCTTCAGGTGTACGAAGGAATAGCGCAAGGTTTGGGGAAGCATGATACTGAAATACGATGCGCTGTGAAGACTGTGAACGAACACGCCACAGATAGGTAAAACTACGTTCTTATTCTCTCATCATTTATTTAACTGTCCAATTTACTGTGACTGATAATGTTTGTGATTGTTTGTTGTTAATGTTTGATGATTGTGATAATAAAATTGGTTTCTTTCAGGGAGAGAATAGACTTTTTGAACGAGGCCAGCGTGATGAAGGCATTTGACACGGCGCACGTGGTGCGGCTGCTGGGCGTGGTGTCGCGCGGCCAGCCAACCCTCGTGGTCATGGAGCTGATGGCTAATGGAGATCTCAAGAGCTACCTGCGATCACACCGCCCCGACACAGACAAGCCCCGTCAGGCTCAACCTCCTTCCCTCTCCAGAATATTGCAGGTACTAACTCAATTAGTTCTTCTTCTGCCATCTATTACTTTCTTTATCCATAGTCTTACATAATTTTTATCCATATCTCCCCTGGCTTCTTCTTTTCCATCCACTTGGGCCTTCCTTCATCCTTCCTGAAACTGCTTTATCCCTGCATCCGTTCGTCTCCAAATCATCTGAGTTTAGGCCCAGTTGTTTCGCGGAAATCCAAATGTAACATTGTCATAAAATGGCCATTCAGCGCCATTTTGGTTTTTTGACAGTTAAAAGGTTCCCGTTAAATTCCGATTCTAAGTCAGTTTCAGCTTTTGAACTAAATTGTGATCAGCAAGAGGAGAACTATCATGTTGTTAAGCTTATCAGGTTATTACAATTTGACAGAAAACTAAAACCATGGAGGAATAGTATACATATATATTTATGTATTGAACGCACATAGGTCTTTTACAGTCACATAATACAGATAAAATAAAGTCTTAACTCTGTTTGGTTTATATCCAAGGCTGAAACATACCGAGAATCGAATATTTGCTTGATTATTTAGTTGTCTTGAGCAATGCTATTATTAGCCCAGTCAATGAAGGGAAAAAAAGACCCAATGTCGGAACTAATTCCCCGGAAGCTGAATTTTTCACAGATGTTAGAAGACCTTTAGACATGTATTTTTACAAAAGTCCCCGACTTTCCCCCTTGTGCTTCCTTTCCCACCCCCTCTTGAATATATTTTTCAAAGCCTTTCGGAATACGCTAATATCTCCTTAATGGTTTTATTAAATCAAATTATTTTTTTTTTTTTTAGTTTCTAATTAGTTACTCTAAAAAATTGTATTCTTTAATTTTTGCGAGAAAAGCTATAAAATCTCTACAATTTATTAGTAAAAGAAAAATATCAGTTTTTAAAATAGTATTTCAGAATATATGTGCACATAACTTTTTTCTGAGCCCGTTAACGAAAAAAAATAAATCAACAAAACTTGTAGACAATATTTTTAACTATAAAATAATGTATATAATGATGGTTTTAATTTATAATAAGGCACGTAGGCTGTTAATAAGGAGCACGGCGCGCGGCGGCTCGAACGCCCAGCGGTTCGCGGCGCAGCGAGAAATTACAAAAACTTAAGGAAAGTAATGATTAATTCATGTATTTGCTTTAGTTTTATAACAAATTCATCTAACGTTGAAGAGTTTTATTGTAATTTACCAGTTTTAGTTCGGAGGGGGGGAGGGGATATAAATATTTTCCCCTACCCAATGAAGCGCTTTCATTATCCACAAACCGCCGTGCCCCGGTCTGGCTAAACAGTCATTATGTTGTATGATTGTTTGTAACTTATTATTTAAATAAAGGTATGTGGGAAATTTATGGAAATCATTTTACGCGTCCTCAACAGTAATCCACATGCTCCAGGGACATAAGAATATTCTCGGGCAAACAGAGCCTACACTTTAACAGCAGCGTCTCTTGTCCACGTAATGAGAGAAGAATACCAAGATATTGATGTGAAATAAAGACTAATAGAAAATATGTTTTTTTTCGAAGAAAACTTCTTCTAACTGCTTTTCACTTTGTGATGGCATTATTTATTTTTTATTAAAACACAAATAACTTTGTTTAAATCACTTTATTTCGATACAAAATCTCAACATGTTTCATGAACCAAGTGTATACTTGTGCTCCTGATGAAGTGAACTTGGTTCATGAAACATGTTGAGATTTAGAATCAAAATAAAGTGATGTAAACAAAGTTATTTGTGTTTTAATAAAAAAAGAAAATATGTATCAAGATTTAGTTACGTGGAAAAAGATATGGAGGAGATTAATAATGATGACAATCTAAAAGAGACGATTCCATATACTGAAGCAAGTGAAGACAGGATTAAGGAATCATCGAGTAGGACTGCCAAGTTGTGGCTTTACCTTCTACATTGCATCGACCTCATGCTTAGATTTTTATTTGCAGAGAAGTCTGGGAATCGGAAAATGCACCTAA
This sequence comes from Hesperophylax magnus, assembly GCA_026573805.1. NCBI lineage: Eukaryota > Metazoa > Arthropoda > Insecta > Trichoptera > Limnephilidae > Hesperophylax > Hesperophylax magnus. The sequence goes on from JAIUSX010000049.1 coordinate 17,896,986, forward strand.
ATACTATTGTTGATATGCTTCCATTTTTCCACCACGCAGGACATTTACCATACTTAAAATCAGCACATATGTACGTTCAAAGTATGTTGCAACTCGAATCAAGAATAACTAAAGAAGAATATAAACTATTCACTGAAAATGGGTACTTTAAAATAAGAAGAAGCGACAGATATTGGTTCGGTACGTGGACGGACATGATCATCGAGCAGTGTCTCATGCGACCAATGAAGTCAGTAGGAGGTTTGACACATGGGCGCGGAATCACTGACAGCGCTCTGTCAAAGTCGAAACTTGGAACCACTTACTGCGTGAAAGTGCAAGAGAGCATTGAAGAATTCATCGGTATAGAATTTCATTTTACTGAACAGCATGTTGAGCTGCGCGAATCACGGAAGAAAAGGGATGAGGTAGATATAGGAAAATATACATCATGGCTAAGACAGCACAGCCCGTTCACCAAGCTCTCAGGGGAGCTGATGTCTTTATCTTCAGGGTTTGTTTCAGATAATAGTGTCAATTGTGATAACGCTTATGAGGTGGGCTTTGCAGCTATGCAAAAAATGAAAGGATGTTATTTTGGAGATATTCGACTGAAAAGGAAAGACATAGTGACTACCCAGCAAGATTCAAATTCACAACTGTTAGGACGAGACAAGTTGCAGTAAATCCCAGCAGCTATTTAACAGAATACTGTGCATTAGTGATAGTCCTAGCAAGGTTTAGACCTACTTAGGATATGAATTGGCTTCAAGACCCCTTCTATTTTTGAAGTCTCCCTTGGTAAAGTAACAAAATCATGTGTGGCGAAAGTATTTAGCGAAAGTATTCATGACGAAGTTGATTTGGAAAATGCTGCAATAGTCATCAATCAATACCTCCTACACTATGTTGTTTGGCAAACTAAAACTACTTACGGAGACAACATTAAATCATACTCACATTTCGTCCATACTAAATTTGCAAACATTCTGTTGTCGTTTTCCCTGAAGAAACAACTGTAAAATATGAAGAGCAAAGACGAAGGTCGGTTAACAACTCATCGTGCGATATTGAAAACTTCACTACACGTTGTTTGACTAAGAAGGAAGCTTTCTTATCTAATAAGAATAACAACAAAAATAATGATTGAAGCACTGTGTCATGAATTTAGTGAATCTGCTTTGAAAACTGTCACGGCCGCAGGTGATGCCGATATTGACATTGTATTAACCGGCATCGAACAACTCAACATCTTCTCAAAAGTGATTGTTGTTGGCACGGATAGTTATCTTTTGGTATTACTTGTACGTCTTGCTCCTGAAGGAAAATCTATTTTTTTCTGTAAAGAAGTTGGTGGAAAGGCCCCTTCAAGAACTTTCTACATCATAGAGAAACCTAAAATGTTACATAAAGATATTCGAAAACACATGCTATTTACCCATGCTATTACGGGCTGTGATAAGACCTCATCTTTATATGGGTTAGGAAAGATAAAAGCTGTTGACATGATGAAAAACAATCCCGAAGCAAAATGCGCAGCTGAGGAATTTCTGGAAAAAGATGCAACTGAGGAGAACTTGTAGCAAAATGGAGAAAAATTCGTTCTCGCCATGTATGGTCTTGGTAGCTACTCTAATTTAAAAGAAGCTCGATACTTTAAGTTTACCAGACTAATTTAAATCTAAATTTGACTTGGCAAAACTACCACCGACTTCAGAATCGTGTCATCAACATTTGTTGAGAGTTTATTTGCAAGTACAGTTTTGGTTAGGAAACAAACTAAACCCTATAAACAGGGGATGGAGGTATGAAAATGTAAATGAAAATGGTGGAAAGAAAAAATTTTTGAAACCATTTGCTCCTGATGACCTTCTTTCTATGGTGTACTGTTCCTGCAAGTCTGGATGTGGAAATTACTGTGACTGCAGAAAATCTGGATTTACCTGCTCTGCCATGTGCTATAACCGTAACGGATTATCATGTATGAACACACCCCAGTATGACGAAGAAATGGAAGACTCTCTTGACTAGAAAATTATTTGAATATTTGCCTAATTTTGTCATAGATAATATTGATAAGTACGAGTAATATAATTTACAAACCGTTTTTTCACTATAATATTTTTAAGGTATATTTTAAGAAACTTGTTTGAAAGAAAACCTTTTTAGATCTATGCACTATTTTAAGTGATTTGTTGTTTCGGTATTTTATTGTTGATAGGTGAACATAATAAAACAAGTGAGAATTTCCACAAAAGATTTTTTAGAACTTCGCCATAACATAAGGTCTGCAATATTTTAATGTGGTGAAAGGGTAGTCCCACGATGTCGTAGGTATTTTTGGCTTATTTCACTTAACTTTATTTAAATAATAAGTTACAAACAATCATACAATATAATGACTGTTAAGCCAGACCGGAGCACGGCGGTTGGTGGATAATGAAAGCGCTTCATTGGGCAGGGGAAAATATTTATATCCCCCCCCCCTCCGAACTAAATTACAATAAAACTCTTCAACGTTAGATGAATTTGTTATAAAACTAAAGCAAATACATGAATTAATCATTACTTTCCTCAGGTTTTTGTAATTTGGGGCTGCGCCGCGAACCGCTGGGCTTTCGAGCCGCCGCGCGCCGTGCTCCTTATTAACAGCCTACGTGCCTTATTATAAATTAAAACCCATCATTATATACATTATTTTATAGTTAAAAATATTGTCTACAAGTTTTGTTGATTTATTTTTTTTCGTTAACGGGCTCAGAAAAAAGTTATGTGCACATATATTCTGAAATACTATTTTAAAAACTGATATTTATCTTTTACTAATAAATTGTAGAGATTTTATAGCTTTTCTCGCAAAAATGAAAGAATACAATTTTTTAGAGTAACTAATTAGACACTAAAAAAAAAATAAATAATTTGATTTAATAAAACCATTAAGGAGATATTAGCGTATTTCGAAAGGCTTTGAAAAATATATTTAAGAGGGGGTGGGGAAGGAAGCACAAGGGGGAAAGTCTGGGACTTTTGTAAAAATACATGTCTAAAGGTCTTCTAACATCTGTGAAAAATTCAGCTTCCGGGGAATTAGTTCCGACACAAAACCTTCATTGACTGGGCTATATATAATGCAATGAATATTCTACTCGAGTTAAAATGGCGGACATGCTGGTTGTGTGTGCTGCGTTCCCTATAATACGATACTGCTATTTATACTCCCTCAGTAGTGGAATGTTCGCGGTATTTATCCATGAATAAAAAAAGTAACTTTCACCAATAAACATACTCCTGTGCGCGCGGCGCTCGCTACGATGCTCGTATAGTGATTAACATGCGCCGAATAGGTATTTGCTTAAAAAAGCTTGAGCCTACACTGAGAAGCTCGACTCGTTTTACTGACGGGGCGAATATTTGTGTTGTAACTTGCTCACATCGCGCAAATGCTCGATCGCCACCTTTATGGGGTTCCTACATGAATTTTCTTGCCCATGATATTTTATTTTTAGTGCCTTAAAAATTTTAATTTAAAAGTAACCTAATTTGGAACATACAAGTTTTTTTCCAATTTGTTTTTCATTCACATCTTTTTAACAGTCAATAGAATGTATCTAATGAATGGGTTGATAATTGTTCAGATGGCCATGGAGATAGCGGACGGCATGGCGTACCTCTCGGCTAAGAAGTTTGTGCACCGTGACTTAGCCGCACGCAACTGCATGGTGTCGCACGACCTCACTGTGAAGGTGGGCGACTTTGGCATGACGCGGGACATCTACGAGACGGACTACTACAGGAAGGGTTCTAAGGGGCTGCTGCCTGTGCGCTGGATGAGCCCTGAGAGTTTAAAGGACGGGGTGAGATTATTCTTTAGACATTAATAGTTATGTATTATGTATTTATTTATAATATTGGTTTATTTTTAAAATCATTAAATTGAAGTTTTTTTCACATATATGTCCAGCGACGATATACATTATAGAATTATGTACCGTAATAAATCCTTGAGAGTAAAAGGTTTAAACAATATTTATTCCTCATAAGGGAAGTAGCATTGCAAGCTCCGGTGTACAAATTCATACAAATCAACCCTTTTATCAAATCGTGGCACATTACTATGCACGTTGGTGTTAATATTGGCAAAATTCACATTATTTTTGGTTAACATTTTGAAATTTTTGAACAAACAAGTGGTGTAATGTTTTTTATTTTAATTTTAAAAAATAATTATAGTTTGCAACAGTTTTAAAGTTTGCTGCGTTTCATTTTATTGGTATTCAAGTTTGTCGAAACAAAGAAATATTTAGAACATATATTATACAATTGCTTTTTTTTTACATACCAGAATATACCGTGAAAAATATGAAAATTCGCATTATTTATCTGAAAACCACCAATTTTACATTATTCATTTGAAAACGCCAATTCGCAAAAGATGACATATTTTGCATAAAAAATCGTATTATTGCAATGCGAAAATTTCAGGTCTACATATTACTCGTGTTATAGTTATTAGCACACTTAGGCCGGGAAAGGTAGTTCTACCCGTTCGGTCAATTGATGCTTAACGCCGGGAAGAGTAGTTCTACCTTTTGCGCCGACCTCATTTCAATGGCAGAAAAGATGGAATTATTCAATGTTTTTATATTAATATTATATACCAATTTCTTTGTAAAGGTCCAAACTGTATGTACATAATTATCGAATCGAATTTTTTTTATATTTATCTTTGTGCCTTTCCTTTACATCGGTATTTCAACAAAAGGATAGTATATTATTTAGATAACATATTTTGTTATGGTAATAATTCGATTCCTGGAATGAGGGATTTTATGAATGTGAAATCCAATTTGAATCTCTATCCCACTCAACTCCTATGTGCAAGCAAGCGAGAGATATCGGGCGTATCGAGAAAGAAAGCAGGTATGGGCAAATACCGATATGCAGACTGTAATAAACATATTACAAGGTTAATTGAGTTGCATTTCAAATAATATTCAATTTTCGTTTAGTACTTTTATAGCTTGGGTATGCTGAGTTACTAGTATGTTGAAATTTTCGTCAAAATATTTTAATTATTTTCGAAGATATATCCATTTAAAAAAAATTCGCACGGGACCTTTATTTTCGCCCAGAGACTGTGTAGCGCCAGCGCAAAAAATACCCGACAGAAACTTGTTAATAGTTATTAAAACTCGTCGATTGTGACACGGTGACGGAGATACTTTTTATTCTGTTTCACTCGGCAATCTCTAATTATAAGAAATAATCCAATCCAATGTCTGGTTAATTTTTTCTTATTTGCTTTATTTGTCTAAATTTGGTAGACATTATTATAAATGATTTCTGTTCCCAGGTCTTCACAAGTAGCAGCGACGTGTGGAGTTATGGTGTTGTTCTGTGGGAAATGGCTACATTAGCATCACAACCATATCAAGTAATTATGATTCAAAACAACATTATTAACACATTTTACAATGTAATTATTGTATTAAGTTGCATTGAGAAAGGAAAGGAGTTTAGCTGGATTGATGTATTAACCTTGTTTATTTTTGCAGGGTCTGAGTAACGACCAAGTCCTCCGTTACGTGATAGATGGAGGTGTGATGGAGCGGCCCGAGAACTGCCCCGACCGCCTCTACCAGCTCATGCAGCTCACCTGGCAGCACCGCCCGCTGACCCGACCCTCCTTCCTGCAGCTCGTGGCATTTCTGGTCGCCGACGCCAACGCCGTCTTCCGCATGAACTCCTTCTACTTTAGTACGCAGGGCCAGGACTTGCTGCACGCTGCTCAACCACAATCAGGTACTACTAACCACAGCAAACGCATTTGAGTTGATTCTGTATCAAAAAGAAAAGAAAACTTTTCTTATCCCTTCCTATCTCTAAGAGATATGTTAATTCACAGCACAGTTTCTTTCACCCTTACCCTTCAGGCTATTTCGCTTTTGGGAACAGCTCACATGGTCTCACAGAAATCGTTATATTTCCTTTATTGTCATGGTGACAAATATAATCTAAACTGTATTAGAGAGAAAATCACGCTTTATATTCAAATCTAGAAGTTAACCACAGAAGAATTAAAAATAACACCTCTATGAAACCAAGGATTCCGAATGCAATTTGAAAAAAAATTTATGAAACTTCATGAATATTTAATTAATTATTTTTATATGAAATGACTAAAAAGTAAGGTGACAGAAACGTTTGTAGTATATTTGTCTAATAAAATGTTTGTTTTTAAATTTTTTTAGTTACAAAAAACTTAAGTTGTATTTTTATTTTTCTTTAACATTTTCAAAATTTTCTGCCTTCAAAATTTTAACATTTCAAAAAATATATGTTTATTTCTAATAACAATATTTGAAAGCGTATATCATCACCTTTCAAAAACAGTTTTTAGTTTTCGGATACGTTCAGAAATATTGGTTATTGCAAAACGTAAATATTCCGACCTTTCGTCAAAATATGACTGAGGCCTGAAGAGTCAACACTTAGATAGAACGTAACGAGATGATAGTAGACCTAGTTAACTTAGGTATAGAATTTTATGTGAATTGTTTTGGATTGTTTATGTACATCATAAGTAATAAAAACACTGTTTAAATGCGGCAGAAGAATAGAGTTAATATGTAAGTAAATTAAAATAGTTTTGCATGCACGGCCAGATTGAATAATGCACCTTTCCTTACATCATCTCCATTAAATGGTACTTTAACTGCAATCCAACTGATAGTGTATAATAATATGTGTGTTTGTCTGTAAATTAGCAGGAGTGGTGGAAGAGCCAGAGCCGTCGGCCTCGGGCAATCAGCTGAACTCGTGGGCCCGAGGACCCCTCTCCGCCGACATAGACAGCTCCCCCGCCGTGTCTCCGGCCGCCTCCACACGACACTCGCCCTACCGGGATATGATCAGCTTGGTCCCCTGTGAGGACTGGGAGCGCGCCGACCCTTGCGAGACGGAGGCCCTCGTAGGACTCTCGCAGTCGGTGCCCCCGCCCCAAGCGCCCAAGGTGTCTCCGCCGCAGAGCGCCCCCAACGGCTACCTTCCCCGTGCCAGTAACAACGGCAACCCCTCCTCGCTCAGCACTTCGCGCTGTTAGCCCCGCGCCGTGCCGTGACTTTAAGTGCTCTAACAAACACTAACTTTGATCACCGTCAGCCACCGCTGTCAGTGCCAGTGCAGAGCAGTGTTCGGTGTTTTTCTGTGAAATTATATTCCGCGTCAGTCGAAAAACGCATAAAGAAAAATCTCGGCGGAACAACAATAAAGAATGCCTAATTTAATAAATAATATTTTTTATTTAATTTAAGCTATTGTCGTGGATAAGTTTGACGAATCGTTATATTTATAAAACCGGATGTACAAATTATGCTTTTATTCACTCGCGATAACCGTGCGATTATTTTATTACTTATCGCCAGTGAATAGACAATTTAGAGAAATGAAAAGTGATGCGCTCGTCGGATATACTCGAGTAAATATTGAAAAAGAATATCCTTAACATATTACCTCATTGAAAAATCAAAACCACTATTATTATTTAAATAAGATTTGCAGGAGCCTGAATGTGTGTGCGTGTGTGCATGTGTGGGTGCATGCGGTGTGTAATTCTAATGTGTAAGTCTAAACCGGGTATCTGATGTTGAGTCTGAATCCTGAATGGAGTAGGAGATGTGTTGTGTTCAATGTGAATTTTCAGAGGCAAACTTCTCTGTTGACAAGTACGTCGAGTAGTGGCAGATCCTAGCTGACGCTTGTTTGTTAACTATTCAAATTTACACTTTTAGAATATTATTCATTTCTTTGTATATTTAATTATGCATTTTAATTGTTTACTGTATATTGCATATTACGTGAAATATTTTTACACTAAATTTACGAATAAATAAGTTCAACGAAGAAAAATGTATATTCCTATTTAAGTCTGTTATATTACCACAATAATGAATTTGTAATATTGAAATATTCAAGAAGGAAGTGCTAATAGAATGGAATGAAAAGCCAATGTTTTATTTTTATGTCACAATTAATAATGAAGCTTTTATAACTACTTTTACAATCTTTTTGAAGTGAAACTTCTTTACGCGCGTCATGCAATTTCGAGGACCGGAGTAAAACCGACTCATGACCGAAACGAAAATGCGGGACCACCGATTAAAGTTCATTTGATCTAGTCAAAGTTTTGAAGTAACATATAAATGCTTCTTAGCTCATCCCGACAACTGGCGTTGGTGGTGTAATGGTCAGCATAGTTGCCTTCCAAGCAGTTGATCCGAGTTCGATTCTCGGCCATCGCACATTATTTTTTTGTTTTTAACGCCTTTTTCATTCAATATCTTATTTTTTAGTAGGTCAGAACATTTTTTAAAAGAAAATAATATTGCAAAATAATAAAAACACTTATCTCACTGTGATAAAACATTACTCCGCTAGAGCGCGCTTTGCGTTATTGTATTGGATTAAAATTATTATCTAATCCGTATATTATGATAATTGTATTACATTTATTTAATTAATTTATTTATTTTGATAATATGTAATAATTTACAGAAAAAAAAATTAAAACTATCTCCCTCTGATAAAATATCCGTTCGCTAGAGCGCACTACGCGATCTTGTGTGGGATTCTATTTCTGTACATTGTACATTATTTTTAAAAATATATTATATTTTGGGTGTGATGTAGGTAACATTATAAAACATAACAAGCTCTCATATTTTCAGAACCTACATAATATAATCAATTTATGCGGCTTTGCTTACAGTTGGTGCTCAGCGTGGTTGGCTTTCAATCAGTTAAGCGAGGTTCGATTCTCGGCTGTGGCATTTTTGAAGTGAAACCTTGTTGAGGTGGGGGAGCCGCTCACGAACGTTCTCTCTCTTCTCTTCTTTCCTCTCTCTCAGACACCAGCGAACTGCGCCACGCCAAGCATCAGCTGAAACTAGAAGTTTCACTTCTGTCTTGCGTAGGCTTGACACACCCACTTTTTTATTTTATACTTTGACAAAATCCGTAATCCGCGAGTTCTATATTATTATTTTAGTTAAATTATTGCAATTTATTACATCACAATTTATTTTGATAGAAATTATACCGATTTGGATGTATGGTTTATATAATGAAAGTGAATTGCCAGAGAAAGAGGGGACGACTTGGATAGGACTTATGGATTACGTTTATGTACTTGTTTGTTATATTGATATGTAGTATGATTGTGCCAACGTCGATGTTGATGTAGCTATAGCTATAGACGTACAACTCTGGCAGGGATGGCAGATAGCAAATAGCAAATAGCAGAATGTTGGAAAGATTAGAAGAGAAAGGAAAGAGTGATGTGCCTTTTCTCCGTGCTAATTAGCCATTTTGAAATACTTATCAGTAAACATATATAACGCATAAGAGTTTGCGACTGTGATGAAACATTGAATATAAGATAATTGTACATTTTATGTGTGTTGATTAAATTATAATTTTCTCTCTTAATTTGTGAACTTTTAGGTTAGGACGTGGCGTTGTGCGAACGCGACAAGTGGTAAAGAAATTCAGTTAGACTAGTCTTAGTATAATGGGTAGTGACCGGGCACCACGGAGTTTGTCATACATATTGTCTGTGTGTCGGTGAGCAACATACGGCATACCGAGCAGTGCGGGGGTAGTGGAGCCCTATCCCAGCACCCCAGTCTGATCATAGTTCCTCTGTAACCACGCAACCAACAACCACCAATCCCAACCAATCAATCAATCAATCAATCAATCAATCAATCAATCAATCAATCAATCAATCAACCAACCACCCCACGCAGCAATCATTTGCAATGAGTACCTATTATTATTATTATTATTATTTATAATACTGTATAGCAAGCGTGAATTTCAATTATCATCATGTGTAATGTATCCTAAACTAAGTACCTACTACCTAATTATTATATTTTGTACCACAAACAAATAATGTACATTTCTGAATAAATATAAAATATATTTCTGTATTTTTATTGTTTTCTTCCATATTTACTGAACACTGGAAAGAGTAACTAACCAACCGACATTGCCTGGCCGGTAACTAACCTCGTAGAAAGTCTCGCAACAACATGCAAACATATTTACCGAACACTGGAAAGTGTAATTGACCAACCAACATTGCCTGGCCGCTAACTAACCTTGTAGAAAGTCTTGCAACAACGAGTGAACCTGACAGTTGTAAGTAAGTAAGACAGATAACAAAAAAACTTGTTTCTTTTAAATAAAAGAGCAAAAGAAACAATGTACATTCGGTTCATCATAGTAATTTGATAGATACCTATTTGGTGTTTTTTATTTTTTTATAAAATTTTCTGTATCCCGGAACTCAAGGGATGTATTTTAATAAAGTTTTATTATAATTAGAAATATTCCTTAAAAACAGAATGTATTAAGGAATGAAATGGTCTAGTTGTATTCTCACTAAAAAATGATTTAAGAAATCTTCAAATCTGAATAGCTTTTAAAATTTTTATGCGACACCTCACAAGAATGCCTCTGTCTATACAGTGTAAAGACGGGGGAGCTGTATCGCCACCGGTTGGGCAGCGTCGTGGAACGGGTTAAGGTTAAACGGGTATTCCACTCACATCTGTCGAGTTTTATGCACGTTTGCCTGTGCACAGGTGAATACTGCTAGTTACTTAGAGCAGGTTCCATTGAAATACCTGTAAAACAGACTGAGCATTCCTACATTTCGGCTGTGCATTAGATATGGCAATAGGTCTGTTGACATTGGAATGATTCCCCAAAAGCCGTCTGCAATGACATCGATCATTGGAACAATACTAATCTGGATAAATCTGAAAAAAGCTGAAAGCCTTGGGATGTTGTGAAGTAAAATTTTTAGCACACAGGTAATATTGGTAGGAATAGGAATAAGTGATTATACACTGTTGTAGTAGATTAATAAAAGGAAAATACTAGATTTAATAGGACTAAATTCTATAACTAAATCTTCTTTTTTCGTATGGTGGGGGGGCCAGAGGGGGACATCTAGGTCTGCGAACCAGTCTATGGCCTCAGGAGTCGCCATGTGGACCTCATCAATCCCGCCGGGGAATGAATGAAGCGGGCATTCGTTGACCACATGTTCGGTGGTCTGCACCGCACCACATTCACACATCGCCGACTCTTTAAGGCCCCATCTGTGCATCATGTGGGCACAGCGGCTATGGGAGCACCTTAACCTATTGATGGCGAATCAGGTTTTGCGAGGCAATGAGAACTCAGGCTGTCTCTCGGTGGGGTCCTGTATGAGATGGGCATTTCACACGTTGGCCGTTTGCCACTCAAGTTTCCACTTATCTTCTGGGATGAGAGGTAATCTGCAGAGGAGCCTCCCTCCTTCCGCCCAGAAGGGCTTTCGGGACTTCAAGCGGCATGCCGGGTGGGAGACGACATCTTCGTGCAAAGGTATTGCGCTTTTTTGCAGCGCCTTCTTGTATTCCCTCAGTGTTGCAATTTCTCGCCTGATGTTTGGCAGGGTTATGTTTGCAAGTACGGGGAGCCAAGGGAGAGGAGTGGTTCGCATTGTGGCATTAAGCTGAACGTCTACCATTGAAGTGTGGGCGTTTCTAGCATTTATTTACTGGAGCACATTATTCAGCCGTTGAGAAAACCAGGGAAATGGATGCTGTTCTGAGCGTGTTGGCGTCACATCCCCAGCTAGTTCCAGCTAGCTTATTAACCAAGTTAAGCCATGTCCTAGTTTTTTTACCCACTGTTTCCATGTGTTGCCGGTAGTTCAAGCTCTTGTCCAAAGTAACTCCAAGATAGCGGGGGTGGGGGTCATGGTAAATATTATAATTATAATAACTAAATAAAATATTTAAGACAAGATTTTTTTATGCATAGCATAACGAGTAACAATTATTTTACAAGCAATAATTATTAGCCTGAAACACTCATCCACATTGAAAAATCTCCTGATAAAAGATACATGACGCCAACGGGACTTGAACCCGTGTCCTTTCGATTTCCGGTCGACAGCTCTGACCACTGAGCTATGGCGGCTTATCTCTTATCCGCGAAATAATTCAATAGTCATGGTAAATATTGTAATTATAATAACTAAATAAAATATTTATGAGTATCGGGTACAGAAATAAGAACATAAACATATGTTCGGATAGCCAGGCGGCCTTAATGGCACTGGAAAGTAACCGATGCGACTCCAGACTGGTGATGGAATGCAGGACTATCCTTATAGAACTGGCGACCACCAATAAAGTAACCCTGCTCTGGGTACCAGGACATAAAGGTATTGAGGGCAACGAGCGGGCTGACGAACTAGCAAGGAAAGGGGCGAAAGCACCACTTGCGGGATCCGAGCCGGCCGTAGGAGTAGCAGCTTGCCACACCAAACTATTAAGAGGTGGGTCAAATCCCAACACTGGAAGGAATGGAAGAAGGCACCCGGAATGAGGCAATCTAAAGTACTCATAAACGGACCGGACCCTAACCGAACCAGGCAACTACTCGATATGGACAGAAACTCACTGAGGGAACTGGTAGGACTATTAACGGGACACTGCCATCTCAGGAGACACATGCAACTGTTGGGAGTGGAAAACACCAACATCTGTAGGAAATGTGAAGAGGAGGAAGAGACTCCAATTCACCTATGGTGCCAATGTCCCACTCTGCTGGGAATAAGGCTCAGATACCTGGGAAGACACAGTGTGGAACCAGAAGACATAGCCACATATCCAATGACAGCCCTGGTGAACTTCATAAAAGGGACCGGGTTACTGGCAAGGGAATGAGGTAAAATGGGAGATAGTACAATGGGCCTATGGCCTAAGTGCTCGCGGGGAACGTAAGTAAACCGCCTCCGACTTTAAAAAAAAAAAAATATATATTTAAGACAAGATTTTTTTATGCATAGCACAACGGGTAACAATTATTTTACAAGCAATAATTATTAGCCTGAAACACTCAACCACATTGAAAAATCTCCTGATAAAAGATACATGACACCAACGGGACTTGAACCCGTGTCCTTTCGATTTCCGGTCGACAGCTCTGACCACTGAGCTATGGCGGCTTATCTCTTATCCGCGAAATAATTCAATATATACGTTAATATAGTATAATTGAGTGTTTCAGGCTAATAATTATTGCTTGTAAAATAATTGTTACCCGTTGTGCTATGCATAAAAAAATCTTGTCTTAAACATTAGTTTACCAAAAAAATAATAATTAATATTTGACAAGTTCTAGTATCTTCACCAAAAAATGTAGACAATTTGTCTCGACGCCATCTAGTGAGAGAGTTAGCACTTACAATACCTTTCTCATATAAAATAAAGTTGGTTGTTTTCAGGTGAAAAAAATGTAACAAGCAGTAATTGTTGAATGAAACACTGGTATATATTGAATTACTTCGCGGATAAGAGATAAGCCGCCATAGCTCAATGGTCAGAGCTGTCGACCGGAAATCGAAAGGACACGGGTTCATGTCCCGTTGGCGTCATGTATCTTTTATCAGGAGATTTTTCAATGTGGATGAGTGTTTCAGGCTAATAATTATTGCTTGTAAAATAATTGTTAAATAAAATATATTTTAAAAAAACACCATTTCAATCCAAAGGTCCAATCAAGCTCTTCAGCAGCAGCGTCCTTCATTACATCTACAGAAGTATCTTCCCAGTTAGTATAATTAGGTTAACACATATTTACAAGTAACATTGCTAGAAAGTCCAAAGCCCCTAAACACTCTAAGAAGATTATACATAACTATAAGATATTATTAACTATAAGATACTAACTATAAGATACATAACTATAAGATACTATTATAAGACGATGCATGAATGTGAATAGCCCTCTACGTATACACACACCACGCTCCTAGTGTTTGAGGCAGTTACCAACCTACAAATATTTTTTTTTAGCAGTCAAAAGGGCAAAAATTAAAACATATCTAATTACTTTTTTTAGCACATTTTACATTATATGTGTACTGGACACCTACGCCAGTGACATTGACTGTAAAATGCCGGTTTCCTCTCGGGGGTACCTCGGGTAAGGATTTACAATGAAACACAACTTCACAAATGTCGTCGGACAACTGACTGATTGGGCCAATTCGGTAGGTGGCATAAGGTTTAAATTCTTAATTACAAATTCGTTGTGTGCCGTTTGTATTCATTAAAAAAAAAAAACATTGCCAAAATGCACATTTTATTTTATTTTATGAAATTCAGGCACAAATAATAAAATGTTTTTTCCATTATTTCGTTAATTTGTTAAGAACTTAATTTACCACATTATACAATAAAATTACAATAGAAAAGTAATTTTTAAGTAGGAAATTTTGAACTTCAAAAGTATTTTTTATAGGTCTGATACTTTATTTTTTCTAAACTTAAAAAGATACTCGATTTAATAATAAAAGGGCCAAGAAGCGTTCTACTTGCAGTATTTACTTAAAACGTCTATAATATTTCCGAGTGATCAGATTTTCAAACCAAAATACACAATTTTGCATTAATTTGCATTGCGTAAAAAAAAAAAAATGGTTTGAATGAGGATTAAACCTTCCTCCTCAGGGGCTGGAGTTAAATGCATTCATTCATTCATTCACGAAAACAAAATCGAATTTCAAATAGATTTAAAAATATAAATACATTTTTTGTACCCTAGAATCTATCCGTCTCAAATCCAAGTTTGTTGGATTGTTAAGTATCATCTTTTCGACGAGTACCTATCTGGCTTACTATCGGCTGACAAATGAATAATATTATGTATAAAATGACAAATGCCCAAGGAGATAATACGTGAACATTCATATTTCCTAAGCTCAAATGGTCTCAGAAAATATAATGCTATAAAAAATTATTTCAACAATATACTCGATCTTGTTTTAAACAACTCAAATATTTGTGACGTCAGTCGAAGTGATGAGCCTTTAGTTCTAGAAGATAAATACCACCCTACATTAGATATACGAATAAAACTATCAAAATCAACGTACGGCCGTCGAAATGCCAGGCCATTGCCAGGTGCAACACTCTTCGCTCACGCCCGGCCGGACTAGCGGAGCCATCTATCAACAATTCATCAAACTCCGCAAATCAAAAACCTTTTCTGGAAAGATTTCACTTCAACAAATTAAAATTTAAACATTTAAACATTAACCTGTGTAAACAAATATTTTCTTTTTTTGACTGGAAATATTTACATGACATAAAATCTGTTGATGATGCAGTGGAATATTTTTACTCAGTAATGAGTAGTATTTTTGATCTGTGTGCACTCATAAAAAAACCACGCAAAGTATATGTCAACTATCCGGTAAATATCCGGTGTGGTTTGACAAATGTATAATTGATCAAATTAAATTCAAGGAATCTCTTCGCAGAAAATATAAAGCAACTAAAAGCAATTTAGATTACTCATTATTCTCTGCAAAAAGATCTGAACTAAAAAAAGACATGTTTTAAAAAAGAAACTTTACTTTGCTAATGTTGAAAATGGGATTAAAAACGATGTCAAAAACTTTTGGCAATATATCAGGTCACAAAAATCAAGTGGGGGTACTTCTATAGAACTCATGGACGCGGATGAAATCATCCAGTATCCCCAACTAGTGTCTCAGAAATTTGCCAAATACTTTAAATCAGTCTACAACCAAGTATGTCCCAACTTAGATGCGGAAAGTCTCCGGCAAGAGGTGCCGAAATTTATAGATTAATTATCTCTTAAAAAATTTAGACCCGAGGAAGTAAAAATATGCATTCAAAACCAAAAACCCGACAAGGTTACAAGACCGGATGGAATTCCACCTAATGTAATTATCATGTTAGGGGAATATTTATACAAACCTTTATGCTACATAATCTACCTTAGTATTGCTACTTCCACCTTTCCCCAAACATGGAAACTCACCAAGGTGAGCCCAATATACAAGTCGGGTTGCAAAACTGAGGTACATAATTATAGACCGGTAGCGGTTTTATCATCTTTTCCAAAAATTTTTGAAACACAATTTGTGAAAAAACTGACAAATAAAATATAACCATTCTTAGGAGGAAATCAGCATGGTTTTCTGTCAAAAAAATCTACTGTTTCCATAGACATATGAATATTAGTAGACCTGCCCTAAGTGATTAAAAGCGTATTATTCCCCACTCCCCATACCGGTTCCATTGGAGCCGGCTGTGCTCGCGTATGGCCTCAAGTGAATTTAGAAAACGTGACGTCATCATTCTTGTGCGAACTATGGTCGAGGCATCATCGGTTCATTTTACGAAATAACACGGCAAAATGGTGACTTGTGCTATGAAAACTTGTAAAAATAGATGTGAAAAAGAGAATAAACCCAATTGTCGTATTTCATTCCATATATAAGCATTATTTTACTTTATTTTAAGCATATTCACATCGTATAATATGGATCAGTTGTAGAAACATATACTATCACATCGAGACACGTCTGGACGCGAAACACAAAGCTGGTTGGTTGCTGGGAAGTAAATTATGAACATTTATAAAAGTGTCTTAACTAAATACGTAAACGAAATATTCGACTCTGAAAATAGAAGAAATTTATTTTGCCGAATTTGGACTTCGCAAATTTGTTCATAACGTGGCGAGTAATTTGCGCTCCCATGTAAAAATGTCTATTCATTCAAAAGCAGATTTTACTTTTAAGAACTTAATGGTGATATTATAATGCGAGATGCCTATTTACTGTCAGATTGATTTATTGACGAATCACAGTCAGCTTTCCTCTCTGCGTCCCGCAACTCTTGTTTTAACCCCTCGTCCTTAACTTCTCGTCTATTAATATTCATATGTCTGTGACTGTTTCCAATCTCCTCGAACTTTCACATAAAGAAGCAAAAGGATTAGACGCACAATATCAAACTGACGTGATTTACACTGACTTTGCAAAAGCATTCGACCGTGTAGATCACGACGTACTCTTACGAAAGATCCGTAGAATAGGCTTTGGCCAACCTCTAATACAATTTCTTGCAACGTATTTAAAAAACAGAACACAATATGTATTCATAGGTGGCCATGAGTACAGGGAATTCCCGGCATTTTCAGGAATACCACAGGGGTCAAACTTGGGACCTCTACTATTCTTGATATTAATATTGATATTGATAAATTGATATTGATCTTTCTACAACTCACTTGCCGAAACTTTATAAACTATTGTACATAATGTTTTTCTCTTTACTTTTTATAATAACTATAAACAAAAAAAAACTTTTTCTACTAATGTATATTATACTTTAGGTACTTGAAATATAGTAATCGTTTTATATTACCCACACTCAGGCAGTGCCTTAGTGGGTTTTCATTTCTTGTGTATACTATTTGGTATTATATATTATGTTATTATATACTATCTATTAATATGTATAATATATGTAAAGAAATGAAAATAAATAAAGTAAAAAAAAAAAAAAAATAGATGATATTCAAGAATGCATCCAAAGTACCACTTGCTTGCTTTTTGCTGACGATCTTAAACTGCTCAGGGTGATATGTGACATTCAAGATTGTATTACAACTTGATTTAGACGCAATATGTTCATGGGCAGATGAGAATAAACTTTCCTTTAATGTAAAAAATGTGTCACTATGACGTTTACGCGTTCCAAAAACCCGATCAAATTTGATTATAAACTAAATGATGAAATATTGTCATCAGTAAAATCCATAAGGGACCTCGGGGTTACATTTGATCTCAAACTTACTTTTTCAGACCATACACTGGGATTGGTATCATCTTGTTATAAACTTCTTGGATTTGTGATAAGAATAAGCAAACAATTCTCCAAGCCCGAAGCAATGACATTGACGTTCAACTGCCTTATACGATCAAAATTAGAATACGCTTCTGCTGTCTAGGCCCCATACCAGCAAAAATACATAGAATTGTTAGAACAAATTAAAAAAAAAAATCTAAGATATCTTTATATGAGAATGCATGGTGAATACCCACGATTTATGCATCACATAGATTTGCTCTCCGAAACGCACTACGAAAGTCTCCAATCTAGGAGAAATGGGACCCTTCAAGTAACAGCTTTTAAAATCATGAACTATTACATTGACAGCCCATACCTCTTGGAATGCTATAAATTGTTTGTACCGAACAACTACCGTCAGGGTCGACGCCACGACTTGTCTCCCACCACGGAAGAACGGACGTTATGACCCAAGTCATTTTAGGCAAGAACTCTAAAATATTGGTTGTTGTAAAATGTTTAATTTAAAGCTTTGTATATTTCATGTGTATTGTATAACACGGGCATGTGCCTAGCATGGTGGTCGAAAAATTCCTCAATGCATGTAACTAACAATTTTATTGAATAAAGAAACTTAAAAAAAAAAAAAAAGTAATAGGATTGAATCAATCTGTAATGCACAAAAAAAAATTATATTGTATGATTTTGGGTTAATCTGTGTTATTTTGGAAAGAAGTGTTAAAAGATCTAGTCCAAGGCTGCCCAACCCCAGGCCCGCGGGCCACATTGTGGCCCGTGAACGAATTATAAGTGGCCCGAGTGAACCATTTTCAAAAAACCCGCCGATTTGAAAAAGTGTTGCGCGCCCCCGCGGTAAAACAAACAATGCAGCTTGCGCGCGGTCACGTGTTTAGCTATTCCGCTCGGAAAGTGACGGACCATAGATATCAAAAATCAGAACATATTATATCAGACAGACAGAGAGAGACTAAAAGTAGATGCTTATTACAGTTGTTTGAAAGCAGATTCCAGGACTTTGAAAGTACAAAACAATTTTTTTTTTTTTTTGTTAATCCTTTCACAATCAGTTTGACTGAAATAATTAGTTATACTGCCAATAACCAGTTGGAACTCACTGAACTGCCAAATCATTCTGCACTAAAAAACCTTTTTGCAGAAAAAATATTTTCAAAGTTACAAAGTTCTTCAGAAGAATTTTGAGATGTCTGGAAATTGGTGCCAAAGGAAGACTTTCCCGCTATAACTAACCTGGCCTTTCAATTTTTAAGTAGTTTTGGATCAACGTATGTTTGTGAAAAGTTTTTTTCTAATCTTAATTTTGTAAAAAATAAATACCTCAGATCTCTAACTGATCAACATATGTCTGAGTTGTTGCTACTGACAACATCTAGCGCACTTGCAGTGAAATGACACTAAACTGCGCTATATAAATGCCATGTTATTATTATTATTATCTGAACTGACTCCTAACATAGGAGAATTATTGAAAAAAAACAATGTCAGAAATCACATCGATTGTACAAATTACTTGGATTTAGATTTTTGCTACATAAAATGTTGTTTCGTTATTTGGCAGTAGATGCTATTTATTTTATTATTTTGATAAACGGCAATAAAATTTCAATATGTTTACTTGTTTTTTGTATAAAAAAAGACTTTAAAAAGCTTAGGCAACAAAAATAGGAACCGTCAGTATTAAGTGGCCCGCCAGTGATTTTTAAATCGTCAATTTCGCCCAACTGTTAAAAAGGTTGGGCAGCCTTGATCTAGTCTTTCGAAGTGAGGCAATGGAATTAGATAGGGAGCTGTGTTATGAAATTACTCTTAGGTGGTCCACATTCACCTTGAAAATTTGTGACAAGTAGTTTATATTATTATTGATGCCTGTAGGCCTTGGGCTTTAAAATAAAATAAAAACACCATCTAAATAATAGATCTAATTTTATTAAAAGGAAAGGAAGGTTATTGGTAAGTAGCAGTTTAAGGTAAGATATCATCAATTTCATCATCATCCCCCCCGATGGCCTTCCAGAAGGTGGCGACCACCTGCTCGGCACAGTTCCGCCGGTCCCGCGCCGGCAGGGACTGGATACTTTCCTTCATGGACTGCAGCTGGGAGAACAGCTCTGTGAAGTCTGCGTTGTCTCCCTCTATATTCAGATCTGAAACAGTTCAATTATCATCATGTGAATCCGCACAATGGTCCCTACTGCTCCTTGTTAAAAGGAATCCCCAATTTGGTTATAGTGGGGAGGGGGAGGAGATGGGGAAGTACCTGGCTATTCAGAACTGGTCACCAAACACGACTAAAGCCATTTCGTTTCGATTCTGAATGGTGGTCTAACTCCTTTCCATAGAAGGATGGATTGTTCCATCCCTCTAGTTTTCTTTTGCGTGTGAAGATTACTAGTTCTGTCTTGTCTGGATTGACCGACAGCCCTGTTTCTTCACACCATTCTTCCACTGTTGCCAGTGTTGATTGTATGAGGCCTCTGGTTGTGTCTGCATCCCAACAACTTATTATGGTCGCAATTTCAAGGGTATCGCATACCCTTGTGTATAGAGGTCCCTGTTGTTGAGTTTCCGGATGAGGTTGTCTACCACTAGGCTCCACAGCAAGGGTGATAAGACCCCTCCCTGTGGACACCCCCGTGTCACCAGTACTCTGATGTTCACCTCAACCCTTGTCACCGTAAGTATCCGGCCTGAGAGCATGTTCTTCAGCCACCTTCTGGTGGTGGTACACAATGATTTAAAAAAAAATTAAATGCATTCATTTATTACTGCTCATTCCTGACATACATAATAATAATAATAATAATAATAATTGGATGACTTGTATAGCGCCGTTTTTGTGCAAAATCACCTCAAGGGCGCTGTACAAATTTATAATAGATTTCTACAGTGATCTATGTTATTACTAACTATTTACATAGATGTTATAATTGTACCAGTCTGAAGATCCCCGTTAAAATGTTAAAAATTTTCCAGCCTGAACGGTCAGAAAGTTAAAAAGGTTTTTTAATCGATAAAAAAAAATATATGTATTGATAATAATAATAACCTGAGGGATGGGTTCCGTTAGATTTGCCAGTTGTTTTCATCTCCAAGTTGGACCAGGTGTGTGCTTCCAGAGCCTCGATGATTCTGTCCACCCCCTTCTTGTCAGGAATGATGTCATTATATTCCTGGCCTTCCGTGTCAGTGTCCTGAAGCTCTATCAGCTCATAGCCATTCTCCAAACACCAATTCAGAGCCACCGATTTACTAACTCCGTGCGCACAAATGTCTTCAAAACTGTCGCAGATCAGTAGTAGAATTTCTGGATCCTCTTTCATAGAATCACTCCATTTTTTAACCTTCTCAAATGAGTCTGCCTAGAATTTAAAAAGAAAGTATGGGCTACTGTAAGAATTTATTTTAGCCTCCTTGTTGTTCAACCCTTAATAATACAATTGTATTAAGCCCCTAGGACACGTTGAGCGTGTGAACGCTGAAAGACCGACAATAATCAGGTTGGCCGGCCAACATTGGCAGCCAACGCGTGCAATGGCCAATATATGCCAAGTGGTCCAACGCGTTGGCCCAAAGTGTACTAGCAGCATTATAATCTATCTATTTATATAAAGTATCATTTATATAATGTATCCGGCCCTAAGGCTTGGAATAAACTTCCTATGGAATTGAGATGTATAACCAGCCCAACAGAATTTAGATCCAAACTAAAACCTCACTTTTTCAGACACTCATTTCCATAAATCCGTCATTCTATCCAAATATTTATTTTTTTTCATTTTGTTTATACCGTAATTGTTACATTATCTAGCGATTCCGTTCATTCAATTTTGCTATTTGACTTGCCTACTAATGGGCAATGGACATTATCAGCGGAAACACAACACGTCAATCGGTTTAATTGTTGGCATATGAATCATCTAGATGCGTTTAAGATTGACGATTGATTTTATTCATTAATTTCATTCATTTAACATATATATCCAGCTAACAATAAAAACACCCTAATATAATAGAACTTCCTTCTTCTTCTGGCGTTAGTAAGATTAGATTGTTAATATTAATTTTAGTTGTAAGTTGCTAAATATGTAAATACTCGTATATATGTCGTTAAGATAGTACTTATAGGCCTTAGTCGTAAGTCACAAGATATAAGTCTTAGAGATAAGTCAGTAGTTCTAGTATTAACTATTTAAGAAATATATTTGTACAGCGCCCTTGAGGTGATTTCTCACGAAAACGGCGCTATATAAATTAGCCAAATATTATAATTATTATTATTAAAGGAGAGTGTCTGTGTTTGTGCCGGGCGGGAGGCATGGATTTGATATGTATATGAACCTACAGTTTTATACAGATACTGATGAAATTTTGCATACTTGATCTTCAAAACAAGGGAAAGGTCACTCACTAAAATAGATTTCAAAAAACTGTGTAAGTAAGTCTGGGCAACACCGGGGACGTAAACTAGATTGTCTGTGGTGGGGTGGCTTTGTTTTTTATAAAAATCTTTTTTTAATCTGAGCTTGAGCTGACACACACCTTTAGGTGATTTTTCACAAAAGCGGCGCTATACAAGTTATCCAATAATAATGATTGTTATTTACTTCATATTAAGAGGAAAATTACTGTCTACATTTAATTTAAAAAAAACGCTGTGTAAAGCGCGTGCAATGCCAGGGACTTCAGTTGGTTTCGTATTTCAATTATATAATATTATTGTTTACACAACACTGGAATGATACTTGCTAATTTATATAAATGGTGCCATTTTGTGAAATATCACCACAAAGAAACTTATATGTTAACGAAGAATAATAATTAATATTTCCAGACATATCCAGAACAGTGATTGTATTATGGTTTTAACAGAAATATTTCCGTGTGCTTCACGAAAACCACAAATTCTGTATAAAAACAACAACATTATATCTAGGACATTTTGGAATTTATTTGAAAAACATATTTTTTTATAATAAAAAAAATTAGAAACTTTTTCACTTCACATTTTTTTTTAAAGAGTTATTCACAAAAATTAATTTGATTGTTAAGCATTACTTACTGATTTTTTCAATATCACGGGAATGTTATTTTTATTCCCAGTTGAAGGATAACAATTAGCGAAAATAGATAAAACTTTTCTATCTTCTTCTTCATCACAAATATTCCAATGCAGGTAGTGACTTAACCCAGCCCCTCAGAGTCGGTAAGGAATCAACATAAACCGGGGGCAGTAAGAATGCAGGGATTGGAAATATGCAAGACCGCTCCCACGTTGCACTGCCTGGCGTACAGGCACCGATAGAAATATATGCAACAGAGGCTCTCAGTATCATGATTTATAATTGTACACGGTTTATGTCGATTCCTTACATTCAGGTCTATGGGAAACAACTTTGGGCTAGTTGGCTACATAGAGATAAGATGGGCTTCAGTCGGTTACAAGCGCTCGCCGGGTAAGGGTCTAAGATACTCCACAAGTCACTCTGGAAAAGATAGTCTCAGCCCCCTTCCTACTTTCCGCGTGGTAATAATATTATACACACATTTTGCAAGGAAGGTAGACTCAATTTGGAAAATATTTACCAAACTGTCGCACTTTTAGTAAGCAGAGATTATGGAAATTTAACTTTGTTTCAACTTAATTACTACAATAAACGACCACTTACTTTCGGAGAAATGGTAAAAGATGCATTAAGTTTCCATTTGTATTCAATCACGGATAATTTCCCTTACATGCATAAATTACTTAATTAACTTAAACTAACAACCTATTTTGTGCATGTGAATAGTTGTTTCTTGTAGTAACTGTTGAAAGGAAGTGTAATTTCTATAATCAGTGCCTAAAAGTGCGGCGGTTAGGTACATAATTAACCTTCTATTTATATACCTCAATGATTCCTTACCAAACCCATGAGGTAGCCGCCTAATATACAAATTTAGTATTTTCCATGTTTCTTACATTTTGACTGTCAAAGTATAGGATAAGTCCTTCCGTGGAATTACACAATTTTTCGGGGAGCACATCATCATTTTTCAACGGACAAATGTTGACACATGCCTTGTAATACTTTGTGTCAATTTCCCAGGAATATCCCTCGACATTTTCTGCTAGGCAAACGGGTTCTGGCAAATCATCACATTTAAGAATTTCTGTAAAATATTAAACTATGAAGAATACCAGACAATTAGGAAAATAAGCAAAATTATTATAGAACATAAGCTAAACAAATAATATCAAAATTACGTTTCACAATGGAGGCAGGATTTGTAAAATCACTAACAACCACAACACATGGTGAATGCAAGTCTAACATGTTTTTAAGAAATGTTTCCACGGATTAAGATATAAATTTATTAAAAATAATCTGACAGCGGCATGACCACAATATTTTACTGATGCACAAACGTCACAATGATTTTTGACAATCAATCGAATGTTGAACTTACAGAAAATTACAGTTAAAAAAAAACCTTTTAGTTGTGATGAATAAATCCTCAAAAAATATGTAAAGCATAAAGCAACCTACACCAAAAAATATCAAAAAATAGAAAGCAATCTAAAATGTTACTTCAAATGCAACGATAATATTTTAATGTAAAAATTGTTTGATAGGCTTCCCTGAAGTAATAAAAATGTATCAAATTATTGAAGACAATATTAGCCATTATTGGGTTCGAGTCCTAGATGTGACCGTATCCTTTTCTGATTTTTCTGTTTCAGATTTTCGTTTAGAAATCGCTAATATTGTCTTCAATAATTAAATATTACAATTTGAGGTTTTACTCAATAAAGTTATTCCAAAAAATAAATAAAAATGTATCAAACTATCAAAGACATATTTAAAAAAATATGTAGATACAATAAAATTATATAAAGTGAAACGCATGCAATTGACAGTTTTACTGAAAAATATTCTAGAATAATCTTGAAAACACCAAAATCGATAAGATAGTATCTACCTATTTGACGCAACCATATAATAATTCTGCACAGTAGCAACACCGAGAAATGTCGGGTATTTTCTAGAATGTTTACTTCAAAACAACTAGTTGTCTTATTTTTTAAAACTATTGTACATAGTAAAAAAAAATAAGAAAAACAAAGTATTTAATATAAAAACATTTTTTGGAATAATTTTTTTACCTACCCTAGAGGAATTATTTACGATATCTATTAAACAAATAGCTAATTGTCCGGAAGTCAAACAGTACCTTCTAGAATACGCTGGATTGTTCTGGAGAATCCGTCCATGTCTATATAAAAGCCGATTTCGGCGCGCACATGTTGTCATTTGAATATTGTGCTAGCCCCGAGAGGTTGTTAGTTTCTCTCTGTACCCGAAGCAAGCCGGCTTAAGGCGTTTTTATCTAAAAAGTGAACAAATACTAATAAAAGGTGTGTGTTATATCGTGCATCTCTTGGATTTTACTCCAGTGTCTCCGTTAAAGTGGTCCCCCGCTTTATATTTTACCGACTTTTTACAAAATTTGGGAAATGCATTTTTCCGTTTGAAGGAATTCTGCAATTGCGCCTTTGATTAGCTTCGCCAATACAAGCGTTGTTGGATAAATTCATATAACTATCGTTTTCTGACGACATCCACTTGTAGCTGCTTGTTTTCTTCGTACGATTTGACTTAATAATTTTTTTTTTTTTCAGATGCCTGAAGAAACTCAAAATGCCGAGGTGGAGACCTTCGCCTTCCAGGCCGAGATCGCCCAGCTCATGAGCTTGATCATCAACACATTCTATTCCAACAAAGAAATTTTCCTCAGAGAATTGATTTCCAACTCTTCTGATGTAAGTACCTATATTTTTCTTTTGTTCCCGGCTGAAATCTTAGCTCTTGTGTTCAGGTCTATTGTTCGGAATCATTATTTTTTAATTAATGTTATTCTGATTTTAGTAAGAATAAATTCGTGTTTCCAAGAAAAATACAAGAGTAGAATGAGTTTGCATGTGTTCAAAACACAAGTCCATTTGTACATTTCCTCTCTAGTGTAAATAACTACTGCATTAAATTCAATCGATCTAATGTTTAACTTGATTTCTTTTGTGAATGTATACTAATAAACAATTATGTTTTCGTTAGGCTTTAGATAAGATCCGCTATGAATCTCTGACAGACCCATCAAAGTTAGAGAGCGGCAAGGATCTATTCATCAAGCTCATCCCCAACAAGAGCGAGGGCACACTGACCATCATCGACACCGGTAATGGCATGACCAAGGCAGACCTTGTCAACAACCTGGGAACCATCGCCAAGTCCGGTACGAAGGCTTTCATGGAGGCCCTACAGGCCGGTGCTGACATCAGCATGATTGGGCAGTTTGGTGTAGGTTTCTACTCCTCTTACCTGGTCGCCGACAAGGTTACCGTCATCTCCAAGCACAATGATGACGAGCAGTACATCTGGGAGTCCTCTGCTGGAGGCTCCTTCACCGTAGCTGTCGATACCGGGGCACCCCTGGGCCGTGGAACCCAGATCACCCTCCACATCAAGGAGGACCAGGCAGAGTTCTTGGAAGAAAGCAAGATTAAGGAGATCGTCAAGAAACATTCTCAGTTCATTGGTTATCCCATCAAGCTGCTGGTAGAGAAGGAGCGTGAGAAGGAACTGTCAGACGATGAAGAGGAGGAGAAGAAGGAAGATGAGGAAGATGAGAGCAAGCCCAAGATTGAGGATGTAGGAGAGGATGAGGACGAAGATAAGGAAGACAAGAAAAAGAAGAAGAAGACCATCAAGGAAAAGTATACTGAGGATGAGGAACTCAACAAGACAAAGCCCATCTGGACAAGGAATGCTGATGACATCACCCAGGAAGAGTATGGAGAGTTCTACAAGTCCCTTTCTAACGACTGGGAAGACCACCTTGCCGTCAAGCACTTCTCCGTTGAGGGTCAGCTGGAGTTCCGCGCCCTGCTCTTTGTGCCCCGCAGGGTCCCCTTCGATCTCTTTGAGAACAAGAAGCGCAAGAACAACATCAAGCTCTACGTTAGGAGGGTATTCATCATGGACAACTGCGAGGACCTCATTCCAGAGTACCTCAACTTCATGAAGGGAGTTGTAGACAGTGAGGATCTACCCCTCAACATCTCTCGTGAGATGCTCCAACAGAACAAGATCCTTAAGGTCATCAGGAAGAACTTGGTGAAGAAATGCATGGAACTCTTCGATGAGCTCTGTGAAGACAAGGAGGGATATAAGAAGTTCTACGAACAGTTCAGCAAGAACCTGAAGCTGGGTATCCATGAAGATTCTGCCAACAGGTCCAAGCTTGCCGAACTCCTTCGCTTCCACACCTCTGCATCTGGAGATGAGGCGTGCTCCCTCAAGGATTACGTCACTCGCATGAAGGAGAACCAGAAACACATCTACTACATTACTGGAGAGAACAAGGAGCAAGTTGCCAATTCTTCCTTTGTAGAGAGGGTCAAGAAGCGTGGCTTCGAGGTCATCTACATGACTGAGCCCATCGATGAGTATGTTGTGCAGCAGATGAAAGAATACGATGGCAAGCAGCTGGTATCAGTGACCAAAGAAGGACTGGAGCTGCCCGAAGATGAGGAAGAGAAGAAGAAGCGTGAAGAAGATAAGACCAAGTTCGAGGGTCTGTGCAAGGTGATGAAGAACATCTTGGACAATAAGGTAGAAAAGGTTGTTGTCAGCAACAGGCTCGTGGAATCCCCCTGCTGCATCGTCACCTCTCAGTATGGTTGGACTGCCAACATGGAGCGTATCATGAAGGCCCAAGCTCTCAGAGACACTTCAACCATGGGATACATGGCTGCTAAGAAGCACTTGGAAATCAATCCCGACCATTCAGTTATCGAGACTCTCCGACAGAAGGCTGATGCTGATAAGAATGACAAAGCCGTAAAGGATCTGGTTATCCTGCTATTTGAGACTGCCCTACTTTCTTCTGGATTCACCCTGGATGAGCCTCAGGTTCATGCTGCCCGCATCTATAGGATGATCAAGCTGGGTTTGGGCATTGATGAGGAGGAACCCATGGTGGCTGAAGAAGCTGCTCCTGGGGATGTGCCCCCACTAGTCGGTGATGCTGAGGATGCTTCCAGAATGGAAGAAGTTGATTAGGCTTTTGATTACGCATGTACCACTAGTCAGTATTTACATGGGTATGATGTATGAAAGCCTCGTTTTAGCGGTACATTTTAGCTTTTAAGGTTTTTTTTGTTCTCATTATCATTCCTACCAATGATCGAATATCTTTTGTTATAATTTTTTTAATTTAATAAAGTACAAATAATTTTACTTTACCATTGCCTTTCATTATAGTGCGCACCCCTCTTCCCTAAGTGGGTTTGTTCTGTTGACCTCCAATACTTAATTCTGAAAATGGGGTGACAGGGATAATGGTCAAGATCAGTTCTTATTTATTTTATATTGCGCTGGTTTATATGTATTGGTATTATTATGTTTTAAATTTATAGTATACCTTTTGTTTCAGAAATTCTAAGTTTGCATTATTTTTTAAAGTAGAAAAACATGTTTTTAGAAAATATTAAGTATCTGGTTGCCACCTGTACAATGTCCTGAAAAGACAGAACCAGCAGTGGGTGGAGGGGTTTTGGTGTTGCGCTGACATGTGGACCCTGACCTTAGGCGGCATATATTTCGCTTTCATTTACCCACACAGGTGCTGGGATCTTTCCAAAACCAAATGCATGCTTTCATTCGTTATGTAAAAATACACATTATAGTACTTATTCCAAACTAATTTTCGACCTAGATGGACTTCATCATTATTTCCTGTCACCCTTCAGTGCACTGAGAACAACTTTCAAAGTGAAACTGTATGTATTGATATGAGATTAGAAGTTTGATTTTTGCCTTTGCATAAAAATTCGTTAATTGGATAGCATACATCTATGTAATATTTAATGCTACCTAAATAGAATTGATCATCTGTGAAAACTTTTAAGCCCTTTACAGATAAGGGATATATATGAAAATGAATGTGGGTGTGGCATGATTTCGCTTGCTGTATAGTCACCACACATGACTAATTTAATTAGTCTGGCCAAGTCCTAGTTTGCATTCCTAGATCTGCTAGTCGAGCGATGTTGTAGTTCTTTCCCCACTCCTGCCGTAACGTGCCGGGCCAGGAGCTGCCCCGTAAATATACGGTTTGTCCGTCCCGTGCCCTGGAATTAGGTGATTCACAAAAAACCGACAAGCTAGTAGGCGAGCATTCGGTACCATCTCTTGTAATGCTTGAATTATAACGTTTCATATTATCACAGACAAATTTCAGTCACAGTCAGTCGTGGAAGGAAAATGTTATTGGGTCATTCATAAATGTTTGTAGATTTCCCTTTTAATAAATTTATTGAAAAAAAAAAATTTCAGGCCGAGGCCAGTTATTATAATATTGTAGCTTTTCTATTACAAGTGAGAAAGAGGTCAAGGACAATGGAGTAAGTTTTCCTCTGCTTTTCCTGTAATTTAAAGAAAGTTAAATTCAATTAATGGTTGACCTCATTCTTCAGCCTTGAATGTAATGGCCAGTCATTAAAACAGTGTTATAGTGGCCGAGAAAGATGTGCTGCTTACTTACCATTCATATTTCGTATGAGCAGTCCTATCTTTGCAAAATCTACCTAGGATTTTACCACCTAAAAATCTTTTTAGATATAAATATTACAAATACATCATA
Source organism: Hesperophylax magnus (assembly GCA_026573805.1). NCBI lineage: Eukaryota > Metazoa > Arthropoda > Insecta > Trichoptera > Limnephilidae > Hesperophylax > Hesperophylax magnus. Next base: position 17,926,424 of record JAIUSX010000049.1, read on the forward strand.
AAAAAAGTCACAGCAGTTTTTCGCGGCTATCCCTAAATTTATTTAACTCTAGGTGTCAAGGAAAGTTACTTCGATAGCTGAAAGTTTCCAATTATATTGATACTTTTATTATATTACATACTTATATTGTGTATATATTAAATTTTATTTTTTCTACTTCTATGTCATCCTTGTCTACTGCACTATTTATGAGTAGATTATATAAATTATGTAAATGTATAATATGTTAAAGCCTTTTACGGGAGTAAATAAATAAAATTCTAAATATATTATTAAACTAGCTGACCCGGCATTGCTCGGGGTTGCGAATGATTTGGAGTAAAGTTTTGACGTTGTGAATTCTAGGATAAACATTGACTTTTCTCTACTTTCTACAGATATAATATGCATGTATCATACATATAATCCTTCCAGAGGAAATTCCCTGAATGATAGTGAAAACCCTATCAAAATCCGTTGCGCAGTTTCGAAGAACTAAGCGCACAAATAGACAGACGCGGATAGTGACTTTATTTTATACTATTTAGAGATTTCACAATGGGTTTTGCAACTCTAAAATATTTTATAATATTAAAATGTTTTGCTGCGTTCTGAGCATTGAGGTTAGCCATTTTATGCAAATAGAAACACCGTTAGTTGCACACATTTTATCTTCTAGTTGACACTTTTGACCGCCTCCGTGGTCGAGGGGTAAGGCTCCCGACTACGAATCCAGAGTTCCCGGATTCAAATCCCTTTAACTCATTGGCATCAAACCATGGTGTATCGCTATGTCTTAACCCATTTACGCCCAAGACTAAAGTAATCGTAGAAAAAAGTATAAATCCATTTTATGTAGTACGGAATAGAGTTTTTTTAACAAAAATCAAAAAAAAAAATTTAAATTTTTACTATTTACTAGAAAAAAAAGTGCCATGCTCAAATGGGGACACTGGGCTCATTCAGTATGGCATTTCTCGTAGCATGGTTTTTCAATACACAAAGATTTTTTGCACTCCCAACGTGCCTTACTATGGCAAATAGTGCATCGCAACTGTTTTGTCAACTTCTCCGGAAAGTGGCCAAAACCATCAAACTGTAAATTGAGCACTACAGAGGCTGATGGGTGAGAACGTTGATTAGTTTTTTGACGCAATAGTTCGTCGAAATTGTAGATGGTCCATCTTCACGTCGTTACTAAGTATGTGTAGACGCCAGGCATTGCTAATGCATAGATCGAACATGTATGTAAATAACACCCACCATCACTTCTTGCCTCGTATTGAAGTTCGATACGTTGAAATCGACTGATCGGCTTGATCGACACCGCCCATGCCTCTGTTGTAATTCACAAATACTTGAGGAATATTTACATCGGTTTTCTTCTTTTCGATTGAGCTCTAGCGCTTTACTTTGCCCAACGGAAGAACATTATTGTAGTTTGTTCCCATTGTACAAACGCTATTATCCAGCCAGCGAACAAACGATATTTTATTGACCGTGTCAAACCGGTAGTCAAAGTCAGCACGACTTTTCTTTTTCATCTCCTTGACGGGTGTGAGAGGACATCTGCTGGTCCTACCCTCACGTACAGTTCCTGTAGCGCGATAGCCAGATTCCCGTAAATCCCGCAGCAATGCATAGCTAGTGAAAAAATTATCGAAGAACACAACATGGTTTCTAGGATCTGTGTTTAGCTTGTTCAACAGGTTTTTCACAACTCGTGTACTCAACGGCTCATTGGTGGGTACTTGCGACTTGCTGCAATAAATATCAAAATTGCAGCAGTAGCCATCAGCACTAGCGAGCATCCAATTTTTATAACCGAAGCGTACAGGCTTACCTCGAATAAATTGTTTTGATGGATGACGTCCAAAATATTTCACCATGGATTCATCTATTGACAGATTTGTGTGAAACACTCCCCATTGCATAAATTTCTTCATGAGAACCTCAGCAAGGGTTAGCACCTTGAACATTTTATCTGATGTTTCAGCAGCTACAGTATTATCACAGAAATGTAGGTACTTTTTGATATCTAAAAATCTGTTTCTCGTCATTGCCTTAGAAACAACAGGTACATTACAGTCCTCGTCTAAAGACCAAAATAGACGTTCGCGAGGCAAAGTGTGATAACCAGATAGAGATAGAATGCCCAAAAAAAACTCACCAACGGTAATATTGATATCATGTTTATTGTTTTGTGATGCATACAAATCAGAATATTGAAGAATCATATCGATTACTTCCTGATCAAAAATCTTCTCAAAAATTGAAACAGGATTTTTACCTTTGAGATCAGTAATTAGGTTTTCGCATCGTTGTTGTACATTATTCTCATCAAAAGGCATGTGATCATAGCTAGGCTCGCATTTACGCCAACGGGGCCCAACATTGCATCGTTGCCTTCTAGCGGAATTTGACAAAGGCTCTTCATCAGAACTGTCCCAATCTTCTTCGTTTCTGTTTACAAAAACTTCGATATTTCCAGGAATATCTCTTGGCATGTCATTGGTAACAATATTGTCTTCATCAGTGAGGATACTTGGTTCTGGGGGAAGAGCAACGATATCAAATTCAACATCTGAGTCCTCTTTTGCCATAATAGCATCAAGGGCCTCCTGGAGTCCATGATAGTTATCGCTTACTTCAAATTGCCGTTTCGACATATTTATGTGCAGTCAAAACTCTGTAAAAAAAAAGAATATTTTACTCATTATGTGCCCACTGTCCCTATTTGGGGACACCAACAAAAAATGTGGTTCACAGTTCAGTAAATTATATATTTTACCTTATCAAATTCTTATTCCAAAGTAAACAAAGTGTTCAATAAGATTATGTAGAACAATTAAGAATTTACGAACGTAAACAAATAAAAAAAATACTTACATTTGGTAATCACTGCAACTCTGAGATACACTTTATTTATGACACTAAAATACTTTTTATAAATGGTGTTATCCAAAATGTTTGATATAAAATGTAAGACACATCAATCACCTCGACAATAATGCACTGTTAGCAAAACTTATCACATTAATAACAAAATGGTGGGTAGATTTGAAGGCGTCCTCGTTTGGGCACGGCAGGCGTAAATGGGTTAAACTCCAACCACGCCGGGTCTGAAGTATGTCGACTTAAAAACGGACAAACAGGTGGTATCTGAGTTTCAAATTTTAAATGCCAATTGCTCTGAAGATAATGAAGCATTCATTTAGTAGTGTTGGCAATAATACATCGGTAATGTTTTTCCCTGATTAAGTTTTGTTAGCTATCGGTATAGTGATTTTTCAAAATGGCGAGTGGTTCTGGTATCCTTAACCTTGCTCAAAAAACACGTGGTGATGCTTTGAGGACTATCATACCAAATTTAATTTTTCATTATACATATATTATATACGTAAATAAAAATTATGTCAATAAGATTGACCAATGTTTTTTGAGTAAAAAAATTAAGAAAAACAACTTTAAAAGTTATTTTCATATCCTCATTTACTCACATTATTATATATTTTTTATTATTATTAAACATAGGGTTTAAAAGTTATTTTAGATTGTAAACTACTGCAGATTAAAATTTTTTGGTACTAAATTAATTCAGATGTGAGGGCCAGAGGCGGTTCTAGGAGTCCAGAAGTAGAAGGTCAATAAAAAAAGAATATGATATGTTAATGCATATTACTAATGCAATATTCACATATTCTGAAGCCGGTAGTACAATATTGTTTAATTTAAGATGATTTATCTAATTATTTACACATATAACATTCTCAGTCCATTGTTTATAAGTAGATTGAAAAAGTAAACAACAAAAGTAAAAGTACCTATACATTCATTTTATTGCACCCGCAAAACACTGACAAAAATTAAAACTTTTCATTTTGAAATATCGTTTTTAACCTCTTTATTTTTCTCTCTTGTAAAATAAATTAATTGTCACTTTATTTGAATACGTTTGTCATGATTCAACAAATTGTTTGCGATTTCTTTCAATAGGACATCCACAGAATCTGACATTTTAAATTATTCCATGCAAATTACGTCAACTATGATAAACATAATTTCTCAAACTAATATTCAAGTAGATGGCTATCGTTTATCACACAAAAACTTTCTTCCTCTAATACCTTAATAATCCTAGGTCGTAGATATCTGTATCTCACCGCGGTCATGTCCGAAAGAACCTTAAAAATAAATTTTGTATGATACTAAGCATACGTCAGACATGATAGTGTTTACCTCCTTTATCTCTATGGCAAAAAGAAACAAGAGGACATGCAATAGCTTCTCATTTGGACGCTAGATGGCACTGGAACGAATTGAAAAAACGTATGAATAAAAACTAAATTAATAATCGGGTAGTTTGTTAAATCCTGTTTTTATATTGATACTATTGCAGCATATTTTTGGGAGGTCATTGACCAAATGACCTTCTTAGAAGAGCCGCCACTAGTGAGGGCCAATTTTTAGCTCAACAATTCGGACGCCAATGGGTTAATAACACAAATTAATTTGTGTTATTTCACATTTTAAGTGCTTTGCTGTTGCTAATGTCTTTCTTGGAAGTTTCTTACATAATTCTCTACTGTATACCTGATAAAAAACTACATTACATCAACTTTAATTCGACTCCGTATCTCATTCCAGTGCAGAGATATTGCGTTAAGTTTTCCTTGGACATCCCTGACTTTTTCTACCATTCAAACTACTCTCTAAACACTCCTGGCACTAATGAGAACAAACTTTGAAATTTTCAGCGATATCGGTGGAGTACTTTTCGAGTTTTGCAAGCGCGAACACACGCAGGCTGAATTTTTATGTATTAAGATTTGTGGCTCGGTCCAGAGTGGAACGATCCCTGGTGAAAGTCCAGAATAATTGAAATGTTACTTGAAATGGCTTTTGCCATATTTAATGACAAGATTTGAATGGCCAGGTACTTCCCCTCCCCAATTACGTTCAGCCTCACAACATACCCCAATTGGGTATGGACATAATTTTTTTTCAAAACATGAATTGATTTACCTTGTATAATGTATGATAATAAAACACCACGTTCAGATAAAAATAAATACTATAATATATTTAAACAAAAATATCTGGAATACAATACATATTCACTTATTTTTTAAAACGTACTTTCCGTACTTCTGAACACAGGTATCGACGGTGGAGTAGATTGTCAGGAGCCGCCGGTCTAGGGCTTCCAGGTGTGCGGGGGCTAGCAGAGGCCCCTGGGCCCCCGGCAAGGTGGACAGGGAGCTCAGGGCCTCCGACAGGGAGCCCCCGGGGAGTAACAGGAGTCGCTCCCAGGTTGATCTCCTCAATCTAAATGCATAAATTATAAATATACATAAAGGTATTATTTAAGGGAGTGTGTAATCCAAAAACATCACATGTAAAATTATCCATTGAATAATGACTTATATACATACAAGGAATTGACTTTTTGTAAAAGAACTTAAATAATAAAAGTTTTTTTGCACAATGGACTGCACTCACATGGTTCCATCAGTTTTCATTGAAATTTGACTCACTTTAGGTGTAAGATTGATTTTAAGTAAAAATATGATGATATTTAAAAAAAATATTAACTTTGTAATGAAAGATTTGTTATGAAATAACTATTTTTATATTACATATCAATTTTTGATTTCTTAAGCTACATATAACTTCTGCGAGCCGAGCCGCGAATTATAGGAAAGGAATGAATAACCGCAAACGGCGCGAAACGCCGGTTTGTTCCTTTCCCATAATTTGTGGCTCGGCTTGTGGAAATTGTGTCCTGTTTATACGCACCCTTAGATCTAAGTATCTTTAACAGGTCAAACAGTGTTTTTAGTGTTAAAACGGAAGAATAATTTAAATAAATTAAAAAAAAAACACAAAAAGTGAGGTTGGTATATAAGTATGTATGTAATTAGTAGTACATGTTTTGATATTTATTTTTTTAACAATTACCTTCTAACTTTTAATATTTTTAATTATCATAGTTAGTTTAAATAGTAAAAATAATTTTCAAAGATATCATTATTCGTGTCTCCAAAAACGCCCCAAATCTATGGACGTCACCTGTGACAAAAATTCTTTTTTTTAAAAATGGTGCTGTATTTTGTATTGGAGTTGAGACGTTTTTTTGTTCTTAAGATTACCCGCTTTTAACTTAAAAGAACACTAGGTAAAATGTTAGCATTTTATCAGTAATGTTATCGTATTGAATCAAAGTACAAAAATGCATCCACGACCGCATCTGATAAACAATTTACCGGTGTTTAAAAATGGGCATTAAAATATGTTCATCGGTTCTAATGTGAATCTGGACCAGAGTTGTCTATGCATATGTTCTAAAATAACCACAAGAGATTTTAGACATTTTAAAATTCCCCACGAGTTCCTTTAACTCCAAAATGAAACAAAATTCTATTGAAATTAGGATCGTTTTTTTATTATCTAGTCATTTTCAGCATTAAAAAAATACTTTTGTTGAAAATTTGCTGCGAACGAAAACGAAATTTAGTGCGTTCTCACAATTATTGTAAATATTATTCTTCAATATGGTTGGATAATCAAGAAATGCCCAGATTCCATGCAAAAAACTCAATTCTTGCAAATCTTAGAAATTCCCGGAAATTTGGGGAATTCTCCACAAATTGGAAACCATGATGTGCATGTTGTAGACCATATATATATTACTCACTTAGACTGGTTTTATTATTATTAGTTTTTAAACAATGATTTATAATAGTAAACTATATTCAGAATCAACGTTTGTTGACCAAGTGATTTTCTTGCTTAACTTCTTGAGTCAAACACTATAATATGCCATTTTTGATTTGCAGAATTTGCACATTTACGATTTTTTAATCATTTTTTTATAAATCCTAAAAATTTTTTTATTTTTTTTTATTTTATTAAAAGTATACAATACAGAATATAGTATATTATATAAAGCATTGTACTCCCAGGAGTTAATAAACTCATTGCAGGAGTTAATAAACTCATTAAATATAGGATAAACGGTAAATATAGGTGAATTCATTGGCTATATAGCACTATAATCAGTTTATATGTCTCCGTATTAAAATTCAGAGGTATGATTTATATTAAATGAAGGCGAGAAATGTCCAACTCGAATGCCTATCACTTAACTCATATTCTAGTTATTAACGCGAGCACTAGAGTGGATATGAATATATATTTTTTAAACCATAATATTTTTCATTGCAGTTCCTTATCGACATTATGTATTTGTATAAATTGCACAATATGTGTATGCACATTTACATCCAAGTTATATATATAATATATATTTACATAATATCTCCCTTAAACTAACTAAGTAAAAGATGTTTTCTTCAACGTTAAAAGCACCCATTGACAAAAAATATAATATAATGCAATTATTAACTCACACACAGCACTGGTAGAGCGGAGCAAGAATGTCGATGAAATCTTTATTAGGATTTCCAAAGCCTTTTCCGTTGTCCAGGAGAACAATCCGGTCCAGGTAAGTCTCGTAATGGTGACGGTCCCCATTCTGCAGCAAGAAGTCGAATATAGCCGCATCCACCAGGTCCAGCACTCGGGACAGGGTGTGCGTTTTCTTCACTATGCTGTCAATAGCATGAGAAATAATGTCATAAATATCTCAATAAACTAAATATTCAATTATTTTAACAGTACTCCATTCCATACTAGCCACCAAATTCACAATAAAATATGTAATAATTTTTCGTGAAAAATCACCTCAAGGGCGCTTTGTACTTCACAATCTATGATTCAAACGAAGACTTAATGTTCGCACACATATCAGCATGGCATCGGATCGGCACCGCCTTGCCTTATTTCACTAGCTTGTCCCGAGGCTGGGTGATGCCTTACAATATTGATTAGTGTGCGTTGCAGTATGGAGATTCATACAGAGAAATCTGAACGGCTCGAGCTAAGGTGATGCTGATCTGGTGCCTGGGTGAGGCGTGTGCGACAACCTGCTGTAAATTGCAAATAAATCGAAATTGCAGCACTACCTACCCGTACATAAATACATTTTTATATTGATTTCAATGTTTTAATTTATATTGTTTGCTATAGTAACAACGTACATAGCCATGATCGCCAAAAGATTGTATCGTAAGGTTAAATTATAAGCGTCCTAAATGAGAATACCAAATTATCACGCCAAAATTGGATTCTGTGTCCCTGTACACTTTTTTATTTTAGTTGCATTAAAAATAACTTACAAATGGGTGTGCCGTGCAGGTACTTTTAATTCAATTCCATTCAATAATTCAGGACATTTAGTAAAGTAAAGTTGTTTACATTTTTATATACAGTTGCAAGAAGATATTATAAGATCGATTGTGCAATTTGTAAGAAATGTATTTCATGATTGATTTTTTGAATCGATTTCATTTTGTTTATATAATATATTATATTATAAAATGTAATGCATAAATGCAAACCACATAGTCGATGCAAACTCTTTATGTCTTCATGCATATGCAAAGTATAGTTGTTTGATATGACAATGTTTGTAAAGTCTTTTGTATTTCTTGTTTTTGGTCCAGGTATGTTAACTGTTTTGTTTATTATTTGATTAGTGTGACAGTTATATTGTTTCTTACTAAAGTGCTCATTTGACAGATAATTGATTCACTTACAATTATAGTTGTTGTTTCTTGAACATTTTTCAGTAAGAAGCCTCGTTAATATACATGACAGCAAAACAGATCTGATGAAAACCACAGACCCGATGCTTAATAAAAAGGGATAGGAGACGAATTCTTATTTGTTCATAAGCAGATACGTTGTGATGTGATAAATTAAAATAAAACAATTACTTAGTAAACACCACTTTAATTTTTATACTTAATGCCGACCGGGTGTCGCTACAACCGTAGCTTCTTGCTTTGGCTAATACTGTATTATACAGCCCTGAAAAAGCTACCGTTGTAATATAACAAAATAAAAGTGGTGGTTACCAAAGTATTGTTTTATGAAGAATTCTAATATTTTAGTACTTTAACTCTGTAGTAAGTAATTTGATTATGTAGCCATATTATTATTACCAACCTACAGTATTCAGTGTTATGTTCCCAGTCCGCCTGCTTCTGGGCATTGTAGGTCCTCTGCCACGGAGAGCGGTACTTCTTGAAGGGCTGTTCCACAACCAGAATCACGGCGCCCTCTACCTCACCGCGTTGATCTCCGCACACTGTTTCGTTACGACGGCAGTAGAAACATTTGCCGTACAGGCACATGGTCCCGTTCTCTGGACAAATCAAGACCATTACTCATGGAATACTTAATCACACGGAAATTACAATTCATACATGTGTGTATGGTATTATTAAGTATGAAGTTAATAGGCCACCTTTAGTGAACATGGTTTGCTTCAGCTGCGGCGTGGCTACGTCATAGATGTCTGTCCGGGCGTTGAGTCTTCTCAGCACGGCCAGCGGTACCCACCGGATGTCCAGCAGCATGGACAGGTAGGACGCCACCACCTCCGCATTGTGCCGGTCCTTCCCCGAGTACACGGAGCCTCGGATGACAAAATCTCGAGCGTACCACTGCGGCTTGAAGAGCACATTCTGCCCACCCTGTAAAAGACAGGTGTTTAATATTGAAAGAGTTTTATGATTATTCCACATCCAGTACCTACTCGAATTGCCTTTTCCCAAGCTTTTTGTCCATTCCTAAAAGTCTTACCTTGGAAGAAAGAAAATCTGAAAAAAGAAGACCGACGCCAGGGTCATTTGTATTATGGTTTGTATTTTTGTTGTTGTTTTAAGTGGTTGTTATTTCGCTCCCCGTATCGATAATCATGTGAAAAGTCCGTAAAATAGTGTAAGTATAATTCCCAGGTTCATTTTTCTCGTTTGGTGAATTGTAAAGAGAGTTTGTGTTGTGAAAATCTAATAGTTAAAATTAATGGTGCTTATAAGATGTACATCTATGTCTAAACAATAAGTGACCCATATGTAAAAATATGATTTAACAGGTTCGCTGCCGCCTATGCACAATATAACTGATCCTAGGTGCCAAGCGGCACCACGGTTGAAAATTACAGCAGGTGTCGGCGGTTTCGTCCGTTTAGTCGCACTCTTTTTACCCTCTTCTTATTATTTTGATAAAACAAAAATAGACAATTTTTTTTCGTCTTTTGTTCAAATAATAACTAAAAATACAAGTTGCAAATCAAATAAGATAACGAAAGTAATACACATCTCATGAAGAAAAAATATTTATAAAATTTGGTGGTACTCATTGACGCACTCAACTTCATTTTCTAACTCCCTCTCAATGTCTTCAACTTGCAGAGATTTACGTAAGGGGCGAGACTTTTTAGGACGAGATGGTCTAGCATCATCACTCATTATGACAATAAGAAGATTTTTACACAAAATTAAAAAACACAAACTTATCGTTTACTTTTTTAAATGGCCCTTTACAACAATAACCTAATTTTTTCTTGAAAACCAATTGCTATAAAATGTTGGTATAATTGTCAACAACAACGCCAGCTACAGAAACAACCATTCGCCGCGAGTGCCGGCAGGAAAATGATGTTTGTGCAGACATACTACTCATGGCTCCGGCCGGAGCCGCCGGCACCCAGTGCCAGACGCCGAATGGCTCCGACCGGAGTCGCCGGCAGCGAACCTGTTAAAGTTATCTGAACAAGTTATTGTTTTATTTTAAATAATAATACTACAAGTAAATAGTTTCTATGGGGACTGATGCTGTTTTTAGAAATATTTATTGGATGAATGTTCAATAAACCCGTGGTTTGCGCGTAACTTGAATCCGAGCGGTTCAAATTTTCTCCGTTCGTGTGAACTCAAATTTGAGACCTATTAACCCCCAGCCGGCGGGAAGCATCTACAGTAATTTCATCACGCTTGCCTCTCACGCAGGAGCCAGTTATTTCTAGGTTTGAGTACTCGCTATATTGCTTACAAAAGCACGATGCAGAACCGAAATTCATTTGTAAAAATTCCCTATTCATATCTCTAGAAGTATGTTCTAAAAATTTATTTGTTTATCGTGGGTAAGGATTTCAAGCACCCGAGACAGTTTTTCCCCTTCAGCTTGTTTCAAATTTGCCGAGCCGGTTCAAACGGTCTTCTTCGGTGCGCATGCACAATAGATGATTAGTGCGACATCAGTGGAATTGTGCGCTGCTTTTCATTTTAGGCTGATTTTGTGATGGTTTTTCAGCAATTGTGAATTCAGGAATTTCATTTGATAATCTCATTTCGCTGGAATAAAAATAAACATTTCAAAATAAAGTGTTTAATTTACGCATTAGAGCTGTTAAACCTAAAAAATTATATTTATTTTTTGAGATTTGCAAGCAGTGTATGTTACGTTCCATCTTTTTTTTTAGGGTGAATACCGCACAAGAGTCGCAACTGCTCCAGAATATCTGGAGCCAGTGAGACTATGGCATCCCCAGTTGGGGTATGTTGTGAGGCTGGAGGTAGTGGGAAGGGGAAGGAGAAGGGGAATAGAATGGTGGGGAAGTTCCTGGCTATTCAGATCTGGTCAATAAATACGGCTAAAGCCATTTCAAGCAATGTTTCAATTCAGTATGGTGGTCTTACACCAGGGCGGTACTGAGAGTATCTTCCACTCTGGAACGTGCAGCAAATATACCATATATTTTTTTAAATGAGCTCAAATGAATCAAATAAAATTTATTTGAGCACGCCGGGGATTGAACCCAAGACCTTTGGATTGTTAGTCGAGAGCATTACCCCTCGACCACCACGGAGGCCGTGTTACCTTTTTCGTGTTTTAGAGAATTTATGTTTTGGAACACAATGTTTTAATTTAAATATATTATTTTAATTTTTTATATAAAATAATAATATGTATATCCTGTACAAAATAAATGAATATGTATTTTAAATAACTGAATTTTAAATTGATTAATATTTGTAAAAATATGATTATTCTATCGTTATAAGACAAAAAAATTCATCTTTACTCTCAAAGTTTAAAACGAAAAATGTTTGAAAGATTTCATACATGTGGTAAATAAGTTAACAAATAATAAACAAATCGGCGCATAGATCAAGTAATGTGACTTAAAAATTCAAATGCAAACAGACGTAAGCACAAGGCGGTACGGCCCGGCTGGCATTGACATTCAGTAATATAAACATCACGCCAAAGCAATTATTTTAAGTTATTTATGATTAGTTAAGATATGGATGCATAATTTGAGCAAGGTTTACATAAAGAATGATCATGTGAAATATATTTAATTAGTTTTAAAAAGTATTATTGGCCAGCGAGACGAGATGAAAAAATGTGTAGCGTGGAGGTGAAATCACCTATGCATTTGAACGCAGCCTAAAGGTTAAGTAGCGATGGATTTCATTGATTGCTTGGAACAGAACTTTTCAGAGATATGGCCCATTAAATAAGGCATTCTTATTATTCTCGTTCATGCTCAGTGATTTTACGCCCTTTCAAACATGTCTCAATGCATGTACCGTCTCGTTCGATGCGAAAAAGATTCAATGTCCATAATTCTTGCTCAATGTTCAACAGAAATTAAATCATTTAATTTGACTGAGCGTCTTGGTGGTGCCGGGTAAAGGCTGGAATGCCATCTTGTGTCGAGCTGCTTGAGCGTGTGGATGTAATGATAAGCACGGTTCTTCTAAAAAAAAAAAAAAAAGTCGGAGGCGGTTTACTTATGTTCCCTCGAGCACTTAGACCATAGGCCCATTGTACTATCTCCCATTTTACCTCATTCCCTTGCCAGTAACCCGGTCCCTTTTATGAAGTTCACCAGGGCTGTCATTGGATATGTGGCGATGTCTTCTGGTTCCACACTGTGTCTTCCCAGGTATCTGAGCCTTATTCCCAGCAGAGCGGGACATTGGCACCATAGGTGAATTGGAGTCTCATCCTCCTCTTCACATTTCATACAGATATTGGTGTTTTCCACTCCCAACAGTTGCATGTGTCTCCCGAGATGGCAGTGTCCCGTTAATAGTCCTACCAGTTCCCTCAGTGAGTTTCTGTCCATATCGAGTAGTTGCCTGGTTCGGTTAGGGTCCGGTCCGTTTATGAGTACTTTAGATTGCCTCATTCCGGGTGCCTTCTTCCATTCCTTCCAGTGTTGGGATTTGACCCACCTCTTGATATGTAGTTTGGTGTGGCAAGCTGCTACTCCTACGGCCGTCTCGGATCCCACAAGTGGTGCTTTCGCCCCTTTCCTTGCTAGTTCGTCAGCCCGCTCGTTGCCCTCAATACCTTTATGTCCTGGTACCCAGAGCAGGGTTACTTTATTGATGGTCGCCAGTTCTATAAGGATAGTCCTGCATTCCATCACCAGTCTGGAGTCGCATCGGTTACTTTCCAGTGCCATTAAGGCCGCCTGGCTATCCGAACATATATTTATGTTCTTATTTCTGTACCCGATACTCATATTCTCCTTGCGCAGGCTAAGATGGCTTTCATCTCAGCTTGAAACACAGTGCAGTGCATTCCTAGAGGTATACTGAGTTCCCTCTTAGATCCCTGTAGACAGACCCCGGCCCCTGTTCCTTCCTCCATCTTGGACCCGTCTGTGAACCAGATTAGTTCCTGTTTGGAGTTTGGACCCGGGACCGTGTCCCATTCCTCCCTTGTGGGGTACGTCACTTTAAACAGCTGTCCGAAGAAGTATTCGGCTTGTTTGCCGTCCTGCTTCGTACCAGCCGTCGGACTAATTGCCCTCAGTCTTATTCTTATCTCCGTGTGACTGTTTCTGGGCAACTCTCCTCTCCATTGGCCATTGCAATGTAACCTGTAGGCTGCCGCCATTGCCGCCCCCTCTATTTTTATGTTTAGTGGGGGTAGGTTCAGCAGCACTCCCATGGCTAGTATTGGAGTGGTTCTCATGGCTCCTGTGATGCTTCTGCATGCAAGTCCCTGTATGTGATTGAGTGTGACCATCACTGTTTTCAGTGTTGTTCTCCTCCACCAGACCAGGGCTGCGTGCATGATCCTTGGTTTAACAACGGCTGTGTAAAGCCATTGCATCATTTTAGGTTTGAGACCCCACGTTCTGCCGCAGATTCGCCTAGTTGCCCACATTAGAGCACAGGCCTTTCTGCCTACAGTTTCCACCTGGTTTTTCCAGCTCAGTTTGGCATCTATGATGACTCCGAGGTACTTAACCGTGTCAGAGGGTTCTAATTCCTTTCCATAGAAGGTTGGATTGCTCCATCCTTCTAGTTTCCTTTTACATGTAAAGATTACTAGTTCTGTCTTGTCTGGGTTGACTGACAGTCCTGTTTCTTCACACCATTTTTCCACTGTTGCCAGTGTTGACTGTATAAGGCCTCGGGTTGTGTCTGCATCCCAACACCTTATTATGGTTGCAATGTCATCCGCATACCCTTGCGTATATAGGCCCCTGTTGTTGAGTTTCCGGATGAGGTTGTCCACCACCAGGCTCCACAGCAAGGGTGATAAGACCCCTCTCTGTGGAAACCCCCGTGTCACCAGCACTTTGATGCTTACCTCACCTCTTGTCACCGTAAGTATCCGGCCTGAGAGCATGTTCCTCAGCCACCTTCTGGTGGTTTTGTCAAGTCCATGTCTTTCTGCCGCTTCATCAATGGATTTAATAGTGGTGCAGTTAAATGCTCACGGTTCTTCTAAGTCAACATGTTCGATAAAGCCAAACCGTCGAGTATGAACGTGTGTATTTATTTATTTATTTATTTACGCCCTAATGGGCTTTTACAAAAGTGGTTAACAAGTAATACAGTTGTGTTACATAGTTTACAATAAATTATGATTTTTGATTAAATTAAGGTAAATTCAAATTAATAGTGTGGATTACGGAAAGCTAAATATGTATTAAGGAACATATACATATAAAAATTAAGTGTATTCACTACAGAGTTGTGAATTCATACATCTCAGTATAAAATGATTAAAAAGATTTCGTTTTATAACTAATACGGAATCTTTAAGCATGTCTACAATATTCCCAAATTTATTGCCAAAATGATGTAGTCTATTTATAGGTGTATGAGCTACATAGTTGGTTTTAAAATTGTCACAGAAAAATGTAGCACTTTGCCTCGTATTTCTAGTTGGTACGTAAAATTTTATTTTACGAGAATTTCAGGGTTGTCAATGGAATTATTAATAATTTTATTTAAAAGTACAAGGTCAGAGATGATCCGCCTATCTGATAGCGTTATTAAGTTAAGTTGTTTCATCAAAAGAAAATAGTTAATATTTTGAATTGGAATATTCAGTTTAAAGTTAATAAATCTTAGAAATTTGTGCTGTACCCTTTCAATATTGTCAGAATGCATTTTATACAATGGGGACCAAATAGGCGAATTATACTCTACCTGGCTTCTTACTAAAGAAGTGTACAATGTTTTCAAACATTCAATTGACTTGAAATCACTCGCCGTTCTGCATATGAAACCAAGCATTTTTATAGCTCTCCTTGTTATATCATTTACATGCAGAGTGAATGTTAACTTTTCATCAAATATAACACCTAAGTCCCTGATCTGAGCGACTGATGTCAAAAGTACATTATTTAAAGAGTATTCATAAGTAACATGACTTTGGATTTTACGAAAACGAATAACTTGGCACTTTTGAATATTAAGAAATAATGAGTTGATCACACACCAATGATACAATTTATCCAAATTAGATTGTAAAATATGGCAATCCTCTATACTACGTATCATTCTATATATTTTCAAATCATCAGCGAAGAGCAGAACTTGTACATCTTTAAATACACTAACAATGTCATTTATAAATAATAAAAACAGAATTGGTCCGAGGTGAGATCCTTGGGGAACCCCACTTGTGGCTTCGAAGATGTAAGATTCTACAGAATTTATTTTAACACAAAGCTTTCTTTTATAGAGATAGCTGTTGATCCAGATCAATAAGGTTCCTTTAATGCCCAAAAGACTTAGTTTGTGTACAAGAATATGTCTCCTAACCTTATCAAAAACTTTGGAAAAATCAGTGTATATCGAATCCACCTGATGCTTGAGAACAAGGGAATCAGTTATATAATTTTGATAAATGATTAAGTTACTTAAAGTGTTTCTACCTGTGATAAAGCCGTGCTGATTGGGTACGATAATATTATTGATTTGTTTTGAAATGACATCTAGGACTAACGATTCAAAGAGTTTGGGAATAGCGGACAATATACATATTGGTCTGTAGTTTGAAACATCGCTTTTATCACCCTTTTTGTGAATAGGCATTAAAAAGCTTTTTTTCCACTGATCCGGAAAACACCCCGATGACAAAGACTTATTAAATAACATGAATAAAGGTGAAGTCAAACTGTTAATACAATATTTTAAATATATTGGAGGAAAACCATCCGGTCCAGCAGATTTATTGGAATCTAATGCTTTTATACCCTTTTCTATTGCAGCTATTTCAATGAAACAATGGCTTAGGTTAAGTGATTCTTCAAGTGATATCTCGTTAGGGATCTCACTATCAGAAATATCCAAATCATAAACACTTTTAAATGAATCTGCAAAAAGATCGACTATGCCTTCGGTATTGTTAGCACATTTGTTATTAAGATACATAGAACTTGGTACACTACAATAACTCTTTCGCTGAGCATTAGAAAAATTCCTCAATCTTTTTGTGTTCTGATGAACCTCTTTTTCCATAAGACTAATATAATCATTGTAGCATTTACTGGATAATTCTTTGCATTGCCTTCTTAAGTTAGTAAAATTAGTATAGTCGTTAACGTTTCTAGATTGCTTATACAATTTGTGCATTTGTTTTTTATTGTGGATTATTACTTTTAATTCTTTTGAAAACCATATAGGATAAAGTGAAGCCTTAAAATTAATTTTAGGAACATAAAGTTCTTTTGAAGTGTTTAAAAATGAATAAAATTGTTCTACTTGCTCAGTTATATTGTTACCAGCCTCCAAAGATAACCAATCTACATGGTCTAGATAATCAACAATGTTTGGGTAGTCAGCTTTAGTAAAAAATGTATGTTGAAGTGTTTAAATTCTGCAAATTTCTAGACTCATTTGTAATAATAATATCTAACGCGGGGTGATGTTGATCAAGAGGTAATAACAGTTCGTCCGATTTTTCCACTATTGTCTTTGGGTCACTTGAAAATACAAGGTCAAGCATTCGATTATTAGAGTTATGCACTTTATTTAACTGTGTTAGTCCTAGGAAGAAAGACATGTCCAGCATTTCCTTTGATTTGGCACACTGTACTTCTGTTTCGTTAGCAACCACTTCGTTGTTAATATCGAAGAACCAGTATATAGCTATGTATTGTCGGCTCCGTTATAGAATCCTTCAAAAAGTTTTACAAGCGCCATTTAGGTGATACATAAAAATGCATATTTTATTACTCTTCTAAATAATGATTGTCGATAACATTATCATTTTTATGCAAAGACTGAGGATAACACAAGATGGACTGTTTTTGTTAAGGGCGGTTCTACTTTTGAATGTAGTAAGAATGCAATGAATTTGATTAGACATAATATATTATTATTATGATGTCTGACCAATTAGTACAATAAGTGGACGTACCTCGAGTGTAAGCAACAACTTAAGTTGAGTTCCTTTCTGTGAATTCTCAGCGTGAATTATTTTCGAGGTCCTGAGGGCGTCCAGGACATTGGCAAAGAGTGGGTCGATTGTGGAATATATAAACCCGTCTAAAGGCCACTGCAATTAATCGACGCGTATCATTAATAATTATCCATGTTAATAAAAAGACAATACTCTAGAAAAAATCATTACCTGTTTGGCTGCCGTCCATATAGTGGAAATGGAAATGTTTTCGGTTTTTTTCGATGTTAACTGTCTTTTTAATTCATAAAATATCGAATAAAAATGTGTATTTACGTTTGAGTACGCTGGAATGAACTTTTCACTAATTGTCTTTATTGGGGTTTGATTATGTTGGGTCGAGGACTTTCTCGCGCTCACGGGTTCGTTGCTTATTACATGAAGGAAGTAGATGTTTACGATGAATATTATTCCTATTAACAAACCGGAGAGAGTCAAAACATGACATTTCTGCTTTCTTGTCATCTACGCTTCATGTGGGTTTGACAGTTGAATGCGCTCAATGAAACGTCAAATTTCAAAACAACGACCTTATCCGGCAGATTCTGTCTAGCACGCTCAGTCAGCGATGTGATGTCTAGGGAAATTTCCCTAGATCTAGGGGAGAAAAATATTCTTTAGGGAAAAGGGAAATCAGCACAAAATCTAGGGAAATTTAGAACTCGGGCAAAATTTTTTTTTTACATATGACAATACTACTGGTATTGCTAGTCGCAAATTTTTTTTTAAAGAAATTCCCATTCCATGAATCAATATTGTAGATTTACTTACAAGAAATGTTTTTAACACTGACAACTCAAAATGTATCTAAAAGGATGAATGGGGAATCCTTTAAAAAAAAAAAATTGGTTTCAGGTTACGTTTTTATCCATGTTTATTTATTACAAGGAATTTTCTCGAAGTTTCTGTTGCTTTGAAAGGTGATTAGGTGATCGCGCTTGATTTTTATATTGAAAAGTGATTTTTATTCGGAATTTCATTTCTAATTCAGTGGTAAGTGACATACATACTTTGATATTACTTTATTATTTTACTAAGAAAAAAGTGTTTTATTTGGAAAAGTACAATATTATAAGCCTACATATTATTACTAAGTATCGATGTATATCTTTCCAATTAATAAACATATAACAGGATTAGTGTTACACAATCAGCAAACTACAGGATTAGTGTAATAGCATTAGGAATAAGTTATAAGTTCAATGTTCAGCTACCAAGTTCCTTAAGCTACTTACTGATGTATTCGGTGTTTAACACAACTTATACTATTATGTGTTTGGTAAAGTGCATCCTGAATATAATATTTATTACAGGCCACGATGGATATTCCTTCAACGTCCGGCACGAGGAGGAACCTTTCGGATGCAGAAGAAGCTCCTTCAGCCAAGAAGCCTAAAAAAATATATGCCCAAAAATACCAAGAAAAATGGGAATGCGAGGAGAATTTCAAAGGCTGGCTGAAAAGAAGTAAGAAGGGGCCAACATTTTTTTTTTGCCATGCCTGTAGTAAAGATTTTGTATGTGGCAAATCTGAAATCCAAAAACATGCCCAGGGAACAAAACATATTACTAATATCAGAGCTGCCGCTTCCCAACACACGCTGTTATCAATGCCTAGGGTGCAACAACTGACGACAGAAGCCGCAAAAATAAAAGAAGCTGAGATAAGGTATGGTACATCTTTACACTACTGATTTTAAAATGTACTTATAATTTTTTTTACAATATGATAAGGTTTATTCTATAGTATATTATTATGAAATAAATCTTCCCAATTCTTATTACATATTTCTAAATTTATTGTATCTACTATATTGTTAATTATTTATTTATAATTTCAGGTTGGCCGCCTTTGCTGTAGAACACAACATTCCATTTAAAGCCATGGACCATCTGAGCAAGTTAGGCCAAGCTCTCTATCCGGACTCTGAAATTGCCAAAAAGGTGACTTGTGGCAGAAAGAAATGCACAGCAATCGTCAACAACGTCACGGGGAGTGTTGGGTTTGAAAATGTTTGTAAGTTGTTAAGGGACAATAAATTTTCATTAATTGTCGACGAGTCCACTGATATTAGCAGCATTAAACATTTAGCCTTAATAAGTAGAGTTTTTGATAATAGTATAAACCAAATAGTAGATGTATTTTTGAACTTAGTTCCTGTGCCTTCTGCAACTGCTGATAGTATGTATAATGAAATTAAAGATTTTTTTTGTAAAAATAATATCCCATATGCTGCTAATATGGTGGGCTTTGCTGCAGATGGTGCCAATGTGATGATGGGTTCGAGGCATTCGCTTTCTGCTCTTTTAAAAAATGATACACCAGGTCTTTTTGTTATGAAATGTGTGTGTCACTCTTTTCACTTGTGTGCTAGCAATGCATGTGAAAAGATTCCATCAGGCGTGGAAGATTTAGCAAGGGACGTATATTCCTATTTAAAAAACAGTTATAAGCGACAGTCTGAGTTAGTCGAGTTTCAGGATTTTTTGTCGCTCAAACCACACAAACTTCTTCACCCATCTCAAACCAGGTGGTTATCCCTGATCGCAGTGGTGAAAAGGCTGCTAGAGCAATACGAAGCACTCGTTTTATACTTTACCCATGCTCATCTTCAGGAAAAAATTCCAGCAGCCGCTTCTATCTTAGACAAACTCAGAGATCCCATAGTCAAAATGTATTTGTATTTTTTAGAATTTGCATTACCTTTTTTTAATGATCTCAATTTAGAGATGCAGTCCGAAAAAATTAAAATCCATCTCCTATATAGCCGCGTAGAATCAACTCTAAAAACTGTTTTAGGTTGTTATATACAACCGAATTATTTAAACCGGACCCAGCTAGTAGATGTTGAACATAACAATCCGCGATATTTTCTTACATTAGAACATGTGTACTTGGGTGGTGTGCTAACTGGAAAAATAGCAAACGGGCTAATTGAAGTTGATTCTGAAAGTCTAGATAATTTAAGAAAGCGATGTTTAGAATTTTACATTGAAGGCGTTAGCCAAATTTTAAAAAGATTTAATTTTAAAGACAAAACAGTTCAAATCTTAAAACATTTAAAAGAAATAGATCCGGTTAATGTCAAGGCACAACATTGCAGGTCGATCGCTCCTATGGCAATGTTATTTCCAAATCTGGTAGGAGAGAGAGATTTAAATGACCTTGACAGAGAGTGGAGAGAGTTGCAATGTTTTGATTTTGACCCATCGCCTGACGATTCGATACTACAATTTTGGTTGAGAATTACTCAAACCAAATTGGGCGATGATACCCTCAAATTTCCTAGACTTTCAAAATTTATTTTAACAATCCTGTGTTTGCCGCACTCAAGTGCAACAGTAGAGAGATTATTTTCAATAATTAATCTAAATAAAACGAAAATCAGAAACCGTTTGTCAACCAAAACATTATCCGGAATATTGCATTCCAAAACATTAATTTCCTCAACAAATTCCTGCTTAGATTTCAAAATAGGGAAAACATTGGTTGACAAATTGGATAATAGTATTTATGATTAACTAAACTTCTGGGTTTTGTTCGGCATGTAACAGTACGGATTTTTGCCCGCTTTATGTCCTCGTCATTTCACTTCTGAATCATTCATTCCAAGTGCCAAACTTCAATCTGTACTAATAATTTAAAGCGCCCTTGAGGTTATATTTCACTGAAACGGCGCTATACAAATCATCCAAAAATTATTACTTTTAATAACACTGTCAATCCAAATCTTCTTGTTCCTTGCTAAAATCTAAATTAAAATCTTCGGCGGATAACCAGAAGCCATAATCACAGAAGCCAATTACAATGAATATAGCCTATCGATGCCTTAATCTGCAAAACAGACATACATTTGTAGATGGTATTTCAGAAAAACAGCGCTATACAAATTATATAACCATATGTTATATACATTACAATTATATACAAATTATGTAACCATATGCAAATAGGGTGGTGGATGCTTGGAACAAACTCCCACAATATGTCATCGATGCAACTAATACAAACCAATTCAAAGCTCTATTGGATTCACATTTGGAAAGAAGATAGGATTAACTTAGTGAAAAAATTAAAACTACTCATTTACTGTCAAACTATTGTGAAATTAGATATGAGCGCATTTTTTATTGGAATTGTAATCTTCTACTTCCCGGTAAAACGTATACAATTTCAGATGAAGGCATCGCTAGGTTATATATTGCTAGTATTTGACCTTAACAATTTACTATGTTTTTTCAAAATTATTGACTATTCCGCCACGCTGGTTGTATCATACGTATCCAGACCTCAAGAATCTTTCAGAGGAATTCATATTTACGTAAAAATTACAAAAACACTCAAACCCCGAAACCGCTCGATACCGTGTCGCCGACACAATTGGAAATCTTCAAATCATAATTACTTAATGAAATTATGTGCTGTATGTGATTAATCAAGACAATTACATAGAAATATAACAGCAGAATACATCTGAAAATAACCATCCAGCACCTCACTCGGGACCTCCCGCCTTCGGAATGGCTCACTCTATGAAAGCAACCCAGTATTTACGTGACCCCCACCTCCATACTATCCGGAAGGAATTCCATGATGGCCGCCGAGTTTTCAACCAATCACAGCTCAACATACTTCATTGACGAGTCACCAATCACGAAATGAACCTCCCTAAAGGGGCGACCCAGTATTTACGTGAAATCCCCTCCATACCACCCGAAAGGAATTCCATGATGGCCGCCGAGTTTTCAACCAATCACAGCTCAACATACTTCATTGACGCCCTTATCAAAAACTGATAACGAGGATTATCGCAACCACCTATGGTGACATCAGATCCAATTTACAAGAAAATATTAGAAGATATAACCACAGAATAAATATCAATATCAAGAAATAATTAATTACTAACATAATATCTTAAAGAATTGTACCTAAATATGTTTTTCACTCCTTGGGGAATGTTCAAACCAAGGATATTTTGCTTCAACCCCAATATGAAACTTTGTATAATTTATTATAAAATAAATAAACGGGACTGAAGGAGGTGGTTTGGGTAAATTGAACTGACCTGGTAAAAGGTATAATATTAAAATATAATTTTCCTCTAAACAAATTAATTGTAAAGAGGAAAAATACCTAACCAACTCACCCTTCATGAAAGGGATGAAAACTCCCCCAATAGGGTTCGATTTGAAAACGTTCTATAAATAGAGAACCGAATTCCATACAAAGTCAGTTCAAAAAACTACCCCAAAAGAGAAACTTCTCTCCTGAAGAAACCATCTCCAAAGTCTACAAATCTCAAGAAAAATATTTTCAAGTGTTTTAATTCAGTATTAAATTCAGTTTTTTCCAGTCTTAAATTCCTTCCGTCGACTCAGACTTGGGAATCAATCCTTCTCTGATTTTGACATTAAATTCTATCTACCGAGACTGAAACACTAATAAAGGTGTATCCAGCTACCTACGCATTTACAGTATTATACGGACGGAATATTGTTTCGTATACTGGTATCGTTAACAAAAGCAGTATTTCGTTTCAATTTAAACTGTAATAAATAATAACTAAAGTAGGCAAGTAATGCATTTAAAATAATTAGCTATTTAGTGTGTCGGAATTGTAAATAATTACCTCTTCTTAGTATCCAATTGTAAATAATTATTTAATCTTATAACCTCTCCTCTATACCATGTACCTGTCTGACTGAAATGTATTTCCTGTAATCTTGTATGATTGAAATAATTTTAGCAACATCATAGATCTCATGACATATAGTGCCACATACCAAAATTGAAGAGAAATACTTCTTATTAATAAATAAATGTAATTATGCATACAATCATGAATTGGTTTGACACACGAGATCTGTCAGCTGTCAGATTGGTTAGCCGGTGTTGCCATTGAGAAACAACAATTAAAAATTGCCAACAGCAAAATAAAAAATTCCATGTAAGATAACTAACGACTTAAATGTGATATTTGAAAATAAAAGAAGTACCATATTCAAAGACCTTTATTTCAATGACTACCCCCCCCCCCCCCCCCCCCGACGCGTGTGTTATATTATTTATTATTTGCGGGCGTATTTCGCCAAGGTGGTACCCCCGGAATCTAGGGAATTCTAGGGAAATTTCACCTCTAATTCTGGGGAATTAATTTTTTTGGGCATCACATCCCTGCGCTCAGTCTCCATTCGGCAATCGGCAGTAAGAAAAGTATCGGTTTACTGATGATGTGATTTTTACTGCCGCGCTCGAACATTAGGATAAACCTAGACCCTCAAAATAGTTCGCCAGTCGCCTTGATCAGATCTTTATTTTGGCAGATAAACAAATCACTGACGCACGTGCGCACGTGGAACAAAATGGTAATGAAAATGGACGTCATAAATAAACCAATCACATGGACGTATTTAAAAGAGAAGCTAGAAAAAAATTAGGATAGTTCTTTTATTATATCGAAATAATATTTGTTGACGATGATATAATATCGATGCTAATTATATTATCAAATAATTTAATAAGGAAAATACAAGCGCAATTGAGTTTGTGTAAATTTTTGATAAAATCAGTAAAATATTAACTTTTTCAATGAATCAAAATCAAAATAAAATCAAATCAAAGGCGATTATTTTTATACCAAAATAGTCTCCAATTACAGTTAAAATAAGTGCTATTTTGTAAGAGTATTATGCTTAGATTAATATTTTTTGGTGTGAGAAGGGTAGAGCGGTGATTGGCTAGAAAATAGTGACGTAGCTAGAAGCCCATTTTCCACTGGGATATATGAATTTATTGCAAAACAAGTGGCGTCAAGCGACTCAGAATGCATTCGCAATGATTTATTTATAACGCGTTGGTAACATTATACTAATTATTATATTAAAACTAATGTTCGGAATACAATGAAAAAATCCCAGGAATGTTTGCAGTGATACTTATACATTGATGTCGTAGAATCGAAGTTATTTATTAGGGCCTATAAAGATATTCAAATTTTCCAATGGAAATTCTCATTTAGCAAACTATTATGACAAGGATATGACGGGGAAAGTGTTGAAAATAATTGTATTAATACAAAGAGTCGAACATGGTGGTAGATGATGCTCTTAGCATCGCCTTGGTGAAAGTCGTGAAAGACCACCATTCGGAATCGAAGCACGCTTGAAATGGCTTTAGCCGTATTTGGTGGCCGTATGTGAATAGCCAGGTACTTCCCCACCTTCTTTTCCTCATTACCTTCCCTTCCCCATAGTCTTTTTATCACAGCTAAAATAAATTCCTCAGGGACTATGCCATCTTTGGGAATGCTGTGCGGAAGATTTTTTTGAGAAGATGAATCCATGTTGTAGAGGGAGGAAACGCGAAAATCTTTCCATAGCCGAACTGTTGAACTCCAGAACGAGTCGTAGAAACGACCCGTTTTCCTGAGATATTTAAAGTTAACCAAGTATAATTTGTCATATTTCTCCGACTATGCACCGGTGACGAAGGGATAAATGCTACTAGTTCCTGGGAGCATCTTCTATTGAAATACCGATATAATAAGAACACCATTACCACCTGACGTGCTCTAAAGAATGCAATCCGTTTGGTCTATTAAACGGACCACCTGTTTCTGTACTGAGTCAAGGGTGTTTTTCAAGTATTAAAAGTATATAAATTATAGTTAATAGCTGACGTATACTTTTTAAAGTATTTGTTTCACTTGATCGTCCCATGTCTTCCTCGGGTGTCCTTGACGTCTTCTACCATTCGCTTCCCCATCATACATTCTCCTCACTCCCTGTTCTTCAATCATTACATAATCCTAATTTAACCATACATAAGTATTTGTTTCCCTTGATCGTCTCATGTCTTCCTCGGGTGTCCTTGACGTCTTCTACCATTCGCTTCCCCATCATACATTCTCCTCACTCCCTGTTCTTCAATCATTACATACTCCTAATTTAACCATACATAAGTATTTGTTTTACTTGATCGTCCCATGTCTTCCTCGGGTGTCCTTGACGTCTTCTACCATTCGCTTCCCCATCATACAATCTCCTCACTCCCTGTTCTTCAATCATTACATACTCCTAATTTAACCATACATAAGTATTTGTTTCACTTGATCGTCCCATGTCTTCCTCGGGTGTCCTTGACGTCTTCTACCATTCGCTTCCCCATCATACATTCTCCTCACTCCCTGTTCTTCAATCATTACATACTCCTAATTTAACCATACATAAGTATTTGTTTCACTTGATCGCGCCATGTCTTCCTCGGGCGTCCCCGACTTTTTCTACAATTCACTACTGATTACAACATTTTTATTGTTAAAAAACAACATTTTATACACATTAATTCGACTCGTGTGTACAAACATTAAATTATATACGTAGTGAAAAGTGAAAGAGATCGTTGGTTTCGGACTCCAACTGGACATCGATCTACGTCACGAGCTGGCGAACAGCCAATGTGTGAGCCAACCTCGTTAAATACATTTTCTACGAACCTTGATTGTCATCTGTACTGATTTAGTAGGTACAATATTGTCTGTCTTCAAATAAAGGGATTCATCAAAATATCAGCTTGATATGAAAATGTTAAACTTTTTTTTAAAGTGATATTGATCATTAAAAATGTCTCTTTCATTATTGGAGCAGTGTATAGTTTTATAATCTTAATGTTCTAGGTACAGGGGAGAAATATTCTGAATTTGTGTGGTAGGCTTTAATTTTGAAATCATTCTCCTTATAGATTTTCTTGATGGATGTTAATTTGGGATAAAATGTTAGGTGTACCAACTGATGTACAACCAACAATAATATTTTAAAACATATAATATTTTATAACATAAATATTTACTAGCTGACGTTATTACTTGGGGTTGTGAATGATTTTGAGGAAAGTTTTGAGGTTTTGAATTATATGAAAAATGTCAACAAAAACTTTCTGATTTATTGCTTTTGGATAAAATTATACATGCATCACAGTTGATATACTTAACATTTTATCCCATATTTTATAACATATATATTTACTAACTGCTTTGCTCGACTTTCCTCTACTTTCTATAAATAAAATATACATGTATTATATATATTATATAAACCTTCCGGAAAAAATTCTGTAAATGATAGTGAAAACACTATCAAAATTCGTTGCGTAGTTTAGAAGAAATAAGCGCACAAACAGACAGATGCCTATAGCGAATTTGTTTTATACCATTTAGAGATTAGACATTGGTGGGCACATCTGGGTTAAATAATATTGTCTAGCTCATTGTGAATATAATAATGTAAGATAGCTGTTGCAATATAAATTTATATGTTTTTATTTATTTATTTATTTAACGCCCAGAGGGCTTTTACATGTAGGTGGTACAATTTTAATGACAGACAGTTTTGAAACATGAGAAAGAAATAATGAGAATAAAATTACATGAAAAAATAATATATGCAAGAAACAAAATTAAAAATAACAAGAACATAAATTAAAAAAAACTTCCATTTAGGAATAGTATTGAAATAAGTCTTTTACGTGATCCACAAAATTCGCAAAGTTAATATTAAATATATCGACATCACCTAAGTATTGGTTTCCCATAGTGTGAAACCGTTGTATTTAATTGCGCTTATGTGTGTTGCAGTGGGATAGTGTATTTTGTAGTGTTGTTATTGTAGGTATTCGTAAGTTTATGAGTTGCAGAAGTTCGCAACAGTCGAATTTAGAGTTTAGAATCTTGAATAAAAAAGTTAAGTTGTTTATTTTACGCCTGTCTTCCAATGTGTGTATTTTTAGAGTATTTAATAAGAAATTATATTGTTAGTCTTCTAGTCGGATATTTAATTTAAAATTTATAAAACGTAGAATTTTTTTTGTATTCGCTCAATGTTATTAATGTGAATTTTGTAAGAGGGAGACCAAACTACTGAGTTGTATTCAATTATGGTTCTAACTAGAGATATGTATAACAGTTTAATGTATGGAGTTAAAGTTTTTAGTTGTTCTTAATACGAAGCCTAGTGTTTTCATGCCTTTATTTACAATTTGGTGGATATGATTGGCGAAACTTAGTTTTTCATCCAAAATAATTCCGATATCTCTCATTTCCGTGATTCTTTCTAAAGCTGTATTGTTAATGGAATATAACAGGATTTTTATTTCTGCAGAAAGTTAGGGTTTTGCATTTGTCTACATTTAAAAACAGATTATTTTGTACGCACCAATCTTTGAACTTATTAACTTGACTGTAGTATTTGGCAATGATTTACATCACTTATTTTTTTATATAGCTTGATGTCATCAGCAAAGAGCAACAGGATAACAGGATTTTTATTTCTGCAGAAAGTTAGGGTTTTGCATTTGTCTACATTTAAAAACAGATTATTTTGTACGCACCAATCTTTAAACTTATAAATTGACTGTAGTATTTGGCAATGATTTACATCAGTTATTTTTTTGTATACCTCGACATCGTCGAAGCAATTTGTTATATCGTTAATGAAAATGAGAAACAAAACCGGACCAAGGTAGGCCACGTCGCACAGAAAGCTTTCGATAGCAAAGATTTTATTTTAACAAATAGTTTACGATTTGATAAATAGCTAGTAAACCATTTTAGCATGTTATCTCTTACTCCTAGGGCAAATAGTTTTCGGGTTAGTAGTTTATGGGATACTTTGTCGAATGCTTTCGAAAAGTCTGTACCTATATATGCAGTCAACTTGTTTATTTTTTGCAAAAGATTCTAATATAAAGTTTTGAAATATTGTTACGTCAGTTGCGGTTGATTTACCTTTGATAAAACCGTGTTTTTGGTCAATTAGTTTTATTAATTTGGGATAGATTTCATCAAGGACCAGTGATTCAAAAAGCTAGGAAGTAGTGACTGAGAGTGGTATATTTATGTACTGACTGTATACAAATGGGGCGATAATTGGCTATGTCAGTGTCGTCTCCTTTTTTGAGGATAGGTGTAATGAAGCTCGATTTCCAGCGGCTTGGAAAATATCCAAGGAACAAGAGGCGGTTGAATAGTACTGTAAGCTGTTTAGATAATGCATTGGAGCATTTTTTAAGGAATATTGGTGGAATGTTGTCTGGGACAGCAGATTTGTCAGTGTCTAAGGAAAGTAATTTCTGATCGCAAGATTTTTGTGTGATATGGCAATTTGTTAAGTGTGTAGTATTACTAAATTTGTATTCAGGTATTTTACCATCGGGGGTTTCGTCATCTAATACGTTTTTGAAGAAATCTGAAAAAAGGTTTACTATGTCCTGTGTATTGTTTGCACTGATTCCATTCATTTGCATTATTGGTGGGTAATCCATGTTTTCATTGTTTATTCTTTTAAGAAATTTCCAGAGATTTTTGGATTTAAAAACATTATTCTCAATGGTAGTTATGTACATTTTGTACCAATGTTTAGAAAGATCTTTACATTTTTCCCTACTTTCCCTAAAGTTTATATAATCAGCTATGGATTTGCTTTGTTTGAATTTTTTGCGTTGACCTTTTCTTTTCTGAGGCAGTTAGCTCCGATAAGATCCAAACTGGGTAAGTATACTTTTTCAGCGTGTAAAAAGGTACATTATTACAAATTAAATTACATTACCTCCCATTAGTAGATATATTAAGATAATGATTAGGTTACATTAAAAACAAATGAAATCACCTAGTTTAAGAAGAAAAATAAGGGATTTATTTGGTTGTTTAATAAATAAATAACATAATTAAGAAGTCAACCCTTAAAAAGATAATAACATGGTCATAATCATCCTCATATTACATAATGTTAAGGACATGTCCCATTTGCGCCTGTCCTTGGTACCCATTGTGGGATATAGCCTTTAACTTTTCCAAGTAGGCTATTGGTAAATTGCTTTCTACGGCTCCCTGAAGTATGGTTTCCTTGTAGAGGAGCGAGGGTTTATCTGGTGCGAGGTTGTTGTTGGGGTTCACCAGAGAGGGATCCACGGCACGCTGGTAAACTCGGCACTGCAGGGTGCCACCATCACCCAGTTCCACCTCTACAGTCTTGGGAAAGTATATATTTTCTGCAACACCTTCTTGACTGAAACAAACAAAACAATTTAATGTCTTTCGATACTATAATGTACAATCTCTCAATATTAATCTTCTTAAAGAAGAGTGCCTGTGGCGGGCGGACACCAGGCGGGCAGCGTGGATCTGATTTTTATACTAATCTAAAGTTTTATTTCGAGATTGATGGAATTTTGCACCCATGACCATCAAAACATGAGGACGGTCAATGTCTAGATGAGATTTCGAAAACTCTGCATAAAGCCGGCAACAACAGGGACTTCAGCTAGTTCTTTATAAAATAGGACCCATAAGAAAAAATAGCCTTGTGGGAAAATCAACTTTGTTGTATAAATGATAATAAAGCAAAAAAAAAAAAATCATCTCATGCTCTTCTGCGAAGCCGATAACATAACAAAATGGTGGCAACTCGTCCTAATTCTCGACATGAGTTCCATGATATTTCATCAAAATGAAAATTCAACACACTTTTAAAAAGTGATATAAAAGTCATCAATAGTTACATATGTAATCTATTTAACCCAGTTTTTGTTTCATCACTTTTCATGACTTTATATTACTTTTTGGAGGTGTGTTGAATTGGCATTTTGATGACATACCCGGTCACCCTCTACATGACTTTTTATAAGTTTTAAAAGTCAATGAATGCCAAAACCATCAGAGTAATGCTCCATGCTTCACTTATCATAGTTTTTTTTTCTATCTTATTGAGAGCCGAATAAGAAAAAAATATGGTGTCCTTAGCTCCACTTTTGGACGCCAGTAAAGTTAACAATGTCAAGCTTCAAAAAGGATTTAAACATTTGTTACTTGTCTAGGTCCGCCATATTTTCCATGCCTATTTCCCATATTGCACCCCAGACCTCGTGGCCCACACTCGGTACTATGGTAGCCGAAGCCCCCCCCCAGCGTTGACTGAAGCCAAAGAATTCCAATTTATGATCCTGAAAACAAATAATTATGAGCGGTTTTTAAATGAACCCATCGACATCACCATCACCATCAACCAGAGGCGGCTCTAGGGGTCCTAACGTCGAAGGCCATTTAAAAAAGTATAATTGTGACGAATCTTTAATTGATATTCCAATGAATTTGTAGGAACCTCAGGAATATGGAACTCAAATTATGCTTTATATTTTTTTAAACATAATTTAACATATATATTTTTTTAATAATGATAATAATAATATATTTCACATAAAATTTTACAATAAAACATATTCGAAAACTTCGACTAACCAACTAGGAATGGATCCTGTTTTAGGCCAGTCAAATTGACAAATTTAGTTCATATCACAAGAAACAAAAACATTCTTCAAGCGTGATTACAAAATATTATACTCAAAGTGAATGACGTGTCCCCCAGCTTTGGGAGCTGGCAAAGAAACTCAAAAGGATGCTACTCGAAAAGGATGGAGCAAATGATTAATAATAGATTAATATTAATTTTCATTAATAAATACGTCACTTAGAATTGCTTTTAACCCTGTGTGAGTACTAATTAATTACCTACTAGGAATAAGGAATGCAGAGTTACCCTGTAATATTTATTTGTAAACCAAAAAAAAAATCATATACCAATAATTTTATGCAATATATTATATTTATTGTATCTGCAATATTTATACAAATAAAAAATAGTAAAAAAAATGTAGCTTTTAAATTCACAATTTGACAAGATTTTTTTGTGTAATATTTTATTTGCATAACAATTATAAATATAAGTTATAATTATTGTCTTCCTATAATTTTGGGGGGGGTCATTGTGCAATTTAAAAGTCCAGTTTAAACCTAGGGGTAAAAAAAATTAGAAGTTATATGTATTCCCACCACCGAGAACTGCGGGTGAATAAATCGGGAACTAAGAGGGATGTCATAAATAATTAAGACCTGTGTAGTAGCTGTCGATTTCAGGAGAATTTTTGTGTTAACTTGGAACCTACTTTCAGTTGCCCAATATTTTTGCGAGTGGCTGATGAATTTTGAATTCGTATTCTTTTTTCAAGTAAGTTGCTGCCATAAGCAAAATAGAAGAATGATTTAGTGGAAGTCATAGTGGCACTTTATCTGAAAAAGAAAATTATTATTTAGAACAAATCTATCGATTTCATGAGAATGTTTACATTGTATTTTTTAACATGACACCTTACAAGAGCGCCCCTGTCTGTGTAAAGACAGGCGAACTATATCACCACGTTGGGCAGCGTTGTGAGGCGGGTTAAGGTAGGAACTTCATATGAAGGAGGAAAAACAGACACCGTTAGCTCATTCCATATTTGAGCTGTCTTACACAAAAAATGTGATGAAGAAACTATCCTTCTCTCGAAGCAGACATCTCGCGCACATGCACCGATGCACAGGGGATGCAACGGTGCTTTGAGAAGCTCCATTAAAATCCAGAACAGAAACGTTCATTAGGTCTGTTAACAACAGATCGGCCTCCTGTCAGAGAATCCAGCCCGGAGGTGGCCCCTAAATTCAATTGTTGGACGTACTTTAGATTTGTACAGAGTTAGCAGCTGGTAACTATTGAAGAATCTGCTAGCTCTGTACAAGACGCCCAGTTTCGTGGAAACCAGATTTACTCAGGCTTCTACGAAGCCTCGATACTTAAGCGGGTCTGAGATACTCACTCCAAGCATTTCAATGGAGTCTTTATTGGGGAGGGTTCTCCCATCAAATTGCACTAGACAATGAACTCCCCCTTTGCCGAAATCAGACAATCAGCTTGGGTTTTTGAGACGTTGAAACTGACCAGGAAACAGTACACACCATTTTAGTGCCTATTTAGAACAAATCTATCGATTTCATGAGAATGTTTACATTGTATTTTTTAACATGACACCTTACAAGAGCGCCCCTGTCTGTGTAAAGACAGGCGAACTATATCACCACGTTGGGCAGCGTTGTGAGGCGGGTTAAGGTAGGAACTTCATATGAAGGAGGAAAAACAGACACCGTTAGCTCATTCCATATTTGAGCTGTCTTACACAAAAAATGTGATGAAGAAACTATCCTTCTCTCGAAGCAGACATCTCGCGCACATGCACCGATGCACAGGGGATGCAACGGTGCTTTGAGAAGCTCCATTAAAATCCAGAACAGAAACGTTCATTAGGTCTGTTAACAACAGATCGGCCTCCTGTCAGAGAATCCAGCCCGGAGGTGGCCCCTAAATTCAATTGTTGGACGTACTTTAGATTTGTACAGAGTTAGCAGCTGGTAACTATTGAAGAATCTGCTAGCTCTGTACAAGACGCCCAGTTTCGTGGAAACCAGATTTACTCAGGCTTCTACGAAGCCTCGATACTTAAGCGGGTCTGAGATACTCACTCCAAGCATTTCAATGGAGTCTTTATTGGGGAGGGTTCTCCCATCAAATTGCACTAGACAATGAACTCCCCCTTTGCCGAAATCAGACAATCAGCTTGGGTTTTTGAGACGTTGAAACTGACCAGGAAACAGTACACACCATTTTAGTGCCTATCCTATCCTATAGGTCAAAGCTCAAATTTAAGAATAATTTATGATCTGAGGGTTCAAGAGATAGCAGTTACTATCAAATGAAAAAATAAAAAACTGTTTATGCCTATTCAAAGATGTACCGTAATGTACGAAAAAACGGGTAATTATTTCCTTAACCGCCGCACGTTTAGGCACAGATGATGGAAATTACACTTTGTTTTAACAATTACTGCAAGAAACTAGTAACATACACAAAATTGGTTCTTAGTTGGGTTAATTAAGTAATTTATGCGCATTTAGACATTGAGTTATGTATAAATAGAAGTTTTCCTTGCAACAGAAGATTCCTTGCAATATTAGTGTGAATATTGTTCCCGTGCGGGATAGTGGAAGGGGGGTGTGGCGGCTGTCGATGTCGCCCTAATACTTTGACCGTGAACGAACTTAACGAATGAGTCGAAGGTGACCGGCGGCCGCACAAATGCTCCACGAGTTTTTAACATTAAAAATTAATTTACACGGCTGATTATGGTATAACCCTACACGCCGATGAAAGGTTATACCACTGTTTCCCTATATTTTCAAGTACCAATTGTACAATATCTCAGCGTGCATGTCGGCATTTTGAAGTTATCGCTGGAGACCTGTGCCCGGCGAACGCTTAATATAGTAACCGACTAATGCACTAGATATCTCACATCGGACAATGGTCCGATATGCGTGGCCCATACTTCGAACGCCAAAGCTGACTCTATCTATATACCTCGTTGCATTTAGATTGAAACGAAACCTAAGTAAGTGTCATTCCATAGAAAAGAAAGTAAAAAATGGCGACAAAGGGATCATTTTAAAAGGTGAATTTTGAACTTTTATTGACTAAAAATGTTATTATAATGCATCTTTTACCATATATTCGGACGAAAATCACTGTTTCGTTTCTTCTAGAAATTTCGCTGCACGCTTGCTACGCAAAATAATTAAAAATAGCACTAGGTTTCAACTTAATTACGACAAGAAATAACTATTTATGTAATAAAAGATGCATTAAAGTTCATTTTTTCTCAATCAAAGTTAGGTTTAAAGGTTAAGAAATACCCAGAAATTATTAAAATTACCCAAAATAAACCCTAAAAATCTATTTTGTGCAAGTTTACAAATCCCGACTTAAATAGTTGTGTCCATTCGATATTTAAGTTGAAATTAAGTGTTGTTTTTTAAAGAGCCTTTGCCCTTTGGGCCTTTGAACCATTTCTTTAAATATATAATTATTTAAATTAAATGTTTCGTTATTTAAATTAAACGTTTCGTTATTTAAATTATAAACCATTTTATATCACATAAGTTATGTTTACACACTAGATGACATTTCTAGTTTTTGACAGATGGATTGCATACCTGTACAATATTATTAAATTTACAGAAAATGGTTCGCACAAAATTTTAAAATATGAACAAACCTTATCACCATTTAAAAAAAAGTGAATTATCGAAATCAGTGAGATTACAATAAATTAAACAGCTGAGCTGACGATGAGTTGACGTTTGAAGAAAAAAAATAAATTAGTTTGAAGATTGAACCATAGATACATAAATAAAAAAGAATAAACCACTCATGGATATGATCACAAATAAACATATGATCATAGGTGAAGCGTATAATATACTAGAATAGATTTTTGGAACAGATATGTCAAGATACGCCAAAGATCTACAATAGGTAAAATATAATAAATATATTTAAAATCCCTACAATAGGTCCATTTTCTGTGAATATCGGAAGATCTACCGACATTTTGATAGGAATGGCATCACTGATGAGAAACTAGAGAATATTGAGATATTCAACATTTCTTTCCCGGTTACTTTGTCCCTGTAACTTTGCTATCATTGGATTGCAGGATATTATTATTTGTAAACGGTTCCTTTTGTTTCGTTTGCTATCATTGGATTGCAGGATATTATTATTTGTAAACGGTTCCTTTTGTTTCGTTTAACCCATCGGATCAATGGTGGTTTAACCCTTTCTTGCCAGTGCTGTCAATTGATTTCACACCATCTCTGTAAATATACTAAACACAGAGTTCATATTTTAAATGGTCCTCAACAATGCGTTAATGTATTAGGTAAAACAAATACCGTATCATATTAATTATTGTGTATTTGGATAAATTAATCAAAATATGTAAGTATTTATCGAACACAACAGAATAAAATGTTTAATGAGCGGTACCGGGATTCGCTCACCGTGTCACGATGGGATTGATGCGATTTGATATTTTAAAATGTTTTATTATTAAATTAATAGCCCACAGGAAAATGGTTGTACCTAAGTTTAAAAAAGCACAATGGTCTAAGGGCATATTTTTTTTAATATGTGATATGAACTTTGCCACACTTATTATGGTATTTTAGATGGGATTTTCAGCCGTTCAGAAGAATTTTGCAATCTTTTGAAATAGTTTTTTTGCTAATACTTGCACGAAAATACGTTAGTACTACTTATTCGAAAAAAAGTTAATTCAATAGAATGGAGAAACTATCTGCGTCTATCTATCGATCAAACGAACTTCATGTACGTGCTAATGACTGTATAGCTGTTAGGTATCGTCATAAATTAATATTTACAAGATTTAAACAAAGTGTTTCCCAAACTTATATCGAGCGTGGTGGGATAATGCTGTATTCCAACTGAATATAATAACTCCATGCACTTACCACCTACTTATTAATCGAAATTTAATAATATTTTTTTATTTTGCTACATCCATATTCTTAAATTTATTTACATTTACTGTGTATCTAACTTAGTAGCTGCTATATTAGTCTATTTCATGATCTATACTTTTGTTATCATGCCATATAAATTTGTTTATTTCTTATTTTATAAATAAAAAACTTTCTTTCTTTTCTTTACCTTATGTATACTGTAATGGCACTACTCCACTACTCTACAATTCAAACACGAGAAACGTTTTTTCTCTATTCAATTGGGTAGTTACGTTAAAAAGAAAATATTTTATTGTAATTAGTTTTTAGAACCATATGTTTTTCTTCTGTAAATCTGTCATATGTATGTATTTCGAATAAAAATAAAACAGATATAGCCGAGATATGAATAGCCAGATATTTCCCCAACTTGTTCTCCCTTTTCATCTTTTTCCCCTCCCCATAACCTTCAGCCTCACAACATAGGTAGGTACTCCAATTGGGGAAGCCATTAATTAAATAAAATTTAGTTTCCCACGCCATTATTCGAACAGGCAACCTTATTCTTAGTTGAGCATTTTAATTGGTTGACCACGGAGGCCGCCAGTGATTTGTTTATCATCAGTATTATCAACAAAATGTCTTAATAATTTCATCATCCACAATTTTCTTCTCCTACAGTGCCACCAGCTATTTTGTTTATGTCGATGCCAGGAACAGAACCCTTGATTAACGATTTATTTTTTACGAATGTTCAAGTTTCATATTTATTTACATAGGTAAACAGTTTTTTTACTAATTATAAGATAGGTTTAGATATACTAAGTTTACAAGGTTATTGTACCTATAACTGTAACTTTGTCTGTAAGATATCTAATTTTGTCTGGAATAAGAAGGCCTCATAACTTGTAATAACAATAAGAAAGAAGAAATTATGTGAAGAGAAGATGCACAGAAGTGTAGATTATGTAATTTATTAAATAAAGAAATATTACATGGACACAATTTAGGAGGCGGCTATGGGTACCGCCGCCCAGGGAAAAAATTATTGGAAAACCAACACCAACACCTCTACCATAGGTCACCCCAGGTGGTTTGCTATGTTTGGTGATTTAGCAGGAGCTCCTGGGTTCATGGGGTTAGAACATCCCCTAGTGGGAGGGATGGATTCAAACGTCCGTCAATCCTGGACACAATGACCCAGAGATTCCTACCCACCCCTTCTACCCTTTTCCTTCCCAGAACATCCTCTCCTTTATTTCCTAAAAATACCCTCTACACAGCATCCCCAAAGATGACATGGGCCCTGAGGGAAATTATTTTCCTCAGGGTCTCCTGCTAGGAGCTAATGTAAAAATATAATTCCAATACATTCATAACATTCCATGATATAATCAAACAATCCAATGTTCCTTTAACTTTTTAACTTTGTTAATAATATTGCATAACATTCCATGATATAATCAAACAATCCAATGTTCGATGATAACTTTGTTAATAATATTGCATAACATTCCATGATATAATCAAACAATCCAATGTTCGATGATAACTTTGTTAATAATATTGCATTACATTCCATGATATAATCAAACAATCCAATGTTCCTTTAACTTTTTAACTTTGTTAATAATATTGACAAGGTTTTCTTTAAACTAAGGAAATGGATTTATTATTTAAAACAAGTCTTTTATTTCTTTGTGAACTTGTTTAGTTGACACTTGCAATAAATATCACTTTATAAATATATCATTGCTGCAGAGTATTCACTTGCATTACCGTGATGTATTCGTCTTATTATTCAATAAAGATTAAATTGGTAAATTGAGGGTCATCTTAGCTGTTAGCTATCAAGGATCAAGGCGTAATATCTTTTTGCAAACATAAAGCGTAGTGTGTTGTGAACACAAAGGTGAAGATGACACGTATCATGGGAGCTCTGTACTTTGAATTGTTTGTCGTTATTCTGTTTATCAAATCTGGTAAGTCTTCATGATATTTTGACAGTGAAAAGGACGAAGGGAATATAATTATGTACTTATCAACAAGTATTTTAAAGATAATTTACAGGCCTAAAGGGAAACGATTTTTCATAGGGCTTCCAGTGTGTTCTTAATATAAAAATAATAATACTTATAGGATGGTAGATGGTACTTTGTAGTGCAATGGTCCAAACAACTTTCAATACCTTGTTGGTACTTTATAGTACAATGGTTTAAACAACTTTGGAGAGTAGTGGTACTTTGTAGTACAATGGTCCAAACAACTTTGGATAGTAGTTGGTACATTGTAGTACAATGGTTCAAACAACTTTGGATAGTAGTCGTACTTTGTAGTACAATTGTCCAAACATCTTTAGATGGTAGATGGTACTTTGTAGTACAATGGTCCAAACAACTTTGGATAGTAGTTGGTAATTTGTAGTACAATGGTCCAAACAACTTTGGATAGTAGTGGTACTTTGTAGTACAATGGTCCAAACAACTTTGAGTCTTGGGGATGTGAGTTCAATTCCTGACGCAGTGTAAAAATTATATTTCCACGGTGTTATAATTTCAAGTAATATATCATGGGGGCCGCAGTTTCGGAGGTTGCGGTCGTGATGGTTTTGTTTGGATATCCCTATAAAGTGCTGTTCACAATAATAATATTTGGATGTACTGTATAGCGCCGTTTTTTGTGAAAAAATCAACACAAGGCGCTGCACAAATATACATATAATATCACCGCTGCACATCAAATATGGGCTATGTGACTCTGAGTACATTCTAAGAAAATCGAAAAAAACTGTTTAAAAAAAATAACGAAAGTGAAAATAATACTTCTATTTATTTTTAATCTGAATTGTGTAGGGGTATGCAGAGGATGTGCTTTATTTTTTATTATATTAATTTCAGACTATTTTGAATGCAATTATTTTTAACGTTCCACAACCGAATTTCGTATCTTTTAAGCCCCCGCATACCTAATTTCTACCGAGGCCGAGTTGACATCGCGTTTGGGTCCCACCCAGGCGTAGTCTGTTCAATTCCTCGGCTGGCTAAGTCCTCCATCACAACACAAGCAACCTTTTCAGCTTACTGTGGTGGTAGTAGGAGATTTTCAAATATTGTCAGGTTATTCGTAACCCGGGAATGTTTGTCTTTCTTTAAAAAAAAAAAAACTCTTTAAGTTTTTAAGGTCCAAAAACAAAAATTATTTTTGAATATAATACCTGTACATTTGTTATGCCGAAACGTTAATTATATGAAGTTCCCTCGATAGAAAAAAAATCACAAAGTGATCTCCGAAAATTATTAAAAACACGTTTTTTTCTATTATTTAATATGCCATAGGCATGTTAAAGTTCACACTGCATCTTTAAATGCAACTAAAGCATTTGTCTAGAGATTTTTGCTCTATTTCAAACTCGTCGTATTTTATTAAACATTTTCACAATTTTCGCTTAATTATTGTCGTTTTTTAATATTGGCGCGCTCCCTCTAACATTCGTATTTACAATAATGCTAAATTCTCTTACGCAAAATTGATATTATCAATTGGAACACAATTCTCAGTACAAAAAAATTTAATAATGATTTTGCGTCTACGATTCCTACAAATATGATAATGCATCATAAAAAGGGTAATGATCTTTGTCTATCACAAGTGTTAATTATTGCAAATGCCTGAATTTGGAATTAGACAAGGAAAAGGGTATGGTATACAAAGGCAATTGAGGAACATAGCCGCCATTCATGCGGCGTTAAAGCAACTCTAGCCAATTCTTCTACCGATCTAATTTGTAAAGTATATTGTTGACAAAAGGATCCCCTATTTTATTTCCCGCTCTAAAAGATTTTAAATTTGTGTTTAATGTTTCATAATTTAAAAAGAAGTACATAATTTAAATATGGTACGGCTGTTTGGGTCGAGCTATTTATGTTCGTATAATGAAATGTTCGTGTACATGAAATGTTCGCTTGCAGATCCTTTTGCAGTTTTCTTGACAATTTTGGCTTGGTCTTTGCGTGTGATATGTTGGTCGCAAACTTCTTTCCCAATAGTACCCTGTTTAAAGTTCACACAGATATTATAACATTCAGAGTACATGGATAATTTACTTGAGCACTCGGATCATGGGCCATTATGTTATGATGCAGTTGCATAAAGTGCTTGATTGATACTCTGTTAATCAAGTACTTATTTTATGTTATTTTTTTAAAAAGCATAGTACACTTTTTTAATGTCGTTTATTTGTTCACCACTTTTTACATTCTCCACAGCTTTAGTTTGCTTGGTAATTATTTTATTTGCAGTATTGGGGGGAGCATTTTCACTGTCATTGATAACAATGTGTTGCCAATCTCTCCATTTCTTGTGTGTGCTCTTTTGAGGCTGAAAGTTTTGACAATTTATTAATACTGTCATGAAACTGTTTTGACCGTCTAATTATGAAGTTTTTCAAAATTTTAGGACAGTCAAGAAATACAGAGTACATATTACTCTATATTTTAATGGAACTTTTTTCAGAATATATTTTTTTCTTTAAAAAGAAAGACAAACACCCATGGTAAGAATAACCTGACAATATTTGAATTCATCCTGCTCTCATCAAAATAAACAGAAAACATTGCTTGTGCGATGCTGGAGATTTAGCTAGCACATTTAACATAACACCTACTACGGTGAGGACAAATGGACCGTTCCGAATGAAACTCTTTCATATTCTTCTGTTTTCTTAGTTTTATCTGGGAAGGAATATCCATGCTCAGGAACATGCAATCCCTCGCAGCAGACTGTGTTTAAAGTTGGACATACTTATGTGTATGCATACGCCAGTGACGTCATCACCTCTGCTAACATATCTGACGATGCCACCCAAAACAAAGACTCAGGGTTCACCTTTACTTCTGATGTTGAAATATACATTCTATCAGCATGTGAACTTATCATGAAAGTAAGTAGTATATTACTATATATATATTAATAATAAGTTACTGTACTTAGGTATATGTTCTAATTTTAAACAGTGGAATATTTGACCTTGTTTGTGAAGTTTTTGTCAATGCCTGGTTTGTTGCAAGTGGTTGCGAGAGTGTGAGTTTTCAAGCTAAGCAAAAATTTTACTCTTTGTGTGCAACATCACCAAAAAAGTTTCTCTTAAAATTAAATTGAATGTACACCCTAATCATTTTAAAAGTGACTATAGTTTTATGATTAAGACGAGACAATACCCTAAAATAAAGCCAGAATCTTAACGACGTAAGTGAAGCAGTCGTACACAAAAATATGCGATGCGCGGTCCTGGTGTATTGGACATCTCTAAAATAAAGTGGGAATCTTAAAGTAATATGTGATAATGTCGTGTAAAAACAACATTCGGCGCGCGGGCCGGCGTCATGGACGGACCTACGGTCGACTTTGCCCTAGCAGGCCTATAAAATAGGTCTTTCCGTGGGGTTTATTTGAATTATTTCTGATGAGCGTATTACTAAAATCTCAAATGTTTCTAGAGGGACCCCTCGGGAAGTTACTAATTCGTTGTCTAGAAAAATAAAATCTGGTGCTTACCGCTTATTTTATAGATGAAAAACGTTTTATAATTTTTTTCAATCCGCTTTCCAAAAAAATATTTTAGTTGTAAAGTCCTTTTTTTATTAATCTTTAATATAAATAACTTACATTCGTAGGGATCCCTCTAGAAACCTTTTGAATTTTAGTAATACGTTAAAACCCCCGTTATTAGAGTCTTATGTCGCCTTAAGTGGTGCACATTACTACCTTACCAGAACTATGGGTTAGACCAAAACCACCTCAACTCTGACCTTGCAAGATTCTTAGATTCTTTAATGAAGTACACAGTTATATAAAGTAGAATGATTCGTAATAAAATAATTCGGCGGATCCGAAGAACAATGTCGGATGTGCAAATTTGTAGTTTTGCTGTAGTTTCGTTTCTGAATCTTTACTGTTTTTGAGATCAAGAAATATAGTGTTTCATCTCCTTTTTATTTATTTGGAGAAAC
This sequence comes from Hesperophylax magnus, assembly GCA_026573805.1. Lineage (NCBI taxonomy): Eukaryota > Metazoa > Arthropoda > Insecta > Trichoptera > Limnephilidae > Hesperophylax > Hesperophylax magnus. The sequence continues at coordinate 17,968,272 of JAIUSX010000049.1, forward strand.
ATTTTATCAAAAATAATAAAAATGCAGAAACGAAACTTTAAACAGCTCTACTGCAAAACTTCAAATTTGCACATCTGACATTGTTCTTCGGATACGTCGAATTAAATAGGAGAATCTTATATAAATACACGCCAATTTGATTCAGTGTCCTGGTCTTGGTTGGGATGTTTTTGGTCGGTAGGTAGTCATATTTATTCAGCGCAATTGAGCAGATTATTATTATTATAAGTCTAATATAGAAATTACAGATTATTTATTTCTGACTTTTTAGATTGAAAATGCAAACTTGCAAAGCTGCACAAACACTTCAGGCACAGTGAACAGAGATGACACTGAAGCGAAAGATTTTTCAGATGCATTGACAAAGAATAGTGTCCATATACATTACAGCAATGGAAGCATTCCAGAGATATGTGTCAGAGATTCAGAACCATCTTGGGTCCTCAATGTAAAGAGAGGTATTGTGTCTCTTCTGCAGTATAGCTCGGAGGATGCTAATTACACTGTTGTTGAAGTAGGTACCAATCTTAGACTATTTTCTTTAAATGGATAGCTGCTGTATTGATGTGCAAACTTCTCGGTGCTTTTCTCGACGCTCGGTAGCACTATCAAAATGCGTTGTCACTATCTGCACCCGAGAAGCATACGGATGCAACTCCAAATACAAAATGTACAAGGAGAGCTGAAAAACTATGTTTTCTTTAGAAAATCTCTCATAACTGAAAGTAATTGAAAGAAATACCTTCTTCAATAGTTGGAAAATTACTTTGTGTGGCGTCTTTTTGATTATATTAATTTTGATTATATATATATTTGATTTACAGCGCCCTTGAGGTGATTTTGCACAAAAACTATTATATATATTACTAGTTGATCCGCCGCAATGCTTCGCTATTGCTAATGTCTTTCTCGGGCGCCTCTGCCTTCTTCCACCATTCACTACTGTATACCACAATGTTACTACTTTACATCGACATTAATTCGACTTCATATCTCATTACGGTGCAGAGATATTGCGTTAAGTATTCCTCGGGCATCCCCGACTTCTACTACTATTTAAGCATCTAAACACTCCTGGCACTAATAACAACAGTTGACTACTTTTCGAGTTTTGCGACCACAAACATTCACAGGCTGATTTTTTATATATTAAGAACCAGTTAGAATTTAACTCAACCAGAAGAATTTAATCTCAACCTTTAGAATACATTTTAGAATATAAGATGTTGTATTGCCACAGACCGCCTTCTAAGTAGGGAAGTTAAAATTTGAGTTTGTATTTTTGAAATTTTGTTTTTTTGGATGAGACACCTGAAAATAAAAAAAGGATTTTTTAAAAAAAAATTTTTTAGGGTTCAAAACTATCCTATAATTCAAGCTGCAATCAACCATACAAACTAAAAAAAATCATTGAATTCGGTTGGGCGGTTTCGGAGATTAGCGTGTACGAACACAGTGACATGTATTTTTTATTTATTAAGATAAAATATGTACATAATAATAATAATCTAATATTTGTGGAAAAGTGTGTGGAAGGGTTTAGTTTTTCCTGTGGGGAAGATTTAACCCGGACATAAATACATGTAGGATTATGAAACATTTTTTAAATATTTATATTGAGGGATCAGTAGGATTTATAGGTCCAATTAGAAGTTCCACCGATAGAATATCTGGAGTCGGTGAATTATTTTCCCATTTAATCTTTGGTGATTTGACGTGTTGTTTTTGTATTATTTTGTATTTATTATGCTTATATAGTACACTTGCATAATATGGATTGACTAGATGATCATTTGTGGAAAAGTGTGTGGAAGGGTTTAGTTTTTTCTGTGGGGAAGATTTAACTCGGACTTAAAGTCGGAAAAATAATCCTGACGAAGAAGCCACTGGCTTTGAAATATGTAGATTATTATTGGTGGTATTAACAAAGTATTTCATTTATGTATAAAGAAATCGTTTTACATTTATTTTCTTTTGTTTCTCACATAATTTTTATGTTAAATTACTTCTTACATCATATTTATGTTCACGGTGGGATACACCTAAACTTAATATTTTTGTATCTACCACAATAATAATAGTCTTCATCTATATATTTATTTTATTTGTTTAATGTACCTATTTAGTTCAGTTTTACTGTGTTCATTGTGTTGGTGGACAGCTGTATTTTTAGATTTAAAAACAATAAATTGGTTCAGTTTGCACACATTTCTTTATGTCCAATAATGAATATTAAATGTTACAGAGCGATATTCAAGGAACTTGTCAGCAGCGGTACACCAGCAAGGAAGTGGATGGTTGGAGAATAGTAAAGAAGAGAAGTGACCTCAGTAGGTGCCTCAACAGAGGAGGCCCCAATGTTTACATGACTAATAAAAAGCGATACAGTACTTACATTTATCCGTTGGATTTATTCAAGTAAGATAACTAAATTATCTAAAACAACCTTTGCAACAAAAGAAGAACAATTTCCAAAAAAACACGCACATATGATTGTGCGCATTGGTGTATATGTATTCACTTCTGAAAGTTATTTCCTTGACAAACTTCACTAAGAAATAATTTTTTTTCGTATATGCACTTGCTTATTGTTTTCAGTGATAAAGTACATGTATTCGAATATATAAGTTTGTGTTTTTCAATAGTAAAACAGGCTGAATGCAAGCAATGCAATGGTACCGAGTTCGAGTCAACTCTAGTTGCGATACCCACAATATATTTTACTAGAAGATTATTTTTACATTATATATTTTCAATATTAAGTTATTTACTTTCTATACTTATTAGTTCCATTGGTTTCTTAGGAGCTCTCGGGTATGTAAATATGTGCTGGGAGACACACAGCAGCCCGTCATGATCACGTGCAAAGAGAGACACAGGTTCTTGCCAGTTTACACGGCCTGGAGTATGTTTGTGACCAGTATCAACCAGATATTGTCTTTGGATAGAGTCATCGTGAAAGAAATGCCCGCTTTTAAAGGTACAACAAAATACGATTATTTGATTTTTATATAATTTAAAAATAACAATGTTTGAAAACATATGATTGTTTACTATTTTTTAAATATGATGACCAGATCTGAATAGCTATTTCCCTACCTTCGTCTACCCCATTTCTTTCCCTTTGCTCTCTCCCTTCAGCCTCACAACAACACCTATGTTGATTCAGATCTGGTCACTCAACATGGCTAAAGCCATTTGAAGCAACATTTTTGAGTGGTGATCTTTTGCCGAGGCGACACTAACAGCATCTACCACTCTGGAGCGTGCCGCAAAAATGAAAAATTACGTAAATCTATATAAATAAAAATGTAAATGTTCGTTTGTTCAAAATCATAAATCTCCGAAAGTTCTTCACCGATTGATTTGAAATTTTGACAAAACGTTAGATTCAAATACAAGGATGTTTTTATATACCTATATTATATAGATATCACCTGCGATAGGTAAAATCATGCTCTTTATGATAAACTGCGCCATCTGTCGGACAAACATGTTTTTTTTTTTAAAAACAGTCATAAAATTGTTTCTTTATCTGCACAGACTGAGCCACAGCAACGCGTGGTGGGGTACAGCTAGTATTGAATAATAATAATATTTGGCTAATTTATATAGCGCTGTTTTCGTGAGAAATCACCTCAAGGGCGCTGAATAACACTTATTTATGCACATCTGGTTTCAAACCTCCGATATTTGGATCTGAAACCGAAGAAGAAGACCTTAACCACTCGGCCACAGAGACCATCAAACTCAACTGTACTTAATAATTGTACTTGACAATTTAACTTAACAATTGTACATAACCACTCGGCCACAGAGACCATCAAACTCAACTGTACTTAACAATTGTACTTGACAATTTAACTTAACAATTGTACATATCCACTCGGCCACAGAGACCATCAAACTCAACTGTACTTAACAATTGTACTTGACAATTTAACTTAACAATTGTACATAGCCACTCGGCCACAGAGACCATCAAACTCAACTGTACTTAACAATAATCTGAAATGAAGTATCTAATAAATGTGAGCCCATTTCATTTTTCAGATGAATTAAGAAAAGAAAGTCTGTTTTTCGAGATGGAAAATCAAAATGGACAATTAATCAGATTGGAGAGTCTAAATGAGTTAGTGGCGCAGTTGAAAACTGTCGATGGCACACTGGCACACTCCTTTCTCACTTCACCAAACGTCATGGCACTCTTTAGGAATGCAACCTACGAAGAGCTGGCGCACGCCTTCTACTCTAATACCGCAGCTAGATGGTTTGTTCATATTTATTTTTTATTCTTAAGTTAGATCAAATTGTACATCCTTACCGTCCTCTTACTCATCTTCTTTTCCTCTCAAAATACTGGCTCATTATCCAACTGTCTACAGTTTATAGGGAGCTGTTTAGACTCTTGTGTGGTATTTATACTAATAAAAATTGATAAAAATTGATAAAAATTGAGGTATGCTATAATATACAGAACCTTACCATGGTCATAATAACTTTGTTTATTTTCAAATTTTAACTTTGTATACTCTACCGTGAAAAAGCACGGGACATAAGATTAAAAAAATAATAATATTTTTGAAAATAAACACATATTGTACGAGCGGCGGCATAAATTTATCATTTATCGTGTGTTCTGAAAATAGTAAGTATTATTTTTTTTACTTTAGAATGATATATATGGTACACGACACAACTGAAATTATATTTGTGTGATTATTAAAATGTTAATTTGACTTGAGTAGTGTTAGATTGAGACAGAAAGAGTTTACCGTAAATAAGTAGTTTCAATTGCTCAAGTTTTCTTCTCTAATCCCAAATCTCAGTTAGTATAGACGGCAGTCTCAGTAACATCCATTGTATTATTATGTAGCGTAGTTATTGTGAACCCACAGAAAAGTATATATACTTCCTCCTCTCTTATCTGTAACATAACATTGGCGCAGCCGGTACGGTTCTCTTTCTTAGCATTAATTCACCTAAATATAATGCAGAAAATCTGTGCACAATCAGCAAAAACCCTCGAATGTTGAGTTTTAATGTTATGTCTTATACCATCGGTTTGTCTATTTCAGCACAGATTTGAAATGTGACAGGCGTATAGGTAAAAAATACAACTACAACTAACTACTCCTGTTAGATTTTAGTGGAATATTGACATATGGGCGCTAGGTTGAAACGGGCTCTGGATCTCCTATAATATAGCGCCTATATAAAAATAATATACTAACAAGTATGCACTAACAATTGTTTGCTTTCAGGGAATTGCTGGAAATCTTTTTCCTCATAAAGACGGAAGAGAGCATCAAGTTTGTATTGGCCGCTGCCAATCAGGAAGATGATGCGCCCATGCTGAACTCTTGGCTCAAATCTCTCCCCTTCGTGAGAAACCCCACCATCGAAATGATCGATAACTTACAGGTAATGCAGATTTCCTGAATACGTTCATTTATTTATAATCTTTCCGGGCAACAGGAAGTTGGGACTCTTGTGTAGCAGAAAAAGTAGAAAAGAAAATGGGGTAAGTTACAATAAATATACATAATTTACCTAAAACATGATAACATCTCAGTAGAGTTTTTATTCTCCATTTTAAATTGTGGATTTTCATATTCAATTGTATTATTATTAAATTTAAAAAAAAAACAGTTACACAACCCCAGTTACTTCAGTTGATTACTAACGTTTTTTGTATAACTGGTACTTATTATGTAAACTGAATGTAAGAGAATAGATGTGAATAAATAAATACATATAGCTGTTGGCATATGGGAAAACAGTGACAAGTTTATATGCAAATTTTATAAAAAATAAAACACTTTTTCAAATAGCTAATAAAATGCACTGTTTTCCATTTCCGGAAACTGAAATACTTACTTCTCATTATTATCTAACTACTACAAAGTGTCTTTTTAAATGCATTTTAAGCGTGTCCGTAGTTTTTGTGTACTTACCGAAAATTTGATTGGTTTTTTTATTTGGTACAATATTTTTTACATTTTAAGTTTTCCAGTAATGTAGGCCTCACTGGGTGGCTTGCCCGTGCTGAGGCCTTCATTTTATAATATGAAAATATAATCTACATTCTACATAATACATTTAAAGAGAAAATAATACATTTAAGATTAAAAATACATAATAAATAAGGGTATCCTTCCTAGTTGGACAGTCAAAATCATAAAATGTAATCAATATTATATTATAAAAAAATAAATTAAAATAATATATTTAAAATTAAAAAACAATACATTGAAAATAATCTTGTGTGTTTGTGAGTGATGTGTGTTTATTGTTTATATTGGTTTTGTGTGTTACGTGTAGGTTTTATTTTTATTTTATGCTATGACATTTTGGTAATATTGTCTTTTTTGTTCTTTAATCTATTTTGTAATTTTGTGTGTGAATTTATTTTTATTTTCCTCAATTTTAATTTCACGTCTTACACTGTTGAAAGCTTTTTTAGCATGGTATTGGTAGTGTCTTTGTCCAAAGCTTGAATTTACTGTCGGAGTTTTTATGTTTTCTTTGTACGCTTGTCTAACTGGTCTGTTAGTGTTATTTTGTGTATGTTGAAATTTATTGTTTTTTTCAAAAATGTAGTTTAGTGGTGTTTTAATGTATATTATTATTTGTTATTATTATTTATTTGTTTATTGCAGCCTCATGTTGCGTTTCTTTGACTAATTACAGCCTGCGCTTAACATCGAAGCCTGCAAGCATTCGGCCTTCCTTGGCGTCTCAGGCATGGTGTACACTTACTGCGCAGGTAGAGACGCTTGTTCCCATGAGCCAGCGGTGGCTGCGCTCGTAGGACGCTGGGAGGCTCCGCTCTCCCGCAGAGCTGCATCCATGCGGTGAGTCACCGCCACCCTTAGCTGATTTTTTAAATGCGAATACCGCACAAATCCCAAATGCTCTCAACCGTTTGGATTCGGTGAGACTACGGCATCCCAAATGCGAGGCTGACAGTAGTGTGGAGGAAAGTAGATGGGGAAGATCAAGGTGGAGAAAGTACCTGACCAGGGAGATCTGGTTATGCCATGGGTCGATGACGTTTACTAGTCGAAAAACAATGTAACATGGAGTATTCCGGACGCAGCGGTTCGCATGGGTCGTGGCACCATTTTATTTTATGAACTATTTTAATATTTTGAGGACAAGGCGACAATACCTAGTCATATTTTAGTTGTTTACATTAAAATTATTAGTTAAAATATCGATTTAATGGTTCTATGTTTATTATCTTTAGATTGAGGAATAAAGTACACTGGGGGTCGGCCGCGCCCAACGAGAATTCCGACGACTATGATGACATACTGCTTTCCTTCAAAGCTGTGGGAAATGCTGGAGTTACCAATAACTTGAATACCATCATGGATATTATTCAGGTAAAAATATAACTGTCTGCTTTAGAATTTTAGAAATAATATAACATGCGGTGATTACATTGAAACATGAAATTATGTTTACATAGTTTTATAAATCAAAATATAAAACATTAATGACGGTTATTACTTGGTTAGAAGCAATTTTACATAGGGACTTGCAATAGGCGCTATACTTCCATTGCTGTTTACAGATATTTTCTTAAATTTATTCTTTGGTATTTTACACATTCATTGGAAATTAGGTTCATTCCTTATAATATGTAGACATTTTATCAACTTGAAATATATTTTACGTATTAAATACCTACCCAAGCATTTACTATGTATCTCATCTTTATCAGTAAGGTACATATATATATAATTTTTATTTTTGGAATAACTTTATTGAGTAAAACCTCAAATTTTAATATTTAATTATTGAAGACAATATTAGTGGTAGAGCGGTGCCCCGGCAAGGCAAGGGTCCTGGGTTCGAGTCCTAGATGTGACCGTATCGTTTTCTGATTTTTCTATTTCAGATTTTCGTTTAGAAATCGCTAATATTGTCTTCAATAATTAAATATTAAAATTTGAGGTTTTACTCAATAAAGTTATTCCAAAAATAAATATTCATCCTAGACTTGCAGAAAAGTCAATAGATGTCGCACATTAAAAAAATAAAAATAAGATAGGTTTGTCTAAAAAGACGCTGTCTAGATTGCATTTAGTTCGGGTCGAATCTCGCGATCAAACATAAAGATAAAAATAAAAATGTAAAAATGCCAGTAAAAATGTGCGGTGAAAAAATGAAGACGATGTTGGTAGTTCTTATTCGAAGTATGATACAGCTAAAAGTGACCGAAGGGGATATGGTCCCATTAGCTCAGTGGTAGAGCGGTGCCCCGGCAAGACAAGGGTCCTGGGTTCGAGTCCTAGATGTGACCGTATCCTTTTCTGATTTTCTTTTGGAAATCGCTAATATTGTCTTCAATAATTAAATATATAATTTTGTTTATCATTCCAATATTGTATTAATTGACAGGATCTCATTTTGCTTAATTATTTAGTATTTACACATATTCTTAACATGACTTATTTACTATCTTTTGCTTTTGTACAAGCTAATAAGGGCTCTTTATTTATTTAAAATTTTAAATCACATATGTTTTACAATAAATTTGAAAATTATTTTTACATGTTCACGGTGTATTATAAAGATTTTTTTAAATCATAAGGAATAGGAATTACCCAATACTTATTTTAGTGTACTTTTACTGTAGACTTTAACCATGTCTTCGTCAAGCATTTTGCTATATGCATTGCATATTATCACTAGATATTGGGTATTTTAGAACATATTATAAATTAGCAGTGCGTGGGATGATTTTTATATTTTTTGTGCGTGGTGCGTTATGCACAGGGAGTGGAAAATATGTTATACCTGATTCCACAATGACATGGATTTTTTTTACTAATACTTTAATAATATTGTACATTGTATCCCCAATTGGGGTACCCATTCTTGTGCGGTGTGGGTGAATGGAATGGAATATGAATTATTACATTCCCAAGGGCACGTAAAAGGCGGCAGGCGAAAAAATTTCGAAGTCAGAGGGCAAACAAATGCTTTCGATTTTTATTTTTCGGAAAGTTAGTATCCCATTTGCTAAAATGCTGCCCTTGAGGTTTATACTAGCCCCGGGCGCCGATTGGCTCAGAGCCGGTCAGGTTATACTTACAGTTATGTTATGTAAAAGACGAAGGTCGTTAATGATCCAAATAAATAAATAATATTGTACCTGGATCGTTTGTTAAATTAGTCTCTCTTACAGGACCGTCAACTGCCGGGAAAAGTGCGTATTGCGGCGATGGAATCTCTAAGGAGAATGCCAAACATCATCCAAATGGCTTGTGAAGACCTCTCTAAACTCTTGCAAGGAGTAAGTCACTTTAATTCATCAAAATATCTACCAAATTTTTAATTAGAAGTTTTAAAATTATATCTAATGAATTTACTTGTATTTTTTAGATTGACGACGCTGAAGTCCGCATAGCCTCGTATCTCATAGCACTCAACTGCAAGCCTTCCAATCTGCTCGAGATAATAAGATTTCAACTGCAATACGAAGAAACAAATGAAGGTAATGATTTGATTTCAGATTTTCAGTTTTATTGTGATTTATTTTTTGGGTATTATACCGTGTTGCATCACTTCCTTCTTTAACCAACGTTTCGGACAGCATTACAGTGTCCATAATCAGGGCAAAAGTGCAATTACACAACGTTGGCTAAAGTAGGATGTTGCGCAACATGACATAATACCCCAAAAATAAATCACGATAAATGAAAGTAATCTTCGCTTTGCAAAATAACAGAGTTCATATCTTTATTACCACATACATGTATGTAAAGTAGGTACCTGTTGCTCACTGAGATAAATACTTAATATTTCAAGGTCTTGGAGTAACAATTTACGTATTTATGATTACAAACAATAGGGTCTTTTCACAGTTTTTTTTTATTGTCTAAAAAAATTAAGTAAAAAATTACGAAAGTAACGTAATTTTTATTTTATTTTTACGACGATGAATAAAATTTTTATAACACTTTAAAATGTGCTATTTTTAAAATGCCGCCAAAGCGACATTTTCGCGCCGAATAGCTCTATAAGGTCAGCTCCGTCGATTCCCGCCAGTGTTACCATGTGCATGGTTTTTACCATGTTTTCATGGTATTTTGGGTCATTTCTAACTCCACGGTTTTTTCAATAAAACAATGTCGAACAAGACACCAAAAACCTGTACTTTCGAATGAGATACGAATTTTCAGCATGGGTCGCGTGGGGAAAATCCCAAACTTTAGGAATGTAGTTCAAACTTCAGTAGGTACTTATGGGTTCACATGATAACAATGTATATTTATCTACTTATTGTCTTTGTCAATAAATAATATGAATACATAAATTAAATTAAAAGAAATATTATATATCATGACTTTATGTAGGTACCAAAACTAACTGGCAGTGGAGTGCAGTGAATTTTCAGTGAGCAGATTGCTAAGATTGAAAAATACGACATTAATGATGTTATTATAGCTGAAATTTTTTTTTTTTTTTTTTTTTTGTTGTATGACGATTTTTTAGCAAAGGTAGGCAATTTTTAATTATACTACCATGGCTAAAAAATCTTCATACAATAAATTGACATTTCGAAAACAAAAAAAATCATTTTCAGCTACAACAACATCATTAATGTCGTATTTTTCAATCTTAGCACTCTAGCTCACAAAAAATTCACTGCACGCCACTGCTAACTAGGTACTGTAAAATGTAGGAAAAAAATTATTGGATTTCTGGGAGAATTTTTTCTCCCTCGTCTCATGGACCTGAAAAAGTTATTTAATTTTCATTATTATTTAATAGAGTTCTACAAATTTTACTTGACAACAGCAAAAAATTAAATATAAACTTTTGTTTTTGTCCTATTATTGAAAGGAGAAACATAAAATCCGTTACTGTTGTTTTCGTATTTAAATTCTCAATAAAAAAGCTTTAAAAAAGGCATGTTTTTTTTCTTAAAAATTTGGTAAAACATTGTTTTTTGTTTTTGGGACATGGTAACACTGATTCCCGCCATATGTGATATCTGTCAGTTTGTAAATGATTCGTAAGTTACAGTTGGTGTTGTTTGTTGTCTTCCAGTTTGTTTGATTTATATCGTTACAATGAGAACAAATTTATTAACTATTTATATTCATAATTTAAAGGTGGAAACAATTCTACAACCTTTGTATGCGGTTGTAATGTTCAATGTTCTACAGAGCATCTTCTGACACGGAGGGTAGGAGGCTTGCTGTCTTGTTTCAATATCATGAAAAGGGGCCAAAATAAACACTATTTGTTCGCATGTTTTTGAATTATTGAAATACATATAGGATTAGTGTGTATACAATTTGTTTTTCTTACCTTGTCGCCTTAAAACCTCTAAATTCAGCACTTAGAAAATCACTATTCCCAGCTATAAAAGATGCCATCATTATAGCGTCTATTTTAGGCAAATTTTCCGACTGAGCACGTAAAAAACCGCTGTCAGTCATTATAACTACACAATATTATTAAATTACTATAAGAAAACAACACAAGCGTCTTGAATAAATCAAATATAACCGATGAAAACTACAAATAATGTTTTGCCTTCTGACAGCGACTCGGCGTTCATAGAAATGATGTTGAATGATGTTGACAGTCGGCGGGCGTGACGTCATGATTCGATCAACCAATCATGGGCCGTTTGGATATGCCCAATTTTAGGCTGCTTTTAAAATCATTAATTATGAATGAAAATATTAAAATTGGACGTTTTTAGTACGATAATCATAATCAGAAAATTAAACTTTAAATCTTCCACATATTTTTAACGGTATCCCTAGTTTGTGAAAATACCCTATTAAGCAAAGTGACAAATATTATGTTCCTTTTCAGTGACATCCTTCATGTGGAATCATCTAGCCCAGACTCTCCCACAACTTCCAGAATTCTTGAGGGAAAACATCACAGAACTATTCCATGACGAATTCTTCCGCTCCAAGTACCAGCTAGATATCAGCAACTCCGCATCCTTCAAAGGCATAAACACGTCATTCCCCACTTTACACACTCACCTTGCTGCCGGTAGGAAGATCATCAACAAGAACAGACTCCCATGGGCCGCCGCATTCAATGTTGAACTCTCGATGTTTTCCAATAAGACTGAAATTTTAGAATTCCACAGTCACTTGAAAGACATAAATTCTCTGATACAAGCAACATTTGGTCGTAAAAACGTTCTCAAGAAATTCAGCCCTGAGACTCACTCAGACAAGTCACAAGAAGATCACGAAAATAATATCATAACAGACGATGAGGACACTAAACAAAAGCGAATTAAGTCAACTAAACAACTAGAAGCACAACTATCTGTGAGGATTTTCGGAAACGAACTCTACGCATATGATATTAATGATTTATTTGCAGATATGAAACGATTTAACGAAGACGTAGATTTGAGGAGAACTTTAGAATCTGGAACCTTCATAGAAACTCATGCTTTAATAAACGCAAAGGAATCCTACATTTTTCCCACGTCTACCGGGTTCCCGATAGAGATAGGTGCAAACGCTTCAATACTGTTGGTGCCGAAATCTAACGTCACCGCTGATAACAGAGAATCTCCACTTTCTAAATTTGATCTAGCTTTAGATATAACAAATGATCTCACTCTGAATTTATCCGGGTCAATGGTTGTTGATGCACATATCTTTAAAAGGGGATTGCATTTAACATTAGATTCAGCTATCCACAAGAAAGTGAAGTGCAGTTTGAGTTTGGCAGGGGACAAGAGGGCTGATTACAAAATTGAAATGCCGGAAAACCAGAACAGCCGTTTTGATCTGGAATCAAATGTTGAAGAAATATTTTAATCTTTTTTTGGCAAAACGTAGACATTATATTAAACTATTCGTAGATTACATTCCTGGAAAATACAACAATAATACTTGCACCATGCACCCTATAGTTACACCCTTGCCCATGACTTTGTAAGTCTATGAATTATGCATGTCTTTAGGTTCGTGGTAAAGGGTAAGAGCCTGATGTCTTCAAAATGAGATTATCATTACGAAGGTGATCAAACTTCAAAATGAATTTCGCCAACAAGCGCCGTAAACGGCCAGAATAACCAATTCCAAGTTTTCACAGAAGTATACCAATGATGGAAAAGCATCCCCCAGTTGTTGAGTTGACATTTTTCTACATTGCAAGGTTTTATATTGTTCTCGTAACTTATGCGTATAAGGTAGGCGACACATTGCACTGTAAGCATCATGGCTTGGTCTATTTCAGCAAATCGCTCGCCATACACTACCAATGGGAATGTATGGCGAACGATATGTTGCAATAGGCAAAGCCCCGAAAATACAGCGCGCTTATAGCGTGGTCTGTCACAGGCTTTATTTGCCAACGCTCCCGGACAAAACTGCTTCATTAAAATATTTTAGCTTTTGCTTGGATAAATAAAGAATTATTTTTAATTGAATTCATTTTATTGTTTTATTTTTTATTAAAACACAAATAACTTAGTTTACATCACTTTATTTCGATACAAAATCTCAACATGTTTCGTGAACCAAGTTCACATCATCAGGAGCACAAGTATACTTGTAAGTGATGAAAACTAAGTTATTTGTGTTTTAATAAAAAATAAATAATGCCATCAGAAAGTGAAAAGCAGTTAGAAGAAGTTTTCTTCGAAAAATCATTTTATTACACTTCAGTATTTATGAATAATTATTAATAAGCATTGAATTTTTAATAAGTATCATTAATAACCTTTGTTATACCTTAATCATCACTTACCTTAATAAATAATGGGTACATTACAATTTTTTTCAAGGGGCTGATTTTTATTTACATTTTATAAACAATTACATGTATTTTGATAAAATATATGAAGCTAGCATACACTTATTTAATACACGGAGAAAACTTTCTAATAAACAATACTGCCAATTTTTTGAAAATCTTTTAATTTTATTCGCATTCCTGTTAAAAACTACAGGCCTTTAACGAATTAATTGATAGATTTCCCAGTAAAATATCAGTAAAACACGAATGTACTAGGGAACACGTGTTCATAAAAATACTAATATTTTCGTATTTCGTCATTACATAATAACAGGATAAGCCCAGCTGTGTGAACACGTGTTCCGATATTTTATGAAGGTACTGATAGTTTATTGGGAAATGGCATGCTGTCACCTTACATGATGTTAATACATCAGCAGTAATCATTTTTCTCCGTGTACATGATGTAAGTTTTACTTGAAGCCTATAATGGAATCTATAGAAAATGAAATTTTATTCTTTGCCGCCCCGTCTGAGGTTTGTCGGTCGCATCCACTGGGCAAACTATTTATTTCACAGATAGAAAGTTTGCCTGATTTCAGCTCGAGGTCTCTGGCATTCGTCTCTCTGTCTCCTTCCAAGTCCTCCCTCAATCCAAAAGACTTGTGCATGTATGAGTTTTCCCTCAACCCCCCAGAGAAATTTAAGTGATCCGTTTTGTAGATGGAAAAGGCGTTTTCGTATGGCAACATTCTCATTTGTTCCGTTCTGATGATGAAGTCTCTGACGAAGGAGCTGACGGCGAGGTTGTTGAGGTTATGGTGCAGGAAGGTGGGGGCGGGGGCGGGGGTGGCTGCCGGGGCGCCGCAGTCCTGAAGCAGGCGGGAGCGCAGAAGGGCGGCGGTGTGGGCGCGCAGCGGGGCCAAGGGCAGGACGGGAAGTGCGGGCACCGACTCCAGGGCGCTGTCTGCGAACGTTCTCCTCTTGCGGAGGCGCTCATTCATTTCGGGGTTTCCTGTCAGGGGGACCCATCTTTGGTAACCTTAAAAACAAGCTCATGCTTTAGGTGGGAACATCCTTTGAGGGTATTTATATTTACCTCTTATCTATTATATGAAACAATTATTATTACACCAAACCACTGCAGAACTGCCGATGATATCTAAAGCAGATTAACTCTCGATAGCTTATACAGGGCCGGCCATTGATGTATTGGTCGATGAGTCTTCCCCTTTGCGGCGTAATAAAAGATTAACTTTGAAAAAAACTACTTTGCTTGGAATACAGATAATCTCCTACCTAGGCGTCTACTGGTTTTGACAATGGGCGCCATAGTGTTATTTGCGCCAGGCGCCCGCGCCGTTAGGCTCAGGAAGGCCCTTAGCATAAAATAACTTATATTGAATCGAGGTCGCGCCAGTATGGAGGGCCAAGGCATTTCCACTATAGTTTTTCATTGTTTTAGCTTTGTACTTCGCCCTGGGCTGACATTTCTTCAAAATACGATGTAAATAATAGCAAAATATTTCAAATTTACCTAGGAAGAGACACGTAACTAGATACTTCCTCATCTCCCTGAAACGTAACTCGAACCATTGAGAAATGGGCCGAAGTGTCAAGAAATTTGAAGCGACAAACATTTGCAGCAAAAAATAATGTTTCTTCGGTCCTTAATGAGTTCGGAGCCAAGCAGTCTGGGGTCTTGGGGCGTTTTTTCAACATTCGCTATGAAAATGTAGGTTTTAGTGGGACATTCCTCCCCCTGGAATTTGTACCAGGAATTTGTTAACAGACAGCGAATGTGTTGCTGATAGCTGGAATGGTGATTTATTTAGATAAAAAATATATACCTACTGGTTTTTACAAAACCCATTTAGTTGAAGGAGTAGATTTGATCGATGAAAAATAGGTAGGCATCCGAAAGATTTTTAAAATCCGTTAAAAACCAATTATATTAAGTGTACTTATCATTGGGTAAAATAAATTACTTACCTATATCGTATTCATTATTACGCGATAAATAACTTTAAATAAATTGAAATAGACAAACACAAAGAATTATTATTAATATTTTGTAGAGGATTATTAACATTTTAGTACAATGACCCAAATGAATTAAAAAGTAATGGCCCAAGTGCATGATCTGTATTACCCAAGTATTGCATATTGGTAATGTTGTACACATTTATACCCACCATTTTTTATGTTCATTAAAGTTATTCTCCTCTAATGATTTATCGGTCGAAGTGAGCCCGGGGATTTATTTTTTTGTTTATAAAGTTTACAGAGTATTAACATGATATATATAGGTAGTTATAAAATTAGCATTGAAATGTGCGTAAATTTTAATAATCCAGTTTCATTTTTTTACAGAATACATGCATTACGATTTATCTTTCACTATGTAGATATGATAAACAACAATTACAAATAAAAAATAATAAGGGCAATAAAAATAGAATGTAAGTGAATTAAACGTTAACATTGAAATAACACCACTATACTAAATGACATGTCATGTGCGTTGTTTATTTATGCCTGTCATGTTAGTAGGTAGTTTGCTAATTTTCTATTTAAATGATGCAAGACTGTTTGTATAGTTTTACAACGGTAACCTGTCTTACTGTATACTTACCAGTTACAGTGGTTCCCAACTTCTTTCGGGTCGCGACCCCATTTTATAGAAGTCAAAGGACCCGAGACAAAAGCATGCAGGTGTTATAAGTACTGGTTTGGGACAAAGACTGCCAGGACAGAGGACGAAACATCAAGTCAAAAATCACCAGTAAAAATGCTCAATTTAATTTTATAGAAAACAAGTTATCCAAAACTATGATATATTTAAATAAGATGAAGAAGACACATTGAAAATAGGTTTTTTATTACAATTTTATTGAACTTTAAAACTTTTTTATTGATTTTTACTTATTTTATTGACCCGACTGAAAAACTTTCCCGACCCCATTTGGGGTCGCGATCATAGTTTGGAAAACCATGGACTAGTAGTAGATACGTATTACTAAATAAACTTTTATTCTCTTTCGTCTCTTTATAAAATGTTCCAGTCCACTATCACTAACAATCACAATATTGCACTTTGCACTAAAAAGTAAAGGAAATAAACCAACTGTTGAGTTTTATTCTATCATGAGACAAACGAGCTTCAATCACCTCTCCAAACAAAAACAAAAATAAATGCTCCAAGTCTTGAAATAGCTCCTAAAATTCCTGAAAAACTACCCTAGTACAACCGAACTTTATAAAAAGGGTTCACTACCAATAAGTGTTTAATTAGGCTTTCGATAATCGTTACGTCTCTTTTGACTCGTTGGCTCAATTTAACTATAAGCATTTGGTCAGTTCGGGACTTCTATTTGGGACTAACATTGTTTTGATAGGATATCCGACACCACGCGGAGTAGAGTAAACAAAAATATAATATGAATGGGTGTTGGGTTTGTAAATGAGAACCATGGGACACCCTGTACCGGGAGCTGTTGTACTGGAGCGGGGATGTCACTATCGGGTGGCTAGAAATAACAAATGGTATTGTTTTTGGGTTCAAATGTTGGCGAAGAAATCTACCCGCATTTAAATTTTTGCGTGACATTTAAATGTGAGTTTTTAAGGTTTTGTATGACTTTTGACAGAACATAATGAGTAGATAGCACTACCTCAAATTTACTGCCATACCTAACTCAAAATATCTATTTCAAACTATCACATCGTAAAAATCGGTAATGTACAGCTAACCCAATGTAAATACTTAATCATTGAAGAGGAACATAATACTAGTAAATCTAAACGAAAGATGAAACAGAACAAGGCATAGAAAATAAAAAGGAAACGGTGGCAACTGGGAATCTAACCCAGGATAACCCATAACGTCTCTAAGCACTCGGCCATTGTGACCTGATCTCACATTTCAATTTTTGAATTAAAGATATTTTTATTAGATTTATTATAAGATTTTTTAAAGAAATACTTTTTCATTTGAATTTTATTTTTTATTTATACTTTTTTTATTCCCGGGTTACGAATAACCTGACAATATTTGAAGATATCCTACTAAAGGAAGCGGAAAATCTTTCTTGTGTTGTGATGGAGGACCCAAATGCGATGTCAACTCAGCCACTGACCGATCATTATTAGTATTAGAATAATAATCTATTATTAGTATTATTTTTTACTTCAATAATATATTAAATTGATGGGTAGACTTCAAAATAAGTTAAAAAAAAGATGTTCCTGAACATTTTCAATCGCTTCCATGCATAATTTTTTATTCGCTATAAAGTATTTGTAAGTATTTTACAAGGTACCTACTTCGCGTAGTACGCCTATCGATTAGAAAAACTAACTAACCATCACGCCGTTTCCCCGCAGGGATAGGCAGAGAGGACGGACCGCCAAACAACTCGGTCTTGGCATACACTTCTTGCCTCATTCACATTCATACATCGTCTCATACATACTCTTCTATTATTCCGACTCTTGACATGGCCCGACTCGAGTATCTGATTCACTTGGTCGTGCCATGTCTTCCTCGGGCGTCCTCGACTTCTGCTACCATTCGCATTTGCATCATATATCCTCCTTACACTCCTATCTTCGCTCATTCGCTCCACATGCCCAAACCATCTAAGCGTCCCTCTCTTAATCTTACTCATTACGCTTACATCTCCGCATTCCTCACACGATCAAACATGGTTTTACCACACATACGCCTCAGGGATCTCATTTCAACAGCGTTCAATCTACTTTCATCCTTTCTTTGCCAGTTCCATGCCTCACTTCCATACATCAGAGTAGGTACCAGCACTCCATTGTATATTATTTTAATATCATTATTTAATGAGCAGGCAGCATTCTGCTGATGTACTCATATCTGATATTACAAAAGTTTAACAATAATTGAGTTGAAATTTAAAAATTATTTAATCCTCTTCTCTCCAAATAAGAATCCAATCAAGCTTTAAATTGGTTTATATTAGTAGCGTCGATGACATGTTGTGGAAGTTTATATCATGCATCCACTACTCTATTTGCAAGGAAATATTTCCTTGGATGTGATGCAAAAGGTATTTTGTTAAAAAAAAATCTGAGTGTCAACAGAGATTTATATTTTTTGTTGGTGGTGAAGATTTCTTGGATGCCAGGACAGCTATAATGTCCAGATAAAATTTTGATGGTCTCAATTAAGTCACTCCTTTCTCTTCTTTCCCTTAATGTTGTTAATCTTAGTTCCTTGAGGTATATCTTCATATTGCCAGTCTTTCAAAGCTCTTGTTATTTTTGTAAATCGTCTCTGCACTCTCTCTATTAGATCTATATCCTTCGCTAAATATGGACTCCATATTTAAAAAGCATATTCCAGGTCAAGGATGGCTTTCATAATTAGATTTCCTGACATATGTTATCAAATTTGTTCTCTTGACGATTCCGGCGATATGCGGTTCCCATTTCAAGTCTTATGATAGATGCAAATGTGAATGGTAGCAGAAGTCGGGGACGCCCGAGGAAGACATGGCACGACCAAGTGAATCAGATACTTGAGTCGGGCCATGTTAAGAGTTAGAATAATAGAAGATTATGTATGAGACGATGTGTGAATGTGAATGAGGAAAGGATTGTGTGCCAAGACCGAGTTGTTTAGCGGTCCGTCCTCTTTTCCTACCCCTGCGGGGAAACGGCGTGATGGTTAGTTCGTTGGTTAACTCCTAGGTCTTGTTCTAAAGTCTCTGCTTTTAGAGGTGATTCATTAAGTTTGTATGCAATCTAAGGGTTAGTTTTTCCAATATGTAAAAATTGTAATTAACACCAAAATTTATGTTAGAGGAGGATTAAATTTTCGATTTTATTGAGATTTGCTGAGTTGAATATTACAAAAGGTAATATTTTTTACGAAATTACGATTAATAATTAGGTCATTAGTATGGAGGGCCAATCCAAAAGTAAAGTCATCGTATTCGTAGCGACTATTCCTAAGAAATAACGCTATCCGAGTACCTAGAGAATGAAAACTTTATTTCTGTGCTCCGTAGAAATTCACCAATCGACCCTCAACTTCTGTTACTCAACTAATGTAGAATTTAAAATCGCATTAATGTATCTTTAGTTTGTTTGATGTAATGGATTTTTTATTGAGCCCCGCTTGAGTAGAGTTGGTTGGGCTATGTGGAGTGGTGTATATGACTGCCGAGCAGGTGTTTGCAGCCGGTGCGGCAGGCGCGCACTGGACCAGCTCGAAAGGAAATATTTCAGCTTTTATTTTATTTATTTATTTATTTAAGGAGAAAACACAGATACGGACAGTAATTAAAAGATAATTTTCTAAAACAATAACTTGAGAATTCGCCTGCATCCTAACTATTTCTCACAGATTGACTGAGCTTGATTCTCATTCTCATGAGCTTGATTCAAAAATTGAATTATTTTGCTGTAAAGATTTGTGATTCTTTTAGATTTTCTATTATTTTACCAGCGCAGGCTCATGAAAAGTCATGGGATAGTCTGAAATCTTGACAAATCAGTTTCAAATTAGAAAACGTATTAAAAATATTGTATTATTGGTAAGGACCAACTTTATCTCTTGTCTGAATTCTTACGCAATGCACTCTTCAAATATAGAATAGAATTAAAATAATTTTCTGTTAAAATATTATATTTTAGGAATCGTTATCTGAATCGTTACCGGTAACGCTAGTCTGAATTCTTGAAACAGTCTGTTCCAGTATCGAAAAAAATCAAATTTGAGTTAATTGAACCAGATTTCACGCAGGACCAACGCATAGCACAGACAATCGAAAGTAGTCGGTTTGATTATTTTTCACGCGGGATTGATCGACAAATCAGTTTTTGGTTTCCTATTGCTAATCATTGTAACGAATTATTTAAAAAAATATATTTTTGCAGCTAGGAGTTAATGATGACTCTTGTTTATTTGCGTTCATTATTTCAAACCCTTTTTAAATTCTTCATACCGATAAATATTTTATAATGACCATTCATATAATAATTATTATTATCAAATCGGCAAAGCAAATGAATAATTATTTATTTAACCAATACATTATTTATTTAATCCGTCGATCGGTTTCCGAAGCACGCTTCCTCCATTTGGATATTTTGGTTAGGTACGTTAAACATGAAATTATCAAAAGATACACCAGTCAAGCGGTTAAATATTAAGTCGGATTGAATTTTGTCTTTCCTTAGAAAGGGAGCTTGTAAAATCATTGGACATAATAGAATAGGCTTTTAAAAAATATCTCTCAACTATTGTAATACTGGGGGTGTAAGAAATCGATTTTTATGAAAATCTTCTATTAAATTATTATAAGACTATTTGCGTATCGCAACCGTTAAAAAATGATGTTGGGCAGTGCCGTATACTGCCGCAGCACTTATTTTCGTGAAAACGTCAATCAGTCCAGGTTCTAGGTTGATGCGTATAAATTTTTCCAATATAAATTATATAACATTTTTACTTTGAGTTGTCTAATTCATTTGCAACTTACGTTTATTGAATACTGGGTGGCGCTATGAGAAGCAGGATACATATTATTATGGCTTTGAAATTATTTTAATACTTCTTGTAAATGTCAAATCTGTACAAGTTTTCGCGACATTATGAGAAGTTTTCAAAATTTTACTCAAATTTTAATAGATTCCTCTTCAAAACAACACTGAGTTCACTCGGATATAATAATTATTCTCTGAGATATGATTCCTTTTATGGATTCGTGTCGAATCCGGAAGGTTTATACATTGTTGGTTCACTTTGAGCGTGCGCAGTTCGCGACATCCGGCCGCTACAAACACAAACACATTATTCGGAGACAACATTATTTATCTAAATGTTAACAAAATATAAATTGTTACGTGTTTAGTTATAATTTTTAGGTGGAATCCTCCCCTGCCTTTTGTGTTTGTTGGCACTGCGAAGAAGACAGAATGGAAATGTCGGTAATAAAAGACAAGTTGTTCCTCTCTCGTCTTGTTTACTCAACACAACTAATACTTATTCCGTGGCAGTGTTTACACAACTATAAAACCATTTGCCTTTTGTGAAATCGATACATGTAATGCCAGCAAACTCAATCCCGGTGATTTATTGCCGATTAACAATTAAATTCTATGCTTTATACTTGTTTTATAGCATTCCCGTCGCTTTGCATGTTTCTTCAAATGAAACAACCTAGATATATCATTGTTTCCAACAATTTGGCGTAGTACACTTTCTTTGAGCAGTAGTCAAAAATGTTATTTTTATTGGTAGTAAAACACGGGCAAAGTAAAAATATATTCTGTGATTAAATTAGAGATATTTCTATTCGCTTTTTAACACGCGAAAAATCACGAGAAAACATGACGAAATATTTTTTTGAAGAGTAATCCAAATTAATAATTTTAAATAATCTGGATGGTACCTACCCTTCTTTTGAGGTGGGTGAATCAATCACTTATTGACTGAGCGTAGCGATGTCCAATATTAATTCGATTGGCATTTCATCAGTCCGTAAATTTGTTTGTGCCTTCATGTTCCGTTTTCGAAAATCTGCTGAATCCTCTTTATTATTCAAGTTAGCCGTACTTTGACTAGATGGCTAACTTCGATTATGTGACTTACTTTGACAGGGCCTTTAATTATTATGGTTCTTACCTGCCTGAAGAAAGTTTAAAAAAGAATTGTCATTGAGATAGTGGTATTTCATCAACACGAGCAAATTAGAAACAAACTTTTTTGGACGTGAGGTCTACTGATCAAAGAACTACTATTATACCCTTTATTAGTTTTCTCAGATTTGATTTATGTAATATCGTTTGAGGTGAGTACTTCAGCATACCTAACGTTTTTTTACACTTAACCTTTTGTTAGCTAAAAGAGGAACTATCGAACAAACGAATATTATCTGAATTCATTGATTTTTTGCATCGAAGTCGTCGATTGTAATGTTAAGATTGTAGATCGACACCTTCATTATCACATAACACCCTCAGGAGAATTCCGTATAATTTTTCTTCTAATATTCTCGTTTTCCTAAACAACGATTTCGGTTGACATGCCTAAAATTAATTTTTTAATTGTTTGTTAGCAAGTTAAAAAAAAATATGTTTTGTGAAGTCATCTTGGTGTTACAATAATGATTTTGTATGTTAATATTTCCGCGTTGTTGCTGCGTTTAGCGTCGCGACGGCACGACACCAACCCTAAATCTTGCGCCATCTTTCAAAATAAAAATTAGCGACAGAAATTTATAAACAGTAACGATAGATTTATATGTAATTTAAATACTATATTTATTCTTTCAAAATATAATTAGGTAGAGATTACTACCGCTGGAGTGGTCTAATGTTAACTTTTTTTAAATCGATTAATACTATGATCCACACCTGTGATCTATGATTATGATATCTGTTACTACAACTATAGATTAAAAAAAAATATCATCCTCATGTCCATAAAACGTAATAAAATTAAAAAAATTGGCTCTATAAAAACTGCCTTGATATTATAAAATAAAAGACATGTTATATTCGTACTTTTAAGGATAGCCATTCAAAGAATACATATTCTGCACCCATGTGCACGAATAAAATAGCTCTCTGAAAGTAACATTTCTTCACTCTATTAAGAGGAAGCTACAAGCCAAAAATATGTATATTCTTGGTATACCTTATATTGTAGGTAATAGGCATTAAAATTGCCTGACAAACGGAGTCTAGAAACGTTCGATTTCAAAAGCATATTGACTAGTGTGAACCTCCTTTCAACAAAGTTGATCAAGTTTTTTTATTAGACATCTTGTCGTTCAATAAAAGTTGATCAACTAAAATGTATTATTAGCTCGCTTAGTTTGACGTGTATCTCGCAAGGAAAGGATTTTCCGGGCAAGGAAAGACTCTTCTGCAGTTAGAAGATTTCACTGATGTACCAAAGATTACTTAAAAATAATCTTTGTATGTCAGTGAAATTTCGTTATCTTTTTAAAGATTCCTAAAATTTTATGAATTTCATTCAATATTTACCGATTTTCGTCGATTTATTAAAATTTAGATCTTGTAAATTCCATTGGTGTCTAATTTTGGGTCATTTTCCAGTAGTAAGCAAACATAAAAAAATCACTTATTTCTCTCGTATTACGGCAGTAATGTAAGTGAGGATGTTAATTGATAAAATATGAATGCATTTGCTGTGATGGAGGCTTTAACTCACCATTGATAATGTCGTTGGCAAGGTTGGCCTGCTGCAGGGATCTTAGCTGCTTCTGGTAATGCCTCTTCTGTGCCAGGAGTGCCGCCAGTCCTTCCTGGGAACACTGCTGTCTGCGTAGGGCCACCTGACAGGGAAAGGTATGAAATACTAGTTTATTAGCTACTAATTATTGAATAACACAGGTATTATTTTAATAATAAATTAATTATTTGATGATATAAGTTACACCTAGGAACCTAATTCTCGCTGACATTTTAGAAATATTACTAAGCCTTGTTTCTTTCCGGTAATATAACTCCTACAGACGTGCAATATGTTCTTCCGATACGGCAGCAACTCTGGGAGGGAAAAAATCCGCGAAAAAATTCAAAGGAGAAAAAAGATATAATATCACTTCCAAGTCACGGCGTCTAATCCACACATTGGAGGAGGGAAGCCACTTTTCATCATGACTTAATATTTTTTATTACTAAAACTTGAATTTTTATTTTTGTTGTTTTTGGTAAAGGATTAATGTATGTATATTTGTAATAAAAATAATTACTTTAATTTAATTGTGAAATCGCGGTTTTTCCAAAATTGTTGGTGTCTCTCCTGCTTACCCTATATGGCCTAAATGACATAATAGCAGATGCCAATTTGTTCCTACAGTTGGGGTCTCTCCTGCTTACCCTAGATGATATAATAACAGATGACAATTTAATCCTACAGTTGGGGTCTCTCCTGCTTACCCGAGATGACATAATACCATATATGATTTCTCCTGCTTACCCTAGATGACATAATAACATCTGCCAATTTGTTCCTACATTTGGGGGTCTCTCCTGCTTACCGTAGATGACATAATAACAGATACTAATTTGTTCCTACAGTTGGGGGTCTTTTCTGCTTACCGTAGATGACCTAATAACAGATGCTAATATATTCATACAGTTGGGGTCTCTCCTGCTTACCGTAGATGACATAATAACAGATACTAATTTGTTCCTACAGTTGGGGGTCTCTCCTGCTTACCGTAGATCACATAATAACATATGCTAATTTATTCTTACAGTTGGAGTCTCTCCTGCTTACCCTAGATGCCAATTTGTTCCTACAGTTGAGGTCTCTCCTGCTTAGCCTAGATGCCCTAGATGACGTAATAACAGATGTCAATTTGTTCCTACAGCCAACGATTTACAGTACGATTGAAATTATTTTGATTTGAAAGAGCTGCATCATCGGTTTTAATGACTTCGTTAATAAAATCTTTGAAAGTTGGATGTAAGTGGGTATACATTAAGTTGTTAAGCGCCCTTGGGGTGATTTTCTCACGAAAACGGCGCTATACAAATAATCCAATCATTATTGTTATTACTTTCGCTTCCAACGATTTTACTTATTGAGCAGACTTTACTGTATCTAGCTTTGAAAGTAATCTAATCTTCATCGGATCAGTATAATAATTTGTAAATACTACCAAAATATTTCAAAAATGTGAGCAAATACGATGAAAATTTGCGTAAATCACTTTTATTTTATTCTGAAAACCATGTCTACATACGTAGTGATATTTATTTACAGTAAAAATAAATCAGTTTATAACCATATGTTAGTAGTTACCTGCCTATGTACTACTACCCTGACCTACCCACAAAATAAAATTCATAACTGAACTAAAAACAAATGTACATAAAAATTAATATAATGGTATTGGTTGCAGGAAGCACATTTATTATGTCAGATGCGGCGATGACCATCTCGAATCTACAACAGCCCATACAGGTACGTTGATATACCATACACGGTTGTCATGGTTAAATTTGATCTCCGTTGGTCATCCTTATCTTGATATAGGTACCTTGAATATCTGTCAAAATGTATGAGGAGTGATTTATTATTTTATAATAAAAATAATCGAATATTATTACCTGTGCGGCCATAACCCTCTGCCTCTCGACTACCAGTCTGCAGCTAGCGCACGCACAGTCCCTCCACCTGCAGACCCTCTTGTGACCCTTGAGGCAGGAGATCACCCCATGGTTTCGGCAGCGGGCGCACTTTGGGGTCCGCAAAAGCCTCCGAGAACGGGGCTCCGAAGACATTCTAATTCACTCGCGAAGAATTTGTAATACACCCTATCAATATGCCGCTATTTCAACGTCGTATATAGATTTTTGTAGGATTGTTTCATTACTAATATATTCAAATTAAAGCACATGATTTAACAGTAATACACATCGAATGGTCTTTTTCGCGTAGAGTTAGAACTCGAACGCAAGTACTAAATAATAATTTTCAAATTTCATCACTATTTATGTAATAATAATTTACCAATCTATATTAAAAAAGTATCTATGCAAATCGAACAATTTTGAATTTATTTTGAATTGTTTGTTTGAAGTTATTCGTTATCTCGGCGGTCGCAGTGGTTCACTGAGCGTCAAGATTAGTGTTTGACTTGAGTTGGGTAGCTACTGGCTACTTGACATAATGCGAGATGATCTGTTGGGCGGAGCGGGAAAAAAACTCCGTGGGCGTGCTGAAAGGAAAACACGCCTTCCGATTGGCCGGCGCGTGGAGGGGCGGTCTAGTTAGAAAACGTCATATTGTTTAAAATAATGGTAATTGAAGAAGAACAAGCTATTAATTGTGGTTAAAATAAAATCATTCGTGCTAAGTCAATCACAGTTGATGTTGGTTTCATAAGAACGGGTAGTTTCTTCGACTCGTTTTGTGTAAGTCGGCTCGTATGTGAAACGAGCTACCGGCATCTGTTTTTCCTTCTTCATATATTCCGAACCTCTTCAAGACCCACATTAATAAATTCCTCCATGCAACCCCTACCATAACCCGCCTCACAACACTGCCCAACCGGATGGTGATAGAGTTCCCTTGAATTTACACTATGCAGACAGAGGCACTCTTATGAGGTTAATTTAAAAAAACCTGGATAGGTAGATACCTAGCTACCTAATTATATTTTTCCTGTTTTATTTTTGTATCACCTACATAAAGCGATAAAGTAACAACCAATAATATAATATTTTGAGAGAAAATTATTTTGATTGTCATTTTCAATATTGAAACTGATGAAAAATTCAGAGAAGCGATAAAGCACCTACCTATAATGTAGGTAATATTTTGTTTTACCAGGAAAACACATAAGTTCTATATTTGAAATGCGTATTTTTTTATTAAATTTATTAGTGTTAATCTTGACAAGTAAAGTTAGATTTCGCAATTTTTCACTGTGACCACTTTTCAAGAAAGTGTTATTTTCTAACTATCTAAATTGTAATATATAACATCCCAAATTTTTTAGTTAGTTAACTATAAACAAGGTTTTTAAAATTAGCCCATATATTTTCAGGTATGCTTACTGATTTCACAAAGTTCGTTCAAAATGTAAAGTAGGTAGGTACCTAGTAACTATTTCAAATAAAAAAATTCATTATCTTTTTTGTATGAAAAATGTCGCGGATCATTGAATCAGCACCTCTCTGTAGCATAGCCTCGGGTGTTGGAGACGTGAAATTGACACCAAATGAGATTAATAATCTGATCCCCCTTCGATGGGAAATGTATCTCTGCTGACCAGTTCACTCCCACCCCGAGTACCTTCTCAGTACCTTCCCAGTACCTACAGTACCTACCCAGTACCTGCTCAGTACCTACCCGGAGGCACGGGGAGACTGGACACGGTGGTCACTGATCTGTGACCTGAGTTGCCCCCCCCCCTAGGAAACAATCATAAACTATTTTTATTGTGCGAATCCTTCTTTCGATATCAGTTTCAAATTAACGACACACAATACCCCTGTTCTTCGACAAACAGAACCCATGTAATTCCGTTACGTTTTATATCGTGTAAATTACATTTTGTACCCATATTTCTAAGAATAATTCTTATGCATTGTTATATAAATAATATATTGCTTCAAGATCTTGCCCCCCAATCATTTTGGTGCATTAAATAAGATTTCGTCCGTTTTCGTCAATACCTGCGCATTCGGGGGCGTCGCAACTGGAAATATTGTGGATAAGTTGAAGTGAAATGACACTAAACTGCGCTATATAAATGCCATGTTATTATTATTATTAAGTACATAGGTATATATTAACTTTGTTTTCTTTAGTTTCTCTATTGGCTGGCATCCTGCACGGATAAAAATGAGTATTGCTGGTGATTGGTAATCCTGTTAAAAACTGGATTGCAGACCGTTTCCTGGAAAACTTTTAGTAAATTCCCAGTATATCAGAACACGTTTTCTTACATCTGCATTTATCTTGATAATATACAATGATGAAAAACGGAAATATTGAGGTTTTTATGAAAAAAAATTTCGAAATCGTGATAATACTTTCGTATTTTACTAAAAGTTTATTAAGAAAACCCATCAATTTATTCGTTAAAGGCCTGAAATCCCGCTTTTGACATGATTACGAATAATTTAAAGAGATTCTTAATAGATTAGCAATATTCAATAGGTATTAGTAATTTTTATCCGTTTGCAATGGTAAATACAAGATTTGTAATAATTTAGGATTTTGTTAATCCATTTATGGTAAATCATTTTACAGAAACCCTTGCCTTAGTGGTGTTCTGAAAGGATAAAAAATAATTTTGTTTTCTTAGGAAGCTGAAGAATTAAACAAAAACGAACATTGTCGAATTAAATTGTCAGTTTAAATGTAATAGGATGATAATTTAAATGAGAGGACTGCGAGCGGGTATTCCAAACTAGTTCGAAAATTCTTTTATGAGACTTTCGTTAGATACTATCGGTATGAACAAATACATTCAAACGCCTTCTGAAAATGATTTGCCTGTATTTACCTATCTTAAAAGTTATTGTAGGTAGGTACATAATCAATAAATGCACTAGCTACCTTGATTAGGTACCTACCTAGAAACTGAAAGAACAAAATCTGATAAATCTGCATAGTCGAAATTTAAAAATAATATAAATTATTTTAAATTATGATTCTGGTACGCCAACGAAAATATTTTTGTTCTGGAAAATAGAATAAAAATCGTAGTACATTGACTTCCTAGCAACGTTAGTTTTATAGAGAGAAATCGAATGAAAAGTACGATCTTTATTGACAAGTACGTAGGTACCTATTTAAGAATGCAGTCTTACAAAATATAAAACAATGTTTTAAAAAAGATAAAATGAATACATTTTTGAAGAATGTGAAGAGGAACGCTTATTTTAGGAATGTCCACAAAGCACAAACGAGACGAATATAAATAACAATATTTTGAGACAGTAACCGAAGGAGTGACAGTGCGCGTCTTCAACTCATCGGATGTTCCGAGATGATAAATGCTGAATGTGACAATACTGACAATGGTGATGGAGATAGAAACACATGTCCTGGTGTCGCAGCCAGCGGCCGTGTAACCACTACAGCTAGTAGCTAGGAGGGTGGACATCTTTTACGGAATCGGAACGTTTATAGATATTTTACTTTTAAAGCAAAGGAAATAAATCACAATTATGTATTAGAATTTTTAACCAGTAGTTTTATGAACAGCAGTTATTTTATGGTATGCAGGTTTAGGTATGCAGGGGGTGCAGTGCGATATATTCCATATTTCAGAAGGTTTACAGGGGTAGCGCAATGCGATATATTCCATATTTCGGAAGGTACACAGGGGTAGTGCAATGCGATATATTCCATATTTCGGAAGGTATACAGGGGTAGTGCTATGCGATATATTTCATATTTCAGAGCAAAAAAATAGATGAAATAAGTAAAATATAAATAGACATCTAAATTTGAATGTCTATGTCTATGCAATACATCATTGACCTAAAAGGGGCTTTTTAGGTCAATGCAATGCATAGAATAAAAACAGAAAAGAAGTGAATCAATATTAAATATAAATTATGCAAATAATTGTATACGGAGCATTTTGACTGTCTCCCGGCACCAGAGGGGAGACTCCAGACAGCCATGGCAGTGATGATGGTATTCTTAGATTGGCATAATCTGAGTATCTAATCGTAATCTGCATAAAAGAGTGCACTCGTCCCTTTTCCGTAGCGCTGCAGTATCATGGTACAATATTTTTTTTATCACGAATTTCGTAAGGAACTTGTACACTCATACCCGAACTAGAAAAACTACACACAGCCTACCTTTGGGCATAGATCATTGCACGCCACTGCTAATAACCTACGAATGTTCATTTTTAAGCTTAACTTAACAATAATAAAAAAAAGGTTTTACCAATTTCTAAATGTAAGAAGAACCGTGAGTGGTTTATTTATGAACAACCCATTCTGGTGAATCAGCTGATAGACACCACTGTTAGAAAAGCAAGGTACTTACTTAGGAAAGCACAATATGTTTGAAAGTAAAAGTGTCCCAAAACATCAAGTAACATCGGAGCCCCTAATCTCCATTAACACTACACTCCGGTCGAATACATTTATGTATTTCACTTATTCGGTTTGTCTGTAATCTGTACAACATCTTCCTGTCACTTCTGCCGAGGGAACATCAGATTCCACTTCATAACTACAAGACTCCCGAAACTATCACTCTCGAATGACAGTCTGTAACGATTTTAAATGTTTTCTAATAATCAGAAATTATTACAACGAAGTAACATATGAGTTGAGTGATGTCAAAAGTTAAAAAAAATAACTGTCATTTAATTCCCCACAAAAAATATTTTTTAGCTCAAAGTTGGCTGTAGTTTGCAGGTGATCGATTCTTCAATAAAATATTTAGGTAAGTAGGTAGGTAACTAATTAATTAACTAATCGCCACTCCGTTTCTCCGCAGGGGTAGGCAGATAAGATGAACCGCCGCTCAACTGTCATGGAACGCACTCCTTGCTTCATTCAGACTCAAACGAGTTTTCATTCTTATATTTAGATACTCTTTTGTTTTGACCGAGTTTAGTGAAGTCTCGTTTTAACTCGGCCGTTTTGCATTTCGGTAAATTCTTCTCTCTGTAACGCTCCGTTTCCCATTCAAGATGGTGGTCATTTTAATGATTCAGTAAGGATTTTTTTTTCAAATGTCAAATCGTCGTGTTTATTTGGACTTTCCCTCTGTTGTACCTACATATTTCGGTTTTGCATTTCGGTAAATTCGTTTGTCTGTAAATTCGTTCGAACGCTCCGTTTCCGATTCAAGATGGTGGCCGTTTTAATAATAATTCAGTAAAGATTATTTTTTCAAATGTGAAATCGTCGTGTTTATTCAGACTTTCTTTCTACGGTACCTACCTACGTGTACATCGCGAAAGTTTGAAAAAGGAATATTGTTATTGAGATTGTGACGTTTCTTTGGACAAACTGTATTAAAGAATTAAGATTTTTAACAAACGAGTACTTTTTGTATTCATATAGATTTAAAAATGTTAAGTACCTACTTACAAATCTTATGATTTCAGAGGAAATTTTTGTTTAGATTTATTAAATAATATATAATTAGAAATAATATATAATAGATAATTATGCAATATATATTTCCGGACACGAGGTCCAATATAAAACTACTAGTAAGTGTAGATATTGTTGAACATTCAATATTTAAGACCTTGTCATGTAAAATTATATTCCAATAGCAAAATATATGAACACCGATTGTACATAATATTAAACATACATGCATACCTTGGTAATATCCACATGCAAATGCTTCTAAATCCTCCTTCTGCAATGTTTTTTTTTTATATATAAGTAGGAACCTTCTGTTCTTTACAGATTTTTTTATGGCTGTTCGTTTTCCGTTATTTAGTTCGTAATCAGCATTTAAACGTAGAGAATAATGCTTCAACACCTCTCTATGGGTTTCAGTAGTCGGGGGCACTAAACATCGCGCATTCCTCCCTAAAAGATGAAATGAGACACGCTTTACTCAATCAGTTGGCTGGGCCATCAGTCCATTTTTATTTATTATATATCAGTAGTCTTTAAGAAAACACCACACTTTATTTGGAAAATCTAATACCCCAGTCGTCACAATAAGCATAACGTAAGGTAATCGAGAGAAAAAAAGACAATTTAAAAATATATTCAGAACAAACGTCCAATTTGGTTATTTTATTTTTGGTTACTCGTGGAATTAATAAACCGATTTAGAAAAATGATTGGTACATATAAAAACAATGTCCGTGTGATTTGCAGCGCCATCCATTGTGGAGAATTTGAGAGAAACACGACATAATACTAATTTCGGGTGGATTATGTCTCTTCAATAATTTATTGGATTAGCTTTGAATTTATTTCAAAATTGGAACTGATTATGGGAAGAATTCAGACAAGCGATAAAGTATGTAACAACATTATTTTATCTCAATTAATTCATGTATGATTTAAGATTTTAATAATTCTGTATTTTATGTGTGTATTTCTGTTGTTAAAATGTTCGACAGATATCATAATTTTCATGTTTAATAACGCCGTCCTTTGAAATGCAACGATCCTGAGGTAAATAATTTTTTATAAATACTTTCGGCTTCACAACGTCTACAATAATAATATCTAATAATGCAGGGTTTTCCAATAAGAGGTGTTATTTTGATATTTAAAGAGCTATCGAGAGATGATTAATGATTTTTTATGGCCGGAATTGGATGGTATTGATCTGGAAAACGTTTACTTTCAACAAGACGGCGCTACGTGCCACACAACCAACGAACCATTGATCTTTTACGGGAAAAGTTTCCGGACCGTGTTATCTCTCGAAGAGGTGATCACAATTGGCCACCGAGATCATGTGATTTAACACCTTGCGACTTCTTCCTTTGGGGCCACGTGAAAGAGAAGGTTTACGTCAACAGCCCAGCGTCGATTCAAGACCTCAAAGATGGAATTCGTGAGGCTATCGAGGACACAAGGCAGCCACTTTGCGATTTGGTTATGGAAAATTTCATGAAAAGGATAGCGTCCTGTAGGCGTGGTCGTGGTGGTCATTTGACTGATGTTATTTTTCACTATTAACGGCATATTATCTTCTTCTTTATAATGAAATAAACATTCGATCATTTATATTAAAAAATGGCATTTTTCTTTGAATATCAAAATAACACCTCTTATTGGAAAACCCTGTATAATAATAATATAATGATATCTCCGTGATTTTTTTACGGGTCTGCGGTAAAAAAATTTATAAATAAATAATATATAATAAAAAAAAAAAAAAAAAAAAAAAAAAAAATTTCATTATAAACAATGCTTCGCTGTTGCTAATATCTTTCTCGGGCGCATCTGACTACTTCTACCATTCACTGCAGTATACCACAATGTTACTGTTAAAAAAATTGTTTATTGCGTTAAGTATTTCTGGGGCGTACCTGACTTCTTCACTATTCACACATCTCTAAACATTCCTGGCAATAATAACAACAAATTTTGAAATTTTCAATCATATTGGTCGACTAATTTTTGAGTTTTGGGAGCACAAATATTCGCAGGCTGAATTTTTATATACGTATTAAGATTAGAAACCAGTAGAATTTAACTCAACCATTTGGAATGCATTTTATAATATAAGACATTGTCCTGCTAAAGACCGCCTTCTATGTAGGGAAGTTAAAATGTGTGGTTTTATATATTTTTTGATGAGAAATCTGACCCCTTTTTGGGGACCAAAATTATCCTATATTTCAAGCTGGAACCAACCATGCGCATTCACAAACTTTATTTGAAATCGGTTGGGAGTGATTTTTATATATTAAGATATAGCGACAATTTTCTTGAAAATAATTTCTAATAACGACGGATTGTTTCACAGAAATTCAAATAGAAATTCAAATTTTTAGTACCCTTTAACCAATAAAGCAAAAACATAAACATCAAATACACTTCTTGATAAGTACAGTACCTATACGAACTACCTATCTGAAACTTGTGACAGTGAAGCTCAACCAGTGGCTCAAAAATAAAGTTTAAATATTTATTAAACAAAAATTTATAAAAACTGAAAAACATATTTTTACTGTCACAATGGATGTCCAGGCATTTATCTACAACGCAGAAAAGGCAGTAAACGCTATTAACAAGGTACTTCTTGACCCTACTAATAAATTTACCAAGGACCAAATAGCAAAAATCACGCCAATATCATGTGAAATCTTGGCCGCAATTGGCAGCATGTCGGCAGCGATAGCTGCCAAAACTGGCACCTTGGAAGGTGAATTGCAGGCATACAAAGAAATGCAAAAAAACATTCCTCCTCAAATTCCGTCATCTGTAAACAATGTGACCGACATCTGTGAGATGCTAACTGAGTTGGAGGAAAGGAAGTCAAGATCTAAAAACATTATATTATTCAACATCCCTGAGAGCAATTCACAATCAACTGCAACGAGAATCACCGAAGATATACAGAAGGTTTCATTTTCCCTGGAGGGTTTTGAAAACACCTTTAATCCAAATGAGATCAAGATTCACCGATTGGGAATCAAGAAACCCGACCAAACAAGACCCATTATGATTGAATTCAAGGATTCTACGATGTCCAAATCCATTCTGATGAACAGAGCAAAGTTGAATAACGGTGTCAAAGCAGCAAACGACCTCACCAATCTCCAAAGAAATGAAGTTGCTCTTTTACGAAGTGAACTCGAATCAAGATTAAAAAACGGCGAAACCAACATTACTATTAAGTATGTCAACTCTACACCAAAAATCGTGAAGGCTCAAACAAAAAACTATCAAAATCTAGCTCACTAAACCTTTACTATCAAAATGTACGTGGACTTCGAACGAAACTAGATAACTTTAGAATTTGTATACCATCAATAATATGTGAAGCTGTGGTACTGACTGAAACATGGTTAGATCCATCCATCAATTCTTCTGAACTAGGATTAGCCTCCTATAATGTTTATAGGATGGACAGAAACCACGTAACCAGCTCTAAGTCAAGAGGAGGTGGTGTCCTCGTCGCAATAAAAAAGAAATTTTCTTCTAAGAAATTAAAAACAAAAAACAGCAACGTTGAACAATTATTTGTATTGGTGAAATGTAAAAGTGAGAAAATAATAATTTGTTCTGTATACCTCCCCCCCTCAGCCAACATTGTTATATTTAAAAACCATTACGAAGACGTGGAAATATTTAAAGCAAAATACCCTGATGCCAAATTTATTGCCGTAGGTGATTACAATCTTCCAAATGTAAATTGGGATATGCACAACCCTGAACTGTCGAATACTTGTAATTTAACTACCTCCGAATGTGAAAGAGTAATACTCGATATGTCAGTATATTTAAACTTAAATCAACATAATCTTGTTAGAAACATTAACAATCGTGTATTGGATCTCATTTTCTTCAATTCTCAATCTATAAAAGTGAGTAAAGCCATAGAAGTTGTCATACCCCCTGACATCCATCATCCTCCATTAAATATTTGTATAACAGACTTTGGCGAAAAAATTCCGAAAACTACGAGATCATGCTATAATTTCAGAAATGCTGATTATTCAGGTATTTGTGACTCGCTTACATTAGTAGACTGGTATTTCTTAGAAAGTGATGATTTAAATCATAATACTGAACAGTTCTACTTAATTCTAAGTAATCATATAAACCGTTTTGTCCCTTACACTCAATATAAGGAATCTAAATATCCAGTCTGGTTTAATAAAGATTTGATTAATTTAATTATACGTAAAAAAACAGCTCACAAAATGTATAAGGATCACGGAACCTCAAAGTTGTACATAGAATTCTCTAAAATAAGAAATGATTGTAATAAACTTTCTAGGGCATGTTATAACGACTATGTAAAGCAGACAGAGAATGATATTTTTAGCAATATAAAACGCTTTTGGCGATTCAGTAAAACATTAAGAAGTGGAGACTCTGATATACCAAATACTATGTATCTTGAAGACCGAAAGGCTGATGGTATCAAAAATATTGTCGATCTTTTTGCCGACTTCTTCAAGAACGTTTACGATAAAAGTCAACCCAAACAGTTCTCCTTACCTAACTATTCTCCTAATTTCAATATAAACCTGTCACATGTGCACATCGAACTAAACGAAATTATTAAACAAATTAAACTTCTTGATCCCAATAAAAATGCTGGTTCTGACAACATTCCACCACTACTCTTACAGAAGTGTGTCACCGTTCTTGCTTATCCCCTGTACACACTCTTTAGTCATTCTTTATCGAAAGGTATATTTCCCGATCTATGGAAACATAGTTATATAACACCTATCTTCAAGAAAGGGGATAAAAACGAAGTAACTAATTATAGACCGATATGCATACTATCAACAATTCCAAAACTCTTTGAGAAGCTTATCCTGGATAAAATAATTAGTTCATTTAAAGATATTATATGTACTGAACAGCATGGTTTTATAACCGGAAAATCAACACTAACTAACCACATTCTATATCAAAATTTCTTTTCCGATGCAATGGCGAAGAAGCTTCAAGTTGATTCAATTTACACTGACTTCAGCAAAGCGTTCGACAAGGTTTGTCACGCTATTCTCGTAGAAAAACTGTTTAAAGCTGGAGTTCGTGGAAATATGTTGCATTGGTTTATAAGCTATCTTTCAAATAGAAAACTTAGTGTTAAACTAAATGGGGAATCATCATATGATTTTTTTGCATCCAGTGGGGTACCGCAAGGTTCCCACATTGGACCTGTATTATTTATATTTTTTGTGAACGACATTTGTAATATTTTTAAAGGCATCGACGTACTTATGTTTGCAGATGATTTGAAACTTTTTAAAGCAATTCGAAACCTGGACGACTGTTATATTCTCTCAGCAAATTTGTCAAAATTAGTTCAGTGGTGTAACGATAATAAGCTATACCTTAATGTTAATAAATGCACAACTATGAGATTTTTCAAAATAAAAAATCCGATTTATTTTAATTACTCAATCAATAACATCATTCTCGAATCTGTTTCCCAAATAAATGACTTAGGTGTTACATTCGACACCAAACTTAGCTTCATACCTCACATTGAAAATATTTCAAAGAAGGGTTTAAAAATGTTAGGTTTTGTACTAAGAGTGGCTAAAGATTTTACCAACATTAAAACATTGAAACTTCTTTACACATCACTAGTGAGAAGTCAGGTTGAATATAATTCAACTGTATGGTCTCCCGACTATAATGCGCATTCTCAAACAATAGAAAGAGTACAAAAAAAATTCCTAAGCTTTTTAAATTATAAACTAAAAATACCTAAAGAACAAATAAACTACACTTATCTATTACGGTTATCTAATCTATTAACTTTGAGTGACAGAAGAACTTTTTTCGATCTAGTATTTCTATTTAAAATCTTGCATAATACAATTGACAGCCCTGAATTATTGGCGCTCATAAATTTGAATGTGCCAGCCAGAAAAACAAGGTCAGTAATACCGTTTTATTGTGGTAATACTACGACCAGGACGCAGTTCAATATACCACTCCACAGAATTCAAAACTTGGGAAATATGTATTCGCACATAGATGTATGGAATATGTCACTGATACAATATAAACATGAAATAATCAAATCATTTATCCATGATACAAGTTCTCACTAAAGAAGTTCATTGTTAAATTTATCAACTACATCGGCAAATTAAATGTATGATTCATAGAAGCATTATAAACCATCATAATCTGTAGTATTATTTAGTTATAAAAAAAAAGTTTTTTCATCATTAAAATTAACTTATTTAAAATATTAAAATACAAATCGGACATTTCCGAACTCCTGCAACTAGCTAATTCCCCGGTACAGCGGTTTCGTACTATGCGAAACCAATACCGAACCAATACCGTAACAATAATGTTGTGATTCTCTGATCACCGTACTTTAAATTTTGGTCTTTATTTTTCACTGAACTTAAAATTTAAATTTTTAATGCATTTATTTTTAATTCATTTATGTATGTGTGTATATTTCTTTCTCATGTTAAATTGTACTGCCTTTATGTATAGATATATGTAAAAGCCCTCTGGGCGTAAAATATAATAAATAAATAAATAAATAAATAAATAGACATTCAGCGCCATTTTGTTTTTTGACAGTTTAAAGGTCCCAATAATACTGCATATAAACAGGAGAAAATTTCTCGTAATTCGTGGTTCGGTCCGTGCTTTTTTGTCCTGTTCAGATGCCCCCTTAAATGCCGATTCTAAGGGGTGGGCGGTTAAAGGATTTATAGGCTTATTAAAAAATGAGAGCATAAAATAATAGTTTATGCATTGATTAAAAAATAAAAAAAATTAGATGGCTAGCAAGTCCGCCTCCGTATTTTAGTCACCACGGAATTGTGATAGACGTGCGGAGGAGGAATGTTACAAACGTTTTGCCGAGATATAGTTTCAGAGTAAAAAACTCTTCAGGAATTCTTGCAGCGCGCTGACAGATCTGTGATATACGACTTCAAACGCGCATCACTGACATTCCGCCAATGTGTACAATATAAGGGTCCTCCTTAACTATCAAATAATCTAATGTTCATTTCATTTGTGTAAGAAATGTAGAAAAAATATTATTTGAAAGAAGAAACGAAATACGCAAAAAAATCATAAATCTTCTATATATATATTTATAAAAATGTTTGTTCGTTTGTCCCTATAGACCCTATAGACCGATTTCGCTAATTCATCGCGATTTATATAAGAATGAATGTTTGTTTGTTTGTCCTTAGACTCAAAAACCACTGGACCGATTTCGCTAATTCATCGCGATTTATATAAGAATGAATGTTTGTTTGTTTGTCCTTAGACTCAAAAACCACTGGACCGATTTCGCTAATTCATCGCGATTTATATAAGAATGAATGTTTGTTTGTTTGTCCTTACACTCAAAAACTACTGGACCGATTTCGCTGAAAATTTCATACTTTGTTCTTTAATAAGAACAGAGGAGTGTGTCAGGAGTGTATAGAAAGTTTGAATGGTAGAAAAAGTCAAGGACGTCCGAGGACGACTTAACGAATTATCTCTGCAATGGAATGAGTCACGCAGTGGAATAAAAGTCGACATATTGTAGTTTTTTAATAAATTTTTTAACCCAGTTTGGTACATTACATAACCTCAAAACTTTACTCCAGACCATTCATAACCCCGAGCAACACCGGGCACAGGTCAGCAAGTACACTATAAAATGGATCACACATTGCCAGGTGAAAGACAATTATCCGAAATATTGTGTGAAATGGCCTTAGCCGTGTTTGGTGACCAGATCTGAATAGCCAGGTACTTCCACTTCCACTTCCATAGTCTGGTTCCGCTGACTCCAGACGGTTGGAAACAGTTGGACTCTTGTGCGGTAGGTATTGAAAATTCATCGGAGGTATCTAACTATAATAATAATATTTGGATGATTTGTATAGCGCCGATTTTTTTTGCAAAATCACCTCAAGAGCGCTGTACAAATATACAATACATTTCTACAGTGATCTATGTTATTACTAACTATATATTATGAAGGTAATATACAGTACCATACTTACCTGGTAGGTTGGGTTGTTTCATAGAATTTGAACAATTCATCAAATTTCAACGTTCATTTGCGAGTTCTGTGAAAGTCCTATTCAAGTTCTGTTATTATATCATTATTTGCCAGTTACTTGACAGAGCTCAAATAATAACAGAACTTTAAAATTAACTTTGAAATTTGAAGAAATGTTCAAATTCTCAGAAACAACCTGTCCTTATAGCTTTTACGAAATTTGTTGAATTATTTTGTAACATTATACTTTCTCAGGTCGTTTCCAGATAATTATTACTTCACATTAAGATTTGGAAAGATATTTAGGTTGTACAGGGTTTTCCAATAAGAGGTGTTATTTTGTATAGCCCTTTATTTCGGTAGATGTTACTTTTGAAGCTCTTATTTTTTAACATTTGACAAGTAGAAAAAAAATGAAACAATACACGCTTCAACAACGTATTGAAATTATTAAAATTCACTTGAGTGAATCAGATGCAAATCATCTTGAGTGATGAGGCCCATTTCCACCTCGGTGGCTTCGTCAACAAGCAAAATTGTCGCATCTGGGGCTCGGAAAACCCAAGAGTTATTGTTGAAAAGCCTCTCTATCCTCAACGTGTGACTGTTTGGTGCGGTTTATGGTCCGGCGGAGTCATTGAACCTTACTTTTTCGAAAATGAGGCTGGAGCAACACTTACGGTGAATGGATTGCGCTATCGAGAGATGATTAATGATTTTTTATGGCCGGAATTGGATGGTATTGATCTGGACAGCGTTTACTTTCAACAAGACGGCGCTACGTGACACAAGCAACGAAACCATTGGATCTTTTACGATTGAATATCAAAATAACACCTCTTATTGGAAAACCCTGTAGTTCAACTTATCGACCTGGTCTACCTGCACTGTAAATTGCCTATATTTTTATATTTAGGCGCCAGTCAAATAAAAAAAGTTGGATTTTATTTTAAACCATCATGCATGGATGTATGATCTGTTACTAATTTCATATTTATTTATTTAGGAAAACCGAAATATTTTTTACATCTATAAATAATATATTATAATATATTAACAATACAAATAAAATCTAATGACAGATTTTCACATAAACATCAAATTATAACAAAAAAAATCTAAGGGACTGGACCAAAGATATTAGAAGAACAATATTATTAATATTACAATAATATTCTTCTAATATCTTTGGACTGGACCCATACTTTTTTTAGTAGTTACATAAATTCAAAATTGAAAATATTAGATAAGTAATAAAATAAGATATAAAAACACAAATAAATGACAATATATAAAAACAAATTATCTCCTCAACACTAACAGCAGCGATAATCACTAATATATCTACAACTAAACTGAACAAATATATATGTGCACTCCTTATTGAAAAAGTAAAATGATTATTGGTTCAAACAGTACTTATAATTATATCACTACACAAAGAACAACCTAATTACTCTGCAGCAGGTTTGTGGTAGCAATTTTCAAAGAGAAAAAGCTCTTTGTCTGAGGTTTTATGAACCTTTTAATAACAGATGGGATTAAAAATTACATACGTATTTCACCCTCGGCTAAGATTTAGTAACGCCATATTATAATTAATTCGCAGACTTCTCCGTTGTATTCGTTTTGATTAAGGAACTTCATTGTCTTATCATCTCGGATATATCTATTGTAGTGCGAATAAGGAGGGCATTGTTTTATGAAATTGGCAGATGTTTTCTGTAAGCTACTTTTTTATTTTGCTGATTTCTGTTGTTATGATATTTTTATAACAGACATTTTTGGTATGTCTTTGAAAGATACACCAGAAAA
This sequence comes from Hesperophylax magnus, assembly GCA_026573805.1. NCBI lineage: Eukaryota > Metazoa > Arthropoda > Insecta > Trichoptera > Limnephilidae > Hesperophylax > Hesperophylax magnus. Next base: position 18,009,505 of record JAIUSX010000049.1, read on the forward strand.
CTTACTGATATAAAATATCGTTAATTTAATAAAAATTTTGTAAAATTATTCGTTTTCCTGTTAAAAGCAGGACTGCATGCCTATAACGAATGAATTGACAAATTTCATAACGAACTTTCAGTAGAGCACTAATATGTTATGAGGAAGTCGGAACACGTGTTCTTAGAAATTATTATACTTTTGCATATCGTCTATTATATTTATTAGGACAAGGTTACCTGCGTGAACACGTGTTCAGACATATTCTGAATGACTAATATTTTATCAGGAAATAGTATTTTGATTAAAAAAGCCGTACTCATTTTTCTCCGTGTAGGTACCTAGATTAAAAGCCGTCGATGACCATTCGTCTCAGCCGCCTTACAAAAATATTGTCACATTTGTGTAAAGCATTGAAATATACATAGATATTTTTTATGATTTATAATCTCTATAAGTAAAGCGCACTTGAAGTGGAATGATACTACACTGCGCTATATAAATGCTATGTTATTATTATTCGTCTTCAACTACATATGATTGGTGTAACTTTTTCATGCATTGGACTAACAGTGTGTTCTCGTTGAATCGATGAAGGTTCTTACCTAATAACGTCATTTTCAACCTTCAAAAAACAAAGGTTTTATTAAATAGTTTTATTTTCATTAATTATGGCATTCATCCATTATGTTGGCCATATTTAAAGCTGTCAATTTAAATAGTACATATTGGGGTTCAAACTGACGTGAGTAAGATTTTAGCGCCCTTTATCAAACCAGCAGATGCCCGAGTACTGTATTCAATAATATTGGATGGTTTGTATTTATGTGTAGCGCCAATTTTATGAGAGATAGTCATAAGGGCGATGTATATATATACCTGAAAATTCATAGCCCGCATCACTTAAATGAGCATTTTAATTGTCCCTAATTAGAAAACGTTGACCATATAACGTATCTGTGTCTAAAAATTGATGGAAATTTAAAATGGACCAATCACATTAGCTATTTAGATAATAAAATTAAAAAACTAAGTTATTTTTTCAAAACTATCAGGAATGTGATAATTAAAAAAGACTTTTCAAAATCTACATGGCTCTGCCAATCACTGTTAGAATACGGTATTATCGGATGGTGCAGTTCAAATAAAAACATACTAAATCCACTAATTAAAACTCAAAAAGCCATAATGAAAATTATACTGAAAGTTCCTTTAAGAACTAGCACTGACGAAATCTTCACCAATCTTAACATCATATCAATTAAACAACTATATTCTAAAACTATAGGTACTCAATTACATTCATAAGTACAAAACCCAAAAAATAACAACAAACACGTACAATAGAAACACTAGATCTTATGGTCAAAAACTTAGCCAACAAATAACTACTAATACAACTTTTGGGCAAAAAAAGCTTCTTATATCATAGTATTAAACTCTACAATAAAATACCACTCTCACTCAAAAACCTCAACATTATAACATTTAAATCTCAAATAAAAAGCTGGATACTTAATATAGGGAGATCTGAAATAGAAAATATACTGATATCAAACACAGACTAAAACCGAATCTACTAAACTGAACTATACAAAAAAACAATTTTTTATAAGCAATAATTATTAGCCTGAAACAGTCATCCACATTGAAAAATCTCCTGATAAAAGATACATGACGCCAACGAGACTTGAACCCGTGTCCTTTCATGTATATTTTATCAGGAGATTTTTCAATGTGGATGAGTGTTTCAGGCTAATAATTATTGCTTATAAAATAATTGTTACCCTTTGTGCTATGCATAAAAAATCTTGTCTTAAACATTAGTTTACCAAAAAATTAAAAATTAATAAAGTTTTTGTTTCATCACTTTATATAACTTTTTAAAGATGTGATGAATTATCATTTTGACGATTTATCCGGTCACCATTATAAGCAATGACTTTTTTTATAAAAAAATTATTTAAACTTAATTTAATTTGAATAATTTTGCAATTATTGAAAAAGCGAAAAATTGAGTTTTTGTTTGTTACAGAGTTGACAAATAGCCCAGTCAATGAAGGGAAAAAAAGACCCAATGTCGGAACTAATTCTCCGGAAGCTGAATTTTTCACAGATGTTAGAAGACCTTTAGACATGTATTTTTACAAAAGTCCCCGACTTTCCCCCTTGTGCTTCCTTCCCCACCCCCTCTTGAATATATTTTTCAAAGCCTTTCGTCATACGCTAATCACATTTAGGTCACATTTAGGCCCAATACTGTTTCTCCTTTTCATAAACGATATTGTTACTGTATTTGATAAAAATGTTGAAGTGCTACTTTTTGCCGATGACCTTAAACTATTTAAAATTATAAAAACAATAATTGACTATTCACATTCAAATAAATTTAAATAAACTTCAAGATTGGTGCAAAACTAACAAACTTTATCTCAATATTAGTAAATGCCACATTATAAGATTTTTCAGAACAAAACAACCCCTTAAGTATCAATACAAAATTAACAATGTTTCTCTCGCCTCTGTAAGTGAAATTAACGATCTCGGCATTATTTTCGATTCAAAATTTAACTTTCTTTCACATGTAGAAACAGTCACCAACAAAGGATTAAAAATGCTCGGCTTCATTCTCCGAAATGGCAGAGACTTTAAAAATATTTCAACACTAAAAATCTTATATTCCTCACTTGTTCGAAGTCAAATCGAATATAATTCTCCTATTTGGTGTCCTTACTTTAAAATCCACTCCGATTCTATTGAAAAAATTCAGCATAAATTCCTAAGATACATTAACTATAAACTCGGTCTACCTATAGAATCAATAAATTACAATCACTTGATGAAAGAACTAAACCTACTTAAACTCTCAGATAGAAGACTTATTTCCGATTTGACTTTTATTTTTAAAATTGTCAATGGTATTATAGACAGCCCTGATATATTAAGCCTAATTACCTTCCATATACCCACTAGAACCACTCGATCCAAAATTCTTTTTAATTTTAATAACAATATCAGGACTGCGTCATTTAGAAACTCCCTTATACCTAGATTGCATGCAGTTGGCAATGCTTTCTCAGAAGTAGCAGATGTGTTCAACTGCACGGAATATAGCTATAAGAAGGCTATAATAACATACCTCTGTCGTAATTATCAATGTTATTAGGCATAATACCATTCTATTCATAAGTTATCACAGAACCTAAACAATGCACTTACATCAGATATCAGACAGAAGAGTGTTATCTTATAATTTTATATACTTAATCAAAACTATAATTTTTCCCAAAATTGTTATGAGATGTCTTACTGACAGCCCTGATTCAATAGAGCTAACTCTTAGTTCTCAGCAAATTCAACCAAATTCAATATTGAAGGTAACAATAACCTCAATACTAAACTACTGTACGGATTGAAAATAAAAATGCTAATGTACCTATGTATACCAGATGTTATTTTTGCTTAATTTTCAACATAATTTCTCTGTAATTATTCTGTTTAACATAATACTGTTTCGCTCCTGGGAACCACTGTAAACATAAATCATGTATATTGTAAAAGCCTTTTACGGCGTCTAAATAAATAAATATCTCCTTAATGGTTTTATAAAATCAGATTATTTATTTTTTGTCTAGTTTTTATTTAGTTATTCTAAAAAATTGTATTCTTTTATTTTTGCGAGAAAAGCTATACAATCTCTACAATTTATTAGTAAAGGAAAAATATCAGTTTTTAAAATAGTATTTCAGAATATATTTGCACATAACTTTTTTCTAAGCCTGTTAACGAAAAAAAATAAATCAACAAAACTTGTAGACAATATTTTTAGCTATAAAATAATGTATATAATGATGGGTTTTAATTTATAATAAGGCACGTAGGTTGTTAATAAGGAGCACGGCGCGCGGCGGCTCGAACGCGCAGCGGTTCGCGGCGCAGCGAGAAATTACAAAAACCTAAGGAAAGTAATGATTAATTCATGTGTTTGGTTTTTTTTTATAACAAATTCATTTAACTTTGAAGAGTTTTATTGTTATTTACCAGTTTTAGTTCGGAGGGGAGGGGGGGAATATAAATATTTTCCCCTGCCCAATGAAGCGCTTTCATTATCCACCAACCGCTGTGCCCCGGTCTGGCTAAACAGTCATATTATGTTGTATGATTGTTTGTTACTTATTATTTAAATATAGTTACGTGAAATAAACAACAGCGTGGGACTACCCTTTCACAACATTAAAATATTCCAGACCTTATGTTATGGCGAAGTTCTAAAAAATCTTTTGTGGAAATTCTCACTTTTTTATTATGTGCACCTATCAACAATAAAATACCGAAACAACAAATCACTTAAAATAGTGCATAGATCTAAGATCCTGAGAGTTTTCCCTTTTATTCCGAACACTAGTTTTAATATGGTATTACCAACGTATTATAAAAAAATATTGTAAATGTATTGAGAGTCGCTTAATGCCACTTGTATTCCAATAAATTCGAATCTTCCAGTGGAAAATAGACTTCAAGCCATATTACGACTTTCCAGCCAATCGCCGCTCTGCCTCCAGATGAGATAGGAACCTTGCCTCTCAAGTAAAATAGACATATTTTAATTTGTTTGTTAAGCTTATTTTAGATAATATATTTTGTAATGTAGGTACTTGAAATTACCATTAAATTTTAACCTACACTTACAAACATTTCATAATCATCTCTACTAGAAGCTGGCTAGAAAACTCCATTGGGGCTTATTTTAAATTATTACTTATTACTTATTTTAAACTTATTTTATACATATGTATGTACCATGGAACGGGGCCCGATTTAATTTAATTTAAAATTATTTTTAGGTGAGATATAAAATGTTGGAGTTGGAGCAACAGCTATAAACAAAACAGATATATCTAGTGAGTAATCATTGTCTATGGTTCATTTTTTCTAAGCCATAAATATGTTTACCAAAAACAGCTGGTGATTTGACGCAATTTGACGTTTCCTACCGTTACCCAAAATGGTGCTAAACTAGATAAATTAATACTCGTAACTGGCCGGTCAGTTTACAATGGAATGTAAAAATTGAATAATAAAATTGCAACAGTTGATTCCTTAATTTTCCTCCCCCGCGTTTGTCTCCGAAATGGAATAATTATCAACGTTTGCCCAAAACAAAATTTTATCGTAACTTGTTGTTGATGTTTACATTTTCGAGAAAGTAAAAGGTTTGAATAATATTACTTGCATTCTCTATTAAAAAATTGGTCGTATTTATTATACTTACCGGATCTAAAAAAATACTTCTACAATTCTGCTTTTGTTTACATGTTTTTTACGCTTTCAGTAATTATATTACAACATTAGTTCTTTGTCCTTTTTGTTCAATTATTTCATAGTCAATTTGTGCAAATATACGTTATTATAATATGTGTAATATTCTTTGTTGGTTCCAACTGTTCCAACTTTGTTGGTTATAAATTGTGTAAATATAAAAGAAACAACACCATTCCTATGTTTTTAAATATTTTTTCAAAATTCCAACTAATAAATAATATCATCTCCCATTTCGATTGTTACAGACACCTGCAATTTAGGCAAAAAACATGGCTTCCAAACTGAGTGATGCAGATTGCCCTAATGAACTCATCGTAGACAATAATAATGATTTATCGAATTGTGAAAAGTTAGGTTATTTGACTGAGCCAACTTTGGAGAATATTCCAATAGAGGTTTGTGATTCAGTTTATTGTATAGTTTAGGCTGAATTGTAAAAAAATATTATATTATTAATGTTTTAGGGCTACATACTGAGATCCAGTTCAACCAAATCATCAACAACAGCAACAACCTTTGTACAAAATTTTCTATACTATAATAATATTTTTACAGGAAACAAGTTTACAATAGGTACTTATTATTAACATAGTAAACCTTTCCCCGCTAATTACATCATATTATATATTTGTGGTATTTTAAAAGGTCTTAATACGATCTTTATACACTAGCTGCTAGCAGATAAAAACCTGCTGCCGCGGTTTGAAAACTTCAACTGTTCTTTTTGAAAATGAAAGATGGCGCCACTTCTGTTTACTACACTCCTAAACTGTACAGTCATTAAGATAATATCAGATATTCTGCCTTACTAAAAAAAATCACTTCACACCATTGAATGGTGTTTTTGTTACATATTGCATAAAGACTCAACATTTAGATTCTTGAAGTTGGTACTAATAAAAAATATCTTTTACTGGGCTCTGAAAGAACCGGCAACCTGAAATTCCCGTCATGAAAAAGAGAGTTTATTTCAGACATATTATTTTTTAATTGACTTTAACCGCACAAATTTAATAAGAATTCTTGGAAGTGATTTTTTCAATAACAAATGTTTTATGTATGTGTAGGAAAATATAAATCATAGAAATCAACGTTTATTATATAGTCCGCTAGCAATGAATTCATAATCTCATTTTTTGTTGATATTCTCTAGGAATGATTATAATATTTTTTTATTGCAATGAAATCAAAAGTGAGGTGACAGTTTTCTGGCAGATTCCATAAATAAAAGGAATGTGTTTTTGAAATTTCGCATTCTCTACAATTTTTCGGTTTTTTTATCTAGTTTCTTAAAATGGTATTTGTTTTTACGATATCTTCAAAAAGAAGAAATATATGTTGCACATTTAAAATACCTTGGATGTATTCCCAAATTTTCAATTTCGGTTTAAATTTGTTAAAAAGAAATAAATATTTTCTTATTTTTTATTTCTTCTGGTAATTCGCCAAATATCTTCATTGCTCCATACAGGGCCGGCCCTGTGCAGGCGCAATTGGAGCAGTTTGCTCTGTGTGCGGACTTGCTAAGGAGCCAAGGAACCTACACCTAACACAGCGACCTTGAGATTTTTACTAGCGCTAGGCGCCGCTTGGCTCAGAGCCGGCCCTGGCTCCATACATCAGAGACTTCAGATTCTAGGTTTTTTTCTGATGGGAATTCTTTTGTCATTTGTTTTCTTCGTCTCAATTCTAAATTCAATTAAGAATAGATGATGTACCACTCAAGCGGTAAATGGATATTATATCATATTTTGTACATTTGTTTAATAACAACGCATTTACATCTTGTCGAAAAATTAATGCAATTTTCATGATTTTTCAAAATATGCATGATATTTATCTTGATTTATTTTTGGGGTATTATGCCGAGTTGCGCTTCCTCCTTCTTTAGCCAACTTTTCGGACAGCGTTGTAGTGTCTTATCGTCAGGGCAGATTTAATTTATTAAAATTTTAATTTGTAATACCAACGATTATTATGTTTTATAAAGTATGGTAAAATACTTGTAATTATTCAACTAATAATACTACGGGGATGGGATGCTGGGAGGGATGATGGAAGGGGATGAATCTAGTCTGTGTAGAATAATATGTATTGTGTGAATATTATTTATTTAGTTAAGTTTTGAAAATGTGAGGTGCTGTGTTAAATAAGTCGAATTCGCTGTATGAAATGTTAAAAATATTTGAAGAGTGGTGAATGAAAGATTGACACTGTAACACTGTCCGAAACATTGGCTAAATAAGAAGGAAGCGCAACATGGCATAACACCCCAAAAATAAATCACGATAATACTTTTGGCCGTGAAAATCTAAAATCATATTTTATATATGTGATATTGTATTATCAATGGGGATGGGGTTCTAGGATTAATAAAGCTATAAAAATAAATAAATTGCTTCTCAGAAATCAGTGAATTTATTGGATGAATTTTTCAATGTCAACTTGAATAACGACTTTTTGCGGAATGACACAAACTCTTTATACATAAGCACACTAATGATATTAAACAATAAGTTTCATAATACAGAGTAAAGAAACTCTCTGTATCACCCTGGTGATTGATGAACCATCATTCAGAATCGACATGTTGCTTGAAATGGCTTTAGCCATGGTGACTAGATCTGAATCGTAAGTACTTTCCAACCTTACTCTTTTCCGTCTACTTTCCATCTTTACAACATTCCCCAAATAGAATATGTCATAGTCCAGACAGTTGTGACAGAAGCGCCCCGGAGATGGTCAGTATAAATTGTCAATAATTTTTTCCAGGCGTGATGCATGAGCTAGAAGTGCGAACAATGTCAAGTAATAGTAATAAAAATGTGTTTCTAATAGAAATATTCAAATACATTACTAAAGTCACTAGTGATAATAAACTTTATTTTTACGACTTCATTATTTATTCGCTATTTGGGAATGTGCGTTGTGTGGACTGTCTGAATGAAGATATTAACAATTTATATTGACTGGCTTCTGGGTGTTCTACGCAGTAATCTCACAAAAAAGTGTATTATCTTTTCTGTTGTAGATATTCTTAGAAATATGCGGCTACCTGGAGCCTGGATTCGTCAGTCACACTCTGAGCCGGGTATGCAAAAGGTTCGAGGGCATCCTGGCCGATGACTCCCTCTGGAGGTTCTGGGTCAACAAGAGGCTCCAGCACAACAAGTACCCCCCCATCAACTGTCCCACGGAGCACTTCAAGTGGGATGAGGAGTGCGCTCACATCGAGAGGCTCTATTCCCTGTGGAGAGATGAGAAAACCACCATGAAACATGTGGCATTGAAAAGTGCGCATTATGCTGCCGTTGATGGTATTTTGCTTTTAAAAGTAAGTTACTTTAAATTAATTTGACAGCAAATATAAAAGCCAATATCAACTTCGTAGCAAACTGTTTACACACATATCTTGTTTTCATAAAAACTTCAATTGTAAATGAATTTTTATGAGTAATTCTCAAAGATAATTACTAGTAAATCTATGAACAGGTAGAAATCGCGTCCAAAAAGTATATTTCTATTTTTCTCTTATTTAATCTCTGAAATCATAAGATTTGTAAGTAGGTACTTAAATAGCTGACTATTTAATTATAAACCATATATGTAACATTTTTTATATCTAATAAAGAATTATACAATTTTTCCAAAGGAACGTCACTATCTCTATGACAATTATTCATTCTTTTCTTTCTTCAGGCAGGTAGGTACCTACCATAATATTGAAAAAAATGCGAATAAGAAAGTCCAAATAAACACAATGATTTCACAATTGAAAAAAAATAGTCTTTACTGAACCATTAAAACGGCTAGCATCTTAGAACGGAAACGGAACGTACAAGCAAATTTACAGAAAGACGAAATGCAAAATGGTCGAGTTAAAACAGAATTTTGCTACACCCATTCAATTACGATTACATTATTCTGAAGCATAACTGAATTGAAATTAAAAATGCCATCCATATATTTATTTCATGTGGGAATCTCGAACATGGCATAAGAGCGCTGCCCGCACTGGATTGGGAATGCGTTATGGTTTAATAAAGACACATTAATATTACGGGGTAATTACTACAACTAGTTAACTCCGATATCAGCATTTTCAATTAGTGCACAACCCCATAAAATAAACAGAACTGGACCCAGAACGGATCCTTGAGGGACAACACAGGTCACATTTCGTTCAGTCGACAGATGGTTGCCAATTCTAACTTGTGATTTTCTCTCAGTGAGGAAGGATTTGATTCATTCGAGAAGTGGTCCTCTTTTGCCTAGAAATTTAAGTTTAGCCAACTAAGTTTGGAACAGTATTGAAGGCTTTCTCAAAGTCAAGATATATTGGGTCAGTGGGATTCCGTATGTCCCACTTGTATGCCCTATGTTAAGGGCCTGCTTTCCGCGTAAAGAATTTAGATTTGGGCAACACCCACAAAATAAACAATATTTAGTGTTAAAAGAATCCGACAGAGGTGTCTGAATTCGTATTAGGAATAATTTTGGGGATTATTTAATAATTTAAATAACGAAATTAAATTACCGACATCTATTGCAATTTTAGAAAAACAGACCCATTTTTAGTTAGCACCGAGTAAATGAATGAAGTCGAAATGAAGATGGTTCTCAAAATATGGGTTTTATTACGGATTTAATTAATTAATTTTTTTTTAAATTTTACAAAAAACATTTACGAAAGTTATTTGTATAGGTATACAAATTACTTAACTTTACTAAAATACTATTATCACTTTTATAAAAGTAATTTATAACTTTTATAAAATCAATAAATATATTTTTACATCAATAAGGTTTTTCTTATATGGTTATCTTTATAGGGTGTCCGGGGGTAAAGTGCTCAAACTTCAGGAGGTTATTCTAAATGCTAGAAGAAGTAAAAAAGAAATGGAAATTATTCGAATTTCCAAATTTTTTCCACAAAAATTTATTTTCCGTAGAAGAAATTGTTTTTTTTTCTATACAAAAAATTAAACTTTTTTACTCGAAAACTATCTTAAAACGTTGGAATTCCAAAAAAAGTTTTTTTCTTTTTTACTTGTACTATCAATTAGAATCACCTCCCGAAGTTTGTGCACTTTACCCCCGACATCTTGTATAATATGCGCAATATAATATTTATACACGTGTAATATCTACTTTTGTACATTTATATAAATTATATACACGTTTACATTTTTATGCTCATCAAATTTATTATATTATAAAGATAGATAGAAAGATCCTTAGTGCTTCCTGAGGACTTACAAATCAGAAGACTTTTTTGTAATTATTTATTTATTCATTTAAACAATTCAATAATTATAAAGAGTAATAAAACATGTAAGCAACATAAAATTACATTCTAAAATGTGAAAGGGGCTCTATTTATTTACATTTTTATGAAATTACTACTTTTAATAGTTTAAGCTTTCAGTGAACTTTCAATTTTATTTTTAACTTCTCTAAATATTATTTGTTTAAATTGTCAAATATAATTTAATCACAAACACAAGATTCACTCAAAATGAAAGATTGGTGGTTCTGAAATGTTCCCATAAATACGGTGAAAGAACCCTAAACTAAAAAACTTATTACCCTAAACATGCTTCGAGCGAAATGCGGATCTGGAAACCTTATCGTCAATCTGAGCAAAACATACCATGAACGTCAATATAGCAACAGCCTTTGTTCTGCTGCAGTTTCATTAAATGCCGAGAGATCCGTTTACAGTCTCCAAAAAGCAATACTGGGGCACAACCCTAGAAGCAAAGCTAAATGATTGGAATACAGAAAGATAAAAACACACCATTGTCAAAAATATCTTGGCCGTAAATGATTAAATAAAATTAGATTTATTCAGGAAGGCAAGCATTACGGTGATCGATGTTAAAAATCTAACATAGCCCTAGAATAACTCCAGTATCTTTAAGAAACCTTTCTCTTAAAGCTCAGAAAAAAACTTTCCATGACAGTTAGATATACCACTCTACAACAAGACCGCGTACGGTAAAACTGTAAAAAAATAAAGTAATAAATAACAAAATAAATATTTCACAACACAATAATTTCATCGAAAATCTTAAATCCGTTTCACCTTTCTACATTTTCTATATTCTCCTTAAGAGTATAATCCTTAGATAATGCCTTTTCAGATTATTCGTGGAAGCTAGAAAAAAATAAAATCATTGATTATAACTGCACTTCAAGTGACCTTTTAAATAACAGTAAAGGGCTCAAATGATTTTATTATTTAAAATTATTTTATTATTTAAAATTAAACAATAACTTTAATAACTTCTTTTATTATTACCTCCGTGCCTTTGCATCTTTACAAGACTTGGGCAAAACATTCTGTAGCGGAGTATAGATTTCACATCTGAAACATAATTAAAGAGTTTATTGAAAATAGAACACCAAGGTACGGTTAGTCAAAAAACGTACAATAAAGTTAATTCTGGGTAGAAATTGTACAGTTGACATTCAGGACAGGTTCACTCCCTCCTCCTCAAAAAAGACCCTCTATACAGCATTCTCAAAGATGACACAGGCTCTGAGAGAAATTATTTTCTTCAGCGCCTCCTTCCGACATAAAAAAATAACATCACTGAACTAAATTATATTCTTGTATTATTGTAGAAAGCAATCACTTTGTGGTTTGACATATTTAATAAAATAAAATCCTTTTTTGTTTTAAAACCACGATATTTATTAATTTAAGAACCGACCGGTTTCGCTTTACTTAAGCATCATCAGGGTACAAATTAATACTAAACAAGAAGTACATAATGTGTGCATATATATAACAAAATATAGAGGGAGACAACATGATACAAATATAAGCAACACAAAGACGGTCATAAAATACATTAACATAAGTGCACAAGTAATGGAAAACCGCTAGATAATTATGTAGACTAATGGGTTATACGAATAAATCGGGAGAAACAAAACATCAATAAAACCTCAATAATAACGGTTTTTCCGAATTCGCAAATCATTTGATCGATAAAGATCATACATTCTGTCATAGCACCGGTGCTAACATCTTACATAAAAACGGGCATGGTAACAGACTAAACAATTTAGAGGCACTAGAAATTAAAAAAGCTGTAAAAACCAAAAGTCAGATACTTAATAATCAATTAGACATATCAAGTAGTCCAATATTAAGTCTGTTTCCAATAAACCCATAAAAAATTCCCAGTTCTCCTTACCTCCTTACCACCTTGCCAGTTGATGTTTTGTTTCTCCCGATTTATTCGTATAACCCATTAGTCTACATAATTATCTAGCGGTTTTCCATTACTTGTGCACTTATGTTAATGTATTTTATGACCCTCTTTGTGTTGCTTATATTTGTATCATGTTGTCTCCCTCTATATTTTGTTATATATATGCACACATTATGTACTTCTTGTTTAGTATTAATTTGTACCCTGATGATGCTTAAGTAAAGCGAAACCGGTCGGTTCTTAAATTAATAAATATCGTGGTTTTAAAACAAAAAAGTATTTTATTTTATTAAATTATATTCCCCACAGTTTCAGAACTTTCAATAGCTTCTTTCGCTCGCACGTTCGTTCATTATTATTCTGGATTCCACGTTCGAGTATTGTTATTTGAAACAGATGGCCAATATATTATTATTACATATTATATTATATTTCGGACATCGTTGCATTGTGAATCATTAGAGCAGATCTTAGAGTAATATTACTCTAAGGAGCAGAATTAATAAGAACTTGCCCTGTAATTTCTAATGTTTTGGAATTAGTTTTATTTCCCAAAGTACGTATTCTGAAAAAAATAAAATAATAATTTTTATAACTTTTTACTACACAATACATAAATAAAAATAATAATTAATTTTTATAATAAATTATCGTTTATCGTATTCTGAAAAAAATAAAATAATAATTTTTATAACTTTTTACTACACAATACATAAATAAAAATATGAATTACAAATGTTTATAATAAATATAAGCTTGTAAATCAAATATTGTACTTTTTTCTTCTCACCTATCATGCGTTGAACCCTTTGGAGATATATTGTTTTCTTTGGAATACGAGATGTCTTTCGCTTATTTCCCATCTTTGAAAAAACAATATTTATGAACTGATATACGCTTAAAATTATCTATAAATAGGCAATAGATTTATCTCCCAAAGTACGCATTCTGAAAAATAAAACAATACCTGTCACCTTTGTTACACAATATATAAATAATTTATTTTTATAATAAATATTACCTACGTAATAGTAAATAATAATATATTCATCAAATCAAAATTTATATTTTTCTTCTTACCTTACAATGTCCACCATGCGTTTTTGTTTCGAACGAAATAGTCTTTTCTTAGAAATACGAGCACTTTTTCGCTTATTTCCCATTTTCGGAATACAATATTATTATTTACGATAAATATTATTTAGTAGAAATCACGAAACGGAGAACAACACGACCGTCCGCGAAGCTCTCTAAGCAGTGACTGAAAGGCAGATAGCGTACGCGCGTGAGGAAGTGAGAGGGGCTGCAATAATCATGCTTAGAATCATAAGACGTAAGCGACTGTTGTGAAAAATGTTTAATAAATCACGGCGTATTTCAAAAATAGCAAAAATCACTTTTGGGGTCTATTGAGTAGCATTAAAAGAAGCATTGTGATTTTTTTCATACATATACATAACTTGTAAAATAACAGAAATAAACGTGTTAAGGCGTATTAACCAGCGGCCGCGAATTCGAATTTGGTCAAAAGACGGTCTGGCGATCGGACGTTTTTTTAGAACGAGACAGAAATACCATATTCATTCCACTGCCAGCCATACACTCCGCACGGCGGCCGAAACCTACAGCATGGTTCCGATGAAATAACAATTATTGTGTTTGAATTTTCGGTTGTAGCTTTCTTCCTAATGAGTAGTTACATACATATTTGTAAATTATACGTCGGAGTGCGTAAACATAAATAAATACAAATGCAGTGCGTTGACATAGTAGGTAGGTATTTGAATAAACATTTTTTTTTAATTTTTCAAATATTTTTGTTCACTTGTTTTTTTTTAAATTTTATTTTACATAGGTTTTACAAAAGTGTTTAACATTAAGTTTGATTGTAAAAAATCTCTCGTTTTACATATTTATCCGTTTGTACGATAGGTATTACCAGTAAGTTTTATTTCTAATACTTAAAGTAAGTATGTCAAAATAACCTCGTTTTTTTTCTCCTAAAACAAGAAGCTCAATTCACAATATGACATTATGAAACTGACAAAAAGTAACACTAAAAATATTAAATATGTTGAATTATACCTATGTAATAGGGAATTGGACAATAGAATAGAAATTATTCACCGTAATATACCATACATTTCCCGACACCATCTATACAAGGGTATGGTTTTGTGCGTGTAACTCGCGTAATGCCGGGAATTATTGATATTTTATAATTACCGCGATATTCACGGTTTCAGTCACCGTAATTTCACCACGAGTTTCCCGACACCGTGTACACGTGGTAATGTTGCATGCGCGTAAATCGCGCAACACCGGGTAGTAAATGCTTGTTTATAATTACCGCGGTAATTAGAGTTGAATCGGTCACAGTAATATATTACGCGTTGCCCGACACCATGTATACAAGGGTATGGTTTTGTGAGTGTAACTCGCGTAACGCCGGGAATAATTGCTCGTTTATAAATACCCCGATATTGACGGTTTCGGTCACCATAATATCCATGATTCACAATATATTGTAGGTATTACCTATTTACATAATAAAATAATAATAATATTAATGTAAATTACACATACGGCTTTGACGGCCGGCGTGGTCTAGTGGTATACGCTTTTGACTACAGATCCGAAGGTCGCGGGTTCAAACCCGGCGTGCGCAAATAAATTTTATTTGATTAATTTGTGTTATTATTTCACAATTAATTAATTTAAAATAATATATAGTATATTTGCGGCACGTTCCAGAGTGGAAAATACTCTCAGTATCGCCCTGGTGTAAGACCACCATTCAGAATTGAAACGTTGCTTGAAATGGCTTTAGCCGTGTTTGGTGACCAGATCTGAATAGCCAGGTACTTCCCCACCTTCCTCTTCCCCATCTCCCTCCCCTCCCCAATACCCTCAGCCTCACAACATACCCCAATTGGGGATGCCATAGTCTCACTGGCTCCAGACGGGAGCAGTTGGGACTCTTGTGCGGTATTACTGTAAAAAAAAAAAAAAATACCGACGGAATTTTAGAGACAATATTTGCTTCAGAATCACAATCATTCGTTGGTAGTTGATTATTTTCCCTGAAAATTAAACAACACTAAATTATCGCTAAATGTTATAAAAAATATATGCGTATTCTGACTGATTCGTTTGAACGACCCTGTAGCATATAGAGTACGTACAATGTACAAGGATAATTAAATATGACTAACCCTTTTTTTTTCTACAAATATTTCTCCCATATACGTTTTTGATGACGAAATTTTTGTTTTCTTATAAAACTTTTGTCCGATAGTATTTTTCTACCCATTTTTAAACGAGGAATTTCGTTAAAATGTTATTTACTAGACCGGCACGAACCGAACGACCATTCACCGCCCTGTCGCAGCGGATACTGACGAAATTTCGGCTTGCGCCGTGGCAATCCGAAACGACGAACAAACAAAAAACGCTAATCAAAATTAATTACTATTATATACTTTAAGAATATATTTCTTGGCCATAAATTATTATTAATGATTCAATAATATCATAGTAAATTATTTTTGTAAAAAAATCTCAACTATACCAATTTGTAAGGTCATAAATAAATAGTCAAATTGAGGGATTTTCGTCACAAAACGCGTCCTCGGATTTATTTATTAGTAATTTTATTTGAAATAAAAACAAAATTCTTATACATATATATGATAGATAATTTATTGATTGTTTATACTGTATTATTATATGATTTGAAATATTTGTTGTATGATACAACTTCGCCTTTGAAAATGCAACAAATCTGCATATCGTCCAACGGTAACACTTTATTATGGTATGAAAATAATATAATTTTCCAAAATTTTACAACTTACTTTACAAGATAAAATAACGATCTTTCGAAACCAATTTGTGTTTTTTTCTAGAAAAGTGTCCATACGTCTAAAAGTGACCTCAAAAATGCCAAATTTCAGGTCAAGTCTACCTATTTCGCCTTAATAATATTTTTCGGAGCATACTTTGCGATTTATTTCTATCGAGGGAATTTCAAATAATTACCGTTTCGGCTTTTGGAACAAATAGATACTATCTTAAAGAATAACATATATTTTTTTAAGAGCTTAAAAACTTCAAACTTTTAAAGAAAATATGTCGGAAATTGGATGAAATTCGAATAGTGGGCCCTTAAGAATACTATTGGTAATTGTGGATCTTTTCGGTATAAATCCATGTTGTTTGTTTGAGATTATGTCAAGTTTGATCAAGAACAAGCGTATTTGGTTCAGAGAATTTGAACAATTCTTCAAATTTCAAAGTTAATTTTCGGGTTCTGTGAAGGTTCTTTTTAAGTTCTGTTATTATTTCAGTTCTGTCAAGTATACTGATATAATAACAGAACTTGAATAGGACTTTCACAGAACCTGAAAATGAATGTTGAAATTTGATGAGTTGTTCAAATTCAATGAAACAGCCCATCCTTATTCTTTCCATAGTTTTGCAAATGATACTAGTCAAACTTATAGGTTTCTAATTTGCTGGTTTGAGTTTATCACCTTTTTGATAGACGTGTGTAATTACAGCTCTTTTCCAATCTCTGGTGAGTTTCCCAGTTTAAAAAAGATTTTTGCGTAACTGGAGCAGTAGGATGACTTAAGAGTAGCTGCACACTTTTTGAGAACAATAGCAGGAATATTATCAGGTCCAGCAACACTATCTTTTCGCAACCCTTTTAAAATGTTTTCAACTACTGATGGATTGTATTCGATTTCGCATAGTGAGCTATGTACATACAATGCTTTACTAATAGTTGGTACATATACTGGTGTCTGGTTCGTTGACAAAGATTTTTTCAAATTGTGTTGCAAGGGTGTTTGCTATGTCTATCTCGCTGGTAACTATTTCACTGGAGAAGTTATAAAGTTCGGTAGGAGTAGACACTTTAGAAGCTGTTTTTTGCATATAACTCTAAATGGTTTCTGACCGCTGTATATCAATTTTTGCTCAAAACTTTGTCTTGTGTTTGTTTCTTAGTAGAGACACATGGTACTTATTTACTGTTTGTATTCTCGGTAATACTCATTTTCATTCTCATTTAAATTACCCAGATGTTTTCTGGATAATCTGTAAACCCAGGCTTTCTTTTTCTCTTTAATCAATCCTAATATGTGTCTGTCAATCCAAGGTTTTATTCTTATTATCATTTCTATTGACTTAGAAAAGTGGTATTTTTGACACAATCTTCTCTTTAAACATGTTTGTCAAAAACATCCACATTTCTTCAGTTGTGGTGTTTTCCATGAGAGACCACAGAATTGTGCCTATAAAAATTTGATGTTTTTGGATATCTTGTAATTGTTTTGTAATCTGAATAAATTTTGCGGTTATAAGTAATCCTAACCAACATTAGCCTGCAGGTTCTTAGCAAAAACTTTCCAAATCCGAAGTAAGATGGTAAATTAATTCACTGTTTTTTCTACTGCCTGCCTGATTAAAAACTCTGTGCTCGCTACTGGTTACAACACATACCTATTATGTTAAAAATGCTGATTTCAGAGTTACCTAGTAGTAGTAATCACACCGCAATATATAATGTCACACCCACAAGTTTTTGCTTCCTTCGATAAGATTAAAATTTTATTTATTTATAGCTGTACCCCGCCATGTGCCGCTGTGGCTCAGTATGTCTGTGAAGACAGAGAAAAAGGTGGCGCTGTTTAAAAAAAAAAAAAATATTTTTACCTGTCACAGGTGACATATATGTGTCAGGTGACATATGTGTCAAGTGACATATGTATCAGGTGACATATAATATAGGTATATAAAAACACACGCTTAATCAAATGCAACGCTGTGTCAAAATTTCAAAGTAATCGGTGAAGAACTTTTGGAGATTTAAGATTTTGAACAAAGGAACATTTACATTTTTATTTATATAGATTTGGGGTTGAAGTGATAGTAAAATATATGTTCCAGGAAGGAAGCTTTTGCGTTTCCGGCAGTAGAGACCGAGCCCTGGCTGTGTGGAACGTGAGAGAGTCCATACAGGACGAGGACAACGTAAAGCCATTGCTCAAGCACTCAGCCCATGATGGCTGGGTGTGGGCGCTGGCCACCCCCTCTACCACCTCAAGCCGCGTGTTCTCTGCCTCCTGGGACAGCCACGTCAAGGCCTGGGACCTGAACGCCGAACTCACGGAGATCAACAGCTTTAAGTACGGAAATATTTGTGCTGTTTATTTTTAAATAGCTTTAGTAAGGGCCAGGGTTATCTTTGGGAATGCCATGTGGATGGTATACTTAAGTAGAGGAAGGAGTTAAATGGACAGTTAAATAGATCTCAGAGCTCCATAGCTCGTAATGGAAATAACATAGCAAACTACATATTTTTTATTATATTTGAATCTATCCAAAGCCAGTGCGACTATGCCCAACAGGGGTATGTTGTTAAGCTGACTGAAGTAGGCAGAGGAAAGAAATGAAGAATAGATTTCTAGTGGTTCTAGGGCTGCCCTGTTTGTTTACCCAAATAAAAAACAAATAATTAGGCCAAAAACTTAGAACGTTTTACTGTTGCAGATGCGCTCTTTCTGTGCTGTGCATAACTTGCATAGATGAGAATGTCGCCGTTGCTGGATTATTTTCTCCGGACATCGTTATACTGGATACCAGGGTGGGAAATGTTCCCGTGGCGACGCACAGAGTCCACAAGAAGTCTGTTCTGGACATAACCCACCCCAAACCGGGAAGTCACATGCTGTACACCACCTCTGAGGACCGACACCTGGCCGCCTTCGACATGAGAGCTGGCCAATTACGACGCAGGAAGCATCTGAATCACGTAGCGCCGAATATGCCATACGCCCTTTCATTGGCGGCGAATAATGATTTCTGTCCGCATGCGCTTTATGCTGGCGACACCCACGGCAATCTGCATCTGTTTGATATGAGGACGTTGCAAAAGCTATCGTCCACTTCTCTGTGGCCCGCCGGGAAGGGAAGCAAAGTGACGGGTCTTGCCTTGAGTCCTGCCGGTCTCTTTGCGTGTTCTGAAGGGGGGAGCATCAGTATCATGAATCCTTCCTTCCCTCCCACTCAGGTTGCTACTATTGCCTCGTCTACTGCCAGCATTACAGGGGTGAGTTTTAAACTTTTGCTTCATAACATAATAAATCATACTTCTCAAACACTTGCTCCTAGTGACCAACTGTTCACTACTGTACATTTATTTACATTTACATTTTTAGTCGACCAGTCGACCTCACCTCCAAAAAGAATATTTATAATTATCTCTTTTTATTTAATAAATCAAAACGAAAATATCCTCTGAAATCATAAGATTTGTACCTAGGCAGGTACCTAAAAATACCTGCCTACTGAACACATATCCGGCGGGAAGGGTATTTCTAACTTTTACGGCGGTCCTACTTGAATGGCTGTTAAGGCATTGCCGTCCGAAAATTCTATATGAATATTGTATACCAGTCTTTTTCTTAAAGAGTGGGGTCAGACAAGGAGGTTGTTTGTCCCCAGTACTGTTCAACATATATATGGATGAATTAACTCACAGGTTAAATAACGCTGGGGTAGGCTGCCATATTGGAGGACAATGCATCAACAACGTGAACTACGCAGACGATATGGTGCTGATGGCACCGTCAATAAGGGGACTAAGAATTCTCTTGAAGATCTGCGAAGAATATGCACTCCAAACAAACATGTTATATAACGCGAAAAAAACAGCACTGCTGGTCGTTAAATACAGAGAAGGACCAAAAAAGATTCCCCCAGCGTTTTTGAATGGAGAACCTCTCATAATAGTAGAAACAACGAAATATTTAGGACATATCATCACCAACAACTTAACGGATGACGACGACATCGATAGGCAGAGGCGAGCACTGAGCATAAAAAGTAACATGATCAATAGAAGATTTCGACTCTGCAGCCCGCAGATAAAAAGGACGCTATTCTCAGCTTTCTGCACTACCTTGTATACTTGCGAGCTGTGGGCCAATTTCAAAAAGCGAACCATGGAAAGGCTTCGTATTCAATATAATAATGCCTACCGCATAATGTTCGGACTTCCAAGGTACTGCAGTGCCTCCTCGATGTTCATGGAGGGAAGAGTTCCCGGCTTTGCAGCCCTAAAGAGATCCAGGGTAGCCGGAACGAGGGGAAGGATCAATAACTCCAGAAACATCCTCATCACCGAATCCCGCCAGACCTCAGGATCGAGCATCGACAAACATTGGAGAAAAATATTGGCCCCCATAATTATCGCTCCGATATACCAATAAGCTTACAAGAAATTTAAATGTTTTATGATATCACTCTCCATTCTATATAGTTCCTTTTACTTTTTCTTATGTTTTATTTGCTTTATCAAACTTACATTTTTTATTTTATTTTATTTGTACTTAATTGTATCTCTGTATATAACATTGTAGTTATATTTTATGGATTGTGTGGGATTGCACTAACCTCCCCACATTCTGGAATAAACAATTATTATTATTATTATTTTTGTAAGGATCCCAAATCCCAACTATAAACATGTATTTGTAAATGTATAAGCAATGCTCTTTTAGCTCTTGTCTCTTGTGTGGAAGAATATTTAATCAAAAGGAAACTATACTAAACTTGCAGAATGGGAAATTACTCATTTGTTTCACTGGAAATGCAGAAATGATTTTTTTGTAATGTGAAAATCATTTTGAAATTGTAAATTATATACATAACACATCATTAAATGGCTCAAGACTGACTCTAAGGGTACATGTAACATTCGTTACAATCGACGAGTTCGTAGGTGGCGTTAATTTGATGATTTTATAAAAATACACTTTTTGCAAGTTAGACTTTAAGGCGAAGTACTACGAAGAAATGCAAAACCATGTGTTTATGGTTGAAAATTTTATCGTTTAGAAATTTTTAAGATTCTTTATTTAAATACTGTGAGTGAAACATATCTTGTCCTTTGAAACGATCTAGTGTTTTTTTGATAATTCTTTTTATAAGCCCGGAAAAATATAATGTATCATGCCTATAAAAACTGCTTTAAAGTTCAAAATCCCCTACTTACGAACCCATTTATGATTTTATTGTATAATGTAGCAAATTAAGTTCTTTAAAAAAAAAATTATATTTGTCCCTGAACGTCCGCAAAATAAAATAAAAGCAACTTTTGGAAATGTTTTTTATCTTTCATAAATCAGCGGGAAATTGCGGGAATTTAAACCTTATTGTCATCTACATAAGGGATGTTATTGTTAGCGGCTTGATTCAAAATGTTACACGACATAGTGCCTTAAGATATTAAGATGAATTTTTTATTTGTGTTATTAAATATTTTTGCCCGTATAAAAACTCAATTATTTATCAATCAACGATATAATATCAAATCGGTATCCTTCAGATGCTTACGGCAAAAGAATAAATTTATTAAATAATTGTATTATTTTTTCAGTTGGATTACGAGAACGATGTTTTGGCTGCTGGGACTTGTGACGCAGCTGTGGAACTCTGGGTTCCCTTGGACAGTCCTCTCTTCGAATAGGCTAACTACCTTTAGATTTAAATTTACCAATAAATAAGTTATTTTTACAATTAATAATTTACACATCTATTCCGATGATGCACACTGTAATGCTGTCCGAAACGTTGGCTAAAGGAGGTAGCACAACACAGCATAATTCTCAAAAATAAATAACCACATATAATAATTTTGGCAGTGAAAATCTCAAATCTTTCTCTAATTATTTTTGTTTTGCACTATATTTATTTGTTAATTTGCGTACTTTACATTACTCTACGGTAATGACTTAAGGTTGTGTCGATTATGTATTAAGACAAAAAATTTAATTTAATTCGCTCTAATTTTATCTATCGAAAAGGCTTATTTTGAATCTATTGTTCTGACCAAATTATCGCTCATTCCAATATAAATCTGCCCATAATATTAATGATAAATTATATTACGCATTTTATACATATTTTAACCAATAAAAATTGATAATCTTAGAAATAACATTTTCAACAAAATGATCAAATAATGATTTATACTCAAAAAATATTTGTGTTAAATTTGAAATGTGTCCGTACCGATTAATTTTTAAGAATTTTTCACCAGAGATAGTAAAATTATTTTTATTTACCATTTTATGAAATAAATAACTGTATACCAGTGCCTGATTAAAAAATGTGATAACTAAATGTGTCTAGTTTCATCGAATGATTAGTATGAAATAGGTTCATGCAATGAAAATCCATAAAAAAGGTAGGGGCTAATAATTTTTGTCCTTTATTTTATTTTTATTTTTTATTGAACTCTAAAGTAAAAACCATAAATGTTAGCTTCTAATCAACCTTTAGAAGACAAATTTTTAAAAGAGTTTGTTGTGCCCACTGGATAGAAGTGTGTAGTGTGTATGTCCGTGTGCCTGAAGTAAGCTCAATTTTTTCTATTCTTCTGCTGAAATTCGTCATTTTATTGGCTAGTCTTGTGGCACCCGGAGTCGTAAGGTCTTATATATTGGCGACATCAGTTTTCAAAATCACTATAGATCACACTTCTAGGGATTATTTATTGAGTGGTTGTGCCTAATACCTGGGGTGAGGCTGCCTGTAATATTAGTAGATAAAATAAGGTTGTCTCTTACAAGAAAATTCCATATTATTTACTGTGAATTTTTGAAAGTGCCGAATAATACCGAAGATATAGGGGGTATTTCACTATGTCGGGCTAAATATCTGACTAGCTATCCGTTGGCTGGCTTTAAAGATCAGAATAACTTCGTTATTCAACGGCGACCGTTTCACCATTGTTTCGAGCTTCCGGATAGATAACACTCGAAATAGTCTGGCAACATCGCAAAATGTTTGCAGTTACTCCATCTACTGCCACGGCTGTCATGCGTCACAGTCCGCACACCGCGAAGTGTGCATTTTTTTGGTTATGTTATGTTGATTATCAGGTCATTTTAGATAGATTCGTGTCGAATTAATACATTGTTTCTTATTTTGAACACAATCAAATAATTCAGGATGGATCATACAAGCATTCAAATTCATTCAAGAAAATTCGACTCACTTCTCAGCTGTCAAACTCGGAATGTTTTGACGCCATCTTTGATTCGAGGAATAGCGCCTAACGTGAAGTTCGAGCACTGATTAGTCAAATCGAACTTTAACCCGAGCGTTAGCGTTATTCAGATATAGTGAAAACGAAAAAATGACTAATCCGCGGATTAGTGCTTAGTCAGAACATAATCAGAGATAGTGAAATACCCCCATAAGCTATCAAAATTTTTTGTTGATATTTTAGATGAATATCGCCAACCGGCCGATAAGCGTGTAATGTCACAGTACATAAAATGACTGCTCGAAAATTGGAAAAAGTCAGGTTTGCAAAAATTCTGTAATATTAGTAGATAAAATAAGGTTGTCTCTTACAAGAAAATTTAATATTATTTACTGTGAATTTTTGAAAGTGCCGAATAATACTGAAGATATAAGCTATCAAAATTTTTTGTTGATATTTTAGAAGAATCTCGCCAGCCGGCCGATAAGCGTCTAATGTCACAGTACATAAAATGACTGCTCGAAAATTGGAAAAAGTCAGGTTTGCAAAAATTAAACCTAAAATATTGGGGTGTCGTATTCTCACTTTCTCCAGTAGTGAGATTTTAGTATCTAGACTCAAAAAAATGTCAGTCCCCACCATCGAAAATGTGCTCGAGCCGCTACAAATTTTTTTTTTATCAAAACTGAAAATTAGGAGACAACCTGATTAACAGCATTGTCATTTTCAAACCAGCTTCACATTTTTTTTACCTTCACTGTTGATGTGCAGGTTATTTTATTGTTACTAAAGAAGATTTTTAGATTCTGTAAATATCCAGCAAAAATGATTCGTAGTTATTATATTTCAATGGTGCACAACCCGTGGCCCGCAAGCCCATGTTGTGCAACTTATGGTTGTACTCCATGCGGCATGCGAAGGTTTGAAAATTATATATATATACACCCTCCCCTTTAAATAGGTTGTGCAGCACTGCTATATGTTGAAGTACTCGGAAGCACATTTAACTTTGATTTATAATGTTCAAACTGGGTCTGTAAAATAATATAATGAAGTATTATTATTTTAATATAGGTTTTCTTTTATTAGATACTAACATCATGTTTATTTTCTTACATCCTCAAAATACTACTTATTAATTTAAATTGCCCAAAATGTGCAAAAAAATAAATTAATTGAAAAAACCTTCGAAAAATATATAACAATTTCTGATAAAATAATAATAAAAAATTATGAGTATTTTGTGAGTTTTCTTTTATCTTTATTATTAATTTTTTTAAATCTGAATACCCCCTCGAACTTGACCACGAAAAAATCCTGTATTATACGGCCTACTAATATTAATAAATTGGTCCTTATGTTAAAAAGGTTGAGGACCACTGATACCCTGCGAATTAAAAAAAAATAATATTACATCTCTTTAGTTCTGTCTGGAATACAATCAATCGATCGACCTTACAATGATAGTGCATCTCACTGCCTTTTTTGCAAAAAAAAAACTAAGAACGCGCGCGCATCCGTTTTGTGTAACAACCAACCCTGTTTTTGCAATTTTTATTGGGAAAATATATTCGCGGCTTGCCACACCCAAATCCAGCCTTCGTAGATTTTGGCATGGTTGTTTCAGTGAGAGGCCGTGAATTGTACAAATATAATTGTGGAAAATAACTATGAAAATGGAGTGGAAGCCGCAGCCCGAAGGTTTGAGGCAAATATTAACACTTCTCAAAGAATCCCAATCTTCAGAAACAGCGATACAAAGAGCTGTACAAGTTGTATCCTTTCACAAGTCTGACGGCATTTTCAGAAAATTTATAATTTTAACGTGTTTTAGATGCATTATAATTGAATTTATCATCCCATTTGCAGCTTTGTACACTAATCTTTTATTTTTCATGCTAACTACGCCTAAGCCACCCTGAAAACGCATGTAATTGCTGTGTTCTTGAGACCGATAAAAATCGATTTTTCGAACACGGCATTATAACTGTCATCATACTTTTTCTTAACAACATGTTCAGAAACTCGAAGAACTAAACAAATTCCCGGACTTCAACAACTATTTGATATTTGTATTGACGAAACTTCTGTCAGAAGATGAACCGACCCGATCCTTGAGCGGATTAATCCTGAAGAACAACGTGACTGCGCATTATAATAGGTTTCTACCAGAGGTGTCGGAGTTTATCAAGCGGGAATGCCTGTCTGCAGTGGGGGATCCGTCACCCTTGATCCGCGCTACGGTTGGTATCCTCATCACGACGATAGCCTCCAAAGGCGACCTGACAGCATGGCCAGAACTTCTCCCCGCCCTTTGTCAAATGCTGGACTCACAGGACTACAATGTTTGCGAGGTAAACATTTCTTGTTATTTTCAGTTAATCAACCTTGATGATTGATTGCTTTATCAACAATCACTAATCAGTGACTAACATGTTGTTTCTTTATCTCAGTGAAATCTATAAACAAAACATTATTGTAGATTTGCAAATGTAACTATAAAATTTGCAATGTTGATTTAAGGTCATTCAACTTATAAAATGTGACTTGAAGTTCAATTCTTTTTAATTGTAATTGTTTTATCATTTCAACATTGTCCACAGTACGTTATGTGTTTTTTGTGATTTTCCGATTTTTTGTGACAATTATGAAAAAAATATACTGGACATAACCTCAAAATGTTAAATATTTATGTCTGGTTGCTTGACCTTGCGTAGGGCGCATTCAGTGCACTGCAGAAGATATGCGAGGACTCGGCAGAGTTGCTGGACAGCGACGCGCTGCAGAGGCCAGTGAATGTGCTGATTCCCAAGTTCCTGCAGTTTTTCCAACACTCCAGTCCCAAGATACGCTCGCACGCCATTGCCTGTGTGAACCCGTTCATCGTCAGCCGAACGCAGGCACTTATGGTGCATGTCGACTCATTCATAGAGGTAAGCACTTAATTTATAGAGCAGGGTTGCCAGGTCAAAAAAAATGTCCTGGCAAAGTCAAATACTTCACATTACTCTTCAGTCGCATTGTAGTGATTTCTCGATCAATCATTCCCCGAATAATCGTTTTCCCGTACTTGACGTTAATTAATTTCATACAAAACTCGCAAAAATATATTGCATCGATCATTCTTCTATGAATTGCTTTACAGCATTCATCATTTAAAGTGCGCAGTTTTTGTACTAAATATTTTGGTCAATCAATCATTTTTCAAAATATGAACATACGAAACTGTATTTCGTAGCTAAATGCTTGGTTTTCATTAACGGTACTCATAAAAAATAAGCAGAAATTATAGTGATTAACTTTTGGGATATTATGCAGTGTTGCGCTCCCTCCTTCCTTAGGCAACGTTTCGGACAGCATTACAGGGTCCATCATCAGGGCAGATGTGTACACTGGTAGCGCAACACGGCATAATACCCCAAAAATAAATCACTATAATACTTTTGGCCGTGTAAATCTCAAATCATAAACAAGCAAAAATTAGCTGTAGTCATGTCGTCCTCCACGGTGGTAAAGGGTTGAAAGAGAGGATCTTCGTGTTATTTTGGGTCAACAGTGATTGAACTGATATACTGGAGCCCTTCACACATTGGCAGATCGTTGAAGCCAATGTAGGTGTTTTGAGAATATGAAAACCTTACTTGTAAAATATTATGCAAGACTATGGAATAGAATGACGCTTTTTTGGAAATGGAAAAGTTCAGACCCTTCAAGAAAAATCACAAAATCTGACTTTACTTGTCGAGATTAACCCAAGCAAAAGGATACACATTTCAAATGTTGAAAAGAAAATAAAAATATTAAAATTAAATTTAAAAAATACTTGTTTATAGGTATTTTGAAAATACTTAAATTCATTGCAAATTTGAGTTCATTGAACCAGATTTCACAAAGGACTTATCACACAGTCAACCAAAATTAGTATTTAGTACAGCAAAACTAGCTACATATTTAAAAAAAAAAATTAACCATTTGGAGATACTTGTTACATTTTATGTAGTTCTGTTTATTTAATTTAGGACATTAAAAGTGAGGTTATTGCATGTATGTATTTTTTCAGAACCTGTTCAGACTATCCATGGATGAAGATGTGTACGTACGAAAGAATGTCTGCCACGCCCTCGTCATGCTCCTTGAAGTTCGACTCGACAGGCTCATGCCACACATGTCTAATATCATTGAGGTATGTCCAATTGAGTGAATTTTAATTAAATAATCGAAAATTGTTTTTTTTTAAAAAGCCAGCTGCTTCGGTTCGGAAGCTGTAACGAATCTATATAAACTTCACTTTATTAATCTGTCGAAATTCAGATTGCGGAGAGCGCGCGGAAGCTGTGTTCTATTTGCTTAAAAATCAATTCATGTGATTAATTAGGGTAGGATTCGAGATTGTAAAAATAATTTTATAATCCAAAAGATTGCTTCGTAATTTCGTAAAAAAACAGCAAAAGTGAAATAATGTTAAATGTCAACATCAAAAAGCCGACAGAAATCAGTGAAGAATTTTATAAAAAGACCGGTAATTTTTATGTAGTGAAATCACGAGCAAAAAAATGTTTTTTTTTTTTAAATAACTGAATTTCTTTCTTATTTGTAACATTTTCGTAACTTAGTACAAATTTGTTTTTAAGGGACCTTGATGCGGCAATGGGCATTCAACAACAAAATATTTTAATAACTGTGCAGCTCACCCAAGTGATAAGAAATTTGTATGAATGTAGCATTTTTTTATAATCCACACGATTTTTTCCAAGTCATTGTAAATATCTAAAATAGTGGCCTATTTAAAAGTGAATAACAAGGCTGCACCATTGGGTTTATATTTTTATTATTATTTTAAGTACTGTATAAGTACTATATATATATATATATATATATATATATATATACAGGGTTTTCCAATAAGAGGTGTTATTTTGATATTCAATCGTAAAAGATCAATGGTTTCGTTGCTTATGTGGCACGTAGCGCCGTCTTGTTGAAAGTAAACGTTGTCCAGATCAATACCATCCAATTCCGGCCATAAAAAATCATTAATCATCACTCGATAGCAATCCATTCACCGTAACTGTTGATCCAGCCTCATTTTCGAAAAAGTAAGGTCCAATGACTCCGCCGGACCATAAACCGCACCAAACAGTCACACGTTGAGGATAGAGAGGCTTTTCAACAATAACTCTTGGGTTTTCCGAGCCCCAGATGCGACAATTTTGCTTGTTGACGAAACCACCGAGGTGGAAATGGGCCTCATCACTCAAGACGATTTGCATTTGATTCACTCAAGTGAATTTTAATCATTTCAATGCGTTGTTGAAGCGTGTATCGTTCCATTTTTATTAACCAGTCAACTGTGGCTCGACCGCCGGCGGGCTTTTTTGAAATCCGGCGGGTTTTTTTTTTTAAATGCGATTTTAACCCTTATGTATAAAGAATTTGTATAAAGTAAAAGGTCAGAATCGCTTGCGCCAATTACGGACTAGGATTTGTTTTTTGTTTCACGAGGCTAGCTCCTTTGTTCGTGTAAATATAAATTAATCTATGACAAGCCGGCGTCATCTTCTGTCAGCGTTATTTTTATCGGTCGTTCTTCGAGTGGGCATTTGCTGAAAACCGGATTAATCAATTAATTCAACAAATAAACGTAAGTAATTGTGTTTTTATACATAGTTCATTGTGCAAGTAATGTGTTTTGTAAAATATAAATCATTTTTGATAATTGTAAATTTGTAAAAGATGACGTAAAAGTTCGCAAAAATTTTGCGGAAATTTTTTTTACTTTTTGGATGAAGTTATGTACATCATATATTACATTATTTGGAGTTATTCGTGTATCATTGTGTGGAAAAAACAATTGTTATTATATATCGAAGCCTTTGTTTTGTCAATACTTCGTGTTTATTTTTAAAAAAAATGATATGTCATGTCATGTGTCAAAAAAATAGCTGCGCGTAAATATTTCATGTTTAGCTTTGAATATTTACATGATCATTATGTTATTTTGAGTTATTCGAATGTCATTATGCAGGGAAAACAATTGAGATTATGTAACAAAGCCGTTATATAGTCGATATTTAGTGAAAATATTATAAAAAAATAAGTTATGCATCTCCACCGATCGCACAAATACATCGACAACATTTTCCATGTGTTAGTGTTTCAACCGGCGGGCGCCGGTAGCGCCACTTGAGCGGCAGATTTTAAAAGTTGTGTTTTACAAAGAATTCGCGTAGATTGTACAAGGGGGTCCAAGAAAACGTAAACTATTGTTTACGGAAATATTTTTATTGGTATTTATTATGAAAAATAGTTATAAATATCACAAAATTAGAGCAGTTGTATAGGGTGTCCCAAAAAATAATAAGAAAAAATATTTTTTGTTTATTATTATATATACAAAATTTATAAATACTAGTATATGTCTGATTGTTCCTATTATTATAGAATGGAGACTACTAATTCTGGAGAGATACGCTGTAGAAGGACGGTGAGGCAGCGCCGGTCGGAACGATGGTATGTTTTTTTTATTTTTATTATTGTTATTATTTGTGTATTAGTAGTAGTTATATTAGGTTGGTTATTTGCTTAATTTTTTCCAGAATTGAAAGACATTAGTGTAACAATAAATGTTTATTGTTTCAGGTTCCTGGAGCCGGCAGAAGAGGCGCCAGAAGCACCGAAGAGGCAGCGCCTATCGCAATCACGGTATGTTGTGTATTAGTAGTAGTTATATTAGGTTGATTGTGTGCTTCATCTTTTCCAGAATTGAAAGACATTAGTGTAACAATAAATGTTTATTGTTTCAGGTTCCTGGTCAGCCAAAAAAAAGGAGGAGGCTAGACTTGGAGGAGCCCTCGGATTATCCAACCCCTTCAACCTCTACAGCTCCAACGACTCAGGTAATTATAATAAGACTAGGCTAACTTTTACAGTGCAATTTTTGTATTTTACTTCCTCAAGGGCGCTTTTCAATGAAAATAAAATAATTTCGTTAAACATAGCTGAATATATATTTTTTTCTTTCTATATATAGGTAGTCGACAATATCATCTTCGAATTTATCAGCTTCGATAGCGAAGATGATGACGAAGATGATGTCGACATAAATCCTGATTGCGGTGGTGATCCCGACTACATCCCGCCCCTGGGGATTGAAACGGATGTGCCTGAGGAAGAGTTGGAGATGTTGGGGGAGGAGGAGGAAAACCCCGAGGAGCAGTCCTTCACCTGGTCTGAAGTGCATTGGTCGCAAGTGCATTGGTTGATATTTCATGTCCATTCATTGAGAAACAATGTCTAAAAATTGACATATTATCATAATAAATATGTATATGTAAAATAATATTTTTCGTAGTCGAGAGCCTGGCCTCTGGACCAAAGTTTGAAAAACACGTGTTTCATATAATATAAAATGAAATAAATATGATGAAACATAAATCTCCGACTTTTATTTTTATTGAACCACCCAGTACTTGAAATTGAAAAAATGCATTTTATGTTACATAAAATTGAAATAAATATTATGAAAAAAAATATCACTAAAATTTATTTTTATTCTCATTGAATCATGATTCTTTGAACCACTCTGTATTTCGATTAGAATACGTACACAAGAATGGCGGCCATTATGGAATTCTATAGATTGAAATATACTTCGAGTTGATCAACTTTCTGAGGTAAATATTCTACATATTAGCATTGTTTTGGATATAAATTCATTATCGAAATAATAGGTGTGAGGTACCATTAGAAAGGTAATTCTATCTAGTTTATTTTGATGTAATTTTTACAATATTTCGCAATATAATTGTGTCAAAAATCAGGTTGGTAAAGAGACGGGAAAAATGTTAGAAAATTTACATCTTAGTGCATAAATATATTTTTAGCATTATTTATTTACAGGTTTCTAGTATAAAAAAATATTATTAGTAACAACAATAGTATGAACTACCAAAAACTGAAAGAATTGCTTTCATAACTTTATACAATACGACACAAAAAAATTCTAAAGTGCATGCTTGGCTTGACATTTTTTTTTGAAAAGCCTAAAATATTTTACATTTTCAAAACAACGTAAATGCCATTATTTCTTTGAAAACACCTTTGATTTGTTTTTTTTTCATATAGGCTATTTATTCAGGTTTGTGTGAAAATAATAAAATCCGTTTATATTCATATACATAATTTTTTTGACAATTGTTTCCCGAACGGGGGAATTTTTTATTAATTTTTCAGATAAAGTTAGCTATTCTGGGAAAACGTCTTACGATATAATCATGAACTATATATGAATAATTAGCTACATTATCTGGTAAACAGAAAACAATCGAAAAAAAAGCAAATACTTAGTTTTTTTTCCGAAATTTGAGAAAAAACTCATCAAGGTAATTTTCGCGCTGTTTCCGAAATCTGCCCCACTGTTGACAGGTTAATGGCGTAGTTTTTACTTGTCAAATGTCAAAAAATGACAGCTTCAAAAGTAACATCTACCGAAATAGCGGGCTATTCAAAATAACACCTCTTATTGGAAAACCCTGTATATATCGACTCATCAGATTGTTGCACAGGTTTAATTACAACAATAATTTTTTTGAACATTCTTCATAATTTCTCCAGCGTTAATCTATACATATTACCATATTCCTTTAGAAAGTTTGCTGTCCGAAGAGTCCAGAAATAAAAAAATGAAGAATTTAGTCTTGTCACTGATATTTTGAACCAGACACAAAAAATGTGACAACCACCTTCAGTTTGTCTCATAAATCAACAAAACTATTAAGCTGTGTCCCCTCAGGGGTTGGCAGAAAGGCATTGGCGCATACTCCTTGCTTCATTCACATTCATACACATTCATCTATTATTCTGACTAGCCATGGCCCGACTCAAGTATTTAATTCACTTCATAGCCCACAATGCAAACAGGCATATCTTATAATTGGAAATTTTTTTGGAAACCAAAAACGATTTTTTTTGCTTGATTCTTATAAATTCTACATTTGTTACATGCTTTGATAATGGTGTTAAAAATGCTGAGTTAAAACCCTATTAGCGAAACATGTAATAAAATGTACAATAATCTGGCAAAAAAAACTTTTTGCTTTTATAAAAATTTCCACACATTAAATATGCTTGCTAAACAATCCTTGCTTTGTATGTCTTACTTATAAATTAGTTTTATTATTTCGACTCTACGCACGTTAGTTCTGTCTTCAAGCTCATTATTTCCACCGTTTTTACAATTTCTTCTGTTCCGCGCAGTACATGCTGGTGCGCACTCAGGACGGCGACGACGGGGTGGCGTTGGAGGCGTGCGAGTGGTGGCTGTCGCTGGGCGAGCAGGACGTGTGCCGCGAAGTGCTGCAGCCGCACCTGGCACGCTTGCTGCCCGTGCTGGTGCGTGGCATGCGCTACTCGGAGATTGATGTCATCCTGCTCAAGGGCGGCGTGGACGACGATGATGACAACGTGCCTGATCGCGATCAGGACATCCGCCCTCGCTTCTACAGACCCAAGCACAACAAGCAGGGCGCCGGTGAGTTACAACTCTACTTTGGACATATATTCGTGGAGTTCAAGTATGCAGCTTGACATACTTGTCACATTGAAAAATAATTTCGTTTTCTCAACAAAACGTTTCACAAAACTTCCGCATCTTTGGTGTGATAAGTGTAAGGATGCTCTACAGGTTTAAATATAGTTTTCTTTTGATAAAATATTCTTCCACACAAAATACAAGAATTAGAAGATGGGGAAGACTTTGTTCACATTTTTAAATACATATACATAAGGTTGGGACCCTTACAAAGAGATTGATATAAAATAATTGAACCGCAATGTTTTTTTCGCCATTCAATTAGGACCGGCGTTAAAGGTAGAACTATCCTTCCCGCCGGAAGTGTGTTAACAATTTGATTGATTTACAATCTGCCCTGAAATAAGGTAGACAGACATAATGTAATGTTAGCAGTCCATGCTCCATTGACAATATCTGGAAGTTGCCGTTATTGGTAATCTTGTAATTATCGATGGCCGAAAATGTTATCTGCTTATTAAATATGTATGTACTACATACTATGATTTGTCAACCACATCTGTCATTGATTATAATATTTGTAATGCAAAAGTAATTTCAAGTGTGTAAATTCTGATTAATGTTTTCTGTCCAAAATGTGCCTCCTTTTTAATAGAACAAACATGATAGTTAGATTAAAAAAAATGATAATTAAGTTTAATCCGTTTTGAGTTTGACATTGTTAGTTCCAAAGATAACAAGCATTTTACTAGTCATTAAATATAAAACTAAAACAATACGAATTTGTAGACCAACAGTACTCTGAATGATAAGTTAATGTTTTTACTTGCTGCCAGCCGCAGTTATGAAATATTTGTTTATAAACATTAATTGGAAATGCATAAATATTATTACATGAGATATTGTGGGCCATTTTAACTTTTTGCTTCACCGTGCTGCGGAAGTAATGTTTATTATTATCATATTTGAGTTGTTTGGTATCAAAACTGGTCAAATCCAAAATTTAAAAAAAATAAACTAAGTATTGAACTGTGTTCATAATTAACAAAATAACAGTTCGTATTTTTCAAAAGCAGTCATATCCGCACATTTTGTAAGATAAACCGTTTTAAAAAGCGGCTGTGGTATCAAAAATAGTCAAATCCAGCACTATTAATTTTCAAATTAAGTCAAATCCGAGCCGACCAATCAGCTTCAAGAATTTTGTACAGCGCATCGTCCATATTGTTTTTAGTGTCAATCAGTTCTTGCCACGAAAATGTGACTGTTGTGTGTTTTTAATTAAAATTTGCTCTAAAAAATGAAAGAAAATCCAAACAAAATAGTGGAAACAGCTCCTAATTTATCAAGGAAACCCTTGATTGATAAAACTTCATGGAAAAGCAACAGAGCAAAGGTTTCTAGGTAAGTAAACATCCAGTCTTTAGAACAATGCTCTCCTAGAATCAGCAATCCTCAACTGTTAAAATTATAAAAAATGTTTTAAATGATATTAATTTTCTTTTTTCCAACAAAGTCGGGGATAAAGATATTTATTGATTTAATCAATATTAATTCAGTTTATTGTTGAAACTGAATACTGATAATGTCTTTATTTATACGTGGACTGAAGACATGTTACCAAAAGCGTTGAATGAAATCGCCAGTGATGTTTTTCATTGCCTATGCTCTAATGTTGAAAAATACGAAAAAGTAACGACTATACGCCTAGTGGCAGATGGTTGCAGCGGCCAAAACAAAAATACATCGGTTTTGGGAATGCTTTGCAAGTATCTTATGGACTATGCACCAGAACGAATAAAAACTGTGGAGTTGCTGTTTCCAGTAGTGGGTCACTCTTTCCTGCCGCCAGACCGCGTATTTGCCCAAATTGAGAAGAAGATTAAAAGAACGGAGATTATACCAAATCCACAAGGCTACCACCAATCGTTTAAAGATTATGGAACAATTTTAAATTTGGGAACAGAAGTAGAGGTTCTTGATTGGAAAAAAGCGAGTACTGAAGTACTAAAAACTACAGGTGGACTGCATTTTTCAATCAAACAATGTAAGAGATTTTTCATCAAACGGAACAAACAGAAGCGCAATGTTTTAGTGCGATCAGAGGAAAGCCTCCAAAATAGATTAGGTTCACCTAAAAACATTTGCAAAAAGAATAAAACCATCAGTCAAATAAATATCACCACCGTACCAACAAATGTGGCAGTAAACAAAGAAAAATTAGATGATGTTAAAAAGCTACTTACTGCTCACTATGGCGAGCAATGGAAGCTTCTACCGGAGCTACAGTACTTTAAAAATGTTTTTGAGAGACCAGACACTGACATCCATTTTCATTCAAATGAACAATGTGAAATGGAGGATGAATTGCCAAATTTAATTGTGTAGTCTAATAATTATAAATATAGTAATTTGAAGAATATCTCAATGGAAAACTTGATAAGATGAATATATGTTTTTAATTACTTTGTTGTCTATTTTTTCACTTTAATTTATTTCCTAGTACTTTATGTTTTCGACCCCTGATCCTTATTTAAGTTATTTTCTAAATAAGCCAAATCCACACAGTTAACATTCAAAGATAGTCAAATCCACTAAACTTACTATCAAACTCGGACAAATCCACACTTCACTATCAAACTAAGTCAAATCCAAACTCGAAAACTCAATTTTGTAAGTTTTTTATATGGGATATAAGGTCGTTTATGGTTAATCATTTTTATAAAACCTATTTAAATACGCCGCCAAATTTTTTACTTTCTTCGGTGCTGCCATATAGTAAAATCTGAATTTGGAGTTTCCTGA
This sequence comes from Hesperophylax magnus, assembly GCA_026573805.1. Classification (NCBI taxonomy): domain Eukaryota; kingdom Metazoa; phylum Arthropoda; class Insecta; order Trichoptera; family Limnephilidae; genus Hesperophylax; species Hesperophylax magnus. Next base: position 18,045,428 of record JAIUSX010000049.1, read on the forward strand.
AAATTCACCTAAAGTGGAGTTGACCAGTTTTGATACCAATTGACTCATTTATTAATGGAATGCCACATAAATTAGCACAAAATGAATAAAATAAAATATATAAATTGATTATTGCAAGAGCTATTTAAAATTTAACCACTCTCCGAAGTTGGCTTCCCGACAGCTTGGATTGATGATATGTATCTTTTGATTCTCAGAAAGAACACAGTCTCTTGCAGGGGCAGGGTCATTCGTTGATTCTTTGGAGACAGGGTAGATAATGTAGTCTTGTGGTTACTTCACTCTTGTACGCTTAACCACTGGTGTGCCTAGAAATCCACCGTGGATATGCTAGTAGTTCACTGATGATTTGATGTTATTTTGAACTTCAACCCTTTGGCCTCAAATGTATCGCCATGTCTTAAAATCCAACCACTGAGTGTCTGAGTATGTCGGCTTAAGAACAAAAAACGATCATACTGGTGACATCTGGTTTTCAAATTTTAAATGCCAATCGCTCTAGATTCTCGATAAGCATTCATTTTGTAGTGTTGGCAATAATACGTGGGTAAAGTTTTCCCTGATAATTGCGAATGAAGTTTTGTTAGCGATCGGCGTCATAGTGATTTTTCAAAATGGCGAGTGGTTCCGGAATTATTAACCTTGCTCGAAAAACGCATGGAAGATGCTTTGAGGACTATCATACCAAATTTAATTTTTTATTACACATATACATAAAAAATTGTGCCAGTTAAATTGGTCAATGATCAACTTTTTAAATAAAATAAAAATTCAGGAAAAAAGCTTTTTTCTTAAAAAGTCATTTTTACATCCACATTTAAAAAATTTTTTTAAACTCAAAATATATTTTTACATTTTCAATTTTCATTTTCGCAAAAACACTTGCATCGACTCACTGAAACGACTGTCAAACAACAACTGCCCGTCCAAACTAGCTGAAATTTTTGTGAGTTCCTTACTTGAATGTGCAAACAAACTCCCCTTTTGCTGCCATCTTGATGTTGAGGTGGGAAACTTTTCAGACTACCCTCGTACACAGGATAGCTGATAAATGATTTTTATAAATGAACACATTTTACAAAACTATAATTTTGTAAAAAACAATTAGTGTCAGCCGGTGCATGGTGGGCTGCCCGGCATTTTAGTTGGCTCACAAAGGTTTAATACATATATGTTCAACTTACCTGTTGCCGAGGCAATTTGAATCCATCACCGCCTTTCTCTACATACTCTCTTCTTGTCTCTGGATTATGGGATTCAGGATTATTGGGAAATGGATTATGTACAAAATCTCACAATAATCTCATCTTGGTCATGATGAAAAACGACTCATTATGTGAGTCAATCATTAGTTGTTATTCATTAGTATGTAGATTTAGGACGGGTTGTTTTGGAGAATTTGAACAATTATTCAAACATCAAAGTTAATTTTCAAGTTTTGTGAAAGATTTTTTCTTGTTCTGTTATTATTTTAATTCTGTCAAGCTACTAGCCTATAATGATATATGTAATAACATAACTTTGATAGGACTTTCACAAAACCCAAAAATGAACAATTTAATGAATTGTACAAATTCTCCAAAACAACACGTCCTTAGTGTTATTTTAGATTATGTGTGCCAATTTTAATAATCTGAATATTTTATAATTAGTAACAATATTATGTATATTTATAATTATACACATTTACATATTACATCCTGTTGACAAACTGGTTAATTGTAGTTTAATAGGATAATACTTTAAAGAACAATAAATTAAAAAAAATATAAAAAATAGACGCCTCAATACAAACAATTCCTCTAATTTTATTGCATTCTTTGCAATCCTCAATCACAAATCCTGCTCATTTTTACTGGCTTCTTTGTCTTTATTCAAAAAGTTAATTTATTTAGGGTTTATTTTAGGTGAATTTTGGTAGTACATAATATGAACCTTGGAAGTGCAGTTATTTATTTTTATATTAAATTTAAGCAGGGGAAGATGGTGCTGATTCAGACTCTGATTCCGAGGGCGGCATGGAGGACGAGGGTGCGCTCTCCGACTGGAACCTGAGAAAGTGCTCCGCAGCAGCCCTTGATGTATTGGCTAACGTGTTCCGCAATGATCTTCTGCCAGTTCTCTTTCCCATACTGAAGGATACCCTGTTTCATGAAGAGTGGATCATAAAGGTACGTAAATAATAAAGCGATATTAATATTTTTTAGTCATGTAAAGGCAGCAATTCGCGCCGCGACCGCGACCGGAGACTGATACCAGAGACGGAGACAGGAGACCGCTACTGGTCGTATTTTGGCATTCTGCAAAACGACTCGGGAGTGTTTTTTTGTTGTTTGTAGTTATATTGTAATTATATTAGGGAATATTTGTACATATTTTTTAATCAATATTGATCTAAATAAACTTAGAAAGCGCAAAACACCGCCACCCGGTACTAAATAAATTCAATTTTCCGCCATTGAAAGGAATGTCACAGTCAATATGCTTCGCTAGCGTCTCTAACGGCCAGCATTGTTGATATTGCCACTATTTCACTGAAGTTGGACGTATTATTATTATTATGTATAGGGTATTTGATAGTTCAATGCTGTCTTGGTTTATAACAATAAGTAATAAAATAATAATTACTTCACCTCAGAAATGTTACTAACGAGTGGAAACCACCAACAGCTGTGAGAAATGTGGAGGTTGAAGTAGCACCGATCATGGTGCCAATGTTTCATATGAAGAAGTATTTGATGGGAAGAAGGTTGAGATATTTTGGGGGCAATATTGTAGAACTAGGAGATACACAATGATAACCCAGAGTATTACAAGAACCTTGCTACTGTCACAGGAATAAGCTCAAAGCTCAACCATTGGATATAGCACAATGGCCCTATGTCCCGAAGTGTGCCTTGTTCTAACTCTGTTTTCTAGCTGCACCGGTACCTACTGATGGTGTGTTGTTTCCTTTGCAGGAGAGCGCCATCCTGGTCCTGGGGGCCGTGGCGGAGGGCTGCCTGACGGGCATGATGCCGCACCTATCGGAACTGGTGCCCTACCTGGTGGGCCGCCTGTCTGACTCCAAGGCCCTGGTGCGTGCCATCACCTGCTGGACCCTGTCCCGCTACTCGCACTGGGTGGTCAGCCAGCCGCATGACTCCTTCCTTAAGCCCCTGCTGACTGAGGTAAACACCCCACCTTTATTTTAGTACAGTTAGTACAGAAAGACCCCAGATTTTTATGTCTCCCCCGGAAATGGTCTCCAGTGGCTGTGGTTGTATATCTATATATTTCCGCGTAAATCGAATTTTCTCGGCAGATTTTCGTCGCGGCCGGCCTTTTAAAATCAGATATTTGAAGTACATTCATAAAAATATGTCGTATTTCTGCGTAAATTGAAATTTGGCATTCGAATTCCGTCGCAGCCGACCCTTTGAATTCAGATATTTCGTGTAAATTCATAAAACTACGACATATTTCCGCGTAAAACGAATTTTCTCGGCCCTTCAAACTCGGATATTCAAAATAAATTGGAAAAAATACGACATTCCAGTGTAAATCGATTCTGATTTACAAAATAATAATACTAATTAGGGGCGATGTATAACCACGCAAAAATACACTTTTCGTTTTACCGTCATGGCTGTCTTTTAGATTCAGATTTACGAAATTTTATGATTTATTTTTGCAAAAATCGAAGTTTTTCGAATTATACAAACAAATTTTCGTGTGCGGACAAAAATAAATTTTGAATTACGAATTAACGAATTTCGAAATAAAAACCATTTTGTATGAAAAATTTTTTCTGTGGATATTTTTTTGGCGAAAATTTAGAATTACGCGTTTTTTCGAATTATCGGCACACCTCTACCGGTTTATCTCTTTGGTAGATAAAATGAATTCTCAGTATTAATCTAATATTTTGTATTCCTCAGCTTTTGAAGCGCATCCTGGACGGCAACAAGCGTGTACAAGAAGCTGCCTGCTCCGCCTTCGCCACTCTGGAGGAAGAGGCCTGCACGGAGCTGGTGCCCTACCTCGGCTACATTCTCGAGACCCTGGTGTTTGCCTTCTCCAAGTACCAGCACAAGAACCTGCTCATCTTGTACGACGCTATCGGCACCCTGGCCGACTCCGTGGGCCACCACCTCAACAAGCCTGAGTACATTGAGATGCTGATGCCGCCGCTCATACAGAAGTGGAATGTTCTGAAGGATGAGGATAAGGACCTGTTCCCGCTGCTTGAGGTGACCAAAAATCGACAAATTTATTTAAAACTGGCAATTACATACTACCCGCCTTTGCCCAACTTTCACCACTTTTTTTTCATTTGATTAATTTAAATATACAGAACATAATATCCATAAGCATAATAGCTGAAAATAATTGTATTGACTAAAAATTCCAGTCAGAAAAAGCTGTGCAAATTTCGTGACTCCGTTTCTCACCGTTTGAGTGTTATGGCTTCAGCATGAACTTTTCTGCTTTGTAGTTAAGATTATCATTTTGAATAAATAATTATACTGAGTGACTGGTATTTGATGCAAAAAATTGCAGGAAATGAAGGGGACAACTCAGTTGAGTGTTCTTGTCAGCTGCACTGACTATAAAATAGTTATGGTTAAATAAGATTGGTTTAATTTACAATTTTCTTTTGTTTGACAGTGTCTATCGAGTGTTGCCACCGCCCTGCAAGCCGGATTCCTGCCATACTGCGAACCTGTTTTCAGAAGATGTGTATCACTCATAGAACAGACATTGAGCCAGCATATTGTGAGTTTACGGTTTGTTTAACCAACAAAAGTGGTTGCCAGTTGCTAGTTTTATATAAATTATATACCTATCGTTAAAAAAAAATTACATACAAAATAATTTATTTCATAAAAACTTGCATTTGAAATGGTGATTGGCAGCCACTAAATAGAAAAATAATTCCATATTACTAACATAGAAGTTACGCAATCAAATCACGAGTTCCATATAATCTAATAATATAGATAATCTAATATCCTAGACCTTGTCCTTTTAAAACTGAAATGCCCTATAAAGGCTTGGTGCTCATATTGTTTATTTTAGTAGGATGTGCACTAGGCCTTTGTATCTGCCATCGATAATGACTAAAACCCATTAACATTTCACTTTTCCAAATGGGAAACAATCTCAAAGGTCTTCAGCTTTATTAAATACGTTGAAAGGTTTGAGATGTTTCCCAAACGTTTTTGTTTGGGGTTCAGTCAATTTGCCAGGCTGCTGGTGTTTGGTCATTATTAAAACTAATTTTACAAACCATAGAATCCGATAGTAAATTCTCGCCAACCAGAAATTGGTTTCTCATTACTAAAGTATTAATCATGTCACAATGGCCTGAGTTCAAAACATCTCGTAATTTTATCACAAGGAATATAGTCCAAATTAATACTATGAAAAGAACGCAGGGACATTACTGCTCGAAGCGAATCACTACAACAAATAATGTTCAATGTTTAACAGCATGATTGGGATGACGGAAACAGCTTGGTTTCATGCAATAATTCTTCATGTTCTGATATAATTTAATTTTTTTTTATTACAACGTTTTTTTAAATTAGATCAAAAAGCAAAAAAAATACATTTTCAACCAAAAGTTTTCTATCTCGGAATGTATGTTTTGGTATGTGTATGGGTTTACATGAAAATTAATGATCCAGTAAACGGCATTTTGCTTTACGGTCTCTTTTTTCATAAATTCTGATTGGATTCGGTTTTGAACTTGGCTACTGATAAAATAAATGTTAAGCATAATAACGAACCTCTTGATGAGGTTGCTAACTGGGTCAGTGATGGAATTAGTAGTTAGTGTTTGCTGTGTGTTGTGTTGTGCGTCCCCCTAGAAGGCCTGATTGTACGGAAGTAGGAGTGTGTGTGTGCGCAGGCCAACAGCCAGAGCCCCGAGCAGTTTGAGGCGCCTGACAAGGACTTCATGATCGTGGCGCTGGACTTGCTGAGCGGACTGGCCGAGGGGCTGGACGGACACATTGAGAACCTGGTGCTCAACTCCAACCTCATGCAGCTGCTCTACCAGTGTATGCAGGATCCAATGCCGGAGGTGAGTACTCTGCTCTGGTTATATTTCCCTCTCAACTTATTGTTATATCACGTTAGGTACTCTGATCTGGGTATATTTTCTTCTCAACTTATTGCTATATCATATTAAGTTCTCTGGTCTGTTTATATTTCCCTCTCAACTTATTGCTATATCACGTTAGGTACTCTAATCTGGGTATATTTTCTTCTCATCTTATTGCTATATCATATTAAGTTCTCTGGTCTGTTTATATTTCCCTCTCAACTTATTGCTATATCACGTTAGGTACTCTAATCTGGGTATATTTTCTTCTCAACTTATTGCTATATCATATTAAGTTCTCTGGTCTGTTTATATTTCCCTCTCAACTTATTGCTATATCACGTTAGGTACTCTAATCTGGGTATATTTTCTTCTCAACTTATTGCTATATCATATTAAGTTCTCTGGTCTGTTTATATTTCCCTCTCAACTTATTGCTATATCATATTAAGTTCTCTGGTCTGTTTATATTTCCCTCTCAACTTATTGCCATATCACGCTAGGTTCTCTGATCAGGTTATATTTCGCTCTCAACTTATGGCTATATCATATATATGGTGCGAATTTATTTATGTGCCGAAACGTGAGCTGTGCCTCGAATTATGGGAAAGGAACAAAGCTAGCTGCGTTTCCCCCCCATTTTTTCTCGCCTTTTCCCTATTAATGTAGCCTAGTAGTACATACTTCTAATATTAATAAATATATATACGTGATGGTTATCTGTACTATGTATGTACATATTATAAAATTGTGCCTATAATTACATAATTGTCATTGGCAACAATTTTATCCCAGAAATGAATACATATATGCAATGATGTATTATGTAATCTTAACATTCAATATATTATTAAAGTTGTCAAATCAAACAAATCCCGGTTAAAAAAACCCAAGCATAAACATGGCATTGTTTTCTTTAACTACATTTTTTTTAACAAATTTACATGCACTTTATATATAACATTACAAAGTTCATTATGATAGTAGGATAATGATTAAATTAAACAAATAAAAAGGTTTAGTTTTACTAATTTCATTTTTCAGCACCTTTGAGGTGATTTTTCACAAAAACGGCGCTATACAAGTTATCCAATTATTATTATTAATGTCCCAAAGGGCTCATAATGATAACTCAACTATTTTGGATAACACCCTAGATATCATAATATTTTCAAATACAGATTGAATCTCATTCACCTTCATCTCATTTACACAAAACAATCGAGCTGGATGCATTAACAACTTGTGATGAAAATTGTAGCATTGAGTAAAACGCATTCAAAGTTTTTTTGAAATGTGTAGTATTCACTTGTAAGCAGTGTTCTAACTTTTGCATGTAACTCAGTGTAAAACCCACCGGAGTGATGTTTAATCAGCGGATAAAGAAGGGATTGGAGATAACAAAAGGCTTGGGCGCCTTTAAGTTGTTATTGTATCCAGCTCCTCAATTGTGATTTCAAATAGTGCAAAGATCGCCTGATAAAATTGGTTTTTATTTACCCTAATTTTTCTTAAGAATATGTAATTATACGTGCATAACATAATATGCCTGCTGAGTTCGGATTAGTCTACATTTAATTGAATATTACTCACGACGGAAGGTGCGGCAGTCCTCCTTTGCCCTGCTGGGAGATCTCACGAAGGCGTGCTTCCAGCATGTGCACCCCAACATAGCCGACTTCCTGCCCATCCTCGGACAGAACCTCAACCCCGAGTTCATATCCGTGTGCAACAATGCCACCTGGGCCATTGGGGAGATCAGCATCAAGCTAGGTAAGATTTTAGAATAAAATTGATGGACATAATTTTATTTAGATTTACCTCATGTAAGGAAGGGTTGTTTCGGAGAATTCTTCAAATTTAAAAGTTAATCTGAAAAGATTTTTTCAAGTTCTGTTATTATTTCAGATCTGTCAAGCAGCTAGCCTATAATGATATAATAACAGAACTTGATTGGTACTTTCCCAGAACCCGAAAATGAACGTTGAAATTTGAAGAATTGTTCAAATTCTCCGAAACAACCCGTCCTAATCATCCCACCCACCCACCGACCATCTAAAGGTCTGATTTCTTCTCAAATTTGTTTAACAATATGTAATGCTTTTACTACTGTTGTTACTAATGTTTCACTAGCTGTTATTTTTCCGCTCAGCTAAGTAAAAAATGGCAAGCATCATCTATTTGCCTGTTCCCAACATTAGTTTAGCCACTCGAGCGATAGCTACCCAAACTTCGGCAGGTGATTTTTATATATTAAAATGTATTATAAATTTAACGATAATTAAATTTTTTTTTTAATGAAACCTTAAAATATGGGATAAACGGTGAAATCTAGGTGGATTCATTGGCTTTAAACCGTAGTAAACAGTTTGTATGTTTCCTTACTTATATTTGGATGTATGATATTAATTAAATCGAACGGCCGGAATTCTCAATCACTTGAGTGGCTAGCTTAAGTGACTCCACTCCATTACTCCACTGACCATTACCGTGACATGCTATAGAAGCAGGAGCTTGCAATATTATATAAAACAGATGTAAAAGGACAATGGAAACATTATTTCTTATGCGGACTACACGTATGCATACAAATTTGAATTTTCTTGGATAACAGGTATAATATAATCCTCGCATAAGACAAAATATGCTGCCCCTGGCTGCAGCTATTGTTCTCGCTGAACTCAGAGCGATTAATTCGATTATTCATTTGATTCTTTGATGTTTCAATTAGAAATTTCGATCATTAAATGTTTCGATCTTGCCCATCACTACTTCCAATGTTTTATGTTACACAAAATGTATTAACACATTGTAATCGGATCACGTATTAATACGTTTTTAGCAAATTAATGCATATACATTTCTAAATATAATAAAATAAAATGAAATAAAATAAATAATTTGCAAAAAGAATTATTGAAATCAAACAAATATTTTTGAAGTTATCGCAATTTTTCTAGAGGTCTATGTTAGCGCGAAATTACGCGAAAAATCACCCGTTACCAGCACTAGTACGCGGCCGAAAACTGCCCGATCACAATGTGTTAACAAGGGTAAGGGTTAACGCACTATATGCCCACTATAGTGTTCCGAATCATCAATCAGCCGATTGATCCCAGGTGTCACGGGATCAATCCAATGAAAGCTTTGTCCTGAATCAAAGATACAATATATGAAGCGATTATTATATTATCACGTCAATCAATAATGTGTATATTTCAGGAAGCGATATGACGGCATACATCCCTCTGGTCCTCAGTCAACTTATTGAAATTATCAATAGACCCAACACACCTAAAACCCTCCTAGAAAATACAGGTATGACCTTCTTTCAGTTCTAAGCTATATTCCATAATATTACATAATAACAAAAGATTAGAAAAATAACAAAGAATAAAATTATACGTCTCTCGAATCGGTAATAAAATCTTTGATACAAATAAATTTCAAACAATTCTGTTGTTTTAGACATTTTCAAGTATTTTTCAACTAATTTAAAAGATAGAATATTAGAACAAATTTGCTGTAAAATCTTGATCATTTATTGATATTTAGTAGAGTTAAAGTAATGTAGTTGACATTACTATGAAATAAAACACTTGTATGAAGTTAGTGATATCCACCAAGTTTTAAATACTGTTTTATGTATGTTTTAATGAAACATTTGTAATTGATAATAAGGTAAGGAATGGAATGAGGAACATAAATTATAATAATGTCACCAATGGGAAATGCTTGACTAGGATGAGTCATTATGATTATGGCTAGTTATAACGTTGGCTAGGAGATATATAATGTATACAACATAAACATTCCCCTCCCAGTGGATGTGGTCCTACCCGAAGCACTTCTCTACCTGTTTATTGTTTGGCAATACACTTTGGTTACAGTTGAAAACTTTCATATTTTCCAGTACATAACATAGTATTAATTTTATTTTATTTCTATACTTACAATAATTTAATTTACAGGTATTTTTATATAATATTGTGGATTATTTATAAGTTGGACATGTTCAATGGTAGTCGATGATTAATTATTGTGCTAATTAATTTTCTGTAACTTTTGTGTTCATCCGATTATGTTTTGGCTATTAACTTGTACATACATAATATGTTCAGCACTTGTTGGCAGCATGCGGACACCTGGTCTGGCAGCGAGGAGTGAACAGTGTGGGAGTATGAAGTGCATCACGCGGCAGACTAGGTGTCCCGTGCGACCCGTGGCGGGGAGTCGGTTGCGGGGAGTTGTCAACTGCTGGGAGATGACTGTAGTATGCTCGAGCTTAGTAGTTCTGTTGATCTCCCGACTCGGCCACAGGTCCGAGAGTTGTTCACTTCTCTCCTCGCCGCACCCATTTCCAATTTTGGTTACTCATTACATATTGATATGATTTACTTGGTTGTTTATTTGTTTTTGTTCTCGGTTTGTTGGCTGGTTTGTGGCGTGGTTTGTAGCGATAACTATTGGTCGGCTAGGTTATGTGTGCCCCCACGACGTGGCGCCCGTGTTGCAACAGTTTGTCCGCCAGTGGTCTGTAGTCCTTATATTTTTTATATTTAAATTATAATTTTACGGCTAATTTATTTTGTTATTGTATATTTATATGCACCGAGGCCCGACTAATGCTTATAATAAAGAGAGATCTCCCTTCCTATTGGTAGTTAGCTACAATTAAAATAATTGTAGAATCGTTCTCTCTAAAGAAGAGATATTGTGTATGTTGATTGATTGGTTCAGACCTCGGTGCAGTCCTGGACTCACCAGTTAACTAAACGAGTCAGGGGCTTTCATTGCCTAATACTTTACTCACTAATTGTGTTTGTATAATTTAACAAAACATACTTTATTTTTGCAATACATATATCATTAACATTTAAAAAGCCCTTACATATTTTGTTACGATTGATTATTATTACCTTTACCAATATGATTGTTATTTAATAAGTTCAGTTGGGCATTATTATAATTACTCATGATATTGGTTATGTTTTAAACGCTTTATGTGTGGAAACCCATGATTTGATTTGTATTTTCTATTTTGTAATTGTTTCAAACATCCACGTAGCACTTCCCAGACTTGATAACACATTCCACACATCCGCTACCTCTTTACTTACATCCCTTTATAAGCAACCAATCAATATTCACTATTGACTGAATTATAAGGATAATAATCATTCTTTGCAAAAGTTTCACTTAAATGTAGTAAAGGCTCCCATGCTTCTCCATGGACGAGCTCAATTAGATATATGTATTGGTGAATGGGAGAGAGACCAAGTCTGAGCACCCAGGTGTCTCTGCGTGAGTGGTGACTGAGTGCAGAGATGCGTGTCTGAGCCTGTTAGCCGCTAGCTGCTAGCTGTGTGATGTGTGCGCCGGGTAGTTGGTTGATTGCCGAGGGTTTCAGGTGCATGTCGCTGCGCAACATCCGGGACAATGAGGAGAAGGACTCGGCCTTTAGAGGAATGTGCCAGATGATCACGGTGAACCCGGCCGGCGTGGTACCAGAGTTTGTCTACTTCTGTGATGCGGTGGCCTCATGGGCGCACCTCAAGGATGACCTGAGGGAGATGTTCAGCAAGGTATAATATAATATTACGTACTAGTTCATTGATATTTATAACAGTTCTCTGAAATTATTACATCTTGTTTAGTGTGTTGGTTAGTGAGTTGATTGTTGAGTATTGAGTATTGTTTTTTTGTTGTCCAGATCCTGCACAGCTTCAAGGCGCAGGTGGGAGAAGAGAACTGGAAGAGATTCAGCGACCAGTTCCCGCAGCAGCTAAGTCTACGACTCAGGGACACGTATGGCATCTAATTGCCCCTCTGGTAAGTTGACAGTCTTCTACCGGTGGCTCCGTAAATTGATGTAACTTTCACAAATTGTGGTGTGTTTTGATTTGAATTTTTTGTTTCAGATGATGTGTCATTAACCTATCAATGGCGCTGTCGTTTTGGACACCAAAAATCTTCGTTGAAATTTCAAGACTCGGCTATTGGGATATTTTCATAGTTGCTTTCATTTGGTTTACCTGTCTGACAGTTTCTTACGGCTGTTAATTATTTTTCCCTTTCAATATCTTTTACCAGGGCTCAAACATTGTAAGACGTAACTTTAACTAACCCTCTACTGTTTATTTTGAAGATTTGATTTTCTTTACCATTTGATCACGCAAATGCATAAACACTTCTCAGCTCCCTATAATCCAATCCTTCTTCATTGATTATGTTTCAAGTCAACGTGAAAGGTAGTATTTAGTTGCAATGTATTATATTTTAATATGTGTATTAATTAACAATCCTCGTGAAGTGTAGAATATTCAGTTTTCACATTATTTGTGCTATTCCGTAAGCAACATTCACTCTTCACAAGAGGCTATTATTTCATAAATCTTTTACAACAAAAATAACTCTAATTTGTAAAGTATTTTGATAGTTAGATCTAGAACCATACAAAAAACTAGTTTATAATACTTAGAAATTTCATTTTATTTAGCTTTGTTGTTATTGCATTGAAAAAAAAACATTTTTACAACCTGGTAAATGCACAAAAACCTCCATGCCCATAATTAAGTAATATTTTTCTTATTATATTATATAATGTATTATTTACTTGTGTTGTGATAGTTGCTTACTCCGAAATTCCTGTAGAAATTACAACCATTTTAATTTGTCATGTAAGTATTAGTTTCAATCTCAGTTGGACTAGAGTTTCAGTAATGGCCTAGCAGAACTGTTTTCATTTAAAGTTATTTGTGGCGGTAATAGTTGTCAGCTTTACTACACCTAACCAAGATTCTGGGGTAAAACTGTGTTCTTTAAAGCCTTATCACATTTTAAATTGACTTGATTGACTGCAACCAACAATGCTGATTTATAGTCAGGTGTCAAAATAAAGATAATAAATAGTATCTTTTTTATAAGCAATTTGAGGATTTTCAATATTTTGGTGGAAATAAATTTGTATATTTTTTCCAAATTAATGATATAATCTGTTTCTTTAAGAAATTGTCTGATATTTAGATGTGGATGCTGCACATGCTCGGTATGTTGCAACTCTAGAAAACTGAAAATAGCGGGCTTTACACATATTCCTCGGAAGGAGTATTCCACGCACAACTCTAGCCCCTGCGCAGAGAAGTCCCCTCAGACTCAGACTGTGCTGCACTTACTCACTTTAGCAGACTTTAAAGCACTTTACGCAGCGGTCTGGAGTAGCGCGCGGAACACTGGTTCCGAAGGGTACACGTCTAATAGCCTAATGTGTAGTGAAAAATGAAGGGTGACTTTATGAACAGGGTTAATAAATATTTGGTTCAGAATATAGGGATTTGTTCACCAACTGTTATTTTGTATGGGTAATATTTAGTGTAATCAATAATCTAGCTTGCTGAACTCGTGCAATCTTACCCAGTCAGTTACTGATGCACCGGGTTTAGTTCTTATTATTATCATGTATTATATAAATATTATATTATAAAAATTATATACATGTATAGCGCAATTATAGATCAGTGGATATAACTCGGTGTTTGCTCCATATGGGGTACAATGTTCTTTCCTTATACATAATATAATCTTATTTCCTCCTTAATTTGTAGTACTGCCCGGGTGATATGATCACCAAATCCACTCTAGGACGATTAGTGTCTGTGGAATTTGTTTCCAAGGTTCCAACGCCGAGCTATATTACGAGATCTATAATTATTTACTAGAGGGTTTGTCTCCCATGTATGTATGTATGTATACTATGACAACCTTGTATCAGCATATTATATAATATTGTATTAGTGCGTATACATAATATATATATATATAAATATATATATATATATAAATATATATATATATATATATCATAGCATATTGTGGCTTCTCCATTGTGCTTACATAATCCTCCTGTTGTTCAATCAACTAGATATAAGTACATTGTGTGGATGGATGTGTAGAATACAAAGCACTTTTTTGTACAGTCTCACGGCAATTATGCTAAAGTTTTCAACATCTGGAAATATACCCATTCATTTGAGTGCAAAATCATGTAATTTAATAAGTATTCTGGCATTGGGAATAATCATACCAAGTTTAGGACACCTTTCTCAGTCTCAACCGCTTTATGTCTAAATTAAATAATATGTATTGTGTTGCTGCTAAATTAGTTGAAATTGGGTATAAGTGCGGAAGTGAAGCAGAGGACAGTGATTTACATTAATTTACCAATAAAATTTTTCACCGGCGGTGAAAATATGCAATCATTATCATAATATTATTGTCTCATTTTTAATTTTGTGTTTCGCTTAGCCAATACTCTTAATGTTTATTCTAGTCATATTATAGTGCTTGGCATTTTCAATTATTTTGTCATAGATTTTCTCCCCCAGTTGTAATGTTCATATCACGGTTCTTTCCCGAGCTTCTCACCGTCAAGCCTGGATAAGTATATTGTCTCCCAAATCATGTCCACTGCTCCGTTCAGTGATCAATAGTGTTGATGTAAATAAAGCACCCCCGAGATGATCAACGTACTCAAGTAATCGACAATGTGATGGAACTTCAATCATCATGTCAATATTTTCATCTCAGATATTTTGTAGATGTCTGCAGAAAGAGTACCTACGGTGTGCCAATATAGTGACAATCTTTTGATTTTACTTTCCATAATGCTGAACAATCGCGATATAATGTACAAAAGTAAAACAAAATATCATTCTGCGATAAAACTGAGTTCCGAACTGTTCGATGATTGTCAATCGCATAGCAAAATGATAAAACTGCTGCGTCAATTACGCCATCAAAATACCTGTCAGTAGGAAGTTCCAATTGTCAATCGCTTCAAATCCCTCTGTAAATGATTAATTAATAATTGTCAATCGAATCTATGACATAAATTGTCCTAACCATTGACAATTGATATTGATCGTCTCGGGGGTGTTTAAATAGGCATTTGTTGCATTGTAACGAAATCGTACATGAATAAATTCACCCACATATTGTATTTGTAAGGTCAGATCAACAATGTACTACACAATAGTTGCATATTTCTGACGATCATTAGTATGTAAGGTGTGATAATGAAGTAGTGTATGTGTGTGTTGCATAAAAAAGTGCTTTGGAGAAGTGAGTGTGTGCATGTGTGTGTTAGTGTAAGCCTCCCCCCCCTGTCCTGCCTGGCAGAGACTTCTGGCCCCCTGGTGTGTGGTGTGGTGGTGCGGAGCAGTGCCAACCTCCGAGAGAGCCGGTGTGCCGCAGCTGAGCACCGAGTGCGAGAGTGTGAGAGAGTGGTCGCGGACGGCCGAGAGCCCCGCGGCTCCCGTCTCCCGGACAGAGTATATAATAGTCCCGCCGAGTGTCGTCGCAGCCCGAGCAGCGGACGGAGCATTTTGCGTCGCGGACGGTCGTGAGCCCCGCGGCTCCCGTCTTCCTCGGGACTTCTCAGTACAATCCTCGCTAAAAACTAAGTAGTCTTGTTTATGTAAATCTTTATTTATACGGTAAATTAAACCCCTCGTTTTTTATGAATATCGCCCCTTTGAAAATGAAATGTATATTTTTTTAAGTGGAAACCTTTACTTAATCGAGTTGTAGTCTTTTATTATTTATGTTAAGTGTTGATAGATTTTATTGAATCGATTTTCTAAGATACTTTTAATAGTAATTTTTCTAAAAAGGATACAATCGTGATAATAGATTTTAATTATTCAAATATTGTAATCGTAATATAATAGATCGTCGCGGTAAAAATTCAATAGAGTCAAGTCTGAAATATTATATCTATTCTATTGTTTATGTATTTGTACCTGTGGGCGTACATGACCGGTAATTGTACGTCAACACGTGTGCTATACATATGTACGTATTGCATATTAATTGATATACGTGTATGTATATGTTATTTATTTAGTTATAGGGTCGTGTGTGGATGTGCGTGTGCGCGTGTGTCAGAGTGTTTCGCTGTAAGCAGTGCCCTTGCAGAAGTCTCGTTCCCCCCAACAAAGAAACCAACCAACCGTTCCAACCATTCCTGTGGTCCACGGCAGCCACTGTCTGCTGTCTGCTTGTGGCCATATTCCTCTCTCAATTACTTAGTATCTAGAATATGTTAAAACGCTCTTGAAATTATGTGTTGTGCATTTTGAATCTATGTTGCAAAAGGGAAACAACCGTCTCGTTACTTTTTTGTTAAAGAAATGTATAACCTAAAGTATTTATGGGATAAAAGTTAGCTTGTGTGATTATGATACATTGTATGTACGCTTTTGACAGTTTGAGATTTCTCAATGCCTGTCGGGATATCAGCACCGTGTTGTGTGTCCTGTGTCCGGTGTCTCCATCTTATTCAACCATCTTGCTATTTCAATTTACATGGCTTCCTAGGTGTTTAAAGCAAACAATTTGTAAATTACTAAATGCGGTATTAAAACTGCTGATTCTTTTGGCGATCATATGGGAAGGTCGGTCCTTCAATTAATAGGAGGCCGATTTTCTAGAAAGCATTTTAGTTTTCTTTGGGATTTAAAAGATTACCAATTTCCAAAGATTAGTTGCTTTGTGTTTTAGGGTTGTAATGGATAAGATATTTTTGACTGAATTAATAAAAGACACTTTGCCTTGCTGATTTTTTGCCTTGAGTTTATGGTAGACTCGATTAAACTACGTAGGTTTAGATTTTACCCGAAGACTATCGGGGGATAATGGTTCAAACTCCATGGATTATGCGTCTTGTGTCAGTGTTTTAATTCAACCTTTGGCATATCTGCTTAACACATTCGGTCGGCTGTTGATATTTTGCGTTTGAAAACCGCATGCCACTTTACGGCAGTGGCAATGCAATGAAAAGTAAAATAAAAACTATTGGGGACTAAGTCTTTATCATTTAACTATCTTTCCCACAAACATTAGTTGTCCTATGTGGGGCTTTTGGTCATGGTAATGCGTGTCAAATGATGGAAAATTTGCGAATTTAATTAATATTTATGTGAACTAATTAATTGATAGGCCGAAGGTTTAACAAAACATTGAAACATTTGGAAATTATTTAATCAAATCCTTCCCATATTTGATTGTATGATTCGACACTGTCACGCTGTTGACGTGTAATGCATTGTTTTGAATAACAATAATACGGCACAATGTATGTATTGAAATAGTAAGTACACCTTTGCAGCAGCAGCTGAGACACTCTTCTAAAGTTGACACTGACTTAGTTTGTTTTAAAGTTCCTGACCCCGCCCCTGCTCTGTGTGGAGTTTGGGGGGCGGTGCATATATTTTAACAGTTAGTATCACACTACCGGCTAATACAATGTAATACCTGAAAAATTGATTGTTGTTACTGTATTTTTTTTAACAAATCATATAGCATTACAAAGAAAATAAATTCACTCTGTTCTTAATTTTGTATTTTATTTCCATAATCTCTGTTCTTCCGCACCTGCTTTAACAATGTTTTTTAATGATCTTTCACTGGAACCGATGAAATTCCCCGTACTGCTAGAATATACACTTTTTTTTTCAGAAGTGAGTACAGTACTCTCTCAGTAATCTGCTGCTAGATTTATCCGACAACTACTATTATCCGCCATTATTTTTAATAGTTGAAAGGACAAAATCAAGCTCTATAATTCGTATGTCAAATTCAGTATTGCATTTTGTTGCATTCCGCATTCATTTTGTTATTATAAAATATGGAAATTTTATTAAAGATCGATAGCGGTGTTTGTTTTTACGAAATACCTGTTTTAATTTTGAATATTTTTGTGAGTAATGCTCTCTGCCACTTTCAATAATTGGACACCTGCCCGGTTTTTGGCGTTGAGGATTAGTGAGAGGGTACTGTAATACCGGTTGACTTCTTTGTCATAGTGGTAAGCTCCCAGACTCCTTTCCCAAAGGTTATGGGCTTAAATACCAGCATTCGCAAATATTTTTTTTTTAAAGAAAGCCATTTAAACATTTTTGGTTTCCTAACTACATATCAAAGATATTAGAAGAACGAGATGTGCTACCAGCAGTTCATACTGTGTGGAATTGCTTTGCCGAGTGTCGCCGGTTTTGTTCACCAATACTACTGCACACCTTCGCTTACGCTAAGGCATCGCTAAGGTATCCGCACTAATACATAGAACAGATTTCTGTGCGTACACGTCCCGATACCGTTCAAAGTACCCTAATTAGTTAGTACTCCGCCTACGGTCCGGCGGACAACATAGCATATCTCGTTCTTCTAATATCTTTGCTACATATCATTATTTTAATTCTTCCTACTTCCAATTTTTGAAGTGGAAAATATTGCCTAATTCAATGATGGGAGGACTTGGCTGAAAGAAGATTGAACCTGTGACGTCTGGGTGAGAACCTGCTGCATTGTATCAATTGGCTTCCAACAAACCATTTTAGTAATTTCACAAAAATATGATGTTTAAAGTAGGTACTGTGTATTTTTGCCTTGTAGTGAAAGATTCTTTCAGAATTGAGAATAGAAAGGTGGCTTGAAATAAATTTGGCTGTGTTTAGTGACCAGAAGTACTTTCCTACCATAGAATAAAACTTTCCTATACTACTCTTCACCTCTCAAACTTCTAGGGAGTAAGGAGTTGGTGAAGTATTTTTTTTCCATAAATGTTGTGATAAAACTTGCATGGTAATCCTTTTCAATGATAAACCGACAATGTAATACTAACTGATGGAACACTTCAAAAACTTGTACC
The DNA here is from genome assembly GCA_026573805.1 of Hesperophylax magnus. NCBI lineage: Eukaryota > Metazoa > Arthropoda > Insecta > Trichoptera > Limnephilidae > Hesperophylax > Hesperophylax magnus. The sequence goes on from JAIUSX010000049.1 coordinate 18,064,228, forward strand.
TGAGAAGTGACCAGCATATCCGCGTATCATTAAGATGCGGAAATGACAAATTCTCTCAAAAAAAGTGGAAATGTTCAAGAACATATTGATGATTTCAACAGGAAATTCACATAAAATATAAGTAATTCCCCGTTCACTAGATCGAAATCAGATGTCACTAATAATGGATTCAAGGCAGCAGAGTCCAAAAGAAATACCTTCATAGTCGGTTCATGCAGGGTTCTTGTTTCGGTCAAAAATATTTGTAAAAATATAATTTTGTGCGAGGTTACTATGAACCATCCTATACCCGAGGATCTTATAATCGTGCATTTCACACTGCCAACACACAAAAGAATTATTTATTTTCAATTGTCGAAAATCTTTCTTATGCTGCGTTTCTACCTGATCTATGAGTCTACGAAAGTCAATTTATAGAACGAAAGTTCAAGTCGATTTAACATTAGGATTTAATTCTTTTACAGACAAGCAATTTCATTGGCCTGTAATATCCTATCTCACAGAGTCAGGAGGCCTTATTTAAATTGGCGACATTGGTTTTCTTTCAGATCAGTGTCGAGGTATTCTTTAAAATTTTTGTTTATAGAAATAAATTATACTCGTATATATATGTACTCATACTGGACACTTGTAGTACCTATAATCGGGAAATTTTCTCACGTCTATTGGAAACTGGCGAATCAACATCATACAGAGAACTCAAAATACGTTTTTTTCGATCCAAGCATTCCGATTTTTTTTTCAGCAACCAAAGAAAATAAAAACTTTTGGAGCCGGGTCTACACTTCGACGCAATTTAAATGACATTAAATAGCTGATATTAATAGCGACTGATTTTTTTCAAATTATTCCTACCAAATTCCAACTTTATCGGTAGGTATCGGTAAGCAATATCGCCAATATCGGACATAAATCTAAGACACTGCGCAGAAAAGTAAAGTTCGGTACGGTTTGCAGCGCAGCCCTTGAGGGAATTTTCTGCGCAGGGTGTTTGGTTTATGTCAATTGCTTACCAATACCTACTCAGTGGGACAGCGGCTTTACTAGAAAACGAAAGCTCGAAGGGGCCGTTCAAGTATTACGTAAGCAGATTTATTACAAATATTTACCCCCTCTTCCCCCTTGTCACCAAAAGTAAGCAAAGCTCTTAACCCCCCTCCCATGCTTACGTAAAAATTGGTACCTATATGCATTTTTCTGTTAATGTATTCTGTTTTTTAAGCGAGTACCTAAACGTATTAATTATTTGTGGGAATCCCCGAATATGTATTCGGTTTTCAAGGTTGCCAATGTGTAAAAAAAAAATAACTACTGCTGAGCAGTGCTGACGTAATCACTATCTCGACCCCCCCCATGTCATCAAAAATAAGCAAAGCAAAGACCCCCCTGCCCCCCTATAGTGCTTACATAATACTTGAACGGCCCCAAATATAAAAAAAGTTATACCACAAATTAACACCAAATGTGTGGAGATGTATGTGCTAGTTTCCCGCTTGTACTACAAGCTTTCGGATAATGTGTATATTTATATGTATAAAGTAGTTTTTTCTGCACATAACGTGTCCTAGAAAAATATATTTAGAGTCATAACTTATCTTCATAATGCGTAAACTAGATAGCCTATACATACCGGCTCAAATGGAAACATCATTGCCATTAAAAAAAGGTATATACTTATTCTGGTGCCTTCTATCGGAGGTTTGTGGTTTCATCAGGGCAATTCCCCCTGCAGGCTGCAGAACAACTCTGTGGAACCGCATTTATCCTCATCATTTAAATTTCGCTGTCAGGATGAAGTTACACAGGGTTGAATTTCACTTACCAACTTTGTTACACTGCCAGAATTGATGAAATTACACACCTATTTAAATTACACATTTCTACTGGAATTTTACACATCAAAAAAAAGTTTTGAACAAGTAGGCTTAAAATTTAGAGTGTGCTTAGTAAATTTCAAATTGGAAAAAAAAACTAAAATTAGGTTAGGTGGGTTTTTGATTGTACGTATTTATTCCCAGAAGGTGTAATTTAAGTAAGTAACGGTCTCCGTGGTCGAGGAGTAAGGCACTCACTAGCAGTGGTGGCTCGTGACTTTTGGGTGTACCAGAGTGCTATTATTACAAAAAATGGCATTATTGATGTTGTAGCTGTAACGTCTTCTTTTTTTTCGAAAATCGGTGTTTTCTATGAAGATTTTCAGGATATCCTTGCAACGCACTGCCAAAGTAAAATTTCCTGAAAATCTTCATACAAAATCAAATTTTAGAAAAAAAAATCGTTTTGGATTAAACAGCACCAATAAAGTCGAATTTTTAAAACTTAGCACTCTATCACATTCTAAAGTCACGAGTCGCCACTGCTCACTAGCAATCTGGAAGTTGCGGGTTCAAATCGGGTTATTAAATTATTTAAAATAATATAAGGTGTATTTGCAGCACGTCCAGAGTGGAATATACTCTCAGTATTTCCCTGGTACAAGAGCACCATTCAGAAATGAAACGTTGCTTGAAATGTCTATGGCAATTTTTGGTGACCAGATCTGAAGAGCGGGGTACTTCCTCACCTTCCTCTTCCCCATATCCTTCCCCTTCCACTACCTTCAGCCTCACAACATACTCCAATTAGGGATACCATAGGCTCACTGGCTCCAGGCGGTTGAGAGCAATCGGGACTCTTGTGCGGTATTTACATTAAAAAACGAAGTTACCTTAAAAAATGAAATACGTGTAATTCCGTCTGACATCGGTAGGTACGCGAAATTCTTGCCTGTGTAATTTCGTCGTGTAACTGTATATTTCGACGCGATGAAGTATTGCATCTTCCTTTGTTAAGTCTTCAGCTGGACTATAAAATGGGTAATCTTGCATTAATTTAGCTTCCTTATAATAAGTGAGTTTTCTTATTTTTAAAGCTGGTACCTACAGTTATACAAGTTTTAATCATTCGATGAAGAACTTAAGATTACGCAACCTGTCAAGGGTATTTTGAGGATGCGCATATAGGTACCTATTTATTCACATTTTAAATGGTAGGTAGCATTGGCGTGCAAAAAAGGCTGAAAAACTGTGCATACCTTAAGAAAAACAAATGAAAATGTTTTTTTTTCATATATTTGTTTATATTTTTATATCACAATCGTTCTACTTCAAATGAATGTTTCTATCTGACCAAATTAGACTTTTCAGTTAGACGATAAAATCGCCATTTTCAAATAGTCAAGGCGCAATGAATTATTATTTAAAAAGTACACAGTCTACCTTAGGTCATAGTTCAGTGCACCCTACTGACAAAAGAGTTGGGGAGTGGCAACCAGCTTTGACCTACCCAAAAAAATAAACCATCAAAATAATATATATACTCGCGTATTAAAAAATGCGAAAAATATCTGATCAAATTGTATTTTTTTCGTGTATTTGGTAAAAAATATTGTGTGCACTTTTATTCAGTTGGCCATTACAATCAGCGGGAGACGATAATAAATTTTCCAATATTCAATTATTTGTACCCGATCTTGAAAAACTATACAACCTACGTTTGGGCATAGAGCAGTGTATGCACTGATAGGTAGGTACCTACCTATCTCTTAAAAAAACATTTCTGCCATATTCTATTAATTTTTAATCCGAAATAGGCACATGCATGCAACAAAAACAACACGAAAAGCACATAATTGCAGTATTGCTTTAGCGTAAAACAATCTAAAAAAATAACCAGCAGGGGCTTCCCGTATCCCCTCTGACGTATCTCCTGCCGCTGCGCGCTGATTGGCCCTAACAAGATTAGCATCGGTTGTTTTGTCTGATTGCTGCGGCCTGTACACTGTACACCCCTCCCCTCCCCCCTTGCACTCGGCACCCCCTGCACCCCCCGCCGCCGAGAATTGGATCAGCACCTACCCCCAGCTGCATAGTAGACAGTCGAACCATCTGAACACGGCGCTTTTCCGGGTCCGCAGCGTTTGAATTTGGAACGCGAATAAAACAGATTTTTCCATGTCATTTTTTTTGAAGTAAGAACTAAACTTACAAAAGTTTTTGCCTAGGTACCTACTTATTCAATTCTAGATTTCAACAAGTAGGCAAGAAATATATTTGTACCCACTGAAAACTCTCCAACGGTGAACGGAACGGAAATTTCTTGGTTAACGTAACTATTTCCAGCTCCCAATATCATTTTCATTTGTAAAAAACTTTGACTGGACGCCATTCTCATTGTTTGTTCCATGTATTGTTCGTAAAGGATGTGAGGAAGTTTTCTGAAATAAATATTGTATATCAAGAGTAACCTAGAATGAAAAAGAAAGTTGGGTAGGTACCTACTGTAAAAAAATAGTAACATTTTTTATAGAAACATTAATTTAATGATTTAACTTATACCTAGGTATGTGTATGTACATTTACAGCTAAAATAGATAACATTTTTACATTAAATAATAATATTGTGCTCATTTTTTTTTAATATAACGAAATACAATATGTTTGAGAGATTTTTCTTCACAAAATACAATAATTTCTGAATAAAAAACACCAAACTTAATTTTATTTACAAGCGATGCAAATATTTTTAACCTTGTTTATAATTTCACTAGAACCGATATATTTTATCGAATGCATGTAAAATTATTATTCAAAGAAATTCTTGTTACTTTGCATACTACTTATTACAGAATTCACAAAAAAACGGATTTTCGCATCTATTCGCCATTTTGCCAAGTTGACTGAATGTGTTCTGAAAGAATCTGATAATTATTAAACATCAACTTTGTCATAATCATTTGTCGACGGAAGGTTATACGCTATGAAATAGATATTTTAAAGGTGACGATAACTCAGAACGTCTGAACCGAAACTGTAAGTGCTTTCACCCAGTGGGTTTTCGGAAACTCTTTGATACCCACACAAAATTCCGCAAACCTGATAAATAAAGATGTTTGATGTTGGATACAATTAAAATCCAAGAATTATTATTGAAATAATGTTTCGTTGGAAACTCATTGGTAGGAAAATTAATGGCACCAATGTCTGTAGAAAGTTTGTCACTGAAAGAAAAAAATGCCTAAATATTTCATCGTATACACGTTAAGAAAACTATTTATTTAAGAAGGACATATGCATACTGTTATGTAATCAGGATTATTAACACGCCATTAGATGTAACCACATTCAAATGGTTTTCCGACCCGTATTAAAACGAACTCGAGGACCTGTTTTATAGAAATTTTTATTTAGAATTGAAGGATATATGTAATTAACTAAACGAAGATGATAAATCATATTTATAGTATTTTATATCTAGTATCTACCTAACCAGGCTGGAGAGGGTATTTGGATTTTTACTTGTAAAAAATAAATAGGCGAAAAAGACAAAAGAATGCGATTTTTTATGATTTAAATTTATGAAAAAAAATTCGGTACAGATACTATGGGAATATGGTAGAATAAAAAAAAGTTAAAATGCGCTTTGCTGGAAAAATACATTCTAATTTTAACAGTAGATAAGTTTCGCCATTACTACTCCCTGACAAATTTGCCTTGTAAAATGTAAAATCTGGATTTGTTGTGGCCTTTCTCTATTGTGTAATCAGAAATTAATAGCAAAGAAAAACCTCTACACCGCATTCGATATTATCGAGGGCTTACAGTTAAACAACAAAAAACAAACAAATAATTTGGTTTGACTTTAAGTCAGGCGATGTTGTCTATAAAAAGAGATGTCAATCAGGGTAGGCCCTGAGCCAAACAGCGCCTGGCGTTAGTAATATTTTGGCGCCCCTCGTGGAACACTAATCAATATAATCAATATTTTTAGAATGATTTGTTTTTATGAAAAATAATCTCAAGGGCGATGTGTCGGTCTGTTATGTGTAAGGTATTATCAGTGCCTTGGCAATTTATTTATTACAAAATAATAAACAAGATTTCACAGTATGCAAAATAAATATTTTTTTCCTAATTATTCTACTACTCTATAAGGTGAGATCGTGTTTATGAGAGGAGTAAGTATATACAATAATAGTTATGGTGTGTATTTTTGTGAATAACGTTGGTTGACTTTAAGCCTTCAAATTGTTGGTATATTTTTCGTAAATTATTTGACTATAAGATCTTGAATTATTTGTATGTTTTTTGTAGATAAGGTTGTTTGACTTTAAGCCCTCGTTATATTATACGCCATTCCTTAGTTAGTTTTGTGATTTAATCTTAAATTCTAAACAAATTTTTGAATAAAACAGGTCCCTAAATCGTTCCTTGTATCAATCAATGGCTTTTGATTCATAATTTGGGGAGTTCGGTACCTCCTACCTCAGATTATAATAATAATATATATTTGAAAAACATCGCAATCAAATGGTTATTCTACCCGTATAATATCAACCAGTGGAGTGTGGTTGTGGTTTACCCCGGGGGCTGCGGGCGCTCCGGGGAGCGGGCAAGGAGCGCTAGGGCTGCGGCGTGGCGACGCGCCTTGAGCCGGAGGTCTGCTATGGAGGAGGATTTGCAGCGCGCGAGGGAGGCCAAACCAAGTGGGGAACCGAACAGGCCGGCTGCTGCTGCATACTGTGGACGACACAATAATTATTGTAAGAAACATAATTTATTGGGTGATTAGAAGATACTCTCAGCATCGTCCTGAAGTGAAGGGGCCATGATTTGGGGACCCCCTTTGAATGCCATAAACCTACAGGAAAACAACAAACTACAAAATAATGTTTCTATGATTTTATTATTTTTCGAAACTTCAACATCCCAACAATATTCAAATGTACATCCTTTACTTAAAAGGAAATATTTTGATATTGTTTAAAACGGAAACCTTTGAAAAATACCAGCTTAACCGGCTAGTATGTAGCCCAGGCGTTGTGAATTCAATCCTCTGCTAGCTAAGTTTTCAATCCTCTGCTAGCTAAACATTTTATGCTTACTTCCTGTGTCCTCAATGTGTATCATTTTGGCACCTACCCGGGACCCCCTTCCGAGATTGGGGCCCTAAGGAAAATTTGACTCCTTGCGGGAAAGCAGTCTGATGGTAAGTTGGTTATTATCTGATTTTTTTTTTATTTTTTTTTATTAACAAAATTTTTGATACATATACAATTTAGGTACATACATAGTAATATAGAAAAAGAGTAACAAAAGAATCCCACAAAGGCGAAGCCTGAGCGTGGGTATTATAGTATAAGGATAAAACAGTGGTGTATAAAATTTTTTTTTTTTTTAAACTTATAAAAAGTATCTATGGAAATCAATGTGATTTTGCAGTGGTCGTTTACCTGTTGGGCAGCAGCCGACAGAACCGCCGGGTCAAAGGGCGAAAAGGCGGCCTGCGGAGGCTGCAGGGGCTGGTGGGTCGCGTGCCCCGGGTGTCCGGGGTGCCCCGGATGGGCGGGGTGCCCGGCGGGCGGGCTGGTGTAAGGTGGGGGCGCGGGCCGCAGCCTCAGCGCCGGCACGCTCACGTAGGGCGCCGCCCTGCACGGTTCCAGGGGCGTGCCGCCCGGGGGCCCCGACAGCACTAATCCTGGAAAAAGAGATGTTTTAGTAAAGAGTTCAAGGTATGTTTTGGACGTCGGAAAAATAGAATGCTTTCTACCGCCTTTAACTAAAACCACCTCAATCCAAGACAGGAAACTAAATCAAGTTGGCCTGATATATATATATATATATATATATATATATATATATATATATATATATATATATATATAGGTTCCCTCTATTTAATTATGTTATAAGCCATTCTAACTTATATAAGCACTTCATTAAAATATTTTTAAATATATTGGGGAGGATCTTAAATAAATAACAGGCTAATATGATTCAGTGTCCTGGCCTCAGTTAAGGAGGTTTTGCTTAAAGTAGATATGTGGTTTGTTTGTTATATTTACAGACCTAAAAACAGCCTACATGCCCTATTATGGGTATTCTATGGTATCAACATGACGTCACGCTGTTCCCATCAAATCAATAATTCCTTTCAGGATTGTGTGATTTTTATTTTTAAAAAACCCACCGGGATTAAATAGATATGGTCCTGCTGCGTGCCGATGAGAGCTCCTTTGTGATATATTTATCTGTCACAAGCGTCGTTTATGAGAAAGATGGAGTGGCTACTATAACAAAGCTCTCAATCTTGTACCTATCATGTTAATTTACCTATTAATAAATGTATGAATAATATAATGTGGTACACCTACTTCCGAATGTGATAATCCCAGTGCAATCGGTTTTACCTACGTAGGTGAAAAACGTACAGTCAAAATAAATTCAATCGACACATGAAAAACAAAAAAAACATATGGAAAAAATAGAAATATAACAGTGCTCGAATTGTCACTTTTTCAGTTTTAGAACAAGTTTTCAGCTAACTGAAATCACAAACCGAAGTAGCGTTTGAATTCGAGCACTGATTAAGCAAAAGTATCATTCCAAACATATTAATAAGATAGTACATATATATATTGGATTCTTAGCTTAGAAGAATTAGTTTCGGTAATATTTTCAGACGTGCTTAGGTACTTCAGAACAATCACTTCAATTTACTTCATGAAATAATTAAAAGGATTAAAAATCTCAGATAGAATACTCGTTCCTTGACTTCACTCTTTCCTTGACTCTCAGACAGAATACTTATTTGTTTGACTATGATTTTTTTAAATTGTTAATGGTACTATAGACAGCCCCGATTTACTTAGCCTAATTACCTTCCGCACACCAACTAGAACAACTCGATCAAAAATTATTATTAATTGCTTCAGCAATATCAGGACTGAGTCATTCAGAAACTCGCTTGTACCTAGATTGCATGCAGTTGGCAAAACGTTTACAGAAATAGTAGATGTGTTCAACTGCACATAATTTAGTTACAAGAAGGTTATTATAACGTACCTCATAAACAAATATTATTATTCTTTTGCATGTGTTTTATTTTATAATTTCTTTAACAAAAATTTTACTTCTTTAATAATGTTCCACAAAATTATTGTGTATTTCACATGTTGTAAATGTTCTTAGGGGCGTTAATATAAATTACAGATTATTTTTTCTCGATTGTTAAAAACGCGAAACTGGATGATTTTATATTTTATAACCTTTTTTTCCGGCCAAACTGTTATCATTTCAATATTATAAAACCCTTTTTGGCATCATTTCACTATCATTTTAACGAAGTTAATGTGAACCATCTACCAGAGAAACTTGGAAAAGATTTCACGCAATCAGAATATTTTACGGTGACATTTCACATGTAGGGCTAGTAATTAATTAAACAGCTAATGATGTCACGTTTATTTGAGAGCCAAGAGGGTAAAAGACGAACAATAATTTGTATCAAAAAACACATCATGAAAATCAAAAAAATTCTCGAGACGTGCATCAGATTCCATTTTAACAAGGGTTGAAAACTTAAAATGCAATTTCATAGCAATTGATTCAAAATATACGTAATATTTGTTCAACCCCAAATAACAATTCGTTAAATTCCAGTCGTTATTTGAGAGGGGATAGTTTTCCGTGGTTCAATAAAAAGTTAAATCGTTTAAACCACCCTTTGATGGCCACCCTATATAACAGATGTTGCCACATTTTCACGGATTGATTTTGAATAAAGGGAAGCTTTTGATTAAATATGGAAAGATTTCAATATCATTTTCAATGAATAGTCTCTTCTTGAACTTTTTGGACTTGTGATGAAGCGTTTTATACACCAGTTTTATATTTGGAAATTAGAGTGTCGCCATTAACTGATATTAAATATTGCTAATTTATTAAGAATCTCTTCAAATTATTCGTAATTCGTTTAAAAGGGGGACTGCAGGTCCATAACGAATAATTGATAGATTTTCTAAATAACCTTTGGTAAGATACGAATGTTTTATCACGATGTCGGAACACGTTATTTTGGGAGGCGGGTATAGATACCGCTGCCCCGGGAAGCATTTATTGGATAACCAACACCTCTGCCATAGGTCACCCCAAGCGGTTATCTACGTTTGGTGACTTAGCAGGGGTGCCCGGGTTCATGGGGTGAGGTTTGTTTGCTGTCCATCAACTGCATAGCTGGCCGGATCAGGAGACACTGGTTGATGGAGACCTCTTGACCTCTCCAACAGGACTCTCTCGGAACATCGCCTTGCACCGCAGTGGGAGGGATGGATTCTTACGTACGTCACTCATAGATTCACAGGTTCCTACCCACCCCTATTACCCTTGCTTCCCAGAACTTCTCGTTCTTCCTTTCCTAAAAAGATCATCCACACAGCATCCCCAAATGTGACAAAGGCCCTGAGAGGAATTATTTTCCCCAGGGCCTCCTGTGCGGAGAGCTTATGTTAAAAAAGTGTTCTTTAAAATCCGTAATGAGTTTTATCTCAACTCATTGGGAATAATGTGTTACTTACCATGTTTTTTGTAATGCATTATAAATAAATAAATAAATAATAAAAATAAAATATTTCCGCGTTTCGTCATTGTATATTATTAAGGCAGACGCAGTTGCGTGAACACATGTTCCGATATATTAGGAATGTACTAAAGATTTAAATAAATCAGCAATACTCATTTCTCTCCGCGCAGCTTCCAGAGAACAAACATGTTTGTGAAGCATTTATTGATAAGCACGATTACAGCGTCAAGGCAGTCACATCTTTAGCGAAGATCCATAAACTCGAGTATTCGATTCAGCGTGAAACAATCGTACGATTCTGTTGACACGGAGAATAAGATGGGCTGAAAGAAAGCTTGTAAATGATGACCAATTGGGTGCAACCATGGAACTAGGATTTACTCTTTGGGTGCCACAGTGGAAGTGATTCAGAGGCAGAACGAGGAAGAGGTAAACTGACTGGGGGAACAATATTTGAGCAGGATATTAAGAATTATACGCCTGTAGGGTAACTTATAGGGAGTTCACATCTCCCTAAAATAACAATAATATTTACAGTTCCCCACATTCACGTGCGACTGGTAACATTACAACCTCGCGCGAGATGCTTCACGCGGAAATCATTTCACTCTCTCTCCAGTGGTCTTAGCCGCCGGTTTAGCTCTAAATCCCCTCTAACGAACGCGATCTGTTTTGTTCATAAAATTATTGTAATGTAAGTGTGGTGATCTGCCGTGTCGATCACTCAGATAAGATGTAAATAATAGTCGTTTGGATACTCCATACTTTTTGGTTTATTTAGTGTTATTACTAATGTACAGTATTCGAGATGTTGTTGCAAAGAGAGGACGAGTTACAACAGACACGCCTTTTTATACGTCTCGGTCATGCTGTCTCACTCAGATATGCCTGTCTCTTTCATACCGACAGACATACGTTCACCACATCCCTCCACACTTAAATCAGCAGACAGTAACACAACATGATTATCATAATAATAATTATAAAACATACATACACATATTTAATTATTATTTTACAACATTTTCTTTTTTATTTATAACCATGTTGATTCGGAGAGTTGACTGCTGCTTATTTTGATTTCTCTGTCCTTGGTCGAAGGCGCTCCTTCCAGTTCCCCGACGTTGACGCCACGGGTTCACTGGAGCTGGAAGGAAAAAGAGGGTCACCCGTTAGATTGTCATCCGAAACAAAGTCGGAGACATCGTACTCATCGAACGATAGCCTCCTCGTCTCAGACTCAGGGATTAAAATACTAGGGTTCTTTTCCCATGATACACACAGTTTGGATAATTGATCAAAATGTCTTTTCCAGTACATGATTTTATCATTCAATTTAACCTCAATTAAATATAGTTTATTTCCCAAACGTTTATGTACTTTCCCTGGTACCCACTTATCATTGTTTTGGTCTCTAAAATCCCTAACCATAACTTTCTGATTAATCTTAAAATTCGTAGATACTTTGTTATTCCTTTTATAATAGAATTTCTGATTTTCCTGACATTTTGACATTTTCATTTTGGTATCTTTATCAATCACATTTTCCTTTACCTTCCCCCCTCTAGGTATAAAATTATTCAAATTTGACCTTAACCTTCTACCAAACATTACAACTGCTGGCTCTAACCCTGTTGTACAGTGTGGTGCATTCCTATAATCTATGAGAAAACATTCTAACTTCTCATTATAACCTGACTGAAATTTTTTTTCTAACAATATTTTCTTTAAAAATTTTTTACACGTTTTGACTGCATTCTCTGCCAATCCATTTGATTGAGGATGATTTATAGGTGTTGTTAAATGTTTAATGCCATTTCTCTCGCAAAACTGTTTAAAGTCTGCTGACATGAATGCTGCTCCATTATCAGAAACTAAGGTTTGTACACTACCGAAATAACTGAATAATCTCTTTAAGATTTTAATGGTATTATCTGAGTTAGGTGAATTTACTTCCACGCAATCCAACCATTTTGAGGTTGAATCTATGATTACCAAAAAATATTTATTTCCGATAGGCCCTACGTAATCTATATGAACCCTACTCCAAATTTCTTCCGTTATCGGCCATGGAGTTAACTCACTCTTGGGTTGTGATGGTTGAATTTCCGCACAAATTCCGCACTCTCTAACTAAAAATTCAATTTGACTGTCAATCCCTGGCCACCAAAAATAGCCTCTAGCTAGCCCTTTCATCTTGGCAATCCCTAGATGAGATCTATGCAATAAGCTTAATATCTTATCCCTTAAACTTATTGGAATTACTAACCTATGGTTCCAGAAAATACAATCATCAATTATTGATAAATCGTTCCTTTTTATCCAATAAATCCATTTGCAATCATCCTTATTGACTTTATTTGGCCACCCTGTTCTAAGATAATTTTTTATCTCTAATAATAATTTATCCGTATTAGATTCTGCTTTAACTTCCTCAACATCTATTGGCATCTCGCTATTATTTTTGAATAAACACAAAATTCTTGAATCAAAGTTATTATTTTCCTCAACAGGATCTCCTACAGGTACGCGAGATAAGTAATCCGAACAATTTAATGTTGATTTTACGTATTGAACTTTATAATTGAAAGATGAGAGAATTACACCATAACGTTGTAATCTATTACAAGTTAAAACAGGAATTCCTTTTTTTTCACCAAAAATTCTACATAAAGGTTCATTATCTATTTCTAGAATGAATTCCCTTCCGTAAATGTACTCGAAAAACTTCTTAAAAGCAAACACAATTGCACAAGCCTCGAGGTCTAAAATTGAATATTTCTTTTCCGCTTCTGTCAGTTTACGAGAAACAAAAGAAATAGGTCTTTGTAAATTATTTTCATACACATGTAACAATGTTGCACCCAAACCTTTCGTTGAGGCGTCCGTAACTACCTTCAAAGTAACATTTGGATCGTAATGTGCTAACACTCGATTATCACATAAAATTAATTTTATTTTATTAAAAACTTTTACGCAATCTTGATTAAAATCAAAATTCGTATTTTTTTTCAATAATTTGTGCAAAGGATCTAATAACATAGACATATTTGGCACAAAAGATCGGTAAAAATTTACCATTCCTAAAAAACTGCGTAGCTCTGATAAATCTTTTGGTTGCGCGACTTTACTAATTGCGTTCGTTTTATCTTCCATAGGTTTAATCCCTTCCTTCGAGATTTCAAACCCTAAGAAACATACCGATGAAGCGTTAAAATTGCACTTTTGAATATTTACGCACAAACCGCAATCTTTTAACCTATTAAGAACTGCATTTAAATTAGCATTATGTTCCTCTATCGTTTCTCCTGTAACCATAATATCATCCAGGAAAACCGCTGTTTTCTTCAAACCTTGTAGACATGAAGCTATAGTTCTACAAAATATTGCCGGTGCACTGTTAATCCCAAACACTAGCCTAGTGAATTTAAATAATCCTAAATGTGTAGAAATCGTAGTATATTCCATACTTTCTTCGTCTAGTTCCAACTGTAAATAAGCTTGACGTAAATCAATTTTTGAAAATATTATTCCGCCCGAAATTTGTGATAATAAAACTTCTATCTTCGGCATGGGATATTTGTCAACAATCAATTGTGGGTTCACAGTACATTTATAATCCCCGCAAATTCTAATGCTTCCATCGCTTTTAACTACGGGCACGATAGGAGATGCAAACTTGCTATAACTAATCGGAACTAAAATTCCCTCTTCCTGTAAACGGTTCAATTCCGTTTCAACTTTCGCTTTCAAAGCGAAAGGAATACTTCTCGGATTGCAGAATTTCGGTTCTGCATTTTCTTTCAATTTTAAATGAACTTTAAATTTATTGAATCTACCTAGTTTACTTGAAAATACCTCCGGATATTTACGCACTAACGTATCGACACTATTATTGTTTACGTCGTGAATATTATGCGTGAGTATTTCACTTTTCAACTGTGAAGAAACCGTCTCGAAACCCGTAAAACCAATGTTAAATTCTTTTACGAAGTCTCTACCTAGCACAGTGGTTGAACCATCCTTTACAACACAAAATTCCATTATTTTAGTAATACCATTGAAATTAATTGACAAAATTAAACATCCAAGTAACTGTAACTTACAATTATTGTAACCCTTCAGGGTTAAATTCTTCGGCTTCAATTGTACATCTTTAAAATGTTCCCAATAATCTTTATCCGATAGGATCGATATTCCTGCACCCGTGTCAAATAATCCTTTTATGATGATACCGTTATTAACTTTTAACGATAAATAAATGGGATCGGTATTTCTTGTTAACCTTGAATTTATTTCACTTGAATTCACAAACACAGATGAAACTTCCTCCCGTTTTTTTTCGCGACAATTTTTACTAAAATGTCCCTTGTTTTTGCAATTAAAACACGTCACGTTTTTTAATCTACAATTACTGGAATCATGATTATTTAAATTACAATATTTGCACTTCAACTGTTGTATACGTTCTACTGATTTCTTTCTGGGAATTGTAACATTTTTGTCTTTCGCCCGCGCCGGTGAAGTAGAATAATTCCTACCTGCACTACTATTAAAATTTTTCTTACTTCTAGAAATGAGCCCGACACTCTCGGATTTAATACACGTAATATTTTTATGAAATGAATCCATTCCCGATGCGCACTCTAATGTACTTTTTAAAGTCAGCTTCTCTGCATCTAAAAACATTTTTTCTTTAATACGACCTTCTAATAAACCAGTCACAAAAATATCTTTTAAGTTTTCTTCCAGTCTGCTTTCAAATTTGCAGAATCTTGTTAGACAACGTAACCTAGCTATATAATCATTTATAGATTCCCCAACTTTTTGTTTCGCCGCAAAAAAATTTCCACGTTCCTTAAACACATTCTTTGAAACACCAATGTGGTTTCCTAATAACAAAAATATATTTTCAACCGATAAATCTGTTATTTTTTTTGGAAAACATAAATCTATCAGTAGATTAATCGTGTCTGTGTGTAGGTGGGATATTAAAACCGCCCTCTTTTTATCCTCGGATTTAAATTTGTCATCATTGACGAGGATCAACTGCTCAAACTGTAGCACGAACGTCTCCAGCCCGTCCCTAAGGTGACAAAACCTGGGTAAACCCACTCCCTCCATTTCCACACAGATTACCAATAATCAGAAAAAACAACAACAAACAGCACTCAACTCACGAATCTGATGATTGATGCTGCCGCCGATCGCCGCCCTTCCGCGTCCGACCGTCTTCTGGCTCCGTCCGGATTCCTGGTCGTCCTTCTCGTCCGGTCACCACCGCCACGCCTTCCCGTGTCGGGTCCCCGTACAAGCTGCCTGGATCCGTTTTTCATCCGGTTTCTCGGCTGCTGATTCCTTGAGCTCAGCGCCTTGAATCTCCTCACCAGTTCCTTGCCTTGATGCTCCTTCAATGTCCGATACTGTCCGTGAAGCTGCCCCCAAATTATTTTATTTTTTATGCGACAATAATCCCTTCCGCGGTGCTCGGTGGGATTATAACCAAACTATGGTTCTTTCAGCTGCGCCTACTGTGGTTCTTCCTCCAGGAAGAATTTAATGGCTGATCAGCTTCCTTTTTCGGCTGCTCCAACTGTAGTTCTTCCTCCAGGAAGAATTTAATAGCTGTTCAGATTCCTTTTTCGGCTGCTCCAACTGTAGTTCTTTCAGCTGCGGCTACGGTTCTTCCTCCAGGAAGAATTTTGCGGCCGTTCAGCTTCCTTTTTCGGCTGCGCCAACTGTGGTGATCTGCCGTGTCGATCACTCAGATAAGATGTAAATAATAGTCGTTTGGATACTCCATACTTTTTGGTTTATTTAGTGTTATTACTAATGTACAGTATTCGAGATGTTGTTGCAAAGAGAGGACGAGTTACAACAGACACGCCTTTTTATACGTCTCGGTCATGCTGTCTCACTCAGATATGCCTGTCTCTTTCATACCGACAGACATACGTTCACCACAGTAAGTTTGTTAAAATATTCGAATTCTGATTTTACACACCGAGAGTAATCACGCAACTTTGGGTTCTGCGGATTGGAGAACCACAGAACCATCCAGCCAACAATCCATTTAAATTGGCGATAATCATTATCCTCCAAACGCCCTTGAGGTGATTTTGCACAAAAACTGCGCTATATAAATCATCCAAATATTATTAGCAAGGTTCGAAGACCAGAGAAAAATAAATTATTAGGAATTAGACCCCGTTGGAAGCACTTGCGGAGAAGACCAGGGATGATGGTGGTGAAGAAGAAAGAAGTCTGTGGACCACCAAAGAGACTTCTCTATAATAGGCCTGCAGGAAGGAGTTTTTAGATGCCTAAACGTAGATGACTGAACTGTGCAGGAAGAACGACGCATCTTGAGGAATGAGCAACTGGGTGGAAACATCCGGAGATTGCCAGAAGTGCAGGCGTTTAGCGTAAGGCTGCTTGGATTCTCCGTGGGATGTAGCGTTGATGATCACGATGATGATGAACAAGCTCCGACAAGAATATATGTCTTTGGCGATGTGTATTTTTAATTTTTATTGTAATAAAAGGAATATAGATACATAAATATTTAACAATATTACATTTTTTATCATCATTGGTTATGTATACCTTATCAGAAAAGAGGAATTCTTGTGTCTGATAAGGGAGCCACGATTCTTACATAGGTTTTATGTTGTAATAATATTTTTGTATAGAATATAGATTTTTCAATGTAATGTTTAAATTAAGTTTAAAAAAAATAAATTATTTCATTTATTTTTTAAAATTGATGGACAATAATACAGTGCAGTTCAGAAGGGATTATTGTAGTTTTTTATGGCTTGGTAAATATAATGGTTTTGCATTTGTGTTGTTTTAAAATTTGGTGTAATAAATTGATTTCTATTTCTCTATAGTTTGTAAAATTCTTGGTATTCTTTGTTATTTTCTTCTTTGCACATTTTTACAATGGAAGCTTGCTCAAATATGTCATTGTCATTTGGTACTAGAAATAATTTAAATAGTGATTCTGCTGAGAATTTTTTTAAAGCATTACTTTTATGATGATTCTTTGTGAAACTTTTAGAGAGTTTATTTAGAAAATTAAAAATATTGGGTAGGTACTCAAACTACATAAGAGTCAATTGAACTATTTTCGCAAAGCTTTGTGTTATTTTTTCAATCTCCCATTATACGTTTCTAGTTTGTACAACATTTTTTTGTGCAATCACTAGAAATCACTGTGTTGGGGTAGCGTGGGGGCAGCAGGGCATGATTTGTCTTGTCGGGCGGCGATAATCTGTTTAGTGCGGGAGGAACGGGGAGAGATGGTAGTGGGGCGCTAACCGGGTGGGGGTCGGACACCATCGATACTAAATGGCCGGTTGTTGTGTTTTAGTTCGATGGGTAATAGGCTCCGACTGTGACATATCCACCTGATTCCCATTGAATTAAATAAACGAAATTTCGAGGTTGATTACAATTTTATTGAGAAAATAATAAAATCAATGTTTTATAAGTGTACCTACCTATATGTTTTTTAATCTGTAAAGCATGTCAAATTAAAACGACCATACGAAACTATTCTTTGGAATATGGTTAGATGAAAAAAAATCATGAAATTGTGATAGGTACCGATTCTTAGATTAAGTATTTCCTTCATATTTGAATGTATTTTATTATTTACTATCGCAGACCCTTAATAAATCATGGAATGGTCATAGCAGGGACCGGTTTCGGTAGTTTCCGGTCGTTCGGCGTTAGAGTTGGGAGCGTTGGAGGTAAAATTGAACTAATTGAAGTAAAAAAGTTGAAACAATTGTTTTGATTCATGTCTTATTTAAATATAATACTTATAAATATGGACTCTCTCGACAAATCAGTTCCAATTTAGAAAATGTTTATTCAAATAATTTTCTGTTGAAAATATTAGATTCCCACCCGTTTGTCAGAACTCTCCAAGGAAACACATCCAATTTTAAAGTTCTTTGAACCGGAGTTACAGACAGAGTCACGACCGAATTTAGTATTTTTAATAAACGCAATAATTGATGACTTACATTGGCTACGGTTTGCAATGTCGCGGTTTCCAAACTCAATAGGTATCTAATAGTAAATATAAATAGTATTACACCAGGTTCCAGAGTAATATATTATAATATATTACTCTGGAACCTGGTGTAATGGTGGGTCCAGAGTAATAAATAGTTACCCTGGAACCTGGTGTACAGATGCAGATAATACAGAGTGAAAACTTTTGGCTTGAAATGGTACTAGAAATTATTCATTTTCAGCGACCATTTGGGACCATAACCTAAATTATAAATACCCAGAGAAACCTAAAAATTAATTTGACGATTAAAAAAAAAGCGTGTTTATATACTTGAATTATTCGCTCATACGGGCTTTTACAAACATGTGATATTACATAATAATTTAGTGGAACATTGTTAAAGAAGTAAAATTTGTTAAAGACATTATAAAATAGAATAAATGCAAAATAATAATGAAAGCTAACACATAGGTTCGATGGCTTCGAGGCGCTACTGCATACTAATATCTAGACAAAACTTGTTCCACTACTAGAATGCGATAAGCGGTGCGCGCATATCGGATACGGTAGTTTCAGTTGGAGTGTTGGGAGAGTTGGAAGTAAAAAAGCGGAACCCATTTTTTCGCTTCATGTCTCATCTAAATACAATACATCAATGAGCTAACAATAATATTTATTTATGAGGTACGTTATTATAGCCTTCTTGTAACTAAATTCTGTGTAGTTGAACACATCTACTTTTTTTTAGAAAGTACTGCCGACTCGCTCCTGATATTATTGTTGCAATCAAAATGATTTTTTGATCGAGTAGTTCTAGTCGGTACACGGAAGAAAATACTTAATTAGGCTGAGTAAATTAGGGTTGTCTATAATACCTCTTACAATTTTAAAATAAAAGTCCAGTCCGAAACAAGACTTCTATCGTAGAATTTAATAATTTAATTCTTTCTTCAAGTGGTTTTTACTAGTTTTTTATCGGTAGATCGAGTGTATAGTTAATATATAATAGATTTTTTTTCAATGGAATCTGAGTGGATTTTAAAGTGGGGATCAGAGAGAATTATATTCGACTTGACTGTGAACTAACTAACCATAAAGTTTTTAATGTTGTTGTTACGTAGCATGAAGCCAAGCATTGTTAATCCTTTATTTGCTACTGTATAGATGTGAGAAATAAAATTAAAATTGGAATTATAAAAGAGGATTCTGTATTGTACGCTACTGGAACTTGAGAGTAAGAATTAAATAATTTTTATGTTTAGATTACACAATGTGCACCACCCTCCCTGCTCCGCAGTCACTTATTTGATTAACTCGGGTTGTTTAATGCCCCCTCGCCATTTTTTACGTGTCCCCCTTATGATTATTTTTTTACATTTATTTATGTTTATTCGGTTAGTCTCGGACACTCCGTGCTCTGAAGGGCTGCGCCCCCCTCTCCCCCACCGCAGTACCACACAACAGGTACCGTTAAATCAATTATCTCATTTTAGTAAAAAAAAGGCAAGTGCCTACCTATCTAATTATTTAATAAAATTATTTTTACATTTAAGTAGGTACCTACCAATAATGGACGATTTCTATTACAGAAGTGTTTTGCAACTATGCAAATAATGGTTTAAATTTTTTTTATTCGAAAATATATTACATGACCTGACAACCTCGGTGACCGAGTGGAAAGCTGAGCTTAAAAGGTCGCGGGTTTGAAACGTATGTATTGTGTGAATAAAGTAAGTACACCTACACTACTATAAGGTACACGGGGAAAACATACTGATATAAAAAATCTGTTGAAATTATTCGTTTTCTTGTTAAAAACGGAACTGCAGGTCTCGAATGAATGCATAACAAACTATCAGTATAGTACGAATATGTTACGAGGAAGTCGGAACAGGTGTTCTTAAAAATTATAATGTTTTCGCATTTCGTCCTATATGAACATGTTTTCAGATATATTCTGAATGTCTAATATTTTATTAGGAACTGATCATGCAGTCAAATTTTTAACGATATTTTGTTAAATCATCCGTACTAATTTTTTAATATTTCACATTCAAGATATTCGGCATCGTTCTAGAGAGATCAACGTTCTGAAATGAAATTTCGCTGGCAATAAATTTCACATTCAAATAAACAACCCATTAAATGAAAGTTCTCGAGAATTTTTTGAGGCACAATTGTAATGTTTAAAAAACGTAATAACCTCAAAATATTTATGTTCTTACAGTCTTTAAAAATTAATTTTTTTGTCTATCTTAGTCAACACCCGCCATCGCCTTGAAAAATATTTTTTTTCCTTTTGTCCTTATTTTCTCTCAATCCCACTCATCCTGACCTCCAATATTAAATCCTCTAATGTACAAGCAGTTAACCTGCTCCACCCCAACACATCGGCATGGGGCCACCGCCCCCCCCCCCGTACCGCCCCATAGAGATCTAGGGGGGGGGGGCGGAATGGGCCCCTTGGGGAATTATTTGATTTGATTGCGCCCCCCCTCGCCCCCTGACCCGGCGAGGGGGAGCGTTTTTATCCCATCCGTGGAAGAACATAATCACTGCAAAGTGTTACGGTTTAAGGAACAAGAGAAAGTGATACAATGGGATTTTTACACGTACTTGTGTGTTTTATACTTGAACACAATGTTACCTTTATGTAATAAGTTTTAAATTTAAACTTGATTATAATACATAATAGGCTAATTGCGATGTGAAAGTAGTTATTAAAACTAATAGACCAACTGCATCACATTAAAAAGAATCGTTTTGGCCAAAAAAATAGATTCTGTATCACTTTTATTCAATCGTATTTTTGAAACCAATTCAATTTTCTTTAAATTTAAATCCTTAAAAATGGAGCATTTTTTTATAAACCCGAAAGACCGGACATCATTTTTTATGAGTGAGAAAAAAATATTATGTAGGTAGTTTCATTGTACGAAAATACTTCGGCTATTCATTAATAAAAAGATTTTTCGTTGTAGCGAGTTAAATAATACATACAAATATGTACAAATAAATCAGAGACCGGACTTTTTTATGGAGTGACGTCACGAGCTATAAAAATGGATTTATTTATTTTCTTTATCCTAGTATAAAGATTTTTCCAAGTCATTATTAAATGCATGTAAATATATACATTACTTGTAAAAATAAACAGGCTAAATTGTGATATGCCTGGATGTACTGCATATCGTCCTATCGAGAGATCACCATTCATAATCAAAAAGTTAATTGCATCAGTTTTATTATATCCTATTTTGACGCAGTAAATTTTTTTTTTGTTTTACAAAAACAGTCATACAGCCTCGATAAACTGAACGCTTCTGTTGAATAGCTAGCTCTCAACTCCCAACTTTCCCTCCACCATGCCTAGCCTCAAAACATATCCTAAAATATAGGATGTCGTAGCGCCACCACCTCCGGGCCCTGGGACTATTTCACGATTAGAATGAAAAAAAGATTTTTCAGTGGCAATAGCAAAAAAAGGTTAATCTGTGATCTGTTGATAAAAAAATCAAGGTATACGCGTGGGCAGCCCTAGCGCGCCAGGGATGTGCATCAATTATTCATCGCCGTGAGTTATGGCCGAATTAAAAAACTGTTATCCGGAGCTACCCCTGTCCGGAGCCCCCTCCACCCTCCCCTACCCACCCACCCACACCCCACCTCCTCACAGCCTGAAGAATGAGATTCTTTAGGTGCCTACCCAAATCTTATTACGGCAATACATCACCGAGATATGACTGGTATTTTTTATTCTGACTCGAACAGTGCTAGCTGAAATTTATATTGTGATTCGATGGATGTCAAGGTGGGTTTGTTTTTATGGTTCAATTATTGGTTGAATTGAGATATAACCAGATTATAAAGCAAAAATAATGGTTCTTGTAGTGATAAGAGGGATATAAAAGCACATCATGCTCACAAGAAACTATTACTTTGGTGTAGGTAAGGTTTACCGAAACCCATTTAATTACTGCACGGAAAAATATTACCGATATAAAATATTGCTAATTTATTAAAAATCTGGTCAAATTGTTTGTATTTCTGTTAAAAACAAAGACTGCAGGCCTTTAAATAAAGAATTGACGGATTTCCTAACATACTATCAGTAAAACACAAATGTGTTATGATGATGTCGGAATGCGTATTCATAAAAATTATAATATTTTAGCATTTCGTCGTTATATTTACCAGGATAAGCGCAGCTGCATGAACACGTGTTCCGATATATTCTGAATGTACCAATATTTTATTAGGAAATGGCATGCAATCACATTTTTAAGAGGATTTTAATATTTCAGCAATACTCAGTTTTCTTCGTGTGTAAAGTTCCAGGGCTTGCACCAATCCATACCATGTCGGAAAATGTATCCGTCAATAAGTAAGAGTAGAAAACATATTTTCGAAAAGTAGTTTAATTTCAAAAGCAAACAAAATCTCAAATAGAAATGGAGGGAATTACCGCTAAAGGCGATCTTTAACGTTCTTGTATTGGCAAAGGCTCACACAAACTCTTTTTTTTTAAAAATATTATTGAAATAATAGCTTTTAAAACATTACAAACAAAGATAAGAAAACTGTAATAAAGGAACAAAATTGAGTAGACATACCTTTGTGCATTTGACTCTCGTGCTTCCGACATTTCGCCCGCCGATTTTGGAACCAGACCTGAATAAATATGTAAACAATTATTAATATTTGATAATATATAATTAACGACAAATAGTTCGACTGTAGTAAAAAAAACACTAAAAAAATGTGATGGACAACTTCCCAGACGCAAAAACAATCACTTACATATTCAGATTCCAGTCACATCTGTCCATATCAATCTGCATTTTAAAGAACTGTGTTTACACAAAGCTAAAAATCTTTCAACTGATAAATAACAAAGATAAAACCTTCGGAAAATCAATAATAAATAAATCGGTACATTATTTATTTGGAAAACAAAACAGTTGGTACTTAATATTGCCTATTTATCAATAGCCATTTCTAGGACACCCTGACAATTGTTTTGGCGCACTCAGCGAGGGTAGCAAAAGGGGGTGAGTGGGTGCGTTATGGGGTGAGGAAGGGACAAGAAGTGGAAATGGCCTGAACTGGGGTTAAGTCCCGTTTATCTCACACTTAGTCCGACACAACAGACTACTTACTACAATTGATTCTTTTATCCTCGATCCCGACACTGATACAGAGGGGGAAATTGCGTGCAAATTGATAACACCGAGACAAAAGGGATAACATTACATAAAAATTTGTAAAATGTGCCGTTCAACGATTGGACTTTTTTAAAAGTATCATTTACTTAACTTGATTTCAAACTTCGTTGAAACAGGGGATTATCTAAGAATTTCTTTTACTTTCCAAACTATTCTTGTGTATCGTTTCACGGTAATGCATTCAGTGTTCATTGAATAATTTAGGTAATTTTATACGATTGTTTATATTATGTAGTGTTGCAATTAGATTAATTTTCTGTTAGCAAAACCAATATGAAAGATATATAATATCACCATTTATCCGACTATTCCTGGAGACACCATAATCCAATGCGGAACAGAATTTACAAATTGGCCGACGAAAATTGTTCCAGAAATTTATAGAATAGGTACCTAATCTAGCAAATGAGATCAAATACGATTTTTTAATGGCGACCACGCATTATAATTTAAATACCAAGATGAGTGATTTGATTTCGTTATGATCTGAAAAAGGTTTGCCGTTTCAAGCGATATGATAAATGATAATCAAGTCAGCATTTTCTGTGAAACAAATGCAGACTTGTCGCTTTGCAGAACGTTGTTTGTGGAAAAGGGAATTTAGTTTTTGGGTGACAGCCAAAATAAAGCTAGCCAGCTCGTTGAAAATCTATGACTGTAATATAAATTGTAAATAGCCATTCAACATGAAAATTCTCCAAACTCTCGACTGAATTTTGAATATCACAATAAAATATGCAGAAGTAGGTACATACGAACTTTGTGAATATTTGATGTCATGATATGATTAATTTTATTGTATTAATATAAAAAATATGAATTTCATAGTAACTAAATATCGACAATGATATCCGATTAAAGTGGTATATAATGTTTATTATAACAGTGAAAGTGTGAGATCAGCGTGTGAATAAATTACTAATTTTGTGCTTTTTTGAAGTCATGTCCCGTGAACACCTTACTCGGAGATGTATCGAGAACATATTTTTGTCATAGTTAATAATTAAAACATTAAATCTTACTCAACCCTTCGGAGCCGGAGCTCTGCAATTGCAGTGTTGAAGAATTGTGACTACTCACGTCACGAAGCACTGCAATTGCAGTGTCGACCTTATACATTTATTTTGCCTTTGAATATTACTTCTACTGGGTTTGTCCAAAAAAATTAAAATGTCACTTTATTCAGTTTGGTATTGTTTTCACGTTGGCCTTACCAAAAATTTATTTCTTTTCATTGAATATTCTTCCCAGCTCCTACAAGTTAAACGTTTTCTAATTCCTTCAGTTTAGTAACATTCATAAAATCGGAATAACATAGTTCCATTTGCTCTTGGAAGTATAAACTCTATTAATTGTTTTTGTGTTTAATTCGTAGAACTACATTTAACTAAAAAAATAAGGTAAATCAAATTTAATAATGTTATTATAACGTTCTGCAAGTATTTTAGTTTTTTTTACAACTATGACAGCTGTTTCAGAGTTCAAGGCCATTTTTTAACGTATTTATATGATTCTATTTCAGAGATAATAAAAATTGAATTTGAAATAGAATCATATAAGTCTCTACGTATCCTATCCACAGTTTGAAAATGGCTTTGATTAACATTAATTTGAAAAAAAATCTTCAATTCTTGAAAGTAAAAATATCGCAGACAGTTTTGTTTTAAACTGTGATTCTTTCTCATAAAATTAGCATCTATTTATTTATTAACACACTTTTTAGGAGCTTTTACAAATGAAAAGTTAAAATTATACATTATTTATCACACATAACTGAACTGCCTCAGTAACAATCTTTTGTATTTGTTTGGTGATAAATTGAAGATGTCCACTGACTGGGTATGATTATTTCCCTCCATTAGTATTCTGGGCAATGATAAATACATATGGTAGTTAGTCCCAGAATTTCTGCACTGAATTAAATCCCTACTTATAGTATTACGTAGTGGAATCCGAAAGCTTATCAATGCAAGTAATTCTGGACTATCAAATGCATCGCTTAGAACTTTATATATAAAACAAAATCAATTTAAGCATATTATTTAAAAGAGTGTTGCAGTTCAAGAAAATGCTGGAATACCAATAATGAAAAAAAAAATGCATTTAACATAAATGAAAGTTTGAACGGAGCCCTTATGGCATCATTTAAATCTTAGTAGGACATTGGCCCAAATTTAAATTATCAGGAATAGTGAACACTTAACAGCTCCTTAAGGTTGTCTGCCATGGAGGGTGGCAATGGGCAGTGGTGCTGGGCGGCAGTGGGGGGAGCTAGGGCGGGCGCAGATTGCCCTTCAGGCGGGCGGCGCGGGCGGGGCGGTAAATTCACGCAAATTTATTGCCGCCCTGTCCGCGCACGTCCGTCTAATCTAATTCCTGGACAGCACTGGCAACGAGGGATGGAGGAATAGCGGTGGGGGTGGGGAACATGCAAATCAAGCGAGCAGCAATATTGTTGCAGTCTTGAATTGCAACTATGGATTTTGCTGCAGCAACCTGTGATGTAGTTTGAATTCATAAAATGCACAACTACAAGTTAGTACATATTCAACTGTAGACCAACATAAGCCTAAACAATACCCGACAGCTTGTTGTCGAAATGGAAAACTGTTTCCGTGGGTACAACAATTGTTATAGAAATAATTAGAATATAGAACCTATCCAGGGTGGAAGATGCTATCCCCCTGACCCCTCTCTTTTTCTAACCCCTAAATTTCATGCTTACGTCAATACCAATATTACGAAACCAGACTTCTCAAACTATCAGATAGAAGAGTTTTAGCTGACATATTATTTTTATTAAAAATTATCAAATCTCTAATTGACAGCCCTGAATTATTGGAATTAATTTATATGAATGTACCTGCCAGACTAACTCGAAGCAAAAACACTTTTAAATGTAACAATAACCTCAATACTAACTACTCTATTTATTCACCAATTCCAAGAATTCATCACTTTGCAAACAAACCCTGTGAACTTATTGATAATACGTATCAAGTATGACCGTACATGCTTACAGTCAATAATATGCGTCTAAAAAAACAAATAAACTAAGGAGTATGTGAGTTAAGCGTTGGAAGGTATAGAGACAAGACATTTTTTTAAAAGCTAATAAATAATACAAGTTAATAACTAGCAAATAGGTATGAAATTAGTTGCCTTTTGAAACTCAAAAAATTATTAACACCAAATGGTTCCATGATAACTCAACACAGTGACAATTCAACACACTTTTAAATAGTGATATAAAGTCATTAGAAACGATGAAAAAAAAAATAACCTAACCTCACCTAACCTAACCTACTTTACCCAGTGAATAAAGCTTTTGTTTCATCACTTTCCATGACTTTATATAACTTTTTAAAGATGTGATGAATTATCATTGTGATGATTTATCCGGTCACAGAATATTATACTTTGTTTTACTTTACAATTTCAAGTACTATTATTTAAATTCGATATTAATTACGGCGTTGGTATTTTGCCATTACTTATTAGTATTTTTTCTATAAATACAACAAACATTATTTTTCTTCTTTTTTTAAACATTTGTTTTAAATAACATATCAGTATATTATATATACTTATTTTTTATTTACCTTACGACTAGATTATTTTCCTATTTTCAGTCTTAATGGTTTGCAACAAATATGAATAATTATATGCATATACGAATGTAAAATGTACATACTTACATACAAATGCTTTCAATGGAAGAGTAGTAAAAAGACCCAAGATGTAAAATGAATTATGTACCATGTAAACATATTATTAAAAATAAAAAATAATTACAAAAAAAATATATATATTTGAAACTATGTTAATATGTTATATTCTTAACTAACTGATAAGGGTAAGCAGAGAGGATACACCGCCACACAAACACTTTGTCTCGGCACACACTCTTTGCTTCATTCACATTCGTGTTATTATATTATAAGCCACCCAGTGAGGCCTACATTACTGAAAACCTTGAATTGTAAAAAATATTGTACCTAATAAAATAAAATAAAATAAAATTATATATTATAACTATTCCTGATGTACTGCATGAGCTTTTACACTAGATAACTATGGAAAAGGTAGACAAATAACGTCTTGAACACACTTCGAGTGCAGTATAACCATGAATACAGGGCGCTGTTCGGCCTCCCTTGGCGATGCGGCGCCTTACAGATGTTCCCAAAATGGAAAGGTGTATGGATGCTGTCGCCCAGTGGCAGGGCGCGCCCTTGCACCCTGAATAGAGAATTTTCCTTGAGATACCGTAGTATAAGTGTTAACTATTTTATTTATCTTATGATCAATTTTATACAAAGTAATTTATTTATAAGTACGCTTTTAGATGGCAGACAGAGTATTACACTTGCCGCTCTGTTCAGCTGAATTCAACAACGTTATTATTATTATATATCCTCTAATACATACTAACATACTCTTCCGTTATCCTTTTAATGTATTTTTACTAAACATCAAATAAAACGCCAAATGATGAACTTATAGGTTTGTGTACAGTACATTTTACAGCAACTTTCTTTCTTCAGCCTTTTACACTAATAGAATCACTTATCTATTACCATTGCGAACAAATCATTAGATTGGATGCAGTGGGATGCAACGATAAAAGCAGCTATATATCCCAATTAAGGGACACTTTCAGATAAGTGGCATTTTTCTGTAAAAGCTCTCGAATCCGAATTCCGAGGGTGGAAAATACCCCGTCATACTCCTGATAAAGGCGCTGAACGCGGGGTTAAATCTATAAGTACATCTCACTAAGGCTATATAGGTGATGGTCACAGATCTGTGAAACATACAGTGTTATAATTTTAATCTTAACATTAAAGTACTCTGATTGTACGAAGTAAGAAGCAATAAAGAAACATTTTCGAACGGTGAGCTCTGGCTTATGAATATTGGGAACGCTGCATTGTTCGTTTTACTGTTTTGAAATATTCAATGAGAACAAGAAAATATCTGTTGTAAAGCGAAGAACACAATCGGAGTGCAAATATTACAAAAACGGCTATTATTGATCTTGATCCGAATGTTATTATCACAAACAATTGGGTGGAAATCATAAATATTGCAGGATTATGTAGTTAATGGTTTCAAGTATTAAGTTATTTAAGTCGAATAGAGCCGCGCAAGCGGTGTATTATTATTGATCTTGATCCCAATGTTATTACCACAAACAATTGGGTGTAAATCATAAACATTGCAGGATTATGTAGATAATGGTGTCAAGTATTAAGTTATTTAAGTTGAATAGAGTCGCGCAAGCGGTGTATTATTATTGATCTTTATCCGGATGTTATTAACACAATCAATTGGGTGGAAATCATAAACATTGCAGGATTATGTAGTTAATGTTTTCAAGTATTAAGTTATTTAAGTCGAATAGAGCCGCGTAAGCGGTGTATTATTGTTGATCTTGATCCGGATGTTATTAACACAAACAATTGGGTGGAAATCATAAACATTGCAGGATTATGTAGTTAATGTTTTCAAGTATTAAGTTATTTAAGTCGAATAGAGCCGCGTAAGCGGTGTATTATTGTTGATCTTGATCCGGATGTTATTAACACAAACAATTGGGTGGAAATCATAAACATTGTAGGATTATGTAATTAATGGTTTCAAGTATTAAGTTATTTCAGTCGAATAGAGCCGCGCAAGCGGTGTATTATTATTGATCTTGATCCGAATGTTATTACCACAAACAATTGGGTGGAAATCATAAACATTGCAGGATTATGTAGTTAATGGTTTCAAGTATTAAGTTATTTAAGTCGAATAGAGCCGCGTAAGCGGTGAATTATTGTTGATCTTGATCCGGATATTATTAACACAAACAATTGGTGGAAATCATAAACATTGTAGGATTATGTAATTAATGGTTTCAAGTATTAAGTTATTTCAGTCGAATAGAGCCGCGCAAGCGGTGTATTATTGTTGATCTTGATCCGGATGTTATTAACACAAACAATTGGTGGAAATCATAAACATTGTAGGATTATGTAATTAATGGTTTCAAGTATTAAGTTATTTCAGTCGAATAGAGCCGCGCAAACGGTGTATTATTATTGATCTTGATCCGAATGTTATTACCACAAACAATTGGGTGGAAATCATAAACATTGTAGGATTATGTAATTAATGGTTTCAAGTATTAAGTTATTTCAGTCGAATAGAGCCGCGCAAGCGGTGTATTATTATTGATCTTGATCCGGATGTTATTAACACAAACAATTGGGTGGAAATCAATTTTCCTGAAAATCTTCGAAAAAAAATCGTTGTTTGAACAACATCAATGAAGTAAATTTTTTCAAACTTAGCACTCTATCACACGCAAAAATCAGTGGTCTTACTTAATATAAGCACCCTTGCGGTGATTTTTCACAAAAACGGCGCTATATAAATTAGCCAAATATTATTATACGCCAGTTCAACATTGTTATGATAAAACCAGCCTTAAGCCTGGTTTAAGGCCGTTTTAACCATACACACGCCGTGGTAATACATGAAGCAATTCAGAGAGTATAAATATAACATATATACCTGCACTCTGGCTTCACTGAGGCCCAGCCTCTGGCTTAGTTCCTCCCGCATGAAGGCGTCGGGATAATGCGTCTCATCGAACAGCCTCTCCAGCTCGCCCAACTGCTCCAGGGTGAAGTTGGTCCGCGAGCGACGTTGCTTTGCGCTGCTAACGGAATTGCTGTTCCCGCCAGTGCTATTGCTGACCCCGTTGGTGCTGCCGTTCTTGCTGTTCACAGCAACGGTGCCTTCACCACCTATTCAGATTTATAAAAAAACAATGAATTATTCTTTTTTAAATTACAAATTTGTATAACCATTGGAGTGATTGGTGTCATATATATACATTTAACATATTATTTAATTAATACCATTTATAAAAATATTAATATAAAAACATTTAAAACTGCTTACTACGGCATTTATAGAATGACCCATTATGACAAGCGATCAATCAAAACGTGGGTAAAAAGGGTGTAAGCTCAAAGTACATAGAAAGGTACTTAATTATGTTCGAGGTTTGTTAAAAAAGTATCAAGCTCGTTTTTTCAAACACGGGAGATGTACTGCGTTGGGATGTTTATGGGTACCTGCATGCGCGCAAGCGTAATATTGTCCACCATTTAAAATTATTCTTTTAATATAACACGGAGAAAATTTATATATGTACACGGAGAAAAATAATTACGGCTTTTTTAATCAAGCTACTGTTAAAATGTAACTGCATGACCATTTCCGAATAAAATATTAGTCATTCAGAATATATCTGAAGACGTGTGCACTGTGCACGCAGGTGGCCTTGTCCGAATAAATATAATGGGCGATATGCGAAAGTATTATAGTTTCTAAGAACACGTGTTCCGACTAAGTAAGTAAGTAAGTAATAAATTTGTTAAATCATTTGCCTCCTGTCTCGTTTTTAATTTTTTTTTAAATAAATTAACAATATTTTATATCAGAAAACTTTCTTTATATAATTATAAAGAAATACTTTGCGTATATTTACGAATGAAATGTTATTCATTGGCTTTTCTAGTGTTTGCCTTGTATTGCAAAAACTTTCTCACCACACGCGAGGGCATCTCGGCACCTTTTATGCAATTTACTTAGAGGTCCCACATGACCTTACGCGTCGCGTAACAGTTTATTACTACAACAGATAAATCGAAAGTACGACAATTGACGTTTCTTTGCTTGCCACTTTGAGAGTTTTACAACCCATCTACAAATATTGTAACGTCATACCTACAGCAATCTGTCACGTGATAGTTATTATTTTTAATATAAGTTTAGTGAATAAGTTCCCATCTATTTCAAAATATATATTAACTTCACACTAGAGGCAAATGAGCAGATTTCAGAATTGAGGAAGATCTGGTGACGGTTTTTGGGGAAAGGAAAAGTTAACATCGGTCTTGAAGAAGCGCAAATCATTTCGAATCTGCGCTGTAGTGCAAAAGGTAGGTGTACATTTCAGAAATGAGTTTATCGTTTATTTTTCTGGATTAAAAAAGTTACATATTGAATAAATTAAGGAAAGTACTTGAACATACACCTTCGAGTACTTGCAACATGAACCTAAATAATACTTTATAATAAATAACCCCCACGAACAATTTCAGCAATAATCTTCCAGCAGTTTACTACAGTTCCACAATTTATCACTTCATATTTGCGTGTTAAATCCTCGTATTCTTGAACATCACATTGCCTTTGAGGGAGGCACCCTCCCCGCCCTTCGGGAAGTGACTAATGACAGGCGGTCGAAAGTCTGACGCGACTTATTCATCAGATGAAACCGCTGACGCAGATCTGTCTGGTGTTTAAGAAAGTCTCACACGGGGACAGAACCGCGAACAATAGGGGTTGGGAGAATGTAAACAGCAAGAAAAACTAAGCATTTGAATTTCGAAATAGATTCAAGTTTCAATATCACTTTTAAGATTAGTGATGGCTATAATCGAAAAAAGAATTGTATAGGTACTTCAAAATATTTTAATAAACACAAAATAATGCTTTGAAATAATCGTTAGTAGGTGGAATAACGATGGCAGTTTTTTTCCTAAAAGTATGTTAACTTTCTATTTATTTTAGTAAAATAATAATTATTATTTTAACGGTCTATATAGATGATTTATATTATGAGTAGTCTTAACTCATTCATTTTCGAATTAAACTAGTAATTACATCGTTATTGGAGTTATCACCGATTTCATTTCCTTTGACAGTACGAAATATGGAAAAACCTATTAGTCGAATAAATTTTACAATTGTCCATTGGTCATAATTGTAGTTAGTGACGTTAATCTAGTTTCAGACAGAAAGAGACAGTGCCATTTCCTTGATTGCAGAGCTCACTGTTATTTTTTGGTGTTTAACAACTTAGATATTCTTTATGGTAACAAAAATTCACCGAGATTATCTGATTTTTATAGTAATTAAAATTCACCCAGATTATCTGATTTTTATGGTAATTAAAATTCACCCAGATTAACTGATTTTTCTAACCCTTTATGAAAGTCAATATATCATAATATTATTTAGAATTAATTCACGTATTATGTATTTCTAATGCTTATTATAAATCTATTTCTAAGCCACACTGTTAAGTTTCATAATCATCAGGTTAATTTACCACATTTTAAGCACAATAGTTTTCAAGCCTAATTCAGTTTCAACAAGTTATTTAAAAACTTAGTTAATTGGTATTGGTCTAGTTTTTGTTAAATATACCCACCATGTGTAATTTATCAAATTGCATTTCTTTTATTTTTTTTAATTATTATTTATTTATTGATGCAATAAAATTATGTATGTATTTTCAAACAATATTTGATTGATAATGTGGGCCTCACTGGTGCTTTGCCCACACTGAGGCCTCTATCTTACAATTTAGTAAAATTCGATAAAAAATAAATTAATTAATAAGAAATAATGCATTGAAATCAGTAAAATAAAATAATTAAAAAAAGAGGCAAATATTATGAACGGTTGTTTATAGTGAAGTTGTATTGTGTATTAATTAATGTTTTGCCTTTTTACGTTGTAAATTTTTTGTAAGATAACCTTTTTTGTTCTTTAATCCATTTTTTAAATTTTATATATTAAGGGTTTATTTGTTTCCAGTTTATTAAAGGTTTTGTTTTGTTTTATTTTTCGCAACTTTTTATTTTTATTTTTTAAATCCCCTGCTCAACCTTGCGCCCACAGATAATAGGCATAGGCGGTACACCTTGTGTTTTAATGGTTTTGTTTGCTCTACCACAAACTTGCTTCAGCATTTTATTTTATTTAGGAAACAAACAGTCATATATATATGGAGCATAAATAGCATTTATTTTACAATATTAGACCAATAATGTTCCATTAATTCTAGTCGTTGATTCAATATTTCAACTATACAATATATTCATAAATCACAAAGAAATATAAAGAATAAACATTATAAGGAATTACACAATGTTATAAAAACAATTAAAGACAAGTAGTAGTAATACAGAAAACATCTGGATGAGTTTCGGGCTATGTTTGCTTTTTCTACTCAATAAGGCGACAAAAGACTCTAATAACGGAGGTTCACTTGAGGTATTATACATATTTTATTAGAACGTTCCCCACCGATGAAAGTTATTTATATTTAAGATCAACTAAAAAGTACCTCACCACTAAAATATTTCATGTAAAAAGCATTGTAAATTTTATAAAAATATTTTTTTACTATAAAATAAGCGATAAGCACCAGATTTTATTTTTGTGGAAGATGAATTAGTAACTTTCCGAGGAATCCTTCTAGATACATATAAGACTATAGTAGTATTAATCAGAATGAATTTAAATAAACCTCACGGAAAGATACATTTTATAGGCCTGCTGAATATTGTTTTTACACGACTTCAGCACTTATGTCGTTAAAATTTTCACTTTATATTAGAGATTTGCTAGGGCAAAGTCAACCGTAGCTCTGTCCAATACGCAGGGCCGAGCGTCGAATAATTTTGTGCATTACTTCTTCGATTAAGTCGTTAATATTCCGACGTTATTTTAGGGTATTGGAATAGTGGATTCCACCCTTAAGGTAGCAAAATTTATAAACTAAAAATACAGCGATTTATCATTAAAACTTTGGAAAGCAGACGAAAACTGAACTTAATAGAAAAATTAAAACTTCAATAGTTGTTGAGAATGTGCGATGTTTGGCAATGATTCGCGTTATGGAAATATCTTCCCGATTCTTTACATGATTAACGCTTCTGCTTTGTTCTTAAAGGGGATGTTTACTCACTAAACTAAGGGTAGTTTAGTGGGTGGCAGTGGGACGGATGACTTCTTCACTACCCCCGACACAGTAAGTTATGTAAAGGGTGTTATAAATTCGAAATTTTTTTTGCTCCAAAGAATAGTTTCACACATTTCGGTGTACACCGCAATATGTTTTAAAGCTTTCACAATAAAAATGGATTTAAAAAATAATATAAGCTACGAGTTTATGAACTGTATGTGCTCCAGCGTCATGAAATTTTGTCTGATTTTTTTTCTTGAGCATCATCTCTTTCAGTTCTAGACATCATTTTCATTATAAGCTATGGAGCTTTAAGTTATGATTAAAATAAAAATTCAATTAATTGTATTATAATTTATTGAATTTCAATGAATTAAATTATAATTAATTAAATTTCAATGAATTATAATATATTTTATGAATAAAGAAAAAAAATCAATAACAATTAATTTAATTCATAAAAAATAATGAAACTTGCAAATTTCAGTTTTCTGTTAAGGCGATGCACTACGTCGTGTAATATTTTAAATTGAGCTGCTATCAATAAAAACCCTTACGTAGATGGCGATAAGGTTTAAATTCTCGCTTAACACCATCCGCCTGTTTTGATTTATGCAAGAAAAAACATGGCCAAAAAGTGCCTTTTATTTTATTTTGTGGATAATTTTCAGGCATAAATATATATTTTTTTTTCGATCATTTTATAAATAACTTAAATTGCCACATTATACAATAAAATCATAACCGAAAATGGGTTCGTAAGTAGGAGATTTTGAACATTAAAGCAGTTTTCATAGGACTTATACATTATTTTTTTCTGGGCTTATAAAAAGACTTATCTAAAAAATACTGTTTTATTTTAAAGTTTAGGATGTATTCTACTCGCAGTATTTAATTAAAGCATCTTAAACATTTCTAGGCGACCAAATTTTCAAACCAAAAACACATGATTTTGCATTACTACGTATGGCATCGCCCTGCGTAAAATTATTATTATGAATAAATAAATCATCACGTTCAAGAGCACAGATTTGCTTTGAATATAAGTTACAATTTGTGACATATTTAATTTAGAAAGTAGGGTATGGGTACCGCCGTCCCGGGAACCATTTATTGGGTAACCAATATCTCTGTCATAGGTAGCCACAAGTGGTTCGATGCGTTTGGTGACTTAGCAGGGGTGCGCGGGTTCACGGTTGAGGTTTTTCTAGGTCTTGGCGGCGGATGCGTCTGCCCAATCTGTCCGCCGGATCGTGTCTTTGTCAAAATTGTTGGAATCCAATTAATATGTGTATGTTATAATCATGATGGAATTTTAATATCACGTGATTTTTCTCGGGTCTGCGATAGTATAGTGTATTGTGACACGTTATATAGTGGAAAATACCCTCAGCCATTCATAATCGAAACGTTCCTTGAAATGGCTTAAGCCGTTTTTGGTAACCATACTGATGAGCCGAGTACTATCCCACCTTTCTTTCCCCACTTCCCTAAGTTCCTACAACCTGACACCATAGTCCCACTGGCCAAAGGGACTATTGTGTGGTATTTACGTAAAAAATGTCAATTGATCATCTGTTTCCACATTGCTTATAGTCCTTCCTAACCTTTGACCCTATTATTATATGTGATTGGGCCCTGGTGTCAGAGACCCTTGACAAGATCATAGTAACGGCCAGTTAACTGCCACTCGGCGCGTAATCTGATAGTTAAATCGTACACCCTAAGGGCTGCTTCTAGCTATAAGCTAGTAGCTAGCTACTTCAGGCTTAAGTGACTATGAATCCATTACCTAAATTATGACTTAAAAAACTACCCTTATTAAACTAATACTATGTAACATTAAATATTTCATAATATTTTATCGGTTTATCGTATCGACAATATTATTCAAGCAAAGCTTGCATTAAGCAAGAAATAAATATGCTTATAAAAGAAAGAGGTTAGTAAGATGAACAAAAGAGTACTTATGTAACATTATTTATTATAATGTACATTGTCGAAATGATGCCATAACAATTTGGTACGGTTATCGTATCCTACGAATGTTTCTGATTCAGTTCCTGAAAGAGTAAATAAACCCTCCTTCCCGTCACCCCCTGGTTCCACCACCCCTCCCCAACCGTCCGACGTGTTATTTCATAAAATTGCCGAGTTATTTATTTGATTACATCGCTCGCTACGATCCTCTACAATCCGCTACGCCACACTTTCTTCAACTGTGGGAACATTATAATAATGTATAATTCTTTTTAATAACTTTTGAAGGTTATATATACGTTTTACACATCAATTTAGTATTCTATCATTGAAGAATAAGATAATGCTCTGAAATATAAGCGAAACATGAAAAAGAAGTCAGAAAAATAGCCAAGAATATGGGAATTATAGTTTTGCCTTCTTCTTCTGTGCCATGTGTAATTTAAATGTATGAATTATCTTCTTATTCAACGATCAAATGTTATTTTGATGCGTATAACCTAAAAAATTATTCCAATATATATATATATATATTTATTTTTTTAAAGAGTGAAAAACTTTCCCAGGTTACGAATATCCTGACAATATTTCAAAATCTCCTACTACCACCACAGTAAGCGGAAAATGTTGTTTGTGTTGTGGTGGAGGACTTAGCCAGCCGATGAATTGAACACATTACGCCCGGTGGGACCCAAACGCGATGACAGCTCAGCCACTGACAATATACATTTTGGACTCATAGAAAAGTCAATAGGAGTCGCATATAAAACGAATCGGCTTGGTATATCCGAGAAACTATCTAGGTTATAAATTTTAAACATTCGTTTTACAATCAACATAAAAAAATTAAAACACAAAAATATTTGCATCATCTAAGAAAGATGATAATAAGTTGATATTAATATTTCAAAGCGTTAATTTTACGAAAACCTAAGATTAATCTTGATTATACTACTCTTTAAGAAACAGTGGTCTACGCCGGGTCTACGCTTAACATCTGTCGGCGTAGATGCTGCGTCTCTCTCCCGCCCACCGCCCGTAGCGAGGAGGGGACTGAACAGCAGTATCTCCGGTGGGGACTATATGACATGATTTAAATTGCAAAAATGGGCGTTTTTATGTTTTTATCCAATTTAATCCGGAAACGTTTGGGGGTGGTGGTGGTGGGTGGTGGGGAAGTTTGAAGCGGTGACCGGATGTTGTGGAATGTTTGTGGAACTTATTTAAAGGTCCATTTTCAGGTTTTGGATAGGTATTTGTAGCATCGTTACTCGTATACATAATATTATTACTAATAGTTCTGTAGACCTCCTCTGGTTCTCCTCCGTTCTCTCTGGTTCTTCTCCATTCCTCTGCAATCATGACATTTATAAGTACGTAGTTAAATACCTTCATACTTAATTATATATAATCCATATATTTAGTGAAACATTTTTTTTCGAATTATGCAATTTGTTCAAAGTAGTTCACTGTCTAAATGGCAATTCATTTTTAAAACTTTCTTCGGGCAGTAGGTACTTATAATATTGAAAAAATGCGAATAAGATAGTACAAATAAATACGGCGCTTTCACATTTGAAAAAAGAATCATTAAAGAACCATTAAAACGGTCACCGTATTGAACCAGAAACGGAACGTACAAATAAATTTACAGACAGATGAAATGCAAAACGGACGAGTTAAAACAGAATTTAAATTATAAATAATAATAATAATAATAATAATAATGTTTATTTCAGCTGGACAGAGCGGTGTGTGCAATGCTCTGCCTGCCATAAAAGTTTACATTTAAGTTAATACATAAAAATAAAATGAATAAAGAAATAAATAAAAATAAAAATAAAAATAATAAATAAAAAATCAATACATTGATGTGCACATTAGGTCTTTATGGTGGCTTCAGTGAAATTCTCCATCTCCGGTGTAGAGGCGCTCCCTGCCACTGGGCAACGGCCTGGACAAGAGTGTTGTCCGATCCCTGGTAGCGCTGACTCGTCCCGGCTATTCTGTGGCGCATCAAAGCAGCGAACCTATGCACCCTTCCTTCGGTGAACATCTGTGAGGCGCTGCATCGCCAGGGGAGGCCAAATAGGGCTCTGTATGCGTGGTTGTACTGTACTCGGAGTGTGTTCATGACGCCTTGTGTGTATGTCGTCCATAGCTCGCTAGTGTAGAAGCTCATACAATATGTTTGGAAAAGTTGCTTCTTCACCGGAGGACTGCATTTGTTGAATCTCCTGGCAAGCATGTTAGCTCGCACACTCAGTACTCTTCTTTGACGTTCTATGTCTTTTTTATCATTTAGGTCATCGGTGATGACATGCCCCAAATATTTGATTTCGCTGCAAATTGTCAGGTTGGCCCCGTCGAGACGTATGGGTGGAATGACAGTGGGACCAGTATTTGCTTTAAATATCAGCAGGGATGACTTTTTAGCATTGTACATCAGCCCGTGATTATCAACGTAAGCTTCGCATATTGCCAGAAGTTTTCTCATCGCTCTTA
Source organism: Hesperophylax magnus (assembly GCA_026573805.1). Classification (NCBI taxonomy): domain Eukaryota; kingdom Metazoa; phylum Arthropoda; class Insecta; order Trichoptera; family Limnephilidae; genus Hesperophylax; species Hesperophylax magnus. Next base: position 18,103,187 of record JAIUSX010000049.1, read on the forward strand.
TCGATGGAGCTAGTATGACCATGTCGTCTGCATAGCTAATATTGTTCATACATACCCCGGCAATATGACATCCGATTCTTGTTGTATTCAGTGTTTTACTAAGTTCATCCATATATACGTTGAAAAGCACTGGGGACATTGAGCCTCCTTGTCTAACGCCGCACTTTAATTTGGCTGCTTCTGATAGGCTTTCATTCCATCTGACAAAGTTTTCCTGTTGGTTGTACCATGTTCTCAATATATTGACTATTTGTGGTGGAACTTGTCGTTCGGTCAGTTTTTTCCACAACGCATTATGACAAACCCTGTCAAAGGCTTTGCTTAAGTCTAGGAAGCATGCGTATACCGTTGTTTTTCTGGCTTTATAGTATTCGATTGTTTGTTTCATGCTATATATGGCCGTATCAGTAGAGCATCCAGCTTTGAAGCCCATTTGAGAGTCCTCTGTATTGAGCTTGTCTTCCGTTAAATTTAAGATTACCTTTTCGAAGATTCTTGCAATTATTGTGGCAAGAGATATGGGTCTGTAATTAACAGATGATGTCAAGTTCAACTGGCGGCTTTTTGGGTTCGGTATTATTATTGTTTTGGACAGCTCTTTCGGAATGTGTCCGAGGCCGATCATGGCAGTGAAGAGAGAGGCAAGCAGTATTGTTAAATACTCCCCCGCATGCTTTACATGTTCTATCACTAGTCCATCGTGACCTGCAGATTTACCTCCTGCCATGTTGCTTATTGCTCGCTGGATCATCTCAGGTAATATGACGATGGACGGCTGTTGTTCTGGTTGATGCATTGTTGTCTCAATCTCTTTAACCATTATTTGCGGTTGATCTGGTGCGGAGCAGAATGTATTTCTGAAAACTTCAGCAATATCTTTATTTACAGATAACAAAAAATTTAAAATTTAAAAACAGCATTGATCGTTCGTGCCATATAGGCGAAACTAGATTTATTATTTAAGTATAAGTAGGTACCTACATAATTGTTTTCGTGATACCATAGAATTATGTCAATATTTATGTAGCAAATTATTAGTTGGTTAACATACAAAAAAAGGATGAAATAATACGTTTTATCATTATACTAGTAGTTCTGTGAACAAAAGTCCTAGCTAATGTTTATAATTTTCGCTTATTTAATAAATCAAAACCAGCAATTCGTATGAAATCATATGGTACTCGTACTTAAATACCTACCTACTTAATAATTGTAAACCATAAATATTTCACGTACATGGAATTATAATTTATCTAAAGAATTTGCACGATTCCAATGACAATTCTTTTTATTGAAAATTTCTTTACATTATTATTCATCCTGTTAAAAACAGGACTGCAAGCCGCTTCCTGATAAGGGAATATTCATAATAATATCGTAACACGTGTTCATCTACCTGCGTTGGTCTTAATAATAATGTCGTGACGAAATGCAAAAATAATAGGACTTTTATGACCACGTGTGACAAAAGATTGGCATTTTGCTTAAAGTTTATCAGGATACCTATTAATTCAATCGTGAATGCCCTGCAATCCCGTTTTTAACAGGAATAAGAATAATTTGAAGAGATTTTGAATAAATTAGCAATAAGTTTTCTCCGTGTGCTATAATATTGATTATTTAGATATAACTGATAGTACGAACTCTTTTTTTTTTTTTTTTTTTTTTTTACAGTAATACCGCACAAGAGTCCCAACTGCTCCCGTCTGGAGCCAGTGAGACTATGGCATCCCCAATTGGGGTATGTTGTGAGGCTGAGGGTATTGGGGAGGGGAGGGAGATGGGGAAGAGGAAGGTGGGGAAGTACCTGGCTATTCAGATCTGGTCACCAAACACGGCTAAAGCCATTTCAAGCAACGTTTCGATTCTGAATGGTGGTCTTACACCAGGGCGATACTGAGAGTATCTTCCACTCTGGAACGTGCCGCAAATATACTATATATTATTTAAATTAATTTAAATTAATTAATTGTGAAATAACACAAATTAATCAAATAAAATTTATTTGCGCACGCCGGGTTCGAACCCGCGACCTTCGGATCTGTAGTCAAAAGCGTATACCACTAGACCACGCCGGCCGTGGGATAATAAGGTGGGATAATAAGGCAGTATCGAACACGATCACCATTTTGAACCGGAAACGGGAAGTATAAACAATGTTTTACCTACCGCATCATGTCGGCAAAAAAAACTAAAGATATTAAATGAAAAAAATATATTAAAATGAATGTTCGTTTCTTTGTCCCCCTATAGGACTCGAAAGATAGAAAGAAACTACTGGACCGATTTCGCTAAAATTTTCAAAGTTTGTTCTTATTAGTTTTAGGAGTGTTTAGAGAGTGATTTGAATGGCAGAAGAAGTCGGAGACGTTCGGGGAAGACTTTGCACTATCTCTCAACTGGAATGAGAAATAATATAGTTTTAAATAGTAACAATGAGGTATACAGTAGTGAATGGCAGATAAACGCCGGGAACGCCCGAGGAAGACTTAACGCTACATCTCTACACTGGAATGAAATACGGAGACGAATAAAAGTCGATTTAATGTAGTTTTTAATATTAATACTGTGGTATACATTATTGAATGGTTGAAGCCGGGAGGAAGAAATGGCACGATTAAGTGAAAAATAACATTTTTCAAATCTTTAGAATAATATTATTTCCACCTTAAAAATAGACTCAGATTTCAGGTAGACTCTAATTCACAACCTCAAAACTGTACTTCAAACGATTCATAACCCCGAGCAACTCCGGGTACACGTTAGTAGACACTCTGCCGTCACCCACAATAACGAGAAATGTTTGAACAGACAATCTGCCGTCACCCACAACAACGAGAAATGTCTGAACATATACTCTGCCGTCACCCACAACATCGAGAAATGTCTGAACAGACACTTTGCCGTCACCCACAACATCGAGAAATGTCTGAACAGACACTCTGCCGTCACCCACAACAACGAGAAATGTTTGAACAGACAATCTGCCGTCACCCACAACAACGAGAAATGTCTGAACATACACTCTGGCGTCACCCACAACATCGAGAAATGTCTGAACAAACACTCTGCCGTCACCCACAACATCGAGAAATGTTTGAACAGACAATCTGCCGTCACCCACAACAACGAGAAATGTCTGAACAAACACTGCCGTCACCCACAACATCCAGAAAACTTTCGCCCAAAAGCTGTGTTGTTATTATTATTAAAAATCAGGTGATTTACAATATCAGGTGTTTTCCCAAGTCGACTTATAAAGCTGATATAACAGGTTGTCTTAGCTTCTTCACCCTTCTGGTTCTATCTCACCCCACGCTCCCCGGAAGTATTTGTGTCTTCATTACCGTAATGGAATAAAATTAATCCGGAAGTACCCCCCTCCCCCTCTCCTTCACGGCCTTTAGATCGTTCCGCTGATTTAACGGCGACTTAATTTATAAACTGGTTTTCGCAAATTAAATTAACCCTTCCAAAGGCTTTTAAAAGCCATTTCGGAAGTTACAATTTAAAATGACGTAGAATCATCTCCTAAAACTAAATATTTTACCATTAAATCATCGAAATACTAGTAGGTGGTTTAGTAGACCTCCCGTTCAAAATACTAGTAGGTGGTTTAGTAGACCTCGCGTCCAAAATACTAGTAGGTGGTTTAGTAGACCTCGCGTCCAAAATACTAGTATTCCGTTGATTATGAACTAGTAGGTGGTTTAGTAGACCTCGCGTCCAAAATACTAGTATTCCGTTGATTTTGAACTAGTAGGTGGTTTAGTAGACCTAGCGTCCAAATACTAGTAGGTGGTTTAGTAGACCTAGCGTCCAAATACTAGTAGGTGGTTTAGTAGACCTAGTGTCCAAATACTAGTAGGTGGTTTAGTAGACCTAGCGTCCAAATACTAGTAGGTGGTTTAGTAGACCTAGTGTCCAAATACTAGTAGGTTGTTTAGTAGACCTAGCGTCCAAATACTAGTAGGTGGTTTAGTAGACCTAGTGTCCAAATACTAGTAGGTGGTTTAGTAGACCTCCCGTTCAAAATACTAGTAGGTGGTTTAGTAGGCCTAGTGTCCAAATACTAGTAGGTGGTTTAGTAGACCTAGCGTCCAAATACTAGTAGGTGGTTTAGTAGACCTAGCGTCCAAATACTAGTAGGTGGTTTAGTAGACCTAGCGTCCAAATACTAGTAGGTGGTTTAGTAGACCTAGTGTCCAAATACTAGTAGGTGGTTTAGTAGACCTCTCTTCCAAAATACTAGTAGTTGGTTTAGTAGACATCGCGTCAAAAAGTGTTTTTTTTATAATATTTTATATTTTTTAATAAATCGCAGCCGAAATTTCATCAGAAAGAATTGGTAGTAGGTACAAAAATACCTACCTACTTAATTACCTTTTTTTGTAATGTGAAACCGCACAAGAGTTCCAACCTCTCCCATCCGTCTGGAGCCAGTGAGACTATGGCATCCCCAATCGGGGTATGTTGTGAGGCTGGCGGTAGTGGGGAGGGGAAGGAGATGGGAAAGAGGAAGGTGGGGAAGTACCTGGCTATTCAGATCTGATCAGCAAACACGGCTAAAGTCATTTAAAGCAACGTTACAATTCTGAATGGCGATCTTACACCAGTGCTATACTGAGAGTATATTAAATGAGTACATTTTGAAATAACACAATTAATCAAATAAAACTTTCTTGCGCACGCCGAGATTTGAACCCGCGACCTTCAGCTTGCTGGTCGATAGCCTTTCCCCTTGACCACGGAGGCCGCCATATTAAATAACCTCAATATTTTAAGTAACAAGAATGAAAATTATTTTTTCTAACCTTCTTCAGGCAGGTAGGTACCATAATATTGATCATTACGATTTGATGGCTTGTAGTAGGAACCAAGATAATGTGAATTCAGGCGATATAAAAAGGTAGTATCCAACACGGCCACCACCTTAAACTGGAATCGGAACGTAACGAACAAATTTACAGACAGATGGAATGCTAAATTGTCGAATTAAAATAGGATTACCCAACTAAAATTAAATCGAGATGCTGAACGTTTTAGTATTTTCTTCTTCCATGACTTGAAAACCCTATATAACATGGGAAAATTTTAAATGTAATTAATTATCTTTAATACTTAATGAGCCAGTAATTTTCCAAAAAAAGTTTGGTTTTTGAGAAATTCAAGAAAAACCGCGGAAAAGTAGACACATTTTCCAAACGGGGGCGTTTACTTAAAGTCATGACGTCATTTCATTTATTAATCAAAATGTCTAAAGCAACATAACTGCATAGTTTTAAAACTGTTTCCACTCCAAATGCTGGCATGACTACTGACTAGGCTTGTAAGCCAACGTGTGTGTGTGTGTGTGTTTGTGTACAACGTGATCATGTTTACAACCCTTCAATAGGTTCAGATAAGTCAATCCATACATATTGTAAGTTAGGTTTATTTTAAAACTTCTGCAAAGTTCATAATCTACGGTCCAAGATAAAAGGCAGGCAATGGCCCGTGAAGTCCTGTCAAGGGGTAAGGAGGGGTGAGGAGGGGTTCCCGAAGTCCCCCCGCCCGGTTTTGCCCCTCTCCCCCGAGCCCCACTCGGAGCGGAACGGGCCCCCCGGGAGCGGGCCTTCACACCTCGAATCACTTACTCGACAATTTACAAATTAAACGCAGGGCCATACGTCACACGGGGCAGGGACGTACGATGATTCGATGTTACGATGAAATTTAACATTTTATTTAATCTCATTTTTATTACTCAATTACTTATACTATAAAACCTTTTTTTTCTATTAACATAGAATTTTTTTTAGTACCCAATATGAACAGTCCATAAACCTGGTTTAGGCACCTATTTTTTTTCGGCTGCGCGGTCTTTATCATATAAAACTTAGTTTTTGTTTTAGGCCAAAATACCCAAATTATTTCTGAATAATATTTTTTTAAATCAAAAATTATAGCAAATATTTAGTACGGATATAAGCTGTTTTATTTATCTGTGTTGTTAATTATAAAATATAATCAATTAAAAAAATTGATATTTCATCGTTTTAGACTTCAACTTTGGCAAAATATCTGTGAGTTAACCTTTTCAGCTCACATTCAAATTAAAACGAACTTTGTGATTTTTTTTACCCTATTAGAAAAGCCATGTTTTGGTTTTCTTTTTTGACTGTAATCTTTTCTGTTGCGTCTATTTTTTCGCTTGTTTGAAATCCTTATTCCCATTTTGACATCTGCTGATTGTGAGTTTCATAGAATTTCTGCCGTCATTGATTACTTTATGCGAATCAAAAATATTTTAACGCATAGAGATGTGTTCTATAATAATAACATCAGTTCAATTCACTGTTCACAGTCATTTGCCAGAATATGGTAAATGAATTTCAATGTTCATTCAAATTAACACTGGTAGTGACGTACATATTTTTGACTAGTATGGCGAATTTTTAAAGATAAATTTTCCCAGATTATTTTGAATGAATTTTAGTTAAAATTTTATTTGTTTCAAACCTTAGAGATTATCACAACATTGTAAATGTGCATTTTTGACATGAAACAGTTATTTGAATTATTATTTTTTTAAAGTTTCTTTATTCATTGAATTGTTTGTTACATGCAATGAGGGTTTTTCGACCACCATGCTAGGCACATGCCCGTGTTACGTTTATCTTATTACTTTTGTGGTATGTTTATTTTACCTTACTATTTAAAAAGTACCCAAATTAAGTACCCTAATTTTAAGCCAAATTAACGCATAATAAATCACTATAAAAAAAATTAAATACCAAAAATTTTCAAATAATTTTCTGAGGTATTATCAAGCATTACATATTGTATACATGTGAAAACAATAATGCGGGTGTGAAAGGGTTAATTCTAATTATTTAAAAAAATAATTAAAGGTCCACCTAACACGTAAATATGATGAAATATAAAATAAATAAAAAAAAACTATTAAAGGTCCTTCTATACACAGCGATTTGCATGCGCAATCAGTTGAATGTGCACAGTTTGCGCAAAAGAAGGCAGTACAATGTGCGGCGTTCATAAAACAGCTTTTCGCATCCACAGTTTGTACAAAAATCGCAATAATTTGAAGTGTGTGCAATTTGCTTTTAACGTTTTGCCATCTTGACGTACTTGTGCAAATTTAGTTTGCGCAAATTAATGTTTGTGCAAGCCGTTTGCGCAGAATACCCCTTTGCCGTTTTAACGTAGGTACATGCTAACTTGTGCTAGTAAGTTTGGGTGTGTAGATGGACGAAGCACTTTGATTTGCGTAAATTTAAATTACGAACGACCGATTTACATTGTAATTAGAATGTAAATTAAAAATTCTAAACAAAAAAGGCGTTCTTTACAATGTTTATTTTAATATTATTTTTATATTACACAGTAATAATTATTAAAACTCACAAAAAATTGCAACTCAAACCATGAAAAGTAAATTCTTGAATGACCTTTACTTTATAATTCAAAACACGAATTAATAAAAATAGCCTACATTTGTACTAGATATTTGCATTTTCGTTTAATTTAAAAAATAAATGCTCAGTTTGGTTGGGTATTTTAGTCTATAATCCGAAATTAAGTTTTGTATGAAAAAGATCTCGCAGCCCTCAACCAAGATAATGTATAACCTGACAAAATCTAACCTCCCTTGCTAACATAATAATAAGCGAAAAATGTTGCTTGTGGAATGATGGAGGACTTAGCTGGAGCACGCGACGCCTGGGTGGGTATTGGACGCTTCAATAAGCTGTAATAAATATTTATTGGAGTCATTGGAAAACCAATTTAATGTTTTTATCTTGTCGCATTGGAATATTCAAAGAATGAATCATCTCATCCGTCTCATTAGCTGAATATATTATAGGTAGTAATACTGTAGGAGTAATCTATTATTCCTTCTGTCGGATCTTGCACAGAATCGATTTGTTAAGCGCACTAGCAGCGCAAATGGGGGATACACATTTATTCGTTTCATTCAATTACAGGAGTAGATTTAGCCCCCGCGCCACCCCGCTCACCCAGCTCCTGCCGGATTACACGGGGGATAAACACTCGGGATGTGTAATTTTGCCGGGAATGTTCCGCAAGGTGCCTTGAGCAAACGAGTTGAGTGCCGAGGGCTAATTGGTGATAGTGGCTCTCTGGGGACGCAACCCCTTCACCCTCAACTCCCGAAGCGCTACGGCCTGCAGCCCGCAGCCCTGGGGCGACACGGATAGTCTTAACCTGACACACTGAAATTTTGGTTCTTTCTCTTATTATTATTGGTTATTGATTATATCCAAACTCCAATAAGAGAAAAACCTAACAAAATAAAATAAATAACCACCATTAACAGCCCTTATTGGACATAGCGGTGAAACAAACAATGTTAACCTAACAGTTGTTATTGATTTTACTGGTACCATCTTATATCGTAGGTTGGCTATCATCAGGAAGTCTTCTCACTGTGGTCTTCAACTCTGGGGGTGACACGGATATCTTCCTTTGGTGCCCTCCCTTCCTGGGCTGTAATCCGTGTGACATTTTATCCTAACCTAACCTAACACGTTAATTTAAATTGTCTTCTCCTTTCCTACATGATATTGTGATATCAATTTAACGTTTTTTGCTTTATTCTAGCTTTTTTAATAGCCCCTTGCATTAGTTATAAATTAGTTTAAACGTAATACAAAATCGTACATGTAATCGAATATCTCAATATCGAAGGTCCTGCTATCTAACATAATCACCTAACATTATTTCATGTTTTAAATTTTCAATGTGTCTATTTCATATTCACTAAATACATAATAATTTATTATTTTTACAGATCTCAGCTACCTCGGAGAGTCGAAACAGCTTTTTAAAATTTTATTAAAAATATATTTAGTTACAGTGGTGTTATATAAATTACATTTCGGTACAAAATATATTTATAATCGCAATCTCACCAAAAGAAGTAACTGGTTATTGTGCTTGGCGAGCGAGTTACACTATTTCAGATAATTTTCAACTGTTTCTGTTATTCAATCGATGTTGGCTTTTTGGCATTGAAATGTTCTTTGGTACCACAAAAAGAGCATGGGAAAAAACAGAAAATTTCTGCAGCCCCTCAAGTAACAATTCTGTTGAATCTTTAAAGACACGATAATATGAAATTAAAGTATTTTGACTCTGAATGTAATTGTTCAATTCTGAAAGTAATTACCTAAATTCATTAAATAATCCTCTCAACAGAAATAGGAAAGTTTTCGTTACCGACTGAAAAACGACCTGACAAAGATTTCCATCTCTATCAAATCACTTAAAAATGAAATTAAATGGAATTCTCTATCACTTTCTCTCAAAAAGATTGTTTGTCAAATGTTTATTTATTGTTATCAAGCATAGACTAAATTAGACTAGACACGGCATATTCATTTAAAAATAACCCCAACACAATTTTGGTTTGGTTCACATGCACATTTATGAAAAGGCCCACGCATCATGACGCAATGCGAAATGGGCACTGTGCATTGCGTTTCACCTTTTGTTGGTCTATTTTGCTTCTCAGCTATGCTGGGCAAGTTCATTTTTTCAATCACAAAAATAACCGAGTTCCAAATATTTAAATTTGAATTATGTCCATATTACAACACCTCTGACAACAAATTCTCCATGGTTTCGCTTACGAGTTTGAACGCTTGTACAAGGAGTTTAAACAGAGTTTGGTTGTTAAGTTCATCTCCATATTTGTGACGTACGCTACGTGGCGTTATTTTTAAAATGAATTTAACTAGACAGGGCTAATCTAGTATAATACATCAATGTTATCAAGTTTAATTTGTAGAACTCCATTTTAATTTTTGGTTTTTTTATGTATTCAATAGTTTTATTATCAAATTTAAAAAAAACAGTTTATGTGTATAGTTTAAACAGTTTAGTTTAGTGCGTAATTCACTCGCCAATCCTTGATATGTTTTATAATGCCTTCAGAAAGCGAAACATCTGTCACGAGTAGTAATAATTACACACCAGAACTTGTTTAATAATAACAGACCCACATTTTCATATCTGTTGTTTCTACATATAATAATCTGCTAAATAATAAAATAGAATTGCTATCCGTCATTGGTTTAAATGTTCCAACAAGGCGTACCAGGGACACTGAACTTTTTCATATTGAAGCCAACAATACCAATGCAGCAAACAACTCAGTAATTACTCGCGCAATCACAACTTACATCCAATACGAAAAATGACTACATTTAGACATCTTTCATGATTCCTTTCTAACATACAAAACTAACTTATTAAATTTCTTTGCGTGACATATTTCAAAAATATTTTCACTTAATTTTTCAAAACTTTTATGTATTAACAGTCAATTACAATTCGTGAGCATATTATAATTCTTGAATTCAATTTATTTTTTTCTCTAGACACACTTTCTTCCTTTTATAACTATTACATACTTATACATTAATTTTAACTTAAATTATTAGATAAGTTTTCAGAACAATCTCAGGCGAAATTACTTAATGATATTTTATGTACACACGTAACAGGTACTACAACTATGTAATAACGAAAATTTCCTTAACTGTATCTTATTGTACTGTGTCTTTAAATAAATAAATAAATATACTGTTTTTTGTAAATTTGATAATATTACTATTGAATATAAAAAATCTAAAATTATATATATTTTTTTTTGTTTAAATGGTTCCACTCTACTTGGTGTCTTCTGTGAGATTTGCTCGATTGTTCCAACAGCTAGCCGAGCGTCCCAATGAACTGGGTAGGTTAAAATACATCCTATTCTAAAAACTTCTGTACTAAAATTGAAATTCACATTCATTATGCGTATGTTATTTTAACAGAGCTTTCTAACAATCCCGAAAATGAACAAATATAATAATATCATATTTCTGGCGTTAGACTTATATACTTGAACGCGATGGAGCGCGGTTGTTGTAAAGAGTTAAGACAGGATAACCTCTTCCGGCGTCTTACAACGGCTTGAGTAGCTCTTTGTTCTCACTTAAAACAATTTGCCAAATTGAAAAGGCTTACTGTTTTATTTCGCAATTATGCAAATTGAAGGATTAACCCTCGCGCGCGCCCTCCGGCTTTCTTTTATCACCCCCCCATCCACCCACCCGCCCCTTGCAAATCCCACCCGACATGCCTTTTTTATTTTGCTCAGTTTATTTGGGCTTCATTTCAACAATTTAATACACCCCTATATTTTTTATTGAGACGTCCGCGCGTCCGTGCAACGCGGAGGGCCTCGTTTTCATTTTGAGAACGAGCCATACAATTTACGTGGACTGCTTTGCTAAATTCTTGAGTTGGTCTGCAATATTTTATTCATTTTTCGTACAGCTTCATAGCTCAGAAATCAATCAATATGCAGTAACTTATAAGAACAGACTCCTTAGACCGGACCTCCTCGGTGGCTGAGGGGTAAGGCTGTCGACTACAAATCCGTAGGTAGCGGGTTCAAATCCCGGCGTGGGCAATTACATTTTATTCAATTAATTTGTGTTGTGTCATAATGTAAATAAGTTAAAAGTAAAACGATATACTCGTAATATCATTAGTATATTTGCGGTATGTTCCAGACAGGAAGATTCTTTCAGTTTTGCCCCGGAGAAAGACCACTAGTCAGAATTGAAAAGTTGCTTGAAATGGCCTTAGCGGTCTTTAGTGACTTCTATAATTTGCTCGTCCGTCTCCTTTCCCTCCCCTCTACCTACAGCCTCCCAATTGGTGCTAAGCTAGACTTTTTAATAGTACACACCTCCGTGGCAGATTCTCCTTCTCCACGATTCAAAATACGGCGAGGTGTATGAATATCGTGGTTCTTAAAAACATCACCCAATATTGGGGTGCATTAGTCCCCCACGACTCCAAGCAGTATAATACTCGGGTGTGGGGCTAGTATTCACATTAAAAAATCCTGTATGCCTTTCTAATCTTATGTGCCTGAGCAGAGAGCCAAACTTCTCCTGGTAAATTCTGGTGTGCCAGAAATCATGATTCAAATTTTCCTGATGTACTCGGTAATAGCACATTGTAAGCGAAAAACAGGTTTACGCAGTATGTACTCGTATATGACTGAAAACGTATATCCTATATCCATTCAGCAGCAAGAGATCCGACGGTGTCAGTTAGATCAGTTTCAGATTTGATTTTTTATTTAATTTTTTTTAAACAATATACATAATATTTAAGTGCATTCTATTTTGAGATAAACATACCATGAGAGAGTCAAGCAAAGCTTAAAAAATCTTCTTTTATAATTATTATCTACAAAATGCGCCCGTTTTCACAAACAATACGTCAAACATTACAGCTGCGTCCCCTGCGACCGTTTTCACATACATTACTTCAAACATTATTTATTACACGCCCTAGTGGGCTTTTCTTTAAAAAAACACAAGCATTTTGTATCAGAGTAAACACTTAAAAATTAATACAATAAAGAAAAATGTAAACATAATGGCAAAAATGAATCCTCACGCATATAATTAAGTTTAAAAGATTCAACAAAACAAAATAGTAGAAGCGGAGAAGTTATATGGGTACATAGGTCTATTTGTGTCTAGAAGAATAAAAGTGATAGAATATACAACATTTATACGCATTAGTTTTCAAATGAAATATATCACCCAGATCAGAATATTTGTTTCCGAGATTGTGAAGTCTCGGAATCGGAGATTTTTGGTAAGCTAGTGTCCTGGTGTTATTGAAGTAAAAAGGTAAGAAATGTCGGCATGATTTTTTGGGAACATGGATATTGATACATTGAAGTAATTCGGGACAGTCAATTAGTAAATGTAGTAAGTATTCTTTGTAACAGTATTAAATCTGTGCTTATTCTTCTTTCTGAATGTTTCAATAGAGACATTTTATCCAAGAGGTAATTGTAATTTATGTTTTGTATAGGAATATGCAATTTATAATTTATAAACCTTAGAAACTTCCGTTGAATCTTTTAATCTTTTCAATTATCACCAAAATTAGCGCAAACATTTTTGTTTTCGTCCACATTTCATCTACTCTCTTTGTTGAAACATTGAGACGCGGTGGGTGTGTCCATCGACATATTGTATTTTTTTTGCAGATGTCTGATGAGGAAGATGTGTGTGCTTCAGTTTTTGCTGTCAACTGTCAAGATAAGTTTTCACGAGGAATATGTTCTTGCAGTTTTAGCGATCGCAGAAATTATTGCACCATAAAGGAAACACAGATTTCGGGTTTGACCATATCTTCTACCTAGAAATTTTCATTTATATTATGAATTGAAAACGTAAGACAAATTTGGCTTAGGTAATTTCTTCCGCGTCACTGAAACTGATTTTGAATAATTATTTTTATTTATTCGGCCAGATATTTAAAAAAAACAACGCGGCGAAGTGACTTAATTTCACCAGAATGCGTCTTGATGTCACAATACGATTTCTCGCATTTGGAGGATTCATATACAAGCCTGATGAACCACTAGAGAATCTTAAAACAACAGCTGTCAATTTTTTTTTAATAATATCCTAGCAAGCTTTAATACAGAAACAGATATACTGCCGCGTTGTAATAAGTCCTTCCTCTCTTCTCCGTGCAAATAATGTTTTGGGGAATTTACGACATTATAATTTAAAAACAAAATGATCACATATATATTTACTGATATATTATACTAAAGTTAAATAATTTATTATTTAGCTCACACATAACCACAAAAACTCAAAAATGAAATAATCCCCTCCCCTGCCTTCCCGTTTCGAATGTGCGGAGAATGTTTTCCGTCGGCCACTGAAAACACAAACATTGTGTTTTCGAACAAAAATGTTGACGGCACGCCCCCATTTCGAATGTTTGCGCTAACTTTTGTGGTTATGTTTGAAGTAATGTTTGTGGAAACGGTCGCAGGAGACGCGAATAAGCAAGCATTGAAAGAAATATGAGTTCAGCTAATTTAATTTAAATTATTTCTGTAATTAAAACATTAAGGGACCAGTTGTTTCGCACGAACAATTCATCAAAAGTTAATTTCTGATCAATTCGTCAAGTTTCATTTTCAAGAGGTCTTCATTTTATGTTATTATTTCATTATGAGCATTTCATAATTTGAACAATTCATCAAAAGTTAATTTTTGATCAATTCGTTAAAGATCATTTTCAAGTTGTCTTCAAGTTATTTTATTATTTCACTATGAGCCAATTACAGAACTGAAATATTAAGAGAACTTGAAAAGAAAGTTAAATTTGATGAATTGTTCAAATTTTGTGAAACAATTACACCTAAAATTATAAATTTAATTTACTGAAAACTTTATACCTAGGTACTGTATTCGAATAGTGGAGAAAAAAAAATTGTTTTTTTTTTAGAAACCATTACAATAATAATTAATAATAAAGTCATTAGTGGAATTTTTCGTTGGGTAAGTAAAAGTGAAATCAGTTCTGATGTATTTTTATAATTCCGTAAAAATGAAAAACCATAATTTATTTCGTACATAAAAATCATCAGCACAACAAAAAAACTTTCTGAACATTTGACCTCGCACTCCTCAAATCAAACTTTCTCGACATTTGACCTCGCACTCCTCAAATCAAACTTTTTCGACGTTTGACCTCGAACTCCTCAAAATTATAATATGCGTAGGTTATACCACTACCGTACGAAAGCTGAATTAAGGTAACAACTATTAACATTACATATCTGGGCGATTGTATTTCCACAAATAATCGATTTATAATACTCGAACTTTAGTTAGTAATTTATATACCTACTGTTAGTTCTGTGAGTAGTAGACCATGCGTCAAAAAAAGTATGTTTTGAAATTTTATTAAATATTTTTATTTAATACAACTGTTAATTAAATCTCTTATTTAATTAATCAATACCAAAATTTCTACTGAAATCACAAGATTTGTAAGTAGGTACAGTTATAAATAACTACTTAATTACAAAAAAATAACAAACCATAATTAGTTTCTGTAACATTTTTTTTAATATATCAAATAAGGAATTATACATTTGTTTAAAGAAAGGTCTCCGACAAATCTTTTTTCAAATTTTCTTCAGTCCAGTAGGTACTAGGGACCATTATTTTGATTATTTCAATTTGACAGCTCGAATCTAATCTAAAATGTAGTTTCCAACTCGGCCACCATCTTGAACCGGAGCCGTAACGTAACACACAAATTTACAGAGATGAAATGCCAAATGAACGGGTTAAAACAGGACTTCGCTACGCTCAATCAATAATATGTCATATTATTGAATCAATTACGTACATTTTAATTTTTTATGTTTTTATTGTTTTAATGTTTTCGTAGAACAAACACCTTTGCTTTAAATATTTAAAAAAAAATTCAAAGTAAATCAAGTTTAAAAATGTTATTATTAAGATTTGCAATTACTTTAGTTTTTATTATTGCGACAGCTGTTTCGGCATTAAAGGCTATACCATCGTTCGAATTATTGTCAACAGGAACGTTTCCTTCCTAGTTAAACGTTTAATGATATGTTCACATCGAGAAATGTTAGTCAAAAAGTTCCTGGCGTCTTTTTATATCCAATGACTAAGTAGATTTGAGAGTGAATGGTGAATAAAATTACCTGCTCCTACTTCCCTATCAGTCTTTCCTTCTTGTTCCCCCGTCGGTTCTTCCCTCCTCTCCATACTCTCCTTCCCAACGCTTCCCGACCACTCTTCGTCATCCTCCACGTTCACATTCTTGCTCTCATCATCAGAGCAAGAGTCTTCCGTATCACCCGAGGGTCGGTCTTTGGAGTAATTAATCACACCACACTCTGCGTCACTATCACTGTGCCCAATGTTTGTTTCTTTTGCTTTTCTGACATCTTCACTGATACTGTCCAAGTCTTGTTTGATTCCTGCTGTGATGAAAGCGTTGAAAAATCTTCTAGGTTCTATGCGAGCTGGAGTGAAGTTTGGAGGCTTTGGTCTGCGTTCGCTATCTGGTAGTAGCCAGTTCTTAGCTGGGGCCGCTGTAGAAGATAGTCTTCCTCTTTTGATCAAAGGAACTGGACTCTCTCGTCCTGGTGAGCCAACTTCTGTTATGTCTATCTCATCAGGTCGATCTCCATCTAAACTAGAGGTTTCATCTTCTTTTATTCTGTTATTGTTGTACTCGAATGATTTTGTGACGAAATTGGAAAGTTGTTCCATGATTAAATTGTTTTAAACAACTAGCATTTTGAATCGTTTTGGACGCACATTTAACACCAAACAGATCAACGTTCAACTTATAATTTATCACCAAATAAACTAAGCGAAAAGCGCAAGAAACATTCTAGGAACACTGTCAGTTACTTAATAATATAAAGTTATTGTTTTTCCCTAGCACTTTATTAAATATTAAGAAAATATCGCACTTTTATTAAGTTGCACATTGCGTTATTACTCAATGACAGTTTTCACAGATATTTTCCTACCCCGATAGAAACGTCAGTATCATTTTCCGGCGCGAACCGTATTTCCGACCGCTTGCTTCCTGCCTCTGTAAACTACTTGTTTAGGAGATCACTTCTCCGGGGGTAGGCGGTAGAGAGTAGGGCGGGGATGGCGGGTGGGCGGCGGGAGGACACGTGCTAGAGGCGGGCTCAGGGCGGACCCGCCCCCGCCTCCCATTGGCCGCCGCTAATGCGATAAATGGGGTGATTTATGTCCGACACTGATAGAGGAATATAATGTATGATTAGAGGGGGTATTAGGGGAGGTTAGGACGCCCACTCCTCCGTGACTTACAAGCGAGCCATTATATGCTGTTGTTCTGCATTTAGGCACGTGATTATGTCTAAAGTATTTGTTATGTTGTTAAGCATTCTGTATTTATTTATTTATTAACGCCTTACTGGACTTTAAAATTTAAAACATAACTATGACGTTAATAAAAAATCAGTTATTATCACACTTACTTTTAAAAAACTCTTGAACTTTATGCACGTGTAATAAAAATATTGTTATTAATTAATTAAGCATATTATGCCTAAATTATGAAAATCTACTCGTTATTTTAAAAAACAAATTAACAATCTTCTACCATGATATGTTATGGAGAGCAGTTAAGAGATATAATTGCTTTATTATTTTCTTTACTTTTCTTTCTTATCCTTTCTCTGTACATTTACTATATTTTATATTTCATATATAATATTCATGTTTTATATTTCTTTTTAATTATTATTATATATGTATTTTTTCTTTTCTTTCACTACTAGCATCTCCGCCTAATATAAACCAAACCTTGTTTACGCATGCTGTGAACATTTTTAATTGGGGTGTTAATATCTGTGCACATTCCCACCCAATTAATATAAATGTAATAATTGTTAACACTCTGTAAATGTTTCAAACAATAAATAAATAAAATAAATAAATAAAATTTACATGAACTTAAAAATGCTGAACTAATTTGGATTTGTATATGTCTAGATTTAGAACAAAAATATCAGCGACATCCATTAACTCATTGCCCAGCCTATAAACCCTCTCCATAATAGAATTGTGTACGAAGTTATAGTTGTGATATACCTTGGTGACCCAATAATATGGGACTTCTTAAACGCAAAGAACCACAAAATCACAATTGAATTATTAGCATCGGTAATAGCAAGCTGTCTATTTCATAATATAAGCATCGGTAATAGCAAGCTGCTTATTTCATAATGTAAGCATCGGTAATAGCGAGCTGCCTATTTCATAATATAAGCATCGGTAATAGCAAGCTGCCTATTTCATAATGTAAGCATCGGTAATAGCAAGCTGTCTATTTCATAATATAAGCATCGGTAATAGCATGCTGCCTGTTTCATAACATAAGCATCGGTAATAGCAAGCTGCCTATTTCATAATATAAGCATCGGTAATAGCAAGTGGCCTATTTCATAATATAAGCATCGGTAATAGCAAGCTGCCTATTTCATAATATAAGCATCGGTAATAGCAAGTGGCCTATTTCATAATATAAGCATCGGTAATAGCAAGCTGCTTATTTCATAATGTAAGCATCGGTAATAGCGAGCTGCCTATTTCATAATATAAGCATCGGTAATAGCAAGCTGCCTATTTCATAATGTAAGCATCGGTAATAGCAAGCTGTCTATTTCATAATATAAGCATCGGTAATAGCATGCTGCCTGTTTCATAACATAAGCATCGGTAATAGCAAGCTGCCTATTTCATAATATAAGCATCGGTAATAGCAAGTGGCCTATTTCATAATATAAGCATCGGTAATAGCAAGCTGCCTATTTCATAATATAAGCATCGGTAATAGCAAGCTGCCTATTTCATAATATAAGCATCGGTAATAGCAAGCTGCCTATTTCATAACATAAGCATCGGTAATAGCAAGCTGCCTATTTCATAATAAAAGCATCGGTAATAACAAGCTGCCTATTTTATAATATAAACATCGATAATAGCAAGCTGCCTATTTCATAATATAAGCATCGGTAATAACAAGCTGCCTATTTCATAATATAAGCATCGGTAATAGCAAGCTGCCTATTTTATAATTTATATAAAATGTACGCTTATGCGTACATTTGTGAATGAAAAATAGAGTTTGTTGTTTTTTGTTTCATTTGGTTATCATTACATCATAAGCACAATGCTATTTTCATCCGATTACCATTTATAATCGGGAAGTAGGTACTTACCTACCCTCTTCATTTTGATGGTACCTACTTTGTAATAGAGCGTTCCTGTCAAATGAGATGTTACTGATCTTAAAAAAATATTAAATTTTGCAAACTAAATAGAGCTTTTAATTTATGTAGGGGTTTTGAGTTTTATTAAATCAATAATTAATTTATTTTGTACATTGTTTTGCTATCGAAATTGCCTATATTCAGGCGCCCTTTTTACATAAGTAAACTGTTCAATAATCTCCATTAAATAATGTCTTTAAAACATTTTTATGGAAATCGTAATTTGTTATTTTTAAATTTTATTATTTTACAAACATTACAATATTGTTCGTTTTAGTACGTTCTAAGACTTTTGTAAATAATACATAAAGACTTTAGATACTAGTAGTAAAAAAGCTTGACTTTTAAAGGTAGCTTCATTGATGCTGGAAATGTCCTTATCCGAATTGATTCTGTTTATCAGGAAGATTGCTTTCCTCACCGGCTTGACCATTGGCAAGTTAGTCCTGCAGGCTGGAATATGCTGTCAACAGTCTATGCTGTCGCTGCGGAGAAAACCATCGGGAACGTAGAAATAAATGCTCTCCACGATAGCAGAATTTTCAAACCATCCTCGAATCAGTCATTCATGAAATATGTAGCAATGTCTAAGACCCGAAAATTAAATAAAAACCGTGGAAACTTCAATTTTCTATTAAGAATATTGCTAATTTACTAAGAATGTCTTCAAATTATTCGCATTCTTGTTAAAAACAGGATTGTAAGCCATTAACGAATGATTCGATAGGTATCCTGATAAACTTTAAGTGAAATAGCGATGTTTTTTCACGATGTCCGAATACGTATTCATAAAAATCCTAAATATTTTGCATTTATATATATTTTTTCATAATATATTAATTTACTATCACCTTTTCAGAAAGCGGCTTGCAGTCCCGTTTTTAACTAGATTACCAATATTTAGAAAAGATTTTTTTTATAAATTAGCATTACTCATTTTTCTCCGTATTATTAATTATAAGCGTAACCAAAAGATTAAAGTCGTTAGGATAGAGCAACGGGCAATATATGGCCATACAATGTAGAGAAATTAGATTAGTTATAGCATCTTATAATATTAGTAAAATAATATTAAACACATAGGCACCTAGTTAATGTTCATGAATTAATTGAAAAATAATTGATTACGTAACTTTTATTTATTTGTTTTACTGTGTTTATCCACGGTAATTAAATACAAATAGCGATATTTTGATAATTTGCAAGAAGAATTTATCGACACAAAAAGCTGTGAAAAGAACCCATCATCTTTGGCTAACGAAGCAAATAATTTTTATATTGTTCAGTCGAACAATGGCCATATTTCGGTCTCATCGCTCTAGGCCTTGAGCGATGGGTGCCTAAATTTAATAGACGAGTTTTATGTCCAAATTCCCACAAATAACTCAGTTATATAAACCTACAATTATGGGATAAACGGTGAAATATTGTTGGATTATAAGCAGTTTATATGATTCAATATGAATATTCGGAGGCAAGATTTTTTGAATGAGCGCGGAAGAAACCAAAACCGAAAATGCCTCGAAATCTCCACGGTTCAAAGCATTAATTTGAAAATACCCTATCGCCAACCCTTAACTATTACGGCCTCCTGTTTTAGCGGTAGTAGTGCCTACTGCATACAAAAAACATGCTAATTTAAAAAATAAAATGTATAAATAACGCTTGACACTGTATCGATATCAGGAGATATTCTACAGGTTAGTAGTCGGAAAATAAAATAGTTCCTGCTCGTTAAACTGTGGATAATAAAATAAATTAAACTGATGCCACTTGGAATCCGTAATACAATTAGGGCGGAGTGTCTTGCATTTAGGATTGCTAATTACTCTTGCAATAGTTAGCCGATCGACTGCTTCCATTTACTGTAGGTACCTATAATAGACCTGTACTTGCTCATGTACTAAACACTGATTACACTTGCTTTTGTAAAGGGTGTTCATTGAAATGAGTCGGAAAATGAAGGGAACGCTATTTATACATTAGCCGTTCCTCATATCTAGCCAAATGAAGAGAACGCTATTTATACACTAGCCGTTCCTCATATCTAGTCAAATTAAGAGAACGCTATTTATACACTAGCCGTTCCTCATATCTAGTCAAATGAAGAGAACGCTATTTATACACTAGCCGTTCCTCATATCTAGTCAAATGAAGAGAACGCTATTTATACACTAGCCGTTCCTCATATCTAGTCAAATGAAGATAACGCTATTTATACAAATTTATAAAATTTTCATTTCTTGGCAGAATACAAAACAGTACAAGTAAATAAATAAACATTTCAGATAATATATAATACAATTATATCACCATATTGTAATTACGTAATTACAGTTCAAGTATTCTTTTTCTCTGCAATGAAGAGAAAATGAAAATAATGTAAATACTGCAAAATAAAGCAATGCGAATAAAATATACTCAAGCGCAACATATTTACACTGGCTAAATTCTATGACGTTATAATACCCGCTCATCTGGAATAGACTTCCCTCAGCTCTTACTAATCTCCAGAATTTGGCTGAATTTAAAAGGGCTTTAAAAACAAAATTATTCAAAAAATCTTTCCATTCATAAATCTTAACTTCTTTTCAATATTTTATAATAAGCCATATTCAAAAACTTCCGGTAATTGTTTGGTTTCGGTTGCCTCCTTATTGTACCTTTTTAAAATGTCTGCTCAGAAAATTCTCATTTCTGAGCACAAACTGCCTCCCGTTTTATATTATGTTTTAGTTTTAATATTCTTGTTTTGTCCTGAACTGCTGTTATTGTTTTTCTAAGTTTTGTCATCACTTTGTATAAACATCATATTTAGTGTTATAATATTAGATCTGTATTAAGTAAGGCACACTGAAAGAATAATTTTAAGAACATGACCACTTATACTGAATGACCGTTTTTAAGTTTGTTATAGTTAAGCGAACTTGAAGTGAAATGACACTAAACTGCGCTATATAAATGCCATATTATTATTATTATTATATATTTGAATGTACTTATTTTTATACATAAAATTACAATATGGATGATGTCTAAGGAACTGAATAGAAAAATAAATTACAACCATGAGATATACGGACACGGGAAGTAAAATCAGATTGCAAACAAGAAAAAGATCAAGCATCCAGAAATCTCTTGTGTACGCCGTCCAACTGCAAAACAAAATCCCGAAGAAAGTTACTGATATTGAGAAGATGGTTACGTTTTGGAGAGGAATTGAAAAAACATATTTTCCTCAAATATTCATGTTTTTTTTTTGTGACGTATAATATGTAGGTTCTTAAATTTAAATATTTAAAGATTCATTATTTCCCAATTACTGTAATTTTTATTACATGTTTCTAAAACTATTAGCACACACGACGATGTGAGCTAACTTAAGATCAATAAATAAAATAAATATCTAGTCAAATCAAGAGAACAATATTTACCAGTACACTAGCCGTTCCTAATATCTGATCAAATCCTTCAAAAATTACTCTTTATTTTTAAACGTACTCGGAGAAAACAAATGATATAAAATATTGTTAATTTATTAAAAATGTGGTAAAATTATTCGTTTAAAAGGGCAGGTAAGTCTTCCGATTATGAATGGTAGTCGGATGAAAATGGCATTGTGCCTATGATATAATGATAACATTTATATAGGAATTCGTACAAAAATTATCTCAAGGGCGATGTGTCAAGTGTTAGGTGTTAGGTTATCATAATATAAGCATCGGTATTATCAGCGCCTTGGCGCCTCGGTAATTCGGCGCCCGGAGCAAACTGCCCCGATTGCGCCCGCATAGGGCCGGCCCTGCTTAAAACCACCGCCATCTGTTAATAATACAGGTCGTGCTATAGAAAATAAACTGACAGTTAAAGGTATTTTATTAAAAGTTTACCAGGAAACCAATCAATTCATTCGTAAAAGGCCTGCAATCTTGTTTTTAACCGGTTTACGAACATATTTTCCCATTTCCTTACGCGCCGCGTAGTTTTTACACCGTGATCATTTAAAGTTGGTAAATTAGTAAAATTATTAAAAAATATATATATGGCACCCTGTATGGACCAGTTAAGCCGGAGATAAACCTTCAGGGCGGAGGCTGGGAAGATCTCCATCCCTCTCTCACCACCACTCCTCCCCCCGCACCCACCTCCAACACCCCCCGAGTGAGACCTCCCTAATGCCCTCGCACTTACTCTTAATTAAGTGTTTCATTTACCCAGAATCAATCTTAATGAATTAATTAGACCATGGCGTTTTCTAGGGACGGAGGCCCTTTTGAATAAACTAACATTTTTCCATGATTTTATCTGAGAAATGCTTTATTTGAATATAATTCTTTGTAGGCAGTTAGATTATTTGGATTGTAATCTAATAGTCATGCAGGTAAAGCCTTTGGCGGCTGTTAGGCAGCGAGATTACACAAATTATAAATTATCTTTTTTTAAGGCAGCAACTTTACAAATAATAAAAATAAAGTATGTAGAAGTCTAAAGAAAAACCTTATGAATACATAATATAATATTTAACTTATGGCTGCCTACTCACAATTCAAAGCCTAATATGGGACTAAATAAATTCATAAATAATTCAAAAGTAATTAGGTACCCACTGTACAATAACACTATAACTTACAGTTATGGGCAAATAACTGACCTAATACTAACAAATAGCATCAAGCAATTCATCGATCAATAATATATTATTAGGTAGGTACATATTACAACGCAATGTAATAATTATTGTTTAATAAGTGCCTACCTATATTAATAATAATAATTTATTCCAGAAGGTATGCAGCGGTAGTGCAATACAACGCTTCCGCATTACAAAGTAATACAAATGTACAAAATAACAGTAGAATAAAAACAGAAAAGGAGTGAACATAATATTAAATATATACATTTAAACAAATAGCCGTTTATGTAGAATGTTCTACCGTTTCCCGTCTCCTGTCTGGCCATCAGGGGGGACTCCATCCATGCAGCCATGGCAGGCTTGATGGTATTCTTGGATTGGCAAGGATCTGAAGGTGCACTTGTCTCTCCAGGAACATTTCCGTGGGTTGCAGTATCTCGGTAGGCAGAATAATTGTGTTGAACGCACAATAGTAAATATGTTATCTTAGGTTATACTACTTCTATTAACTTCCATTTATTATTTCATTAACTATGTTATCTTAACTTTTCCATATATATTTGTAATAATCCCTGTAGAATAACCTACACTTTCTATTATGTCTTCTCGGTTCTTTATAATTTTAGTTATAGTTATGCATGTATCAAATAATACTCGTATGTAAATACTAATTTATTTATCCAATACGTCTGTCTCGACACAGGTATATCCTAGTGAGATAGATATCGAAAAATACCGGTAAAAAAACTTTATATTGATAACATTACTGAAAACCTTGAATTGTAAAAAATATTGTACCTAATAAAAAAATAAAAATATATATATATATATATATTTTTTTTTTTTAATTATGAAAAAATATTACAGGTACTCTTATATGCATATTTCATATCTAACAAGCAATTTAAAATACAGTAATCAAAAGTCAAATTTTCTTTTAAAATTATGTAGAACCCATGCAAGGAAAGTATTATGCTAACCTTAATTCTAATTATTTCAGAGATACGTTATTATAGCCTTCTTGTAACTATATTCCGTGCAGTTGAACACATCTAAAATTTCTGCGAAAGTGTTGTCAACTGCATACCATCTAGGTACAAGAGAGTATCTAAATAACCTGAATTATTGTTGCAATTTAAAAAAAAATCGATCGAGTTGTTCTAGTTGGTATGTTGATGGTAAATAGACTAAATAAATCAGGGCTGTCTAACATATGAAAGCGATTATAGTCTAGGCTAGTTATGTAAGGATGTAATGATATACCTAAGGTTACCTCAAAACAAAAAGGCTAAATAACTGATTATTATTATATTATCTATTCTGTTTATATGCATATATGTCGGCTACTTAAAACTAAAATATTTCGCCGGCATGAAACTATCTAAATATAGTAGCAACTAACTACGATGACAAGAGGTTATTTATTGAGTTCACAAAATTTGTCAATCTATTAATTATCTATTTAATGGATAAAGTTTTGACAAGTTCCAATTTACGGAATGAATTCAAATACGACACTGATACGTCTTCCACTAATTGATTAACGAATAAATAAAAATATATTATAAACCACACACCACCCTTTGCAATCTAGCCGCTAATTGATTGAGTAAGTCGTGTTTCTTGTTTTGCTTCACCCCCTATTTAACTACCCACCCTCCCCTCAAACTCCCAGTTCACCCTTAAATCTTACGACCGTCTCATCCCATCTCCCCGGGCCCTGGCTTACTGCACCTTCTCACAACGGCGTAATCGTGAAGGTTTATAGACAAAATGTGTAATTCTGACTCTCATAAGATATATATTAATTATTGTAATGATGATAACCCTTTTGTAAAAAAATGAATTTTATAATCCTTTGTGTGATTGTGACAAATCCATCAGACTGATTGAAATAGTCGAATTAAAATAATTAAACACGATTCGCTTTATTGCTAAAATTAGGATCCATCCATCAATCATTTCATGTTTTTAATCAACTTGCCGATGATTTGTAGGAACTAAAAGGATAATAAAATATAAAAAATAGGTAAATTGGTTTTAATATCATTATTGGCACTGTTAATGATATTTTGGATGCCAACCAGGTTATCGTCTAAAACAGTAATAAATTAATAGTGAGATTGAAACAATTTATGGTTTCCTTAAAAATAATTTAAGGGAAATAACCGTAATTAATTATACTTGGTGTCCACGCTATACAAACCTAACTTAACCGAGCCTTGTTATTTCCCGTGTAGTCGAGATTGGTTACCAATATAAGCGCGTACACTTATCAAGAAATCATCCGGAATATATGTACATATTACGCCAAAGTATGCGATATTTATACCAGTTTTTAGATGGAAAAATAATGTATTGTCATTATATAAACTTAAATGAAAAACATGTGTTCCGACTAAAAACCCTGCAAACAAATA
Source organism: Hesperophylax magnus (assembly GCA_026573805.1). Taxonomy (NCBI): domain Eukaryota; kingdom Metazoa; phylum Arthropoda; class Insecta; order Trichoptera; family Limnephilidae; genus Hesperophylax; species Hesperophylax magnus. The sequence continues at coordinate 18,128,955 of JAIUSX010000049.1, forward strand.
TAAAAAAATAAACCATTGCCATTTTAGATCTATTGTAACATTCTATTCTATTATCAAAATAAATTGAACGAATAAGTTAACGCAATATATTATACAGTACAAACGAATAAATAAATGAATACAGCATTAGGAGGAAACATGTAAATATCTAGATATACCCTTCGAAGCCTATCCCAAGGCGAAACTTGCTATTCCAGTGGTTGAGGAGCCCACTTAGTTTGAGGGCAAAGTGCGCCGAGTCTCCCTGGAACATGGTGGTCCTGATGGTGCACGCCACCAGCCCGTCCGTGGCTATGGAGGCCTTCACCACGGTGCCGGGGCCACGCCAGCTGCCGCCCACGCGCGCCGCTGCCCCCATGCCGTCCCAGCGCGTCCCTAAAGTGCCGCCCACCGCTAGCCGCCCAGCCAACTGCCTCCACCAGTAGGCCTGCAGCTCAACCTGGTCTCCCACCACCCCCACCCACCCTCTTCTCATCCTCTTCGCCACAGCCAGCCTCGCTCCTTGCCCCGCATTCCACTCAGTACCAAGAATCCAACTATTTGCAATCCTCCTCACATATTGCAAGCCCAGAGTCATCAGAATATTATTCTTGACTTCTAATTTCTCGAATATGTCCGCATCGTGATGGAAGGCTTTAAAAGGGACCTTACAAGCAGACAGAGTAATGGCTGTTGTAGTTTTGGACCTGCTGTACTGTATTGATAAGGTGCCCACAGAATGTTTCTTCCACTGGAGTTGTGAATCTAAGTCCAATGCAATACTAGGAGATAGATAAACTTTCGTATGCAACGCTGTGGCTCCAGATGGAGATAATGTGAACTCCAAATCAGTCCGCTTGCCTCTGAAGTCGCTAGCAAGTTGTCCTCCGCTCGGAGTAACCGCGCTGAAGGTCATATTATATCCAAGATCTAAGTTCTTTGACAGTTTCTTCCTGACCTTCAAATGGGCGCCCTCGAAGCACTTGGGTAGAATATCCCTGGTTTTGGAGTCCAGATCCTCGAGCAGCCCCGGCCCCAGGCAGTTGCGATAGGCGGGCGGGTATTTCGCAAAGTTCTTCGGAAACCTCTTGATGGCAGGCTTCCCGCTGCTTTCATTTTGACCCATTCTTAGGTTACATTTTATAAATATTTACACCAAAAGAACAAACGTCAAATATGACGGTGTCCGTGGTAAAAACAAAATACCAAAAATACTTCGATGTTCAAAACATAATAAGTTCAATGTAGGTAAAAGTACCAACCGCCATTCGCCAGGGGCGAATGTTGCAGGGGACCTGTCTTATTATACCTATATCGTATTGTAAAAAAAATGCCACAGTGCCAGGGAATATTTCTTCTTCTTCCTGTGTCAACTGGGAGTAGAGGTGGATCGCAGGGCCGGCCCTGAGCCATAATTTTGTTGTTGATTTGTATTTTTGTGAAGCGTCGTTTTTATGAAAAATAATCTCAAGAGTGATGTGTTAGGACTGTTAGGTATTAGGTATTATCAGCGCCTTGGCAATTTGGCGCCCGGAGTGGAACGCTCCAATTACGCCCACATAGGACCGGCCCTGGTTTCATGGATGAGGTGATAATCTTTACTACTCGATGAAGGGCTTTAGGGCTTTATTGGAAATTCTCGAGTGTGCTTGTTTTGAGACAGGAGGCCCCAAATATTGTTTATTAATTTTGTCTTTTGCATTCGCTGTTTCTTTTCTTCCTGTTTTTCTTCCGCTTTTCCATTGCTCTTTGTAACAGCAACCTTCGCGAATGTATAAATCCCCTACTGTATCCAAATGTATGCCTTGTTATGATAGTAAATTTACACATAGTAATACTTTATTAAATTATGAATTCCCCAGCAGTGTAAATTAATTCGCTTGAGCGGGTGCACCGTCCCGCAATACCGCCAAGCGAAGACATCACAACACTATCGCCTCAGTTATTAACATGAATATTTTAATGGGCGTCCGTTGCTGGGGTGACCATGATTCATTGCCGGTCCGGGGATGAGTTACCGAGTGCCCCCTCCCCCGGAACTGCCCCCCCGGCGCCCCCCGGCCCCATTAGCAGCCCAAACACGTCGCGGCCGGTCGCAAACTGAGCGAAACAATTTGTGGAATTTAAAATTTGCGCCGCCCAAAAAGCCGATACGGAAATTAATCACATTATGACAAACGTACGGAGCGCTCCATTAAATTTAGTTAAGCACACTCAGAGAGCATTTGGCTGGCAATGGCTGCAGATATTTGAGTGAAACCTATTTTAAGGAATAAAATAAAATGAATAGGTAGGTGGTTTGGTCATATGAAATGATTGTCAACAAAAAAATGTAAGAAGAATGAAGGAAGATTTTGGGGTCAACCTCATGAAGCCTGGCATGACCATTGAAACCTCCTAAACCCGTCCCACAGCTAAAGTTAATACATATTTAGGACGGGTTGTTACACATAATTCATAAAATTCGAGTTCTGTTAGGACCGGTTGTTTCAGAGATTTGAACAATTCTTCAAATTTCAAAGTTCGTTGAATATCTAACAGAACTTGAATATGATTTTCACAGAACCCGAAAATGAACGTTGAAATTTGATGAATTGTTCAAATTCAGTGAAATAACACATCTTTGGGACGGGTTGTTTCGGAGAATTTGAACAATTCATCAAATTTCAGCGTTCATTTTCAAGTTCTGTGAGAGATTTTTTCAAGTTCTGGTTTTATTTCAGTTTTGTCAAGCAACTAGCCTATAATGATATAATAACACAACTTGAATTGGACTTTCACAGAACCCAAAAATGAACGTTTAAATTTGATGAATTGTTCAAATTCTCCGAAACAACCCGTCCTTAGTATCCGAAGACTGTGAAGCAAACGGTCCACGATTAAATATTATTTGAATTCTAACTTTGAAATTTGGTGATTTGGTTGAATTCAGTGAAATAACCCGTCCATCAAATTCGATATAATATAGGCATCTAGTACCTACCAACTTACAACTGATGAAGTCAAAGTTTTGAGTGTTTTTAGAATTATTAGCGCTATTCTAAAATTATTATTCTCTCTTACTACCTCTTCGAAGATTCGAAATTATTAAATAGTAGGTACTTACATGTATTGTTGGTAGTTACTAGCCGGATTCGTAAACTATTGAAATGGCGTCATGTCTTAAAAGGCAATGATAATCTCTAAGTTTGCAAGTTTTTTTTTCTGTGAAAAGTAGGTTTCGATTATTATGACATTAAATTCAATAAGAAATAAGTTCTTTTAATAAAAATTTAATAAACCACGATTTATAATCGAATTAGTTTTCGTTACTGTCGCTAGCTTTCCTCTTCATTAAACCCCCTCTGGGTTGTATCATTGTCTGGTTGACAGTATAAACTTCATCGAATTATAAATTCCTACAACGATAAAAACACCACAAAACTAATGACGGGACCCTCCTCTTCGATGTGGAAACTGATGTTGGGAAAATTAAAGCAACTCTCCTTGTCATTAATTTCTGATTTATCATCGTATGTTGAAGGACAGTAATCAATTTTTATAAGAAAATCTGTTTTCACGTCCTCACAAGTAGTATCGTGCCCACCGACTATGTTTGCAAAACTTATTCAATTGAATATCTTGAAAATCCTAATTCATTTCCATACAATTGATGTCTTAAACTGGACACACAGTGTGTGGGTAAACTCAAATGGCCGAGCTAAAAAGTCGTTTCTCGGCTCGGCCGAATATATTATACAAATCATCGTCGTGTGGTGCCGTGTGTGTGGAATCCGCGAGCGAAAACCCGCTCAGGGATGCTCAGGATCTCATGATCGCATGATCAAGATCAGCTGGATATTACAGAAAAAATACATATCTATTTTATGTACCTACGGATCTACCCATATTATTTATTATCAATTAATTTTAATCAAAGCTTTGTTATGTATTTAAAAAAAAGTTTTATTAATACTAGTAATAACATGGCATTTATATAGCGCAGTTTAGTGTCATTTCACTTCAGTGCGCTTAACTATAACAAACTTAAAAACGGTTATTCAGTATTAGTGGTCATGTTCTTAAAATTATTCTTACAGTGTGCCTTACTCAATACAGATCTAATATTATAACACTAAATATGCTGTTTATACAAAGTGATGACAAGACTTAGTATAACAATAACAGCAGGACAGGACAAAACAAGAATATTAAAACTAAAACATAATATAAAACAGGAGGCAGTTTGTGCTCAGAAATGAGAATCTTCTGAGCAGACATTTTAAAAAGGTACAATAAGGAGGCAACCGAAAACAAACAATTACCGGAAGTTTTAGAATATGGCTTATTATAAAATATTGAAAAGGAGTTAAGATTTATGAACGGTAAGATTTTTTAAATAATTTTATTTTTAAAGCACGTTTAAATTCAGCCAAATTCTTGAGATTAGTAAGAGCTGAGGGAAGTCTATTTGAGCGGGCCTTTTACACTAAAAGAGCGATCATAATAAACATAATTAACCTATATTATGTTAAATATCTGCTTTGAATAAAACCTATTTTATGTACCGACAAACGATTTTAGTTCACAAGCACAAGTTGTTGACTTGATGGTGACGAAATTTCGGTAGATCTACGGAGTTCAGCTAAAATCTACGAAATATTTGAAATTTTACCAAAATTTTACTCTATCTACCGATTTCGAGACATATAACAACTAGCCCTTACACATATTAAATATATTACATATATAAAAAAAATTATGACCTACCGATTTTCATTTTTACGGCATGGCATCACTGGGCATAGATAAACTGACTCAGCTCGGTCGTGTGTGGCCGGCTAATTTGGACCCTGTCCAAACGGATTCAGTCAAATGGCTCTACCGTCCATGTTTCAATATTCACCTATCAACCACAAACTCTTTCAATCAATTTTAATGAATAATAAATAATATGTGAACTCGGTTGTACGAGTAGGTAGGTACTAGGTACCTGTATTATATCGAATCTGATAAAACTTTAAGGACGTGTTGTTTCACAGAATTTGAAAAAATCACCAAATTTCAAAGTCAGAATTCAAGTTCTGTTATTATTTCATCGTTGGTCGATTGTTTCACAGAACTTGAATAAAACTATCACAGAACTTCAATTAAAACATGAAATTTGATTTATTATTCGACTTCGGTGAAATAACCCTCCTAAACATTTATTAATTTAGGAAGGGTTGTTTCGGAGCATTTGAACAATTCATCAAATTACAACGTTCATTTTCAAGTTCTGCGAAAGATTTTTTCAAGTTCTGTTTTTTATTTCATATCTGTCAAAGCAACTAGCCTATAATGATATAATAACAGAACTTGAATAGTACATTCACAGAACCCGAAAATTAACTTTGAAATTTGATGAATTGTTCAAATTCTCCGAAACAACCCGTCCTTAATCTGTGTAGGTACCTACATTATGTATATATCTATATATATATATTTTTTTAAATCGAAGATTAATCATTTTTGAACATATATTAATCATTTTTGAATACTTTTATTCTAAAATCGAAATACTTATCACTTTTTATAGAGATGTACCTCGTACCTCATTTATTCTGTGATCTATTTTATAGAATCTATGAAATATGTGAGCGGTTTATTTATGAACCAGGCTTTCAGCCATAGAACGCCCGATAGCAATAAAAACCCAAAGTTGAAACATCCTCCACTTGCCACTACTCTGACAAAGTGATGAAGTTATGTATATTTATACTCGTACATACCTAATTGAAATTAATACCTGGGTACGTACTTGTATAATATTATGTATATTATCAGGTTTGTTAAAAACTAGTAGTTCTATGAACTGTAGACCTTGCATCTAGTACCTCTTATTTTATTAATCAAACCAATTTTTCTTTCAAATGATAAGATTTGTAATCAAGTACTTATATACCTACCTACTTAATTATACAACATTATGTTTTATGTAACTTATTTTAATTTCGAATAAGGAATTATACAATTTGTCCAAAGAAACGTCACTACTGAATATACAGGGTTTTCCAATAAGAGGTGTTATTTTGATATTCAATCGTAAAAGATCAATGGTTTCGTTGCTTGTGTGGCACGTAGCGCCGTTTTTTTGAAAGTAAACGTTGTCCAGATCAATACTATCCAATTCCGGCCATAAAAAATCATTAATCATCTCTCGATAGCGCAATCCATTCACCGTAACTGTTGCTCCAGCCTCATTTTCGAAAAAGTAAGGACACTCCGCCGGACCATAAACCGCACCAAACAGTCACACGTTGAGGATAGAGAGGCTTTTCAACAATAACTCTTGGGTTTTCCGAGCCCCAGATGCGAGAATTTTGCTTGTTGACGAAGCCACCGAGGTGGAGATGGGCATGATCACTCAAGATGATTTGCATTTGATTCGCTATACTGAATTTTAATACGTTGTTGAAGCGTGTATCGTTTCATTTTTATTAATGGCGTAGTTTCTACTTGTCGAATGTTAAAAAATGACAGCTTCAAAAGTAAAATCTACCGAAATAGCGTGCTATTCAAAATAACACTTCTTATTGGAAAACCCTGTATATACTGAACCTTTAAAAATGTCACAATTAAGAAACGGAAACGGAACGGACATACAAATTTACAGACAGATGAAATGCAAAACAATCGAGTTAAAACAGGACTTCGCTTTGCTCAGTCAATAATAGCATAATTTTGACGCCAGTTATCATCTGTGTTGGATTCCGACCCACATGCTCCCTCTCCATGTCTCCATTCCCCCTCACTGGAACCACAGCAGTCGGATATGCCCCCGTCTAGCAGGACCGAGCCAGTAATCTGAATTAGACACAAATCACATTATGAACAGTTAGTTTAACTACAAACCTCGGCTAAATTTGTCCTATCTTCCCCCTTATTTGATTTCCATATCCCCCCCGGCCCGACTCACCACCCCCCCAGCCCTGTTCCGCCCGTGCTCGGTACGTCACTGTGCAAACCAAATAAATAATTTATTCAAAGTATGTTAAGACCCGAAGGGTAATTAGATTTTGCCTTGCATTTTATAATATGGACACCAGCGCGCAATAATATGTCATTTATGTTTGACAGCGGTGGATTGGAAATGAAATTGAAATTTTTTTATACAACTAGCTGTGGCTCAGTCTGTCTGTACCCATGGTCTGTACCAAAGATAATATTATGTAGATAGAGAAACAATAGCGCGTGTTGCCTTTACGCCCATGGTGACATCTATATAATACTAGTGGATCCCTCGCAATGCTTCGCAGCTGCTAATGTCTTTCTCTTTTCTTTCTTCCACCATTCACTACTGTATACCATAATGTTACTGTTCAAAAAACTACTTTACATCGACATTAATTCGACTTCATATCTCGTTACGGTGCAGAGATATTTTAAGTATTCCTCGGGCATCCCCGACTTCTACTACCATTTAAGCATCTAAACACTCCTGGCACTAATAACAGCACACCTTGAAAGATATCAGCGATATTTCATATTTCAGCGATATCAGTTGACTACTTTTCGAGTTTTGCGAGCACAAACATACGCAGGATGATTTTTTTGGTAATTAAGAAGATTAGAAACCAGTTAGAATTTAACCACTTGGAATGCATTTTATAATATAAGACGTTGTCCTGCCACAGACCGCCTTCTACTTAGTGAAGTAAATTTTTGTGGTTTTGTGAATTTTGGAATGATTCTAAAAAAAAAACTTAATCAAAAAAATTAATTTTGGTTTGGGTCCAAAACTATCCTATATTTCAAGCTGGAATCAACCATACACATTCAAAAAATTTCATTGAAATCGGTTGGGCGGTTTCGGAAATTAGCGTGTACGAACACAGTTACACGTGATGTTTAAATATTAAGATGTGTAAAAACGTATTCGATGCAACGTTGTGTCAAAATTTCAAAGAAATCGCTAAAGAACTTTCGGAGATTTAAGATTTTGAACAAACGAACATTAACATTTTTATTTATACAGATGATCATATTGATATGTTGTTAATATTTATTCGCTGACGAATCGATGGTGACGGATGATACATTTCATTGTAACTGCGATGTTTCCAAATAACTTATTGATTATGATAATGTCTTAGCGAATTTAAGAATAAATACATTTCAATATAAAATGCATGTAGACAGATAGTTCATTTCCCCTTTCATCTCTTTAAATATGAAAAGCCGTTTAGTTTTGACATGTTATGTTCATGTAATATATTATGTAAAATCATAATAATATTAAGTGCAGTAATACAACATTTGTCGGTAGATATCAGATAGTGAAATTATTGATAAAATTGCTAGTTATTGTGATTAATCTATGTCAATTATCACTTTGTCTAAATTGGGTAGACGTTATAAATAATGGCTGGATAATATATATAATATCCGGATTTATTACTTTGGCTGTAACATATATACAATAAAACTTATATTTTCAGAATCAGCGTTTGTACATCTGTATGAATATTTAAAGCGATAATATTTTTCATTTCCTTATTCTTACTCGTCCCTGAAATTAAAAATAATAGGTAATCTCAAAAGATTTTATACAAAATGGTAAAATAAAAAATAAAACAATTTCCAAACCACAATTATTAAGTACCCAAACTAAAAAGCCCCATATTCGAATCTCTCTAAAAAAAATCCCCTGCTCCTGCCCTGGGAAATTTAGATAACTGAAATTTGAGTAACGCTATAATAATATTGTGCAATATTAAAACAACCGGAGTAAAAGCGGTCGAGTTCAAGGTTTCAAAATATAATGTAGTAGGGGTTCGTGGTGTCATAAATTACCGGAAAAGGGGTGGTCATCTTAATCTAATCTAACCCAACCTAACAGAATTACAAGAATATTATAATAATTTTCGCATTGGTAAATAAGCCTCAAACCAACCAAAACTTTCATGTTATTACAATAAATGTTTAAGGACGGGCTTTTTCACAGAGTTTGATCAATTCATCAAATTACTAAGTTGTTTTTCAAGTTCTTTGAAGGTTCTATTCAAGTTCTGTTATTATTTCAGTTTTGTTAAACAACTGGCCAAATATGATATAAAAAAATCATAGAAAACGTCATAGAACTTGAAATCAACTTTGAAATTTGATAAATTGTTCTGATGTTTTGAAACAACCGACCCAACTTGTGAGGGAACTGACATCCAATAATATTATGAATAATTTGTTTAAACTTGAAGGCGTTTGAAGGTTTCATGTTTTTATGTTCTAAAAAGCTTTTGGAAAAGTACGAGTACAGTAGCCCTTTAAAGTAAAAAATAAATAAAGAACGCGATTGTCTTTACCTTCACCATAGACAAATCTAACCTCGAAAACGTCAGAACTGGCTCGACCGGCGGTAAATGGGGCGTTTGTTTTGTTCGCGATGTCCGTAATATTTTCATGGTGGAGTAACTATTTGTTTCACTTCATCACCAATAAATTAGGAATGTAGTTTTTGCGCAAAAATTTTGCCTTCTTAGTATTATTTTTGTTTCCGGTTAAGTTTCTGTTATTGTGCTTTGTTTAGTTCATCGCCTGAGAATGATAAGTAAAAATATAACACTCGAGTAAGTATTTTTTATCGTTGTATATATTACGCTGTTATTGTTTAATGATTGCGTTATCGTTTTCTTTGTGTTTCTGTCAATAAATTGTATGTTTATTAATTTTAGATTCCAAATCAAACAAGTGCAATGCAAAATTCTGACGCAACCCACGGCGTCGCTTCAAGCTCGTTTAAAATTCGAAGGCCAAATATACTTAGAAAAAAGGCTAAACATCAACCGGCGAATGTACCGACAAACATAACTAAACACCACCAAGTCAGCAATGCAATACGTATTCTGCCAAAAAAAACTATTCTTCCAAGAGATTCCAAAAGCCCTGTTATCACTTTCACGTCTGATGCTCTCCTGATTCAACCGAATGATTTAAACATCGCTATTTTGCAAGATACGGTTTTAACTGATTTGACAGGTGTAAGCAGTATTTCACATTCCGACGGGAGTATCGTGGAGTTGACGGATACACATCAGTCATTAAATAACGCAGCCAATGGTGAAGTGAGTTATGTTTTTACGGAGGCAAACAACACATTGAATGCGCCGCCAGCTTCCAGTCACCCTCAGCTTTACAGCAATGACATAGAATCTCCCCTCGTGGCAGGATTTGATGATATATTTTTGAATGATGGAATGGTGATAAACAAAAGCAAAGGTGCCAAGACATTCCCGAGAAAGCGCTGGCCATCGCAGAAGATAATACTGGACACATATGTGTGTGACAAGAAGCGCTTAGCAAAGCAGAATCAGGCCCCTGTTACAAATTCTGTTATTCCGGAGTTCTCCGTCCCAGAATACCCAGACAATGTATTGTTTGCAGATGATCATTTTTCAGAAGATTCCTCTTCACTTAACTTCAGGCAAGGTAAGATCTCGGTAAATTTTACTGAAATATCTGTTTTTTATATTAACTATTCCTTGATACATCACAATCTGACAGTTTATATAATTATATACAGTGTGGGTATGCCCAAATAATACAAAAATACTTTTTTTAAAGTATTCCCAGGCAGAGTTTGTATACACTTCTCAAGGAGCATTTGAAAAGAATGTAAGTCATTACTTGCTTCTTATAATATTGATGGGTGACAGTGACCATTCTTCTGTAATTGAGGGGACCTTTACAATGTTATATATTTATATAAATAACGTAGTATCAATAATTACTTACATCGATGATTTACATAAATAATGTATTATTGGTACCTATTCATATTATAATTAATATGTGGAATGATAATAAAAATGCTAGTTAGTACAAGAATTTAATTTATTTATAAATGTGTATATTTACTGCTTAATATAGTCAAAAAAAATTGTCTGAAGAAATAATTATGACTGTTCAGAAACATAAAATTGTATCAAAATAAAAATTAATTAGTTATGTTTTACAAATAATAAATTCGTTAAATAACATTTTGATAAAAAGAAAACAAGATATATGTTAGTATATATATTTTTCAAACGTTCTAAAAATTCCAATATTCATAATTGGGTGGTCACCTTACCTTTTAATTACGTTGACATTTGAATTCATAGTCTTACAAATCTAGAAATAAGTCGTCCCGGAGAGGAACTTTAAACGATAATATCGTATTATTTTTATGGTAAAATTATTAATGAATATGTTTGTAATTAATGTTAAATGTCTACCTCATCCTGTGAGAATTTTATTACAATTGCTTGTGAGATTTGTAATATTTGTGAAGCTGGAAGTATTTATTTATAAAACAGTTACCTTAAGATCCATGCCTTTCAAAAATAAATGTTGTCAATTTCGTTATTTATTTTAGGGAAATTAATAGTTTACAATACAGTTAATTATTATAGCTTTTGTTGACAAATTAGAGACAAACAGAAATTTACCCTTTGAATGAACACCTTTAGTGTATCTAATTAGTTAGTAAATAATTCAAATTCCGAGGCGGGTTTGGGTACCGTCGCCCGGGAACCATTTATTGGATAACGAACACCTCTGCCATAGGTCACCCCAAGTGGTTAGCTACGTTTGGTGATTTAGCAGGGGTGGCCGGGTTCATTGGGTGAGATGTGTTCAGGATTGCCTGCCCACCAGTTGCGTGGTGTACCGTATCGGGAAAGGCTGGTTTGGGGAGACCTTTGACATCTCCAAATGGTCTCTATTGTCCCGTCGCCTTGCGGCGCAGCAGGAGAGAAAGATCATTCGTCAGTCACTTCTGGACACACTGTCCCTAGATTCCTATCCACCCCTCATACCTTTTCCTTTCCAGAACCTCCTAACGTTTCTATCCTTAAGAAGACCATCCACACAGTATCTCCAAAGATGACATGGGCCCCGAAGGAAATTATTTTCCTCATGGTCTCCTATTTGGGGGTTTCTTTCTTGAAAATAGAATAGCGCCAGACTGAAAAATTATGAAATCTGACATTAGATACTTGTCAAGATTAACCCTCAGAAATTTAAACAAAACAAATATACTTTTGAAATATAGAATGGAAGTGAAATAATTGTCTGTTCACATTTTGACAGCTGCGCATTTTAATTACTGCACATTTTTGTCACTTACCTTTTGTAGTTCACGAGCTACACTCGTGACGTTTTTTTTCCTAGACGGGTAGCACTCGCGATGATGTTCGATAATGTTAATATTAAAATCACAAGCTCTTTTTGTGATCTGCTTTATTGGAATGTACACATGAATGTTTGGACTACACACTCGTAGGCAATTCATATACTTGAAGTATGCAGGTGCAAAGGGTTGAAGCATCGCCCGCACTGCCTCGTTAGTGCCCTTTGGGCTATCGAGAGCGCGCATACAAAATATGTTAATAGTATTTTTATTTGATGAACCCTTTTGAGGTTGAGAGCTACTTTTTTCCTGATTTTCATTGGGATAGACTTCTAGTCAGAATCTTATTGGAATTTTTAACGTTTTTGTTTTGGTTCTTCAAAATTTTAACTTCTTCACATTTTCAATTTGTCCTGTGACCAGAACATTTTTTTACAGTAAATAAGGATGAAAAGTTTCTCTTTAAGAGTTGCAGTTGCTGTGTGAGCAGTTCATAATTACTCAAAAGTAAAATTAATGTTTTTTTAAATTTAGTTGAATCATATTTTTGTAGATTTATGCCCATTTTGAAACAGTTTTAACCATGTACATTCAGTTTGAGGTTATGGTTCAATTCGAATTTGACAATTTGATGTAAACAAACACCAACGTCCAAAGGCAAAATGACAATTCAATATTTTACTTTTTGAAAATTTATCAGTCTGATCTGTGAAATTGATTCTGTTTTATTTTGATTTTATATCTAATAATGGCCAATTTGATACATAAATTTCAAACATACAAAATATCGCCTTTTCACGTAATTATCTTCCTTGCAAAACGTTAAGTAATAAAAAAAATAGGAACATTAAATTGGCAAGTCTTGCAATGTGATTTAGAATCATCTCCTTTTGGAAAGTACCACTTTATTATCTGAACACTGTTTGGATAAACTTAAAAATACCTATACACTTGTACCATCGTGCTTTTTAAAACTTACATTCATTTTCCTATGGGCCATCTTCGTGTTGCCATTTGAAACCTTTTAAACTTTTTTGTGGGTTAAATATTTTGTACATTAAATTCAATGATTGTAGTATGTAGTGAACACGTTTTGAAGCATTATTCGAAATACCGTTCCCACCATAGACATTCAAATTGATAGACCAGCCAATCAAGGAAAGGGGAACAAAACAAGTGCAGGAGCGCTAGAGGCGGTGCGACCGTCTCCCTTTCTGTGATTTGTCAATAAGTGAATCTAACGTGTGTAATCTGGGTTTGCAGGCAACTCGCATTGTAATATCACTATTCAGTCTTCATAAATAAAATCGTATATAGTCCTTTTTGGCCGGCTGCGTAAAAACTTAACTGCAAATCCCCGTAAACAAATGTTTGGGCTTGCTTCCAAAATTGAATATTTTGTTAAAATGTTTAGGTTATAATCTACCCACCTCACACGTTTTTAGCATCACTAAACCTACGGGTCTGAATGTTCCTTTAAAAACAGTGCAGAAAAGTCCCACAATAGACTGCGCTGCAACCTTTAGCAAATTTTACTTTTCTGCGCAGGGTCTGGTTAGTTCAATGTGCGCTCTTCAACAGCCAATGTACGACTGGTGTCGTAGCTTATTCAAAGCATTCTCGAATCCTCCTGGTGCCAAAAATATGGTCACATGGTTTGCCCCGAGCCCATCAGATCTCATGTTAGGACAAGTCCATTAATTTGGATGTCTATGGTTCCCACGGAATATAAAAAATAACAAAGCTCTTTACCCGTCCATCTGTCCATAGAAGTTGAGTAGTAAAATAATATTATTATCTTGGCCACTCCATAACTAATAAGGAATTCTATTGGTCAGATCCGATACAAATGGACTCTTTAGAAATCTTGGCACAATGTGGGGTTAGGAGAGAGCGAGGAACAAAAGGAAGTGATTTATCGCTATGAAGTCTGTTGTCTCTGTAACGGAATCTCCCTTTTATTGATATTAGGGCAATATGTCATGGAACTTACATACTTATTATATTATACATCATTTTATATATTTTGATTTATAAACAAATCTTATTTGAGTCTCTTTCTTCAACAAAACAGCTGGGTTTTTACATTCGGCTTCATTAATAACTGAACTTTGGCTGATTGACTACATCTTATGTTTTTCTCTTCATCTCTCCATGCACTTTCTTCCCAATTAGTATTTTTTGTTATTATTACTCTTACCTAAATCATTAGTAAGGATTAAGAACAATAATTTTCACCCCATATGAAATTACCAACACATTTTAAGGATATAGGTAATATGTACATTAACTATGTATAATTTAATATTTAGTACCTTATTACGTAGTAAAATAAATTTGAATATAATTTTTTTTTTTTTTAATTGTCTCCTTTAGTAAATGGATCGCCCTATCTTGAGAATAGCAATCAGTTTAAAAAAATGTATGTAAGATGTTTTACTGTTTGGCTTTTCCCAGGAGTTTATTTTTTTCTCTGTAAATTTCAATGCTTTTGAATTATTGAAATATTTGTAATAGACAATATGGCGACTTTTCTTGTTTTTTGACAGTCAAATGAATTATAAATTCCAGCGAGAGAAATCTGTGCAATTTTCACAATGCCAGGCTCACTATTTGGCAGTTTTGCCGCTTTGGGAAACAGATTTTCTGCTTTATAGATAAGATTTACAGCTTCCTTGGGAGATTTGTTTTTCTTAAAAACAGTGCAATATAAATTTTCTGTTTGAAACAGAAATAGAGCAGTGTTTAACCACTAACACAGATGACTGTACTTCTCCCGTTTACTTTTATAAATGTTTCTCGATACTTTTCTTTGCATTATTTGTGTAATTTTGTATTCTTAATTTTTCCTGATCACTGCAAATTTTTTAACTGTTACAATTAAAAGTACCTATATAATTTATTATTCACCAACATAACTTGTAAAATAAATTATTATACTGCTCAAAATCAACAGTAATCAATAATCATATATCCAAAAAGATTTTGCAAGTTTTTTTTCTTCTTAAAGTCGCAAGAAACGCAAACACTATCAAAATTACAAACCATTTGGCAAAAAACTTTTTTGCACTTTTTTGATTTTAGAAAAAGAGTAAACAATAATATTTAGTTAAGATGTTTGTGTGACCTCAAAAGTAGGGGGGGTGCCTCAGAGTTTGCTGCAGACACCGTGCACCTTCCTCCAACAGCTTGCCATCTCCACACTGTGGGTCCTTAGTCCTTAGTGTGCTGGACCTTACAAACCTGTTCTATTGATCCCTCTCCTTTGTGTTCCCGTCTAAATAGGGGTTCACGAGAAGTGTTTTGTCCATTCAAATTATATGGGAAACGCAAAAAAAGATAAATAAATGGCCGTGTGTAGGCACTGCTCGGGCAGTTGCATCTCACTTCCTTTACTTATTACATTACTACTCGTATGCATTTTGAGTTTTGTGAATAAAAATAAGAAATATTATTTATCAATCTTTTTTTACAAAGTATTTTTTGTCTGTGAAGTTTTTTATTTGTGAAGTTTTTTTTTTAATTATTAGATAGCAATTAATAGGTAATTTGTGTGTTTTTGGTTTGATGTTCGTTTACAGAAACGTTAAATTTTTCATGATGACTACGGCTGCAAAAAAGTGTGCTTGAGAATTAAAATTTATTGAACATTATTTATTTGGTTATGATTTGAGATTTTCATGGCCAAAATTATTACAGTGATTTATTTTTGGGGTACTATGCCGTGTTGCGTTGCCTTGTTTGCCTCATTGCCAACGTTTCGGACAGCATTACAGTGTCCATCATCATTATAGTTAGTAGTTAAAAACATGATATATTTAACTATTAACTATAAACCATATTAATATGGTTTAATTCAGTTAACCTTCCAATGTTCATTCTCTTTCTTTTCAGAAGTGGCGGCAAGAGAAATCCTGCCCCCCGAGGCAAAGGCACAGGGGGAAGAAGAGGAATGCGAGGTTCCTGTGAATCCTGGTGGCCTCCTGGACCCAGCGCTGGCCCTGCCTCTGCTGCGGGGGCTGCCCGAGGAGCCGCAGTTGCTGGTGGAGGGGGCGGGGGGCGCGCAGGCCCTGTGGCTGTGCCCCGTCCCGGACTGTAACAGACTCTACGGCCAGAAGGATGCCCTCTACCATCACATTCTAACACACTTTGATCTCAATATTTATGCGGTAAGACTATTCTTGGTGCAATGGGATAAATAAGCTCTAATGAATTCAGCATCTTTGTCCTAACCGTGTTTTGTTTAATATTCTGAATATAGATTGCCTAACATACTTTCTTTTTATTTTGACTCATCTCATATCTTTTTACAAGATATGTAATTAAAGGGCTGTTTTCCATAACTTAAGGCGAAGCATTATATCACTATTTTTGATTAATCTTTGCTACAAATCAGTTTACATTATGAATATCAAAAAATATGCTTTTATAAATTGAAGGTTTTTATAATATTTCGCTTGAGTGGAATTAAAATAAAATTGTTGGTTACTTTATAAAAAAAATATAATCTTAAACTGTTAAAAAATGTATGAACACATACAATGTTACGCATATGTACATTTGCGAACCAAAACGCGAGCCAAGCCTCGAATTACGGGAAAAGAACGAACATTCCTTTTCCGTAAGTTAAGTTTCAGCTCGGCAGTTCGGCTCGCGTACGTGTACATAGCAAAAGAAACAATTTTAAAAAAATACAATTTTATGGCTTATATTATTTGTGACAGTTATCCTTGATAAAATTTATTCTTTTTTATAAAATTATTCACAAAATAATAAAAACCACTTTCGCGCTAAAATTAACTGTTTCTAGACTCCCTTTGCCAAGCAATTTTTATGCCTATTGCATACCTGTACTGGTGGTGGTGTAATTCACATTCTATATATATATAGAATATTCACATTTTCTATATACAGAATATTCACATTCTATATATATATAGTATATTCACATTCTATATATATAGAATATTCACATTCTATATATACACGGTGTCCGGAAACTCGTAGTACAAGCGGAAAACTGGTGAACCTACATCACATAGAGAACCCAAATAAACATAAAGATTTTCTATTTAAGCATTTTTAAATTTAAAATTTAAAAAAATATATATTTAAAAAAAATTTCGGCTTCTTTAGGGTTAAATTTTTTCAGAAACGCGGAAATGTCACGATGACAGATGACAGATACTATTCTAAAATTATTTATAAGTTGCTAAATCTAATCTCTTTTCATGTACATAGTTTATTTATTTTCATCTCTAATTTCACCTCTTCTAAGCATTACAATTATGGTTAATTAGCGTACCTGTTTAGTTTGATAGCAGCCCGTCATCTCGTTGTTTTCCAAGGCAAAAACACAACACAAACATTGTCGCCAATTTTTCAACTTTATCACAATTAATAATCAAGGACATTGGAGGTTACCCACCACATTCCCGCCATGGTATAAATAACAGATGGTTACTCCTTCAAGGCTCACGCAAGGACTCTGATTTCTTTGAAAGAACGAATCTACATTTAATTTTGAACGAATCTAGACCTCCAGTGTCCCTGATTATTAGCGTATTAGATTATTAACAGGTATTTCACACACTTATTATTAACACAGGTATTTCACACACTTATTATTAACACAGGTATTTCACACACTTATTATTAACACAGGTATTTCACACACTTATTATTAACGAAGGTATTTATTTCACACGCACAGCTAGTCCACACACTTTTAAGCAAAACTTACAAAAACACATCACAAAAACTGTTCAAAAATGATCACCATTATCTAAACGCAATAATACCAAGTACGTAAGGTCATTTATTTACACAGGTAAATACAAAACACATCACAAAAATTGTTCAAAGTTATCACCATTACATTCTAAGCACAGTTGGGCCCGTCGAATTATTGATTGTTGAACTCTTCGAATAATATTTGGGTTAATTTTCAGCTGGTCAAAAGCGTCAATGATACGCAATCTTAAAGTATCAATGTCGGGACATTCTGTCCTGTAGACTTTGCTTTTAATATAACTCCACATAAAAAAGTCCATTGGTGTCAGATCCGGTGACCTTGCTGGCCATGCGACAGGTCCAGCACGTCCTATCCACCGACCTCCGAACTCTTCATTTAGATATCTTCGAACTTGAAGCCCAAAATGTGGTGGAGCACCATCTTGCTGGAACCACAAATTCCTTATGGTTATTAAAGGAATATCTTCAAGAAGTTCCTGCAGTTCGGTCTGTAAAAAACGCAAATAAAGTTCTGAACTCATTCTTGCTGGAAGAAAACACGGCCCCAGCACCCTATCGCCAATCAACCCACCCCACACGTTTAAAGACCACCGGTGTTGGAAATGTCTTGGCCGCTTTGCATGAGGATTGACATGTGCCCACTGGTGTTCATTTCGAGAGTTGAACATGCCATCTCGACTGAAGGTTGACTCGTCTGTCCACAGAATATGTTCGATAAATGCCACATTTTGTCTCTCCATCTCAATAATCCATTCACAAAATTCTCTCCCATGGATATTATCTATTGGCAATAGCGCCTGGACGCAACGGTAATGATACGGATGTTGACCATCATTCTTGAGGGTATTCCAGACTACCTGGTGTCGAATATTTAATTCTCTCCCGACGGATCGAACGCTTCGTCCTGACTGTTGATTAAAACTTCTTAATATGTTTTCTTCCATGCGTGGATTACGTAATGCTGGACGTCCAGTATCAGCCATATTCGGCCGCATATTTCCCGTAGTGTTCCGTTTGTAGTCTTCGCGCCAAACCATCAATAACCCTTCGATCTGGGCGTCTCCTATGTGGGAATCTCTCCATGTATTCGATGGCAGCTCTGGTCGAGTTTCCGTTTGCGCGACCTAAACACATCAGCATATCGTAATATTCGGCGTTACTAAACCACAATAATAATTAAAATTTTCAACAAACGAGTAACTCACACTTTTTTTAACATATCAAAATAACACATACTTTGATTTAATGTTTGTTAATTAATCTGAAAACAAAAAAGGGTTAATTATAGTTTGTTAATTAATCTGAAAACAAAAAAGGGTTAATTATAGCTTGTTGACACAACCACTTCACAATAGCGTTATCAGCAAACTGAAGCCCCGACCGACAAATAAAATCTCCTCGCGAACAATTTGGCGCGTGGGTGGTCCAACACCGGACGTAGCCATTGTCTTGTCTCCTGCCCATCAGTAATACGGGTATAAGTCCAAAATTTGAAGAAATTAGTTTTTTTTTTCAATGTTAAAAAACTAAAATTCCGCCTAATTAGTATTTACCTAATAAGAATGCATTGCGTGCATTGTGGTTGAAATTTAATAGCTTAATTTTTTTTACATTAAAATCTATAATCGCGCGGGCGTTTTTTTTAATCTTAAAAAACTAAAATTCCGCCTAATTAGTATTTACCTAATAAGAATGCATTGCGTGCATTGTGATTGAAGTTTAATAGCTTGATTTTTTTTACATTAAAATCTCTAATCGCGCGGGCGTTTTTTTAATGTTAAAAAACTAAAATTCCGCCTAATTAGTATTTACCTAACAAGCATGCATTGCGTGCATTGTGATTGAAATTTAATAGCTTGATTTTTTTTACATTAAAATCTCTAATCGCGCGGGCGTTTTTTTTAATGTTAAAAAACTAAAATTCCGCCTAATTAGTATTTACCTAACAAGCATGCATTGCGTGCGTTGATTAAAATTTATTAGCTTGAATTTTTTTTTTAGAAAAATTTTATTTTTATAAGTGAAATATTTCTGCGATGTTGAGCGGCTACGCTAAGTTTGTGTGACATGATTTATGATACAAAAGAAAGTGCCTCCTTTATACCGCCTGCTCGCGTCAAGGCAGGAAAAACATCCCAGTTTTCAAGTAGTTTAACGGCTACGCTAGGTTTGTGTGACATGGTTTTTGATACAAAAGTGAATGTATTAAAAAATAATTACCGAAATTAAAAACATGTTTTTTTACGTCATTTTATTTCCAAAACTTGATAATTTAGTACTTACCTAATTTTCCAGACTTCGTAGTATCTTCAAAATCTTCTAGCCGTTCGTTATACATTCAAGTGTATCAGGAATACCAACACACCAAAGTGACAGCGAATGAGCTAATGGCGTACAATCTCACAAGACGAAAGCTAATTTTAACTTTACGTAATTGAAATTTAGAATGAAATATTTTCCACTTCCCCCAATGCAAATAGTTGTCTTTTAATGTAATTAAGGTGAATCAAAAGATTTTTTAATAAAAAAGTGCGTATTAACCATTGACAGCGATCTCTAAAAATTACCGTAAATTATCATGTTTATCATATCTTTATTATTTTAATTAGGTACAGATCTGACAATGAGATCCATGAGAAAACCATATTATGTCTTAAATTTGCAATAGCATGTGCGCTACAAATGGACGAATAACTCAATATTACGCCAACCAATTTCAATGATTCTTTTTTGAAGTAAAACTTCTTTACGCACGCTCGACACTTAGTGGGTAAGCTGGTGAATTCGTTACGAAAAGTGGTGATTGTTACGAAAAATGTCTTGCGAAAGGTAATCGATGCGAACGGTAATCGATGCGATCACTAAAAAAAAAAAAACAAAAATTTTAACAAAACAAAAAACGACTTCAAAAATGAACTAAAAAGTAAAAAAATAATTTCGCATTCTTCTACAACTTATTAAGTTTGGCTCTCCTGAACATTTATCTTTTTGGACTTGCATCCGTATGCTTCTCGGGTACAGAATTTGTTGAAGAATGTGAAATTTGATACGGATGTGCGATCGGCTTCGTGTTATTTTATGGAAACTATAGTTCGTCTTTCTTTCACGTGTTTCTTGAACCGAGCAAATAGAGACAGCTATAATTTTGTCATATTTTGATTGTCGGCTTCCTTACAGCTGCCGAAATGTTTTTAACCATGAAGCGACCGAATATTTTATTATTACAAAGAATTAAATGATGGGCTATTTCAAAATAATGCTTTAAATCCTCAATTCTTTGTTTGTTTTTCTTTTAAATAGTTTTAATTAGTTAGGTACTTTGATCGTCACTAATAATTCACAAGAATTTGACCAAAAAAAAAATCAACTTCTGACTCGATTTACTCGAAAACGAAAGCTCAAATCAAAAAAAGTTATACCACAAAATCGACTCCAAATGTGATGTAGATTCCCCAGTTTCCCGCTTGTACTACGAGTTTCCGGACACCTTGTATAGATTATTCACATTCCATACCTAGAATTTTCACATTTTTGGCTTTTATATTCTTCTTAACCTTTTCACTTATTCCCTCCTTCCATTATTTCATACAGAATTATTTATAAAAACATATGTGATCAATCAATGAGCCCAAAACTATTATTTGACTGACAGATGTTAGCTGTATTCTAAAGTTTACATAATAATGATATTATTATAGTTATTCTGTTATGCACCATTATTGCAATTAAGAATATCATTTACGATACATTTTAAAACATCTAAAAATACAAAAGTTCTCTAATAATAAAAAATATAGCACATTGTAGCGCGCGGTATATTACTGCCAATACACCATCTCTCTCTCCCCATATGGCATTGTCCCTGTCACGCTGCACGCAGGTGACGAGAAGCAAAGAACACTTTCTGTGCATGCCCCCCCCGGGCGGCGGACCATCCCTTACACTGCTGACACGGGATGAAGCCCTTAAAAGCAGCAACTCGCCTTTACACAACACAGTTCTTCTGTCTGCTCGCTTTGGCTAGTACCCTCTCTCAGCTGGCTACCCATGCTCCGCACGGCCCTCTGAGGACAGTTATCTACAACCATTACTAAGCACAGTACAGTTCTCCTGTCAGCTCGCCTTGGCTAGTACCATCCCTCAGCTGGCTACCCGTGCTCCGCACGGCCCTCTGAGGACAGTTATCTACTACCATTGCTAAGCAACCGACTTGAAGACTACTAGACTCGCTAAAGGCGCGCTCTTCTTCTTGGCTTGAGAGACAGTAATCCGCCCCAAGCAAACCTAGGCTATCCCGAACAGTTGTGCCGCGACTCGATTCTGTTTTGTTGTTTCCAATTACTATCCCGTAAGGATCCTATATAAATCCTTGCCTAGTCGATAAATGTTATTTCAGATAAAAGTGTATTCGTGTTTTTTTTTTTTTTTTTTATATTAACTCCACACAGGAGGCCCTGAAGAAAATAATTTCCCTCAGGGCCTATGTCATCTTTGGGGATGCTGTGTGGAGGGTCTTTTTTTGGAGAGGAAGGAGTGAACATGGGTCTTGAAGAGTCCCATGTTGTAGGAGGGAGGAAACACAGAGGCCGGCAGTTCGTTCCACAGCCGAGCTGTTGAACTTAAGAACGAATCGTAGAAGCGACCCGTTCTCATGTGACAAATGTCAACCGTGTACAAATGTTGGGCGCGCGTTTGGCGTGTATCCCGACTATGCACCGGTGCCGAAGGGATCAATGACGCTAGTTCCTCAGAGCATCTTCCATTGTAATACCGATAGAACAAGGACAGCATACCTACCTGACGTCTGTGCTCTAAAGATTGCAGTCCGCTTGTTAAGATTGGGGAATCTATCAAACGGACCGCCCGTTTTTGCACAGAGTCAAGGGTTTTTTTCAGGTATTTAGGGGCTCCGGACCAGAGATGGCTACCAAATTCGAGAGTAGGGCGCACTTGCGATTTGTACAGGGTCAGCAGTTGTGTACTATTAAAGTATCTGCGGGCCCTGTACAGTACGCCCAGCTTCTGAGAGGCCAGCTTTACTCTAAAAATTGTGTAAATTATATACTGTGATTATTTTGCTATTTTTGATCTGTGTAACCTAAACAATAAACTGTGATTTAAGCCACCAAAAGTCTTATAAACTGGCGCCCAACGTGGGGCCAGATACATTGTGCAAAAGTGTTAAAATCAGTGAAAATTTCGCATCCGCGCCCCAGCCCTCGCTTCAAGATGCAAGCCAATGGTGAAGGCGGTAACATCAGCTTTACTCAGGAGCAATTCGCAGAGTTCCTGAATTCAATAAAGCGAATGCAAACAGAGCCACAGCGTACGGGTATGTTCACCACTTGTACGGCTCGGTACGATGGCACGAGAGAAAGAAGCGCAGTTGAGAGCTTCATAGCTCAACCATATTCCATAACCATATTCATAACCATATTCAAATGTGCCGAAAAGATCGGAGACGAGAGCGCATTGGTAGGACTATCTCTCCTATTAACAAAAGATGCAGCTGCCTGGTGGCTCATAGTAAAAGGGGAAGTACGTACTTGGGAAGATGCAAAAAATCTCTTAAGACATGCTTTCGCCCCTCAGAAACTGGCGTACAAAGTATACAATGATATATTTAGTTTCAAACAAGATACCTGCGTATCAACTGATGTTTTTATTTCAAAACAACAGATGCTGCTTGCGGAATTGCCTCCGCCCATCCACCTAGAAAAGGTTCAGATCGACCTAGTATTCGGACAGCTGAAAAGCCTGGTATTGTTAGAAGCAAATGCCCGCAGTGCAACCGGGGAAAGGTGAACGCGCCTTACACAAGAGCGGACTTTTGCTCAGTAAGCGAAGTAGGGCTCCCTAGAGCTAGACACACTCTGCAAATTAAGGTCGGGTCAGACATAGGCACCGCTCACATTGACACCGGGGCTAGGCTAAGTGTGGCATCAGCCGATCTACACAGGCGCCTGATTGCTCAAAAATTAAAAGCATTCAAAAGAACCATGGATGTTGTTCTAGCGGATGGAATTCCGAAACGTCAAGAGGTGGTGACCATAAACGCCACCGTGACTCTAAGAGGAAGGAAAATACCCTCTAGTTTCATTGTCCACCCTGGGTGCCACGAAAATCGCACCCTCTTGGGAGTGGATTTCATTGAAGTCGCTAGGATTGAAATAAATATTCCCCGACGCGCATGGGCATTTTCTGAAAACCCCCGAGAAACGCTATCTCTTAAACATGAAAGATGATACCGTAATGCAACCACAAGAGAATGGTGCGAAAGGAGAGGTTAAACTAGATGAACCTCTAAGTCCTTCGCCCTCCTCACCACCAACGGATCATGGCTACGAGATCTACGCACCGCCTCTTTTAAGTCCCCTTAAAAAGACTCGCCCCGCGCCGATCTTTGGGCAAAAATGATAGCCCTTAACGAGCTGTTCCACGAGGACGCCCTGGAGGAGGGAGATCTTATGGAAGTCATGACAGATTCGTACAGGCTGTTCGACGACTCTCCAAAAAAGAAAACGGACTCCGGTATGGAATTTTGCTCTCTGGACGCTGAAGTACTGGGCCTCCGGTCAGATGAAGCTACCCATCTAACACATGATGAGAGAGACCAGCTGGACTTACTTCTGCATGAGAATGCCTCCATGTTCTCGGCGATACTCTCATACACTACGAAAATCGAGCATAGGATCGAGACACTTGACCACTCACTTATCTCTGTGGCACCCTATAGGCTCTCTCCAGCCCGTCAAATGGAGCTACGCGCAGAAGTTGACAATATGCTAGCACAAGGCATTATAGAAGAAGCGGATTCCCCTTGGGCCGCACCAGTGGTTATGGTTCCCAAAAGAGACGGAAGTAGACGGATATGCATCGATTTTTGCTTACTCAACGCCATAACAGTACCAGATGCGTACCCTTTACTGAGGATGGATGACCTGCTACACTCGGCAAAGCAATCCAACTACATGTCAACCATAGACCTTCGGTGAGGCTACTGGCAAGTTAAAGTGCTGGAGAAGGATCGCGATAAGACGGCATTCATAACACCGTTTGGTTTATATCGCTTTCTCAAAATGCCATTCGGTACTCCCCAGGAACCTTCCAACGCCTTATAGACCGATTTAGGATCGAGTTAGACCACATCTAGTGTTCTATAAGCTAGGTAAATTTATCCTCACTGCAAACCGAGATAAATGTTACTTCTGCTGCCCGAGCATAAATTACCTGGGAAATTTGATATCTCCAGGAGGGATCAGCACCAACCCGGAGAAAATTGCTGCCATTTCTCAAATGAAGGAGCCGAAGAACGTCAAGCAACTACAGACCTTTCTTCAAACCTGCTCCTGGTATCAACGATTTGTACCTGAGTTTGCGAAGACTGCAAAACCACTAAGCTTCTTAACAAAGAGAGATGTCAGATGGGAATGGAACCCCCCGCAGCAGAACGCCTTCGACATCCTGAAAAGGTTACTTACTAGTGCCCCTATCTTACGCCAAGCCGACGGAACTTTAAAAGCATTTACCATAAAAACAGATGCAAGTAACTACGCATTTGGAGCAGTTCTGGTCCAGGGGGAGGTTCAGTATGTATTTAGTATGTTATTATTATTATTCAGTATGTCCAGTCCAGTTCTGGGCCCCGATGAGCATCCGGTAGAGTATGCAAGCCTCCTACTCTTACCCGCAGAAAGAAATTATTCCACGACAGCAAGAGAAGCTCTAGCAGTGGTATGGGCAGTCACAAAGTTCAGAGGATTCATCGAAGGAACAGAAATCACGGTTGTCACCGACCACCAAGCGTTAATGGTTAAGTAGTTAATGTCCTTAAAATCTCCCACAGGGCGCCTCGCGAGATGGGCTCTGCAGCTTCAACCATAGAATTTGAATATCCGGTATACCCCGGGACGTACCAACCTCGTGGCAGACACACTATCACGCCCATCTTTACCTGAGGAGCTCCCGTCCATTTGTGCAGTTTGCAACTTAACCATCGACATTCCCGTACGAAACGCTGTTGACATCCGAGAAGAACAACTAAAAGATGCTGATTTAAAAAAAATCATTGAGTGTTTTGAAGACCAGAATCCAAACGAGAACCTTAGTTACTGGACAACAAAGGGATACCTAATGCTACAAGGTGTATTGTATCACTATGCACCAGACATAGAAGAAGAAGACGCTCAACTAGAACTAGTTGTCCCCGAGCAAGAACAACACAAAATACTAGCGGCTTATCATGATGCCCCAACTGCCGGACATTATGGAGTAGAACGCACGATTCGACGGATCGCAATGCGATACTTCTGGAAGAACATGCGAACCTATATAACAAAATACATAAAAAACTGTATTGAGTGCCAAAGGTTCAAACCACGGAGGAAGGAAGAGAGTGGAGCTGGCACTAGGGCAACTAAGCCCCAGCGCATCAAACAAGATGAACTAAGCCCAAATGGGTGTGGGATGGGCGCGGCTTACCGGGCTTACTAGGCCAGTATAATTTCACCGCTCGGCATGAGCAGACGTTTCCTTTATAATCTGTAAAGTGCTTTTGTTACTTTTAAGCGATGAAGTGCAGTGTGAAGTTATGTAAAAACCCTTCAGAAAAACAGTTAAAAACTACAGATGGCATTACTTGTCACCTATAAGTATTTTTACTGTTGTTTTTTATAATAAATTGCTCGTTTTATTGCTCGTAGCCGACTTGACGGAATGATGATGATGGCAAAGTTATGCGATACTGGGCTTTGAAGAAACTTGCTTTAGAGCTTACAATCGCACAGCATTGATTTGTGAGATGGGACATTCTTATTCCAAAGAGTAGGTATGATTACCAGTTATGGCCATTTTTACTGCGGTATATTATTGATATTTTGATTTTAACAGGTTTCCGGTAGATTCAATGGTAAGAGAGCAGTGGAAGAAGCTTGTAGATAAAGATGGTTGGAATCCAACAAAATATTCAACAATTTGCTCTAACCACTTTAAAGATGACGACTTTTATACCACCAATAACGGAAATAGAAAACTGCGACCGGAACTATCCCTGATTTGTACTTGGAAAATAAGGCGTGTATAATTTTTTTTTTTTTTTTTTAAAGTCGGAGGCGGTTTACTTACGTTCCCCGCGAGCACTTAGGCCATAGGCCCATTGTACTATCTCCCATTTTACCTCATTCCCTTGCCAGTAACCCGGTCCCTTTTATGAAGTTCACCAGGGCTGTCATTGGATATGTGGCGATGTCTTCTGGTTCCACACTGTGTCTTCCCAGGTATCTGAGCCTTATTCCCAGCAGAGCGGTATCATTAAAAGTATTATAAAGATAGGTTAAACAATTCTATTACAATAATGAGGGAGTATTTCACCATACTCTTTATAGCTTATCCATTGGATAACGTATATTGTAGTACTATCGTAATTAATATAATTCGTTTTTTTGTAGGAACCTCTTTCTTTAGAACCAATGCAGACGCTGAACTCCAGTAACGATTTTGATACACTTTATCTGTGACTTCGTGGAAGTTTAGAAACAATATTTAATAATAATAATATTAATTGTGTTCTCAGCAGTAAAGAAGTTATCTGATTTAATCATTCTTTCCAGATATCCAGCATTCAGTCAATACTGAATACTCTTCAAAAAAAAAGTTTGCTTTTGGAATAGGAACGTTGTATTGTTATCCAACGGGTTCTTGCATTTTTTCCATCGGTCTGTAATTTTATACATATTTTTGTAATGAAATTGAAACAGATTTTAAGTATCAAAATTATTTTTGATAGTTCTTAAAAAAATCATTCCTCCATGACTTCATGAGGGGTCCCTGGCCACTGACTC
Organism: Hesperophylax magnus; assembly: GCA_026573805.1. NCBI lineage: Eukaryota > Metazoa > Arthropoda > Insecta > Trichoptera > Limnephilidae > Hesperophylax > Hesperophylax magnus. The sequence continues at coordinate 18,156,654 of JAIUSX010000049.1, forward strand.
CAATGCTTATTTTTGTTGTTGTGTATTTTACCAATAAGATATCTAATAAAAGAAAGTTTATTAATATGTGATATTATATAAATATTGCCATTAAAAACCCTTGTAATTAATTTACAAAAATTAAATAATATAAGAAATAATAGTGTTAAGTGGTTAAAACTGGGGATTTTACCCCATTCTGGCTAGATGGATGGGTGTGTCCATTTTAAATCCCACCCATACTTACCGCGCGGACCTTACTTCTTACCGCAAACTGGCGACAAAATTGTCGTAGAAAAAGTTTCTATGACCACCTCCACTCTCTTCCTTCCTCCGTGGTTCAAACCATCAAATTTAAAACCCGCCGGCCTCTTATAGACGTCGGTCATGAACCAGCGATTTGAAACTGTAGCCTTTGACCTTTTTGGACCACTCCCAACATCCAAGGACGGCAAAAACTGGATCTTCATCATCGAAGTCGTAGCCACGCGCTGGGTAGAGCTATTTTCCATTCAAGAAGCTACTGCTGAAACCTGCGCCCGTATTATGATTGACGAAATTTGCCTGTGTTATGCAGAAGCAAACCCTGTTGAAAGAAAAAACCGAGATCTGAAACCACAACTGGCCATCTTGGTAGGCACAGAGCATAGAACATGGGCCGAAAGTCTGTCTTCGATACGTTTCGCCATGAACACCGCTTTCTGCCAAAGCACCGGTTACTCCGCTTCCTACCTAACGTTTGGATGTGAGCTTAGATCGGCAGATGATGTGGGTAGAGACTTAAGAGGCATCATTCAATCAGAAAACTTCACTCCGGAAATAACACCTCACCTGCTACACCTTGCTGACACATTACGTCTGGTCAGAAATTATAATGACCAGAAACAAGATAAAGAAAAGGAGTACATGGATTATAAAAGAAGAGGATCCTCAGTACCAGCCCGGGGATCATGTCCTTGTCCAATCACACGCTCTTAGCAAGGCTGCAAGGGGGTTTAGTGCCAAATTAGGACCACGGCAAGATGGCTCATACCTAGTACTGCAAAAACATGGACCAACAAGCTATGAAATAGCTGCCATGACAGCTCCGGATGTTTCACTTGGCACCTACCATACATCGGCGCTGACTCCATACCAAGGGTTTTTCAGACCACTACCAGCCCCAGTTATTCCCCTGCGCAAACGGGGCTGCCCTAAGAAGAATAAATAAGAAATCTTGCTTACTACAAATCTGGATCTTCAGCGAGACGCTCCTCGATCCAGAGGTGGAGGATGTAGCACGCGGTATATTACTGCCAATACACCATCTCTCTCTCTCCCCATATGGCATTGTCCCTGTCACGCTGCACGCAGGCGATGAGATGCGCAGAACGCTTTCTACGCATCCCCCCCGCGACTGACTATCTCTTACGCTGCTGACACGGGATGAAGCCCTTAAAAGCAGCAACTCGCCCTTACACGACACAGTTCTTCTGTCTGCTCGCTTTGGCTACTACCCTCCCTCAGCTGGCTACCCGTGCTCCGCACGGCCCTCTGAGGACAGCTATCTACTACCATTTCTAAGCAACCGACTTGAAGACTACTAGGCGTGCTCTTCTTCTTGACTACCTGTGCTGCACACAGCCCTTGAGAGACAGTAATCTGCCCCAAGCAAACCTAGGCTAGTCCCGAACAGTTGTGCCTCGACTCGATTCTATTTGGTTGTTTTCAATTACTATCCCGCAAGGACCCTATATAAATCCTTGCCTAGTCGATAAATGTTATTTCAAAGTGTATTCGTGAAAATTGTATACTGTGACTATTTTGCTATTTGTGATCTGTGTAACCTAAACAATAAACTGTGTTTTAAGCCACCAAAAGTCTTAACATTCAATATATTCATGGTGTTTTTCTAGTGCAATACAGAGGGCTGCAACACTGCATTCATCAGCCAAGACCAGTTGGATGAGCACCACCTGGAGTGCCACCAGACCTTTGAAGATCTGCCAGAGGTCGGCGAGGAGGAGGTGGAAGATGGTGCCGCTCTCGCAGCGGAAGTCTTTCCGATGGACCCGTCAACGGAGCTGGCCATAGATCAGAAGAAGCGGGCCCGTAGGCTGGTGACAGAGGCTCTGGCTTCTGTGGGAGTCACCGAGGATCTGGTGGCCTCAGAGCTGCTCCCTGACGGCACCAGGTCATGGGCGTGTCCCCAGCCGGAGTGCGAGCTCAGTTTCAAGACGCACTATCTGCTCAAGAATCATATTCTGGCGCACTACGATCTCAGACCATTTAAGGTAAAAATTAAGAACTAATTTAAAGAATTTTTAATTGCAGCATAAATGAATCATTTTCATTGAGTTTTTAAAAATTAAATACATACATATTTTGAACAATATACAATGACAGAGCGGTAAGATTGTTCCCCCTGGGCCTGGAACAAGAGCTTCTACAAAACTTTGAGCAGTGTAAATAAAGAAGTTTCTTCATGATGATTTTAAATATTTATTAAAAAAAAATTGGAATGGGGGTTACAATCCTCTGCAATAGGAACGACTGAAGAAGAATTAACCTCTTAAGGACCACGCCCAAGTATACTCAGGCGGCTATTATGTGAAATTAAAAAAAAAAAAAATTTTAAATTATTTTTTCACACTATGCACCACAACATCAATATTCAGTCCCATTTTGGGCCCGAAATGGCTTTTAGATGGGGATATATATTTTGAGTAAATAAAATTCATTGATAAAAAAAAGGTGTTTTTTTTTCCATTTTTAATTTTTAAATGATTACTGAAGGGGTTAAAAAGAAAAACAAAATTTCCAGTCGAATAACCTGACCATATTTGAAAAACTCTTACTTACTGAGGGCTTAGCTAGCAGAGAAATTGAACTCATGACTTCGACGATGGGTGGGAACTCATCTACCAACTGGTCTAATATACTTGCGCTTAATTCCAACATTTGGGGTTTCGACATCACTGTGTATCACCCATCTAACAAATGTTCTAGCTATGTTTAAAAACTAGTTTTGAATAGTTTAGTACTTATCCAAATTATTTTCTCCTTACCCATTTCTCTCTACAACATTACTGGTTCTATATACAGTGACATTTAATACCACAATATTTCTTGCTTCGTATTTTTTTGATGAACTAATTTATTTGTTTTGTTCAGTGTTCCCACGCAGGTTGCGACTGGGCCTTCCGCGCCCTCGGCAAGCTGCGTCTGCACGCAATGACGCATGCGGGTCTGGAGCGTCACTCATGCGTGAAGCCGGGCTGCAGGAAGGCCTTCAGCACCAAGTACAATCTGCAGGCGCACGTGTTGCGAGCACACACCGGCCGGGGGGGACGGCTGCAGTGTCCGGCACGTTCGTGCGAAATGTTGTTCGCCGTGCGGACGGAGCTGGAGACACATCTCAATACGGAGCATGTGCCACAGCATGCAGTCAACAGGTATGCAAGATTTAATAGCTTCATGTTGCTGAGGTTACGAAACGGACGCTTAGATCAATAGGATCAACGAAGAAAGGGAATAATAATCCATCATAGAAGAAATGGTTTGGGGGACAGGTAAATTCTCTCTCATTTTCATTTTTTTGTATCTGTGTTTTCTCTTGAATAAAAAAATAAAAAACGAGTGTAAGAAGTCGGGGACACCCGAGGAAGACATGTCACGATCAGGTGAATCAATACTTACTTGAGTTAGATCATGTTAAGTGTCAGAATAACAGAAGAGTGTGTATGAAGGTGATTGAAGCGAGGAGTGTGTGTCACGACAGAGTTCTGTGGGAGTCTATCCTCTCTGCTTACCGTTCCAGGAAACCTTACAGAAAACTTCCATATAATTGAAAATGAGGTATATGTAGATTCCTTACTCTGCTTCTTAATACGCACAAATTATTCATTTCAACTTCTCTATTATACTATAATAAAGTTGCTATCCACGTCTGTCTGTTTGTGCATTTAATTCTTCTAAACTGCGCAATGGATTTTGATAGGGTTTTTTCACTATGATTTAAAGAATTTCTTCCGGAAGTTTTATATATATATAATACATGCATATTATATTTATAGAAAGTGGAGAAAAGTCGAGCAACGCCAGGTACACACATCAGCTGGTAATTACAACAAGAAACAACTATTTATGTTGGGGGAGATGGTAAAAGATGCAAAAGTTCCATTTTTTTTTCAAAATGAATAATTTCTCTTTGCTTAACATCTTTAGCTGCCATTTCGTTGGTATAAAGTGACGTTTTCTGAAAGTTTTCACTTTAATCTGAATATGTACGCAAAAATTATTTAAATAATCCAAACTAAGAACCTAATAATAATAATAATAACCCATTTTGTGCAATTTTCCATTTGCATATATGCTTTGAATTGGTGGCAACTGTATGTATCTTATAAGGTAGAGGCGAATATACTGTGTGGAAGAGGATTGGAGCAGGACAGAAAGGACCGGAGTACTGGAGATGAATGGCGAGAAATTGCAGCCAGTGAAGAATGTTTGTGGAGGTGGTGAAATCCCATCCTGGGATGTAGCGCTGTAATAATAATGAATGTATCTTATATCAGATTTGAAATTATTTTGCAGGTGCGGCATATGCGGCAAGCGCTTCTGGTGGACAGCAGGGCTGGCGGCCCACGCGCGCACGCACGCGCACCAGCCTGGGGACCTGCTTTGCTATTGGCCTGGTTGCGGGCGCCGCTTCCCGCAGCCCTGCCGCCTGCGCTACCACCTGCGCACACACACGGGGGACAAGCCCTACCGCTGCACGTATCCTGTGAGAGAATAATAATAATACTTCGATAATTTTTATAATATGTAGGCCCATTTTTGTGAAATATCGCAATCCACTAATTTGTTCTCCTGTTAGATAATTTTTCGATGTACCTCCGTGGTAGAGGGTAACAGATATTTCCAGTATCGCCCTGGTCAAAGACCACCCATTTAGAATTGAAACTTTGCTTAAAATGGAAAACTAATCTAATAAGAGTCTGTAACATTAAATAAGGAAGTTGAGTGAAAAATATTTTGACTGATAAAAAATATGTTCATGTAGATCAAAAAATATCGATTCTAAATATATAAATATATACATATATTAATACTCAGTTTCTTTGTTTTTTTTGCTCGGGGCCAATTAGGCGAAAATCGACCGCTCTCCCCCTTAAGTTGTTTACACTCAAGGTTCGTTTTGGCGTGCCAGAAAAAAAGTTGCCTTTCATTTGTTTCGGTCTTCAGGCAAAAAGCCACCGAGACGCCTTCCCGTCCGTGTAGTTGTAGTTGTAATTGTAGTTGTAGTTGTAGTTGTAGTTGTAATTCAGGGTGGCCACAGACCTGGAAAACCGGGAATTATCAGGGAATTTTACCGAACCGGGAATTATCAGGGAAATGTCAGGGAATTTTAAAATATTCTTAAAATATCAGGGAATTCCAAACATAAAACGAAATTCGTTATTTACGATTTGTGAAGTCCCAAAGTTGTGTTTTATTACTTTTACTTGCGGCGTGTGTAAAAAAAGATATGCCGACAAAGACAAACTAGATAAGTAGGTATTTTTTTATTATTATTTTCGTAAATAGCCCTTGCAATACAATCATGTCGTAAACCACCCGCCTTGGTTTTACCCCTATACTATGTAGGTGCGAAATCTGTAAAGAAAAAGCTAGCAAAGTTACAACAAAGTGTCAAAAGGGTCGGACACCCAGTACGGTCGTAATAAAATTTAAAGATCATCATTATCAACATTTTTACAAAGTGTCAATACAGTAGGACCTCGTTAATTCGAAATCCACGGGACATCAAAAATCAAATTTCGAATTAACGAATTCCCACGTAATTCGAATTTTTATGAAAAAAAAAAAAAAAGCCGGAAATCGATTTTCTCGGCCGCCTCTTCAAATCCGGGTGGTATTTTAGTTGTAAATTCGTATTAATACCAATTATTTCTTTATTTTCGCGGCCGATTACCGTAGCGGCGGGCCCTTTAAATTCAGATATTCTCAATAAATTCGTAAAAATGCATATATTTACGCGTAAATCGAGATTTCGCTGCCGATTTCGGTCGCGCCCTACCCTTTAAATTGAGATATTCGTAAAAATACGATATATTTCCGCGTAAATCGAGATTTCGCGGTAATTTTCCGTCGCAGCCGGCCCATTATTTCAAATATCTGAATTTAAATTCGTAAAAATACGATATATTTCCGCGTTAAACGAGAATTCGCGGCCGTATTCCGTCGCGGCCGGCTCTTAAAATTCAGATTCGAAAAAAATTCGCAAAAATACGATATATTTCCGTTTAAATCGAGAATGCGCGGCCGAATTCCGTCGCGGCCGACCCTTTAAATTAAAATATTTGATGTAAATTCGTAAAAATATGAAATATTTCCGCGTAAAACGAATTTTATCGGCAGGTTTTCGTCGCGGCCGGCCTTTTAAGTTCAGATATTTGAAGTAAATTCGTAAAAATATGTCATATTTCGGCGTGAATCGAAATTTTTCGGCCGATTTCCGTCGCGCCGTATTTTTTAACTCGGATATTCGAAGTAAAGTTAGTAAAAATACGATGTATTTCCGCGTAAATTTAAATTTCGCGTCCGATTTCCGTCGCGGCGGGCCCTTTAAAATTCAGATATTCGAAATAAATTCGTAAAAATACGATATATTTACGCGTAAATCGAGATTTCGCGGTCGATTTCTGTCGCAGCGGGCCATTTAAATTCAAATATTCGAAATAAATTCGTAAATATACGATACATTTACGCGTAAATCGAAATTTCGCGGCCGAGTTTCGTCGCGGCCGACCCTTTAAATACAGATATTTGGTGTAAACTCGTAAAACTACGACATATATCCGCGTAAAATGTATTTTCTCGGCCCTTCAAACTCGGATATTCGAAATAAATTTGAAAAAATACAACATTCCAGTGTAAATCGATTCAGATTTACAAAATAATAATACTAATTAGGACCGTTTTACCGTTTTACCGCCACGGCTGACTTTTAGATTCAGATTTACGAAATATTATGATTTATTTTCGCAAAAATCATTTTTTTTCGAATTTCACGAACAAATTTTCGTGCGCGGACATAAATAAATTTCGAATTACGAATTAACGAATTTCGAATTAAAAAAAATTTTGTATGAAAAAATTTTTCTGCGGAAATTTTTTTGGCGAAAATTTCGAATTCGCGTTTTTTCGAATTATCGGGGTTCTACTGTACTTACTTTTGTTTATTTGTCTATTTTTGTCTGGTCTTTTCATTTGTACACAAATTGTCTTCAGGCGAAATATCATAAATTTGTAATAAGTGTATTTTGTTTTGAATAGATCATTGTGGTGCAAGGAAATAATAAATGCTTTAGATGACGGAATTCCCTTTATTTGTGTATCTGTTCTAATTTTCTGGCGTAGATGAAAATCGTGTTTCAAAAATAAAATTTTGAACGATATTTCCTTATACCAAATAAAACATATCAGGGAAAAATATAGAAACTGCCCTGGAAAACCTGGAATTGTCAGGGAATTTTGAAATCCGTTTTTTGTGGCCACCCTGTAATTGTAGTTGTAGTTGTAGTTGTAGTTGTAGTTGTAATTGTAATTGTAGTTGTAGTTGGTACCTACACAGATGGTACCGGGTAGAGGTCCTAGGTAGGCAGGTACTGAGAGCGTGTTTTAGCCCGTTTTCTAGGTTAGGTCCGTAGTGTTGTTTTATAACGTATGGATTTTAAATTTAAAAATAAAAAATTTTCCAATAAGAGTTTTTACATATTGCGTGTTTATAGAGCAATGTTTTTTTCCAAAATAAAACTCGCTGGGACTTTTGAAGAATGTCGGTGACAAAAACCGTACATACGATATGGGTATCAAATTACGCGTCTCGACTTACAGAATCCGAATGGCTAGGTGAAAAAATGATCAGTAAGCTCCTTGGCTCTTTTTTTTCTCAAAATATTCATTTCTTTTTATAAAATTTTGTAGTCCCACACCCTCGCCTCATCTACATTCAAACACTACACCACGCACCACATTTTTACCCATTAGTTGCCTGCAACGGGCAAAAAGCTAGTTTCTATATTATTATTCTTAGAATTAGTTAAACGTTCTTGAAAAAGCATTAAATAGCAATAAACTGAATACGCTCCACGATTGGTCGAAAGAATTCTGACGTCACATGTGTCGTTGCTCGTAGAACGGGTCACCGCTGTGTGTATGGTGCATCTCTTTCTATTACATGAGAGATGGTCGGTTTAGATAAAGAAAGGTGTATAGGTGTATAGGCCAAACGTTTGTTTGGGTTAAATCAAGTTAAAGCTTCCAAGTAAGTATATCAAATTATTACCTAATTGTGTTCATTTGTACGTTACGATAAATATAATACATTTTTACAGTATAATAATAATTGCGTATTCTACCCATCTGATATTTCGCCATAACCTAACTAGTTTTGTGAAGGTATATTTATTGATTTCGAATGACATGATAATTATTCTCTACTCATTATAATATATATTATAATGTGGTGATGGCTTTTAAATATTTCATCTTTTGTTTACCATATAATAAGGCACTGCTGAAAACCAGCTGTGGTCAACAAATAGCGTCTTCAATACCGTGCTGGGCGGGAAAAGCAAATATTCTAACTTAAAATATTAATTTAACTATGAAATCTTAATCAATTTTCTTTTTTTTTTAATAACATCAGTTCTAATAGACGGTTAACATTGGTAAAAAAATTACTGGAATTCCTTATTGAAGAATTAAATTTTTTTCCATACAAAATGTTTAAGCGACGTGGTTCTCACAGTTTGAATGACGTCACACCCACACCCCGCCTCTTACCGCTCGGATTCCGCTCGTTTTGGCGGGCTTAATAAAATTTAAACTTTGAGAATTAATTTAATTATGAAAACAAACTTTAAAAAAAAAAAAAAAAAATACCAGTATTTAAGTTTGAATGCGAACATTGATAAAAAAAATGGACTCAACTTCCTTATTGTCTTGTCTTATGAAATTTAATTATTTTGTGCAGTCGTGCAACTGGGCCTTCCCCTCGGCGTCCAAGCTGCGTCGGCACGCTCGAGCGCACGCGGGGGCCGGTGCGCGGCGACACACGTGCGCAGTTTGTGGGCACTCTTTCCTGAGGGCGGAACACCTGAGGGAGCACCAGCCCCGCCACTTGCCGCACAGGCATCATGCCTGCGATCATCCAGGTATCCTGACTTTTATATATTCAGTATGGTAAATGTTAACACCAATTATACAAACTATAATCCAACCAATATGATGCAATACTTAAGAGTATGTACAAGTAGATGTCTGAATGTGGTAGAAGCAAGGATGTCTGCCAGGACGGAGTTACGTGCATGTACGGGACAATTAATCGTCTGCACAATTACTGTATATGAATAGGAGGCTGGGTAAACTTGTCACGTTTCAGTCTCGGCGAGTGTGGCGAAAGTTTGGAGTGAAGTTTGAAGTCAAGTGCAGAAGGGAATTTGTTTCCAAATCTGAACTGACGAAAGGAATTTAATACTGCAAAACTGAATTTATTTACTAATTACTTGAAAATATTTCTTGGAGACTTGGTGATGGTTCTTCAGTAGAGAGGATTCCCTTTCAGAGGTAGTTGTTGAACTAACTTTTCATAGAATTCGGTTCTCTATTTATAGAACAAATTCAAATCGGGCCCTCTCGGTGGAGGTTCCCCTCTTTAGTTGAGGAGTAAATTGGTTAGGTATTTTTCCTCTCGGCGGTTGGCTTGCTGAGAGGAATGTAATATTGTAGGGTGATACCTTTAACCAAGTCAGTTCAATTTACCTAAACCATCACCTCAAGTCTCGTTTATTTATTTTATAATAAAATATACAAATTTACATATTGGATTTGAAGTTAGACAACTTTGGTTGAACATTTCCCAAAGAGCAATAAATATATTTAGGTTTGATTTTTCATGTTATTATGTTAGCATATAATCATTTCTTGATGTTGGTATTTGTTTCGTGGTTATATTTACGACCATTTTCCCCTAAATTGAGTACGACGACGTTATCACAAATAGTCAGTTTTGAATTTGTAATCATTGTTTGATTAAAATATCAATGGGCTATGCTGTGCTGTGATTGGTTGGAAGGCGTCGGCCATCTTGGAATTCCCTCTGGTGAATAGTGGAGGGGGACCAACATAAATACTGAGTCCGTTCCTTAGCGGTGGTCATTTCGTTGACTGGTGGCTCCGAGTGAGGAGGTGGATGTTTATTTTCAGATGTGTTTCAGGATCTGTTGCTATATCAATATGCAATTCTCTTGATTAATTACATATAGTATATCATTTGATAAAGTAATTGTGATTTAAAGATTTTTAAGTGTGTCGGCGACACGGAATCAAGCGGTTTCGGGGTCAGAGTGTTTTTACAGTTTTTACGTAAATATGAATTTCATTGAAAATGCTGGGTAGTCTGGACACGTATAATACAGTACCTTATTATCCTCTCTGCCTACCTCTTTAGTGCAATGAGTTGATGTTTATTGATAAGTTTCAGGATATATTCTTCTTTATAAGGCTTATTGAGTGCAGCTGACTAGGTCTGCCTCAAATGATCAACAGTTTTGTTGATTGTAGGTAATTCTTTTAATGTCGTCAGCCAGTCTAATAAGTGGTCAACCTCTGTTTCTTTTTTCCAATAAAAGAATGACATGTATTATAGTTCCTGTTTGTGTTCCTGCAGTGTAAACTATGAACTACAATTTCTCATATTTTTCTGATTTAGTCTAAGGAAATTAAACACATATGTATCAGGTTAAATTGGAATACATATTAACTTGGTATGTCTATTTTCTAGGCTGTGATGAGAAGTTTTCGAACAAGAGTTCTGTGTACGTCCACAAGAGGCGGCAGCACGGGGTCGATGGTGTTCCCAAGGTCCCTCGAACCAAGAAACCAAAGGGCAAAGTACTAGTCGAAGAACCACCCACCATGTCCATCATTCAAGAGGTACATTTATTATTTTAAACATAGTATTCAGATATCTTTTCATGCAAAAGTGGAATTTTTAGTGAAATATTATGTATAAAGAAACTTTGAATTTCTTACTTTTTAATTCACGTTTAGGTGCATACATATTGTAGTATTACCAGTTTGTAGACAAGTGGTCCAAAGCATCAGGTTTGTCAGTCATCCGCGAGTTTAAGTGTCATTGTATGCAAGCCAAGTCCTCAAATAACAAATTAAGCTTTTTATGCCCATCGTAGTAGGGATAATTTAACCGTTTTAGTGCTAAGCAATTTTGCAAAAATGTATGAAAATTGCTATACACATATTGATTGATTTAGAGGAAAAAATAATGGTGTCAAATAAAACACTCTAATTTAGACAAATATCAATCAATTTTATTAATTCTTTTTGCATTATAAAGAAAAAATGTTATTGATATAAATATGAAAAAATAAAAATAAAATATGTATATTGTTGTATTTTATTTCTTTTTGAAAATAAAAAATATAAAAAAGCTCAACAACTAAGTTTTAACTAAAGTTTTGCCGCAAAAATAGCATGTAGTTCTTTCCTACATCGAATGCAAAAAAGGCGGGTTCGCTTTATCCCTGTATTTTTAGCTCCTTTGTAGCAGAAAAAACCCAAGCAATATTTAGAAATCGAGTCGCACAGCATCCAAAATTTGTTCCCTCATTTATGGTGTTTTTTGTTCGGAATGTATTGTTTTATGGCAGAATGGCAAAGAGTACCAACTAACGACTCGTCGATGGATAATTGTTGATTTGGTATATAATGCCGCTGAAATACAGTATTTGCATGTTTGACAAGCACATCACACCTGCCACATGGGTCATAATCTGGATGACCTGGTTCAAATAATAACCTATTATCAACCAAGTGAAAAAACTTCAAAATCAGTTGAAACCTATCCCTTGAAAACATTGTCCTAAACCATGGTATGTGTCGGGAATTTTTTATCCAATAACTAGCAATTGTTGGCTTTTTCGTTATCCCCATTTCGAGTAACTATCTGTAGAATCACTAGGAATCGAATCAACGTTCGAAATAATAATACGTGACATGGTTATTTTTTAAAATAATATAAAAAAAACGGTTAAAAATTTTTTTAAAATGTATAAGACTGCACTCTCGTAAGAAATTACGCGCGAGGTTAGAGTACGTCCACTCCCACGGAGCACCAAAAACACACTGAAGCTCGCAGCGGTTTCGCGCTGCGTCGCAATTTTCGATACAAACGATCGCAGCGCTTTTGCGCCGCGTAGCATTCTAACGGTTAAACATGTATTTCCAAGTTATTTGTAACCCGGAAATCAATTCTCTAGGAATAATAACGTGTCTGTGTCTAACAGCTTTCCTTTCTCGAGTAGTTTTGTCTATGGTTAGTTCATTACCAAATGGGTATTGTTAGATAGAGGACGCTACGTCACTCAATCAATAACAAATTATTATTAAAATGTAAAACATCCTCGTTCTTTTGTCCCGCAGCCAGAATTGTGTGCTGAGGAGCTCCTTTCTCTACGCAGTGCCCGGACCCACGTGCCCTGGGGGCCCTTGGATCTGCCCCAGGGGGTGGCCTTCCTGCCCCATCAGCCCCCGCACCTGCTGCAGCATCTCTCCAGGTAAATATTATGCTATGAATGCCTTTTGAGTTTTATTTTGTATCCTCTGTTGAGATGTTCCTATTCGTTTTCATAATATTTTTACTCCTGCTTTTTAGTTTTTTTTTACTTTCATTTATCTTCTATCTAAAGATCCATTTTTTTTACTTTATGTAAATGACAAGGTTATTTTCAAGGAACTGAAAAAATATCACATTGTAAAGTTATTTCAATAAAAATTGAAATAATATTACTTCGTGCAAATGTGGAAAACTGGGTTTCATCGTAGTTTCTGTCAGTCTTCTAGGTAACAACTGCTGTTGCAACAGCGGTGACCATTTTTTGAGAATACCATTAGCTGGCTTTCTGATGTCCAATATGAACAGGGCATTACAGCCATAAATTATACCACTTCCACGAACATTAAAAATGATTTATTTCTATTACATTTTTCCGATTTTTTTATTCTTATTTGTAATAGGTCATCTCTGAAATCGTTTAAGCATATTAGGGAAAATACAATATATTAATTGACTACTTCAGTTGTGACGAGAAGCAAGGAAATCCCCTGGTGTGCGGGGGCCTGGAGCTGGAGGGCGAGGGGGAGGGCGATGGGGGGATGGGAGGCGCCGTAGGGGCCGAGCTGTGTCTGGGGGACGGGGGGGATGTGGGGGACGATGTGGAAACGCAGGGACTAGATCTGAATATAAACAGTCTCCTGATGCAGGTAAGTCTCAAGTTTTCGATTTCAAATTAAAGTGATACTGTCAGATTTTTTGTGCTACCTGGACTTCATTCAGAATAGTTGGAACTAATTTTGAAAACAACCTTTTTCGGCCTCTTGGGTTAAACTCTTTAAGATCTGGGTTGTATGGTGTATTAAGAACTGGGTTGCATGGTGTATTAAGAACTGGGTTTTATGGTGTATTAAGATCTGGGTTGTATGGTGTATTAAGAACTGGGTTGTATGGTGTATTAAGAACTGGGTTGCATGGTGTATTAAGAACTGGGTTTTATGGTGCATTAAGATCTGGGTTGTATGGTGTATTAAGAACTGGGTTGTATGATATATTAAGAACTGGGTTGTATGGTGTATTAAGAACTGGGTTGCATGGTGTATTAAGAACTGGGTTGCATAGTGTATTAAGAACTGGGTTTTATGGTGTATTAAGATCTGGGTTGTATGGTGTATTAAGAACTGGGTTGTATGGTGTATTAAGAACTGGGTTGGTATGTGATTCTTTGATATGTGACAAATTCCCTTTTTAGTGCATTAGTTACAAGCTGAAACACTCCTGTTAGTTTCATATATTGGAACGCACTTGAATCCCACTGAAAAGCATTGCTTATGAAACACATATTTTCTTAGGTTTTCTTACCACAAATCATGGTATTATGTATGTACAGTAGAACCTCGTTAATTCGAAATCCAGCGGACATCAAAAGTCAAATTTCGAATTAACAAATTCCCACGTAATTCGAAATATTATGAACAAAAAAAAAAAAAAACGGCGAAAATCCAGTTCCTCGGCCGCCCCTTCAATTTCAGGTTGTATCTTTGGTGTAAACTCGTATTAATACGAATTATTCCCGTAATCGAATTTTTGCAGCCGATTTCCGTCACGATCGGCCTTTCAAGTTCAGTTATTTTAAGCAAATTCATAAAAATACCACACATTTCCGCGTAAATCAAATTTTCGCGGCCGCTTAACGTCGCGGCCGGTCCTTTAAACTCGGATATTCGAAAAATACGATATATTTATGCGTAAACTGAAATTTCGCGGCCGATTTCGGTAACGGCCGATCCTTTAAATTTAGATATTTTTAAGTAAATTTCGTAAAAATACATCATATTTCCGCATAAATCGAAATTTCGCGGCCCTTCAAACTCGGATATTCGGAATAAATTGGAAAAAATACGACACTCCAGTGTAAATCAATTCCGATTTACAAAATAATAATACTAATTAGGGCGATGTATAACCATGTAAAAATACACTTTTCGGCATTTTACCGTTATGGCTGTCTTCATTTATTTATTTATTTTTGTATTAAAGTTTTTCGAATTACACAAACAAATTTTCGTGTGCGGACAAAAATAAATTTCGAATTACGAATTATCAAATTTCGTATTAAAAAACCATTATGTATGAAAAAAAATTTCTGTGGATATCTTTTTGGCGAAAATTTCGAATTACGTGTTTTTTCGAATTATCGGGGTTCAAATTAACAGGGTTCTACTGTATATTGTATTTTTCTTTGAGAACATTGCATAGTTACTAATGAAATTTGTTCCAGGAGGAACTATCTGATGGCATCCTGTACGCCACGGAGGACGAGGCGGCCCTACAGGTTCTACTCCTCAATGAAGACCCCGGCCCTTGAACACCACACCCCGTTCTTGTGATCATTTCTAAACTATCTCTAATCTTCCCATCTATGTCAACATAATCTCATCCTCTTTATTTTACGGAACTACGGTGATCTAAATTATTTCTGTAATACATAAAAGTTATCATTGAAGATCTACCGTTCGTTTCCTAAAAATCATGTAATTAGTCCTATCAAAATACAAGCATATCAGTTTGTCAAATAATATAACATAATCATCAATCCTGGATTTAAAAAAATGACGCAGACTTTTACAGTTAACATTTTTTTTTGTATTTTTGAAATATAGATGCACATACAAACATACGAACTGTGTTCAGAAACTCATATTACAAGTGGGAAATTGGTGAATCTACATATGTACAAAGAGAACACCAAACAAAAGAGTTAATTGGAACCAGATATACACACTTTGGCTTGTATTGTAAGACATTAAACAGCTGATATTAACCCCTTAGTGATTTAAATTTGATCTAAAAAATTCCATCTTCAAACTCGATTTACTCCAAAATGAAAGCTCATAGAAAATTAAACCACAAAATCAATTATAAATGTGAAGTAGATTCACCAGTATCCCGCTTGTACGACGAGTTTCTGACACATTTTATGTATCAACAGGTGTAATACCAAGAGAGTGGAATTAATATTTACAGACAAAATAACCATTGGATATAATATTGGATCACTCCCACTATGTTCCCAGAACTGTATTAACCCTTTCACTGCCAAGAGCATTATAATATATGTTGCGCAAATAATTAACCCCAGCGCTACATATTTATGTCCTTAATATGAACATGTATGCATTCATTTTGAAAGAAAAGAAAGTGTATAATTTCGAAATCAGTGTTAAAAGAAAGTTTCTAACATAAGAGTTGTAAAAATAAAAGAGGGATTACAAAAATATTAAAATTGCTAATGTCCTCCATTAAAATGCATCTTTTTAATGAATAGGAAGATCCATCTAAATTTCGTGCACATAATAAAAATTAATGTAAATCCAAAGGTTATTTTATCAGTGTTAATGTTCATTACTTCCAGTTTGCTTGCAAGTAGAAAATTTCTCTAATATCTAAATCTTCATTGCGCCGCTAATTCTGTTAACCCATCGCCACTTTCACGTGTTAGAACTGTCTAAATATGTGTTTAATGCCCACGGTAAGGTGCGTAAAGAGATATCAATTAAATTTGTACCATTCATCGTTCTGTAATTTCTGTTATGTTATAGAAGTGACATCTTTAATGCGTATGTCAAACTTTACCTTTGAATGAATAAGATGGGATCATTTACTGGCTCATTGATGAAATAAAGGGATTGAATAAAGTGAAGAACGAAACACAAGATATCGCTCAATACGTTATATTTTCTTCACATTTCTAACTACAAACTATGCAAAGGAGATGCATTCTAGTTAAGTAGCTTTAACTAAATCAAAGAATACCGATCTCTCATAATATTATGTCAATACTGTTTTATGCATTGCCATTATTATTCCTTTATTTATGTATACTCATATTTATGATTTTGCACAAAATTGCCGATTATAAGATAGAATTTTTGTTGGCGGTTTGATTATGACCAGCACCTAATGAAATTTTTACTCGGTGAAAATTTACTTTTAAGTATATAAGGTGCTTTTAGAAAGATGATTTTGGAGGTTTACATATAAAATTTGTCAATTAACATTATAAAGGTGTATAGGTAGATTGGTTATTATAAAAACTTTTAAAAATGGTCATTTAATATTATACATAATTCTATTCCTAGCAAATTTCTTACTTGACTGAAGATTAATTTTCTTATTGAAAATTATCGAGCAATAGGGTATTTTCACTGTTTTTTTTTTCTCGAAAAAAAATACCATAATGGAGGTAGTTTTATTTTTATGTTGACGAATAAATTTAAATGATTTGAAATGTGCCATTTTCAGTTTGTCGCAAAAAACAACATGTTCGTTTGTATTCGTGATTTTAGCGGATTTGACTTCACGCCGGATGACATTGGCGTTTTCTACGTCTTTATGACGTTGTAGCTAGTTGGAACTGTTTCGGAATGTGCGGTTTTAGATTGTTTTTTAAATCAATTATAATGAATGAAAGTATTAAAATTACATATTTTTAGTACGATAATCATAATCAAAAAAATAAACTTTAAGGGCCAGTTTTTAACAATTCATCAATTTGATATCGATTTTTAATTTTTTTTTTTTTTTTACATATTTCATGGCCAAGCTGCTTCACAGAACTGAAATAATAACAGAACTTGACAATTAATTTAATAATTTGATGAATTGTTCAAATTTTGTGAAACATCCTGTCCTTATTCTTCCTCACATTTTTTAATGGTATTCATATTTTAAATACCCCATTTACTTTCACTTGTGTAGATTTGTTGTCATTCAATAAATTAATAACTCTATTTCATTATATTATGTAGCTTATTTATTGCTGTGAAAAGTTATTTTGGTTAACATTTTCAATATGTAGAATGCAATAAAGATTAGAGATACTTGGCTGACACATTCAATTTTGCCTTAGCGTACTTCAAATTTTTTAGCAAAGGATATTAAGTTTAAATTGTTTGAATATACTTAATATTACTTTAACATTTTAGTTATTTTTTGTTAACGTTGTGTTACTATCGGTTTTTCATCTTTGAATCGTACTCATTCTTTATAAATGTGTTATTTAATGGTGGTTTTGTTATTTGTGCATGGGACGTTTGATGTTGATTCATTCATAGTTTATCATATGATTTAATCTTGAAAAAATATATTAACTTAGTGCCGAAAACATCCCATGACCACGACTTAATTTAATTATTAGGAGACCAAAGTCGTCCCCAAACATCATACGAATTTGGGTTCCTGATATTTAAAGGGTTACGTCCGATTGAAATGCATTGACAAATTTTGAAAAATGCCTCTAGTATGAAAAAATTTCTGATCTTAAGCTGAAATAATTGTTTTTAATAAGATCTAGAATCTAGAAGATTTCCCATTCTACAAGTTAGCATACAATTGTATTCCATGTATTATAAAATGTACATATTGTATTCCATATACATATTATAATATTTACATATTGTATTCCATATATTATAATATATACATATATTACTCCATATATTATAATATTTACATATTGTATTCTATATATTATAATATGTACATATTGTATTCAGTGGCGGCCGTTGGTCGAAATATGTGGGGGTTTACCAGAGTACAGCATTACATATCTACTACATATCTATTTATATACATAGAAGTTTAACTCCCTCTCCTTTTATCTTGTGAAAATCTATGATATGATTATACTACTGCTCAAAAGTCCCTAGATTTCCTACCCTTTTCCAAAAAAAAAACCCTTTATCCTTTGAAATTTCAAACCCCCCAGATCTGGGGACTTCTCCCTAAACATAGCATCACTGTGAAGTAATCACTCATATCATAATGACATGTAGAAGAAAGCTGTAACCGGAACATTGGTTGAACAAGAGTAGATGTTAAATTGAAGACACAATATCGACAACAGTATGACACATACTCATTCTCATTAAACATGCTACTGAACAAATCGTTCCTTCCAATGTGGTGGTAAAAGTTCGGACGCCGTCCGCGATATGCTAATACATATTGGGAAAAAATTGTATGTACCCACACCTTCGACTCTTCACAGAATATGCAAACAAAGTAGTAAAATTCTTAAGAAAATGAACTGCTACGAACATAGGCACAGTTGCTCTTCAAGTTACACACGCTTAGTAGGCATCTATTTTATGAGATCTTTGTGAGATGTAACCAAATCGAGTTTCGTATGGTGGTTAGCCATGTCAGAAAATTTTGTAGGTTGTTTGGCGCTCGGGAGCACTTATTAACTGGCCGCTACTGGTTGTATTCTATATATTATAATATGTACATATTGTAATACATACATTATTATATGTACATATTGTATGCCATATATTATTATATGTACAAGTTTATTTCATACATTATAATATGTACATATTGTATTGCATTGATATTGTACTGACAACATTTCCAATCTAGTTTTTGGACACCTATAAGTCAAAAATAATACATACAATCTTTCTTTATTCGCATTGATACTGCAAAAGTCAACTTTGTGTACATATTCAATATCCGTGTGTCTCTTAGTGTGATAATTATTATAACATGATGTTTTTATTTTCTGAACATCTAACAATTATTATTTGATTATTTATAACGCTTGTTGCAATATTATGTCATCGCTTTATTTAGCCAAATTTATTTGTAGGTTAGACTAATGTCATTTAGGCGCAATTAATTATTTATATTAAGTTTTATACTGTTTTATGTATGGCTGAATTTTTTTTGTTTCTTTGGTATGTGTGTATGAATTTCCGCAAAACATAGGTTTTAGGACGATTTCACGCATTGAAATAATTAAAATTTGTTTGACGATTTCACGCATTGAGTGAATTTACTTGTTTAATTTTGAAAGAGAAAACCTTCAATTTACTTCCCCAGTATTTCTCTTTGTACATAGTGACGTAAATTCAGCTAATAATTTTGACTATCTTTGCAACAAAAACCTGACTAAACAAGTACATATCACGATATAATAATTATTCGTAGGAGATAAAGAAAACTTAATGTGTTGTGATTCATCTGGAAATGTTTTTCGTTAAATAGTTATTAACGGTGTTAAGAATATCATTGTCTTTGGCTTGTTTACTCAGGGTTTGTACAAAGTACTAATTATCATTATAAACCAATCATTCCCATAGAGATATACTCGCTACATTGTTGCATTCATTTTAAATGAGCAAAAAATGTGCAGATTCAGTGTTCCAGATATTTTAGGCATTTCAGAGTTCCGCTTCGGATTTCCGAGCATGCACCGAGTATGTATGTACATTGCAATTAATATGAGCATCGTAGAATTATATCTCTTAGCGTCCGGTTGGGCAAATGGTGTTAGTATTAACCTTAGGTTGAGGTTCCCAAACAACAACGCCTATTGGATCTGTTTACTGCTTCTGAATTAGCCGTGCTATTATTTGTCAGATGTGATTAATCTATGCTAAATGCCCAACCATTTTCATGTCTTTTCCCAATGTACTTGCAATCATCTTCACTAGTGCCTTACAATCTGCAACCAATGAATATTGAGGACTTGTTTTGTGCAGGATCTTCCTTGTACATAGATAGCGATAGTGGCAGTGGTTCCAGCCCGTGTGTCAATGATGGTTGATTGCCAATGTTGATGGAAGTTGATAGAGTTATATTTAAGCTTGTGGACTGTGTTAGTTGCGTTAAGTCGAGTGTGTGTGTACAAGTCTCCTATACGATATGATCGTGAGTGCCAACACCGGGGGAGTTAAACTCCAATACGACTGTTAATTAAATTTAGAGAAAGGTGTAATTATTATAATTCTTTATTAAAAATAAATATGATGAGGAAAACTTACAGTTTCTTGAGCAAAATTGGGGTTTATATTATTTTATTTCATCATAGATCCATAATGTCCAAATCATTCCTCTGATTTACATGACGTGTTATAAACAATTGGTTACATGTATTAATTATTATTTATAAATTCTCATACCTGTGCTACTGTCAAATTTTACTTTTAATAATATTTGTTATATTAAGCACACATTTAAATTTGCGTCCGATGCATACTGTAGAGCTAAAATGGACAAATGCTTACATAATATATTATAATATATTGAAGTTCTTTGAAAACAGAAATTTTAGTTATTATTCTAAGACAGTTTTAGGCATTACTTTCTGCACACCATCTGCCATCGGCCAAGAACGTGAAAAAGTAGAATTTGCGTACATAATCAAGAAACCGTTTTGTTAAGAATTTTTATTATTTTTTTAATTTTATGCAACAAATGTCCCATTCAATTCCCTAAAACCCGTCTCATTGCAATTGTAATTAGCTACTTATTTAAATGGCACATTTTTATAAACTGTTATTGCTAACTGATTTGCATAATGGCAGAAGTGTATTGTTCTCAGTACAACTAACTAACTTGACTGATGGATTATTTTGCAATTTATTATTTTAAACCTATGCAATATTTAGTGAAATCCTCGTAATTGTATTACACATTGATAATTTCCCAAATTTATGCTTTGATTTATTTGAGTTATAATTCAGTAAAAATGATTAATTTATGTATTATTTGATGAATATACACAATAATAAAAAATCCTAACATTTTCTTTCGTGTTTTTTGTAAACATTCTGTGGTTGAGAGATAAATAGGCTTAAAATATTTTCACGCATGCCACAAGTATTTTTTATATTACGATAAAAGACAATTCTAGTTAATTTTTCTGAAGATATACATATTACCGGATTCCTAAGCATTTAATTTGGTATGTATGGCTTAAGACTTTACAGATTACATATGCAATAAAGAAGATTAAAACTTAATTTGTTTGCCCCATGATTCATTGTTGAGATATACGTAAAATTACTTAATTTCTATCTATTTGCTATTTACTTACTAATTTAATAATGCAAATACATAATTTTTTATCATCAATGGCCTAGTGCACACATGTCGTCGCTCTAGTTCGTTTTTATCCAACAGACCAAAACGTAAATCGGGAGAAATAGCGCTTCAAAGTTTGTTTTAACAAAAACGCTTATACAATGAAATTAGCTCATTGTAAGCTTACTAAAATGATTTAAATTGATAGAAATTTTTATTTTTAAGTAAAATTTTTCCAAATGTTTAAAATTACGCAGAAAACACATTTTTAATTTGGATGTAGGACAAAGTGTTGGATAAACACGCTCGGAATGTTGTTTAATTTTGGTGGACTTAAGACAAACTGCGTCTTGAAAACACATTAAAAATATTAAAAAAAAAAAAATTTCACTTGTATCGTATAAATAAATGATTTCTGAGAACAACTGCATACTTAACTCAATTTCGCCAAAAATGATCTTTTGGACAAAAACGAACTAGAGCGACTATGTGATAAGTGCAATTTGAATTATTAGAATACTTCAGGTTAATTATCTCTTAAGTATGAAATAAAGTCGCTATTCGCGTCTGTCTGTTTGTGCGCTTAGTTCTTCTAAACTAAGCAACGGATGTTGAAATGGTTTTCACTATCATTTAGAGAATTTCTTCCGGAAGGTTTATATATATAATACATGCATATTATTTTTATAGAAAGTAGAGAAAAATCGATCTTTATCCTAGAATTCACAACCACAAAACTTTACTCCAAATCATTCACAACAATGATCAACCAACAAAATTAATGTGAAAATCCGATTTTTATCCATTCTAGATGAAATAAGTATTGTAAATTTATTACGAAACATCTATTTACAAATTGAAATGCTTTACAAAACTGCACTTAACACATGTGTGCGCTAGGCCATTGTCATTATGTACATCAGTTCATCTGTCGATTACCGTCTTTAAATCTAGATAGCACAATATTTTTGCTGTTCAGAGAGTTGTTACTTTTAAAAACTAAAATTAAATGTACGAGTTTCTAGGTTGTATGGTCCTAAAATGAAATCTGCATTCATTGACGATATTATTAAAGAAATACGTATACTTAATACTTATGACCTGGTTTTTATGTTAAGATACTACTGACCAATTGTAAAGATATTTTGAGTAATAAAAGTGTTTGTGTTAAAAAAAAAAATTATTGAAAAACACCCAATTTTTTTGTAAAAAACTTTGAAGAACTCTTCTAAAATTCTGGGCATTATTATGTTGATGGTTGAGTTTATGAAGGTAGGAATGTTGATAAATAAAAATAATTCGAAGCTTAGGTTTTCTAAAATAAATAAAAAAAATCATATGTAGTTCTTTAAGTAATATTATTTATTAATGTCAAGTAAGGCACATAAAAAAAATTGTGACTGTATTTATTATTATTTTTAACAGTATGCGAAATAAATATCTATTTACATAATCTTTATATAGAAAAAGATATTCTATTGGCTTGTACAATTTTTTTTGATTATGAATATAATACATTTCCTAAAATATGTTGCATTTGAAATAAAATTAATTACAGGGTGCGGCAAAACGGACTGCAGTTTTGAAGGGCTTATTTTAATTTATTCGGTACATCATGCTGTTTATGCATCAAGTCCTGAATATGACATCAGAAAGATGTTGTCTCCTGCAGTGATACAATGATGAAGGCAGTTTCTGCAAATTTTGTCCGCATTTTGATACATCTCGAAGGGTATATTGGCGATTTCCTCCCGAATTCGATCCTTGATTTCATTCAAGGTGTGAGGCCGATGTTTATAAACATTTTCCTTCGGTGGTCCCACAGGAAGAAGTCGCGAATTGCAGCCAGTAGGCCTGCTGCGTGGTGAAAGAACGGCCATTTTCATGAAACGTGCTGACGACGAACCCACTGTGTTGTCCAGACCAAACCATGGTAACGACTGAAAACGGCACGACCCTCCCGACACAATGAGACTCCTCCCATGTTCCTACCCCCACACTTCACTTCAAAGCTGCTATGTCTGTTTTGCTGCACCTTGCAATAATTTTTTGGTTGTTTCAGTAAACACAATTTATTTTTGTCCAGTAACGTAAAAGTTAGTACATTTTTCAGTACATCCATTCACTAATATTATTGTTATTATTATTTATTATTACAAATATTGGCATTATATTAAAAAAAATGGAAGCAGCATAATACGTATAACCACACAAATAAATACCTTTATTTTACTTCTTACATTAGATGCATTTAATTGTAGTTATTTTTAATTGAATACACAATTTCCAATGCCTACGGAAAACAGAGTCCATTTTTTAAAACCATTAGTTTCACAATTGCACAATGATCACCAAAAAATATTCCATCCGTCGCTCAATCAATCATGTCCACACATATCTAATCTCTTATTGTCTACTCGGTACACACCAAATGGAGACTAAATCTGCCACTGTATTGAGGTTTCCAAAATTATATTATGCAAATGCACATATATTATTAAATACCAACACAATACTCTCATAGAATACAGGGGGAAAATATAAACTTACTCAGTATCATAATTTTATATAAATTATAATTTAATAAGTTATATCAACCATCACATTATATGTATATTACATGTATCAATATATAACAAGTAAATATTGTACTTGATTATCACAACTATGAACCCTACGTCATAGAATAAGACATTTGTTTGAGTTTTCACCAGCACTGAACAATGTAAATAATATTTGTATATTTATCTAATCCCTTATTTCAAAGCACTAGCTTTATTTCTAGCCAACCACTCTAGCGATGGGGCACTTACAAAATAAATGCCTTGAGCTATGGAGATTTATATCTAAATTTAGGCACCCATCGCTTATGGCCTAGAAGGATGAGACCGGTATCCATCGTTCGACTGGCTAATCAACCCTTGTCCCCAATTATCACATGTTTTAAAAATATTTATAAACAATCGATACCACTTAATTGGGACACATCGAGCCCAAACCTTTTGTCTCAAATAAGCAGTTGTCCCAAATAAGCAAAGTTTAACAGTAACTCAAAAAATGACTTCTTACATGCACGGCAGTGTACTGCAACTTTAAGTTGATAAATTTTGACGGGCGGCGAACAGTCTGGTTGGTTGAAGCTTACCAAATTACTGCCAATTGAACTCTGAACTCTTGTATCATGCCGC
Source organism: Hesperophylax magnus (assembly GCA_026573805.1). Lineage (NCBI taxonomy): Eukaryota > Metazoa > Arthropoda > Insecta > Trichoptera > Limnephilidae > Hesperophylax > Hesperophylax magnus. The sequence goes on from JAIUSX010000049.1 coordinate 18,181,314, forward strand.
ACATCGCATGCCAGTGAGACATGTTTTGCATCATCTTCAGATCTGAATTTGTCCCTATTAAACGGGATGGTGTCCAAGATAACCGAAGTAATTTATTCTTGGGTTTTGGTCCAAATAGTCGGCTGTCCCGATAAACCGGTCTACCAAAAGCGGAATCGATTGTATATATTTATCTACATTCCAGAGTTCCACCTGTCTGGAATCCGTAGAAGCTATGGTAAGTATCTTAGGGAATGTATGTAGGGAACACATAATTACCAAATGTTAATTTCTTATCTCCAATATCGACTTTAATCACAACATCACTATATCACGGAACGAATCCCTTGTTGGAGTTACCCCCTTCACTGAGAGATGGAAGGGTTGAAATGATGATATTGTTCTCCTTGCGTCTTCTGATATTCTGCGTCAGCATATTCCTCAGCTCCGCCAGGCAGCATACGAAGGCATGGACGATGAGTAAGAGAGCTGCTCCTCCAAAGATGATGCCCACCCCGAGTCCTGGGTCGTTCTCCCAATCCAGCACGGGGTAGATGTAGCTGGTGTCATTCCTGATGGGAAAAGATATTGATTAATTTTGCTGTTATTAATTGATTTTCCTGACCGCAATAATATCAATTTTAAATAAACCTCAGCCTCCAGTGAAAAAATATTGAAATCAACCTTAACATAAAAAGGCAAGATTAGCGATGTAACATTTTTATGCAATTCACGCTTGTGTCACTGATAGTTCAAAACATCTGGATTATTCATGAAAGTGTACGTATACAGCCTGTATATGGAAAAAAATCAAAAATGTAGTATGCTTTTTCACTTGTTGGCTTCAAATGTATCTTCTATTTATATAGGAGAGTGTCAGTGCCCTCTGGCGGGTGGGCTACGTTTATACAGGGGAGTGTCAGTGCCAGAGGCGGATTTGCAGTCTTGGCCGCCCTAGGCCCCAGACTATATAAAACACGGATCCTTAAAAAGACCCTCCACACAGCATCACCTAAGATGACATAGGTCGTGAGGGAAAATATTTTCCTCAAAGCCTCCTGTGTGGAATTAATGTAAAAAAATACGCTTGCTAAATTCGCTAGTTCAATTACTGTATAATTGTCGATTGTCGCAGGCCGGATTGATGACATTGGCGGGCCGTTGTTTGGAGACCCCTGATATAGACTATAGACTACATAATGAATTTACTTTATTGACAACTTTTATCGAAATCGATTCAGAAATTTAGTTAAATATAATAGCTGCTAGTTTGTAATACTTTCTAAGGTTTCAAGGATTTGAATAAAACATTTTAAACAGTTTTAGGTTTAATTTATTTAACTAGTTTCTTAATTAGATTTATTTATTTATTATAGCTTTTGTAAGGTGATTAAGAGCGTGTTGACACAGAGCTATAATATGCGTGGGATGGAGTATTTTGGCATATCGCTCGCCGTACATTACAAATTGGAAAGTATGGCGAGCGATATGCTGAAATACGCCATCCCACGCATATTATAGCTCTGTGTGTGAACACGCTATTATGCATAACAATACCTAAAACGGTTCAGTCACTAGCGCAACTGAATCACGGTCGGGATTGGAATACGCGAGCGACGGAGCATGATAGGTGTGGCAAGGGCGGCTGCGGGTCGTGGGGGCGCGCTGTGTGCTGTGTGTGAACACGCTCTTGCATATCGCTATTTCGTACGTACAATATTTAGGTACTTAGGAAGTAATTTCTTGTTATCATCTGTGACTTTTTTGTCACGATTGGCCGCCCCTAATATCTGGCCGCCCTAGGCCCGGGCCTACATAGGCCTAAGGGCAAATCCGCCTCTGGTCAGTGCCCTGTGGCGGGTGGGCTACGTTTATACAGGAGAGTGTCAGTGCCCTGTGGCGGGTGGGCTACGTTTATACAGGAGAGTGTCAGAGCCCTGTGACGGGTGGGCTACGTTTATACAGGAGAGTGTCAGTGCCCTGTGGCGGGTGGGCTACGTTTATACAGGAGAGTGTCAGTGCCCTGTGGCGGGTGGGCTACGTTTATACAGGAGAGTGTCAGTGCCCTGTGGTGGGTGGGCTACGTTTATACAGGAGAGTGTCAGAGCCCTGTGACGGGTGGGCTACGTTTATACAGGAGAGTGGGAGTGCCCTGTGGCTTGTTTGATTTTCATCCCGAGAAATTTTGCACACTTGCATCTTCAAAATAAGAGGAAGGTCAATGTCTAAGTCCGATTTCGAAAAACTAAAGTGTAAACGCCGGGGATTTCAGTAATTAATACATAAAAAATGATCTCTTCAGAAATCATAAATCTAATTGAACTCAATTTATTGATTTAAAAATATATGTGGGCCAGCGGATTCTACCAGGAGCACAAACGTGAGAAGGTAATTTTCTCGGATATTTTAAAATTGTCGATTTTGGGAGTTATCCAGAGCGCAGAAAAAAATACACTAAAACGCCGACAAATTAACACATGAATTTAATTTATCTTCCGCCTAGGCGCTAATGTTAAATTGCGAACCTTTTTTTGAAAGGGTAAAATTGTGACGAAATACCAGCAGCCCAGAAATACGAGTTTATCGTTATTATGGTCATCAGTGGCGAAACTATAGGGTGGCAGGGCTGGCAAAATGCCCCGGCCCCCGCAGGGCCGCGAACTCAGAAGTCAGAAGTAACCTAACATTTTTAACAAAATTTAGTAAAAATTATAAATTTTATTTTATTTTATGACGACTGGAAACATATTGTAGACGCCATAGAAAGACACGAGACATCTCAAATTCACCTGAATTCTTGTTTAACGTATCAACAATGGCGGCTACATGGAACACTAGATGAAGACCAAGAATTCATGATCAAGAAAGAAAAATCTTTTTGGCGCCAAGTACTCTTTAGACTCCTTGATGTTACTCTGACACTTTCAACGTGTAATTTAGCCTTTCGTGGCCACAGAGAAAGGCAGATTGCAATGATCCAAGTTCCCGAGGAAACTTTTTGAGTATTGTTGAGTTATTAGCAAAATACGATCCGATTTTATAAGAGTTGTTAAGTAAATCAAAGGGCCAGATTAAATACTAAAAAATACACAATCAGCTCATTTCTGTTCTGGTTCTAAAAATAGAAAATATCTTTTACTCAATCATATTCGATACAACTCAAGATATTTCAAAAACAGATCAAATTTGTGAACTTTACCGTTATTGTATGATCGAGAAAGACAAAAATGGAATCCCAAAGGCGCTTGTCATTAAAAAGTCATTTTTAGGATTTCATGAAGTTAAGGACCAAATTGCCTAAGCAATGTCCAACCTAATCCATAAATCACAAAAATATACCCCTAAAAAAGTGTCGAGGACAAGGATATGATGGATAACACAATGAAAGGCACTTATGGTGGAGTTCAAAAACTCATAAAAGATATCGAGCCAAATGCGGTATATGTTCACTGTGCTTCTCATAACTTAAATCTAGTACTTAATGATGCAGTAAGAAAGGTTATTTGTATGCAACATTTTTTGAAACAGTTCAACAAATTTATAATTTTTTTGGGCATAGTATCAAAAGATGGAATATCTTATCAAGTTTTATATCTGATAAAGAAGGGGAGTCTTCAACTCAGATAACATTAAAAACATTGAACCCTACTAGATGGCCAGGACGTTATGATGCTATTTTTGCTTTAAAAGTTCGGTTTGTTGAAGACAAGACAGGCTACGTAACGTCACCTCAGTGCTTAATTGTCCAAACGACCATTTGCAAATTTTACAGGAGGAGGTTTTCTTTGATTATTTCAATGAAACATTATGACAGGTGTTTAAGATGAAGATATTTCCGTCAAGCTAAAGGTCTGATCAGCTTAAATAATTCTTTGTAAATTGACTAAGGATAGTTTTTGATACTTTTTTTTACATTTTAAAATGGAGATTGAACAAAAACGCACCACCAGAATTTTGTAAATGGAGATTGAACAAACTGGAATTGGAGATAGGGCAACTTTTGCGTAGAACTTTCCGTGCTTGTTTGTTCAAACGACCACCTTTAGTTATTACAGGATGAGTTTATTTTCAATATTTCTATTATGGATACTGACAATTCGTGGTGGAATCTATATATATATATTTATAATAGTGATTTTTTCTTTGTTTGTTCCTTCTTATTTCCCATACCTTTTCTATACATAAAAGTGAGCTCTGGCGTTATGAAATTTATATACAAATTCACATCTTATTTCCCATACCACTCTACCGACTGCGATAAAACTTTGTAACTTTGAGTTGTGCGCATGCCCGCGAAGGTTTCCCTATATTATATTGAACTATGGCGTTGTGAAATTTGTATAAAGATTCTCTTATTATTTCCTATATCATTCATCCGATTGCGATGAAACTTTGGTGAGTTGCTTTGCGCACGCCGGCGAAGGTTTCCATACATAAAGGTGAACTCTGGCGTTATGAAATTTGCATTCAGATTGTATAATAGGTGGCGATCGAGTTGTTATAAAAATGTGTGCATTATTTCTTGTAGCTTAGCAGTAGGGACTGAAAGAGGGAAGGGTGAGGATAATCCGTGAGGGGGGAGGGTTCGTGGGATGCGGGACAAATCTTTCTTTGAGTGGCATTGAAACGCGTGCCAGGTACTCGACAGTTCCATTATAATAATTTACTTCAATGATAATAATATATTAAACAATGTCCAACTTTTTTTTATTTCTGACCGTGACCGGGTTTAGCCTATCAACCATCTTTAGACTTCCATCTTCGTTGTTACGACATAGCAACAAAAATGGGATATCCATATAATTTGAATAAAATCATTGCATTCCACCCCTTTTAATCCCCCTCCCTAAATTTAATGTATATAAAGCACAGCTTAAGGAATATCTGTACCAGTCTGAAGATGACCGCAGTAGGCTGAATCTCTTACGATCAGATTTTTTTTTTATGTGACACCTCACAAGAGCGTCCCTGCCAGTATACAGACAGGGGAACTATGTAACCACCCGGTTGGGCGGCGTTGTGAGGCGGGTTAAGGTAGGGGCTGTATGAAGGGATTTATTAATGCTGGCCTTGAAGAGGCTCGGATTATAGGAGAGAGATGCCGGTAGCTCGTTCCACATACGAACCGACTTACAAAAAACGACCCGTTCTCATGAAGCTAACGTCAATCGTAAACGGGTGTTCCGCTCGTGTCCGTCGAGTTTCGCGCACGTGCACCGGTGCATCAGGGATCAATGCTGCTAGCTCCTTGGAGCAGGCTCCATTGAAATACCTGTAGAACAGACACAGCATGCCCACATTGCGTCTATGCATTAGAGAAGGCAATCGGTCTGTTAACAACGGATTGTCAATCAGACGGATCGCCCTCCTTTGCACAGATTCAAGTAGGTTAATTAAGTATTTTGGGGCACCAGCCCAGAGGTGGCTCCCAAATTCAACTGTTGGGCGGACTTGAGACTTGTACAGGGTCAGCAGCTGGTCACTGTTGAAGGATATCCTAGCCGTGTACAAGACGTCCAGCTTCTTGGAAGCCTGATTTACTCGGGCTTCTATGGATCCCCGATACTTGAGCCGGTCTGATATACTAACTCCAAGCATTTCAATGGAGTCTTTATTGGGGAGAGTGCTTCCATAGAATTGCGCCTAAACAGTACGCGTGGCCAAAAAACTAAATCACTTAAATTATATGAAATTTATGCAAATTATTTCAGTGAATAATATACCTATACATGTTTTTTTGGCTAAAAATTAAAATCCTACCGTTTTTGTTGGTAATGCTCAGAATCGTAATCAAAACCCCAAAACACACAAATGAGGAAAAAATCAGAATTATAATTTATTATATAACTATAATTTATTTCAACAAACTGCCTAATCACTATAGATCAATTTGTAAATCTCAAACGGCTACATACAAATACGGATATACTGAAAATTTCGAATTGAAATACTAATCTAACTAGTTTAATATGAATCGTCAGTCAAAAAACCAATTTTGACAGCAAAAACTTGCAAAAAGTAGAGTCTGAGCGAAAACAGAAAAGTGAACACGCTGTATGACAAAGTTCATTGCAATGTAAAAAACAAAACAAATTTGGTATTGATAGAGATATTTAAAACTAACACTTACCGCTCTATTTCCGCACTGCTGCGTATGTATGCACTTTTGTAATTAGTTATTGACATTTTCCTGTTGTTTTGTCTATCAAAAACTCCTTGGTATATATTTAAATGCTTTTTTACTTCCGCGTAACACCAGAAAACAAACGCCGTTGGAATGTAAAAACTTAAGATGGCGGCATCACGTGATCCTCGCATCGTGCTGTAATTGGTCGGTTGGTGGAGTTTGAACAAACTAGCACGCAATTTTAATTCTCGACTCTAGGAGGTTGGCCTAATAAGGAGATTGGCCAAACAAGGACTCACTTTTAGAATATTGTTGTGGACATTGACATTTTAAAATGCTTATAATTAATTGTAGGAGGCTGATAAAACTATTTTTTCTTCATCGAACGACGCGTAATTTGATTCTTAACAATATTGCGTTAAAAACTCATTTTCGCTAAAATGGTCGTTTGGACAATTAAGCACTGGGGCGACGGTAACTTGGCTATTATGTCTATTGAAAATTCAATTGCCTGATATTTAAACTTTGATGACGTTATTGATACTTTTGCGGAACAGAAAGCTCGAAGAAAAGAATTTTTTTCATAAATATCTTCTAAAATTTATTACTAAATTGTTTTTTCAATATACCTCCATATGTAATACCTATGCTTTTGAAAATAAAAATGCACACGATATTAGTAATACTGTTGGGTAACTTATTAAGTTATTTATAAAAAATAAATTACAACGCGACTGTGATTTTTACTAGGGGGGCCCGATCCAATGAATTTGCCACGGGCCCCCGATGGTATAGTTTTGCCACTGATGGTCATATTTGTATCGCTCTTTGGTACAAAGTTGTTATATAAATTTTATTTATTACATTTGTCCACAGACTTGGTCAGACGTTTATTATACAATAATAACACAGAATAATGCATATAATAATAAATGAACGAAGATAATGTAAGATACCCAGCTACAAATTAGGTACATCTGAATAAAGCAATGACATATTGCATTTCTTATTATCTCACTGTTCAGGATTGTTGTAAACGGAAGTAGCGCCCTCTGTTATTTTCTAAAAGAAGCGTTCAATTTTCAAACAGCATCCCCTATGAGAAAATATCGAAAAGAATATTGACGTAACTTGGAATTTCTCAGTTTCAAAAACTTTCACACAATTTTCCTCGAAATTTTTCTCGAAAATGTCCGGATTTTTTCCCAGATCATGATTATCATACTTTAAAAAAATGTTAAATTTCACATAACTGTTTTACAAAAAGCTTTCAGATTTTCCAGAATTTTTATTTTTCGGAATAACAAAAAAATTCCAAGCATGGAGAATGTCCAAACTTCAGGTCCTCTAGGAGTGGAGGAGCCTAGTACTAGTTCATAAGGGTAACAAGAGTGGGGGTTACGATCCTCAGCAAAGAGGAACGACTCAAGAAGAAGGCGCAGGTTATAATTTATAATACTCGTACGTAATTACAGGAAATAAGCTTTTCTAAAACTTTTTTTTTATGTAGGTAATGATGGCATGGTTTTATTTTTTGTGTCATGGTTTGTTTGTCGTAGTATTTTGTGGTGTTGTGGATATTGATAGCACGGTGCGTAATTCGCTTGATTTGGAATTCTGAATGTACAATGCGTTGGTTGTTTTGCATTCAATGACATATCTGCGTGGGGAATTTTAAATAATTTACTTTAGTTTTGCGGTTTCACTGACCCAAGAGATCGCTTGCGATTTTATTCAATAACGCGACATTTTTGTGACTAATGCTGTGACCCAGTAATGATGGCTAGGCGATTAATATTCATAATTGAATATGATTGTGTTTCCAGCTGACTTGTTACATTACAACAATGAGACGACATCTAGCGAAAAAAATATGAAAAATTCAACCGTCTGTGACAATTCGAAACATTCCAGGAAAACAAAAACGATAAAAAAATTATGCAGTACGCACAATCAAAAGAATTAATGGTAATTATATTAGATTATTTTTCTCAGCTCTCTCGAAAAATTATGATTAGTTACTTATGCTCTTTTAACTTGGGACAGTCGATAAGGATTAGCTTGATCAATATTGTAGGTATCTTAACAAAACTTTATTATCTGATCAAACAAAAATATAATTTACTTCCAACGCAACACCAAGACGGTCAGAAAGTTCATGTCTCTAAATAGTATAAAACAATAAGTATCGCTTGGTTCTTACAAACTACGCAACGGACTTTGATAGGGGTTTTTTTCACTTAAAGAATTTCTTCTGGAAGGTGCATATTATATTTGTAGAAAGTGGAGAAAAGTCAAAAAAATAAAATAAAATAAATCAAAAATTAATGAAGGATTGAGCAAACACCGATTTCTTATTAAATTTGGTATAAGAAATGATTTACAACACAGTTTTGTACATATGTATTTGTTATCTTTGAACAGTTATTTAAATTATCTAGATTGCATTGATAAAGCGATATGCATGTGTTCAACAAAAAATTACAATTTTTTATAAATTTAATGTTATTTTTACAGGGAAAAAAACAAATTGTTTTTTATCCAAGAAGTACGTTTTTGCGCCATTTATTCAAATAAAATATTGCCGTAAAATTATACTAATACAGATTATTGTGAAATTCTGTTAATACGGATGTCTGCACTTTCTTCAGCAATAATATTGCATTTCATAATTTGCTTACTTGCATCGTGTATCTAGAAATCTAGAAGCAAACTATCAACGATGAATTTAGGTCATATTTATTAATTCTAAAGAAAACAACAATAAGCATAGCTTCCGCTTGATTTCGTATTTAATTATTACGTTGGTTTTGGTTTGGTAGGAACCGGTCTTCTTATTCTAATGACCTACCTTTTAGTTGTCTAAGGTCACATTAATTTTATTAGACGATTATAAAACTGCGGTCAAATTAGGATGAGTTTATAAGTGATATTTTCAGAAGAACAGTTTGCATCTTTCAATTATTGTCCCTGTAAACGGGAAGATATTATGTTTTTAGGTTTGGTAAAATATTTGAATATCTATTATCATAGTTGCATATGTCATTCCGATTTTGGCAACATCAAAGCCAACGAATATTATTTATTGAAATTACAATGACGATTTTTCTACTGATATCACATAAGACAACAAAAAATATTGACTGCTTTTTTATTAAAAAATATTTATAAGTTCTGCCAATTTGTTTATATATTTGTTTGCACAGTTTTTGTTGCTTGGTAGTTTTTTGTTGTTGACCCACGAAGGCATTATCAAACCGTAGTTACGAAATCTTTCATAAAAAATAATAAACATCGTTTAATTTTTTTTTAATACTACTGATGTGTTCCAACTGCCCAGAGATACTGGTACTATGCTGAATGCAACTGTGGCATTAACTACATTATGTGATGTGCTTGTGAGGCCGAAAGATTTGGGCAGTGGGAGAAGAAGCGTGAGTTGATGGGAGAACGGAAGAGAAAGATAGGAAGCATACAAATAATAATAAATAAAATAAAACTGTTATCAGCAAACTTACACCCCGAGTCCTCCGGCTGCCCAGTAGATGAGGTTAAAGATAATGTAAGCCACGGTGAAGAGGATGGGCTGGATGCAGTGCAGCAGCCGGCTGGGCAGTCCGCACACCACCAGCTCCAGCAGGCACATGATGCTGTTGGCGCCGTGCGTCGCGAAGTTCAGCAGGAAAGGGCCGTCGCTCTCCTGGTTGGCTACAGAAAGTACAATACAACATTAATATTTACTGTTATAACCATAAAAGCTATAATCACTGTAACCGTGCATTCAGCTCGATCTGACGCATTTGTATCCACCTCATTGTATCGAACATGAAAACACGAATTTATTGCATTTAATATTATAAAATTTGCCACTAGAAAAATGCATCAAAATAATCGGTTACTAGGCGATTCAAGTCGGAAAAAAATCAAAATATTGACAAACCAGTCGCTGGGCGAAATTATTATTCTCACCTAAAAACACCTGCGTCTGAAACGTAAACAAGTTGATGTAAAGATATTGACGTCACAAGAAGGCTTGCTAGAGAAATTATAAATAGCTAAAAACACCACAATATTCGTCAATCAAATTTAAAAAATTAACACGATTGGACGGAACACTTCCAGTTAAAACGCGATCTGTTAATTATAATTATAAATTCCTGAGTGTCAACTGAAATCTGCAGTCGCTTCTGTTCCTCCATCACGGCACAATCATTTTAAAGAATACAACTATGTATTTCTATCGAGCTGTTTACGGCCGGCACTCTATGAGCTGAGCCAGACGCATCTGTCATCATTAAAATAATGGGGCGTCTCCGTGTGCCGGCCTTATAATCAAATGACCTGGCTACCGACTGAACTGCCCACTGCCGGTGATCACCTAGAGGCTGGCCAATCCCTGCTGCTGACAACCTAGAGACTGGTGAATTCCTCCTGGCTACCGACTGAACCAGCCACAGATGCTGACAACCTAGAGGCTGATGAACTCCTCCTGGCTATCGACTGAACTGCCCACTGCCGGTGATCACCTAGAGGCTGGCCAATCCCTTCTGCATTGATGCTGACAACATAGAGGCTGATGAATTCCTCCTGGCTACCGACTGAACCAGCCACAGATGCTGACAACCTAAAGGCTGACGAATACCTGCTGGCTACCGGATGAACTGCCCACTGCCGGTGATCACCTAGAGGCTGGCCAATCCCTGCTGCATTGATGCTGAAAACCTAGAAGCCGGCCAATTCTTCCTGGCTACCGACTGAATTAGCCATTGATGCTGAAGCCTAGAGGCTGGCCGATTCCTGCTGGCTACCAATTGAACTGGCTACTGCTCCAGCAGTCGCCTACGCCATTTGCTGTATCGTATGGCGCGATGATGCACAATTTGCTCCAATCTGAAATTATCGCTGAAAGGATTCCGATTATATCAGTTTTCTATCTGTGTTTTAAATCCCAGTTGTATTGAAATACATATAACTATTTCTTATGAATTGAAATAAAGGTTGGCTTGGTTGGCTGTAAAAAAAAGGAAGTACCTATAAGCTACACCCCTTTGTACGTTCTGTATACCAGTACAATACTTGTAATCAAAATGTGAATTTTGATTCGAATCGTCTTTCTTTTATGATGGTTTGGATAGAACACCTCACGGTGTTTTACTTAAATCATTACCCAGGTTGAGGACTGATACACATCAGTCCTGTAGCACACGCCGGTGCTTATTATTTATAGTCTTTTCTTGTGCAGGCAAACACGTCCCGTACATCATTTTAAATATAAAAGCCCCCTTTTTATGGGGTTTGGGGGTGGCGGGTACCTGTTTGTCATATTTTTCCGAGATGAGGAGTACGGTAATCATAGCATCGATTATCTTTAAATCTTTGACGAGTTGCCGCTCCCTAAAACTTGCAACACCATGCACAATCGTTGGTTGCCTAAGCCTAAATATGGCGCTGAATATGATAACGATACGAAAGGGTTCTGTTCTAAGGTCCGCTACCTTAGATGTAATTTTGGCCACATTAAAGAAAAGGTTACATCGAAAAGTACGAATTTGCAAATTTACATGATTAACATATTTGTGAAATGAATGGGGATTTTTGTATGGGAGGCAAAATTCATTTAACAATAGGCAATATGCACGGCCTTTAATATAGCCACCATAGTTTCCATAGTAACCATGGTAGTAGCATAATAACCATAAAACCCTATCATGGTCGACGTAATGGCAACGCCTATCTACATGTAAAATTGTCTGTGTTTGTAATTGTATTTTCTTCTCCATATAGTCGTCAGATTCATCTTTATCCCACTTTGGAGTCTTTAGTGATACGTCGCAAAATGATGACCTTCTCTCATGACGCGTGTCATAATTCACAGGTGGTTTAAAGGTTACTTGATACACATGACGAATGGATGAATGAATGTTGTTTGCACTTGCTCGTTGTTCCCCAACCTTGCGCCTCATCAATCCAAAGTTCAAGAAATGTAACGTCGTAACCATTTGACATTGTGGCTATTGGTATATTGTAGTATAAAAAGTATTAATGTGAATTTGAATTCTGAGGTCGAAATCAATATATTATAATACATACGTATATTATTTAATTAACAAATTGAGATTGCAGTTAAAAAGTAAATATAAGCATTTACTTTTGTATAGGACAGAGATCGAAAAATTCCTGAGATATAAAAATGATCTGCTAGTTTTTCAAAATCATCTTCATCGGGCAAGATATTTTTTGTTGTTATAATTCATGTGAAAAATGATTTCAGATGAATATAATCAGAGGGTGACTTAAAAAGAACGTCAACGATGCTCTAATTACATATAGTTTTCACGACCATCTGATTATAAATAATATTTTTAGTTGGCAAAGTCACAAATCTCAAATTTTCAACTGTCTAGTGCCGGTCAGTAATTACAGGGCCGGCCCTGACTCAAACAACGCCTGGGGCCAGTTAAAACCTCAAGGGCGCATTATTAGGTGTTAGGTATTATATGCGCCTTGGTTCCTTAGGTCCTTGGCGCCTTGACTGATCTAACTGCGTCTGCACAGGGCCGGCCCTAAGTAATATTGCGGGAAAATTATGTAAGTTGAAATAATCAAAGCTAAATTTAGCACGATTTGACCAGATTTTACGGCACTATTATTCACTATGAGCAAATGTTAGATAAATAAATGATACATACATACACACATTAGATTTACACTGACGTAGTTACCTAATGCGACATTACAGCATACTAAGGTATATAGTATAATATAATGAACAAATAATCGACTACCAAGATGTCAATACAGTAATTCATTTTTATTTAACTAATGTAGGGTAGTAATGTCGATCATGTGACTACACGAGGGAAAAATGATTTTATTATGAGTCATATTAAATAGCCACAAGCATGTATCCAAAAAGCTGCCAGTTTGACAACCCTGTATCCTGTATGGGGGTCGGTTTATTAATATTTAAAAATCTCACAAACCGAGGTCTAAAATCCTGTTGAGACCACATTATAATATTTACACATTTCTTATTACAAGGCTACTCGTAAAATCAATGTTATACACGGTTGGGTATCCTTAAAATCATCAACCTCATGTTTCTATGAATATTTTCTGAATAAACAGTTCATTGCTGAGCTGAAGGTTGTCATTTCATTTTCGAGATTACCAGGATATTGTACTGATTATTTTATTAATGATTCATAACATAATGACGCCGTCTCAATAGGTAATGTTCAAATATTAGTTTAGCAAATATGTAGTGATGTAGTCAATGTTTACTCACGTTTGTATAGGACGGACCAGTAGAGGATGGTGATGAAGATTGCATCTGCCACAGCGATGTTGTAGAGAAGCCAGTATAACTTATATGACAGTGGCATTGGACTTTCGTAGTGGGTTAAATCTGTGGACAATGAATTAGTTGTATTTCTTTCTTTCTTTACCTAAAATCCTTGTAGAACGCAAAAAGTAATAAATGTTGATCATATGCAGCCCATAGGGCGATAGCTCTCTAAAGTAACTCTCTGAAGTGAGCATTTAGTATTCATATTCCCAGTGTCCAGGTGTAGCAAAGAAACCTTTGATGGAGATGTTATGCCAAAACGAAAATAGACCAAAAACCGAAGAGCAGTATCCAGATGGACAGTGGACCTTGTTGAGTTTTGGTCAGATATCTTTTGACTGACGTCAATTAATTTGTTGAATGATTGCGAAATAGGAGGTATTAATGGAGATAACTGAAATATCTTGGGAAATCATAGATTCAAGTACACCCTACTGATTTTTTAGGAAGGATTGCTATAATACTAAGTAAAGGAGTTCCTCAATGTTCAGAAGTTTAGGTGACTGTTGGGAGTGCAATTTTATATACAGGGTTAGGATGGGGTGAGAGAACAAGAATATGAAGAAAATTTAGTCAAACTCACCAAACATGGAATCAATAATATTGGAAGTCTTCTGCTTCCAATAGGCCGCCAGTACCAACATGGTCCCCATTAGAGCTTGCAGCGCGCAGAACAGGTAGCCCCAGTTAGTCAGGAACACGAACCATAGCCCTTTATTCCAGAAAACGTACCAGGACCAGCCCAATATGGCCCAGAACACGCCTGTCACCAGCACCCGGTACACCACAAAGGGGAAGAGCAAGGAGTCGGTATCAGCCTGCCACGCAGAGCGGATAAACCTCGCCGGGTCTGGATGAGACAAGGAGAACTGAGATATGTGCATGGTCCTCTTCCATTTTGAAGATCCCTCCATATTGCTTCAAAATCGCTACCCAAAAATAATAACTGAAGCGCTGTGAAATGAACACACCTTTTAATCGTAACTTGCTTTAATACACAGTCATTTTATCACTTTGTTAGAAGGCCGTTCATTATTCTTAACCATTCAACTTTTAATGTGACAACCGCGCACATTGTTGTCCTCAAGTCAACTGCTTCTAGGAGCCTGTGCCCCCAGCATAGTGAAGGAAAACTGCGGATGTGTATAATTTTTATTATATTATCACAATAACACTTTTTCTCGCATCACCATAATATTTATATTCATTTGCTGTTGTGTTTAAATGAAGAATGTCGACGCGTGTCAAGGTTAAGTACGGTTAGTCTAAACACCAAGAAAATCAATTACCAAATAAAACTATTATTTTATTTTATAAAACATAGTTTTCAACAAATTGCTGAACGAGAGATGTACTTCATATTTTCCTAATAACGGGTTATTTTTTTACGTTTTGACACACATAAGAAAGCAAGTCGATTTTTTTATAGTTTATTTACTAGGTAATTTGAAATGGGATGGAAATTGACTGATTTTAGAATTCTAGAAACGAAACCCACAATTTTACTGACCGGACTTATCATTCACAAAATCGATACACTAATAAAACCGGCTTGAAAATATAATCGTTCGCTCCTTTGGCAGATAGTGGGAGAATCATAGATAAGCGCAGATAACAGGGAAGGTTAAAAACGAGAAGGAATTTATAATATCTACCAATGAAATCAAACTGATGATTATATTGTCTAAGTTGGGATTTTAAAATTCAATAATCAACTGATAAAATCAGTGGCAGTGGAGGCTCGTGACTTTTTAGTGTACCTACTAGAGTATTTTTAGTGTGCTAATATTACAAAAATAGCATTATTGATGTTGTTGTTGCTGAAAAAGATTTTTTTGACGATTTTCAGGAAATATGTGCGGCGAACGGCCAAACTGAAATTTCGATTTTTTTCGAAAATTTTTTTTTGTATGAAGTTTTTCAGGAAATCATCACGGCCAAACTGAAATTTCGTGAAAAACTTCATACAAAAAATCGAAATAAAAAAATCGTTTTTAGCTACAACAACATCAATAATGGTATTTTTTGTAATATTAGCACTCTAGTACACTCAAAAGTAGCCGAGTACACTCACGAGCCGCCACTGGTCGGGTGTCAGACAGAGAAGCGGCATAAGGCGTTATGGATTTTTCCAAACTATTCCAGAGGCTTAACCAACATTGTGACTGTTCACTCTTGAAAAATATGAAACAGACAGTATATGACGTCCTGTCTTATATTCCAACTGTTAGATGACTGTTTGAAACCTCTATGGCTCATGATAGAGATGACAGAGTCAGTTTAAAAGCGTTGCGCTG
Organism: Hesperophylax magnus; assembly: GCA_026573805.1. Classification (NCBI taxonomy): domain Eukaryota; kingdom Metazoa; phylum Arthropoda; class Insecta; order Trichoptera; family Limnephilidae; genus Hesperophylax; species Hesperophylax magnus. Next base: position 18,197,065 of record JAIUSX010000049.1, read on the forward strand.
TCCTAAAGATTACAGACAGAAAAGTTATTAGAATTTCATAATGTGCTTGAGTTCTTGCTACTTGAGTCTGAACGTAGTGGGGAGGGAAAAGACAAGGGGAAGAGGAAGGTGAGGAAGTACCTGGCTATTCAGATTTGGTCACCAATCAGTGCCAAAACCATTCGCAACGTTTCTATTCTGAATGATGGTCTTACACCAGGGCGATACTAAGAGTACTGACCAAATGTACTTTATATTATTTTAAATTAATAAATTGTGAAATAACACATAAATCAAATCAAATTTACAGGCCACATCGCGATTTGAACCCGCAACCTCCGAATTACCAGTCGAGAGCCTTACCTCTCGACGGTAAGGAGGCTGGAAAAAATTAATTGAAGTTGAAATTTAGTACGATAATCATAATCAGAAATATAAACTTTAAGTCTTCCACACATTTTTAGTACGATAATCATAATCAGAAATATAAACTTTAAGTCTTCCACACATTTTTAGTACGATAATCATAATCAGAAATATAAACTTTAAGTCTTCCACACATTTTTACCGGTATTCGTAGTTTGTGAAAATACCCCGTTGTAATTAGAAAATTCGTTTAGCAATGTAAATCTATTGAAATAGGTTAGTTTCCTCTAAAATAATATGTGATGTTATCAAGCATGACGCGAGTATTTTGGCTAATTGCCCAGTAAGTTATAGTTTTTGGTACACGAACTTTCATAATTTTCTTTTTAAATGCTACAGACACAAAAAATCCCAGAATAAACCCATCGCGTGATCTAAAAAAAGTTTGCCGGAGAGTGTGAATACCAAATCTAATGTTTTCGCGCGTACCCGTAAATTCAGCACAGATACAATAAAAAACAATACCTACTCGTATTTTAAACTTTTTGAATGAATTGAAATAATCGTCAGGTGGGTACATTTGCAATATTTGGTAGTATTTACCTGTTTCAATTTAATGTAAGTGTATGGAAAAATAAAAGATTTTTCTACAATAGTACAATTACTCTATCCAGGATAATCTTAAGTTCATTTATCTCATAATGCATATTGGAATATTAGTCAATGTTAAACATAAATGAAAAAAAAATGATGTGGCTAAAAATTTTAAAAAAGTTATGTTGAAAATTCGTTTAATTTAATAATTAAATAGTTGTTTACTCGAGCGATTGATGCCTATTTATGTACATTTAGCATCTTATTTAATTATTACTATTCCTCAAAATATTAATAAGGAAACATATAGATCTGTTTAGTGAGGTTTAAAGCCAATGAATCCATTTAGATTCACCGTTTATACGATACTAGCTGACGTGTACCCGGCGTTATCTATAGGAGATAGACATACACCATCGCAAAACATCTGTAGACCTTTTTAAGGTATACAATTCCGTAGTACATTATTTTGATGTATCTAATGAGGCTTAGCCAGCGTTAGCAATGTAGTGCCCGTAAATATATATTTTACGACTTGATTATAAAACATCGACTTTCTCTATTTTCTATAAATATAATATACATGTATCATATATGACGTGTGATGTTTGGTAATAAGTTGGGTTTTCAAGCGATAGATGGCACCAGTCATAAAGCTTACTCCAGAGTCCGACAGATATCGCTAGAGTGTAGCAATTGCCTGTGGGATATTATTGCCAGACAACAAGCTTCTAGAAAAAGAGATTTACCAACCCTCGGGTAATGAACAGTGTAGCTAAATCCAGACTTATTTATTGTAACGTAAATAAACGCAATTATAGTAAAGAACCTTTTACTTTATCAAAGAGTTCCCAACACAGAAATCTGCAAGTAAGCAGAGATATAACAATATTTAAACCTTCCAGAAGAAATGCTCTAAATGATAGTAAAAACTCTTTCAAAATCCGTTGCGTTGTGTAGAAGAACTAAGCGTACAAACATACAGAAGCGGATAGCGACTTTATTTTATACTATTTACAAATTTTTAGGTTATATAAATTTCGCACTTTATGGCAAGCCATCGATCCGTTGTTAAGGTTCATATTTTAAGGAACCTTATACTATACAATTTTGTGATCACTAATTCCAACTCTGACTGTTATAGAAAAACTTTTTTTATTATTTTAATATAGATCATATGGGTTACATTAATACATACATATTTTGCAAAATATAATATTTAGGTTCATAATTGGTCATGTATACCTTATCAGAAAAGAGGAGCTCTTGTGCCTGATAAGGGAGCCACGATTCTTACTTAGATTCTATGTTATAATATTATGTTATGTGTAAACTATATATAATAATATATATATATATATTTTTTTTACTATAAGTTTTTTTGGAAAAAAAGTTTGATTTTATTTATTTGTTCTTGTTGGTTCGCAATACAGCGCAATTCGGAAGGGAGATTTTTGTAGTTTTTTTATGGCTTGGTAAATATAATGGTTTTGCATTTGAGTTGTTTTAAAGATTGGCGTAATAAATTGATTTCAATTTCTCATCAGTTTGTAAAATTCTTGATATTCTGTGTTATTTTTTTCTTTACACATTTTTATAATGGAAGTTTGCTTAAATATATCATCAATATTTGGTACTGGAAACAATTTAAAAAGCAATTTTGTTGGGAAAGTAGAGTTTTTTTTAAGTATTACCTTTATAATGATTTTTTGCGAGACTTTTACTGAGTTTAGGTTTAGGTAACTATTCTATAATCATCTGTATATTTTTCTACAATCAGTTGTTTAAAACAAAAATGCTACTAATTTCGGAAAAATCTGTTTTTTTAAATAACGAAAAACTTCCACTATTATTGTACACAGGTTCCTATTTTTATAATTTTGCCATTACCTACTGTTACCAGCTTTGTACCGTTTATGTTAAGTATATTATGTTATGTATATGTTAGGTTTATTTATGTTACGTTATGTTATGTTAGGTTTTTGTTGTATAATCTACTGTTTATTTATATACTCCGTTTGCTGTATTTGTTTATAAGAAAAAAAAATTGTTTATATGGCCAAGATAAAAAACGTTTTTGCAAACTTGGCATAATAATCAAAAAGTCGCTCGAGTGGTTTTTAAAAAACTAGAGGAAGAAGTGAGTAATTTAAAAATAATTGACTGAGACTTGTGTTAATTCGACCGTTTCGAATTTCGTCTGTCTGAAAATTGTTTTGTATTAAATTCGTTCGAGTTTTTTTATATTTATTATTTAATTTGTCCTTCACCCATTAAGGGTGATTATTTGTGTTTCGGATTTAAGATGGTGGCCGTTTTAATGATTCGGTTAAGATTATTTTTTCGTATGTTAAATCTTAGTGATTATTTTCATTTTTTATTACCGTTTTTCCAATATTATGGTACCTATTTGAAGAAAGTTTGGAAAATGAATTGTCACTCAGATGGTGACGTTTCTTTAGAAAAAATAAACAATTATTTTTTTGAATAAAAACACGTTACTTAAAATATAAAATATGATTATTGAGAAGTTTATTGAGGTATTTATGTACCTACTTACAAATCTTATGGTTATAGAGAAAATTTTGGTGTTGATTTATTAAATAAGAACATATTAGATACATACTTTTTTTGGACGTGAGGTCTACTAGATTCTAGTAAGTAATATAATATATAACAAAGCAAGATTTAAGAATAGTGTTTTTTCTTTATGTCACTTTTAATTTGTTTTCAAGTAACGTTCTATATCTTATTCTCCACAACTTGTTTTAGGTACCTACTTATAAAGCTCTAAATGATACCTTATAACCAACAAGCCCTCTCTCTTTAAAGTACTTAATAGGTAAATAACTTAACGTGTATGAAGAAGTTTAAATCTAAAACTGTATTCAGTTAGACATATCGTTACCTTTTATTGAAATTAATGTTGAAAACCAAGCAATACACTTGGATCGATGAACCCGTCTAATGTGAATACATTTATCTTGTTACTTGTATTAGGAATAATCTATACTCGAATGTCAAAATAATAATATACTCTTCATACACATACTTCTTCGACATCATGCGTAACGAGAAAAATGTGTGTAGGTTTACAAATAAACTTTTAAAAATACATTTTCTTATGAATCACCCATTGAACTATCGTATCATAGTTTTGCGGTTTAATAACAATGACTATTCATATGGTTTTGTCGTTGGTAAAATATGATGTTGACAATGAATCCTATATCGGGTGCCAGAATGAACTTGGCCCGTGGATTAACATGGTTACTAGAAGTTGTGGACAAGCCAATTACCAACTCGGTACCAGATCTATGGTTAGACGAATTGCCTATAAAATTATGCACTTTTCTTGAAGCTCTGCCAATTGTCGCTTGCCAGCAACGAATATAGCATATACCTATACAACAAATTTTTCAACTGAAGGTATAAAAAAAACATATTCACCTGAAAATAGAATAATGGGATTGTAGTTTCGTTTACTTTTCTCTACTTTTTTCAACATTTTTTGTGCGTTGTGCGATTTGGTGTTTAATATTTATTTTCCATTTATCTATTTTCCAGTGCTCAAATGATGCAAAACGTTTTGTGTGCAAATAGAAATATCATAAAAGAAGGATGTGTTACTGACAGTAACTACAAAACAAACTGAAATCATTATTGCCCTTTAAAGTGCTGTAAGCATGTCAATAAAATTAGTTTACATTATAGGTACTAATGATGATGTTTTGAAATATATTTAGTCATTATATTATAATTTATCCATGAATTAATACTAATTGCGAAACATTTATATTAGAGGGCGTACCATATAAGTGCGTCAGTTTACTAAACACTGATTTCATTTTTTTGAATTAACCTTTTCGATGTTGATATATTGCAGTTGAATAAAAACACAGTTTGCGTGTTAAGTGTGAAATGACTTGGTATTGTTCTGTCAACGGTGAATTCGCAAAATCTATTTACTTTTAAACTTGCATAGAGCTTAACTTGGTGGAAAATATGATATATTTAGTAATATTTCCAAAGACGTTACAAGTATGTAAAAGTATAACATCTAACAGAATATTACTTCATATTTTATTATTATATATTAAGATGACTAGTTACTTATACTTTGTACACATTTTAAATTCCTCTCGTACCATAAACAGACAATTTTAATTAAAAATATCAATAAACGACCCCGAAAAAGTAGCAGTCGAGATTAAAATTCAATTCGAAATTGAAATAATGTGTCCAAATATTTTGTAATATTCTCCATGTTCCAAAAGTATTTATGATAGGTTTTGTGCATTTTAAGACGCCCTTGAAGAGCTTTAACAATTTGAAGTCCGTAAAAGAATTCATTTCTTTCAAGAATGGCATAGAAATACAATATTGGATTGAATCATTGACTGAATCTTTGATTGACAAAAGTATTAATTCATATTCATATCGCAAACAAACAATTCATCTTAATATTTAGAAGCATGACTTACAAAAAGTGTTTTATCATTAAATAATGAAATTAGCACTATATATGAACGAGCAATTGCATAATTTTAAGTTAACCAGCAGCCTACAGATTTACAAACCTACTATACAGGTGGCTAAAAGAGTAACTAACGAAGGAACTGAGTCCTTTAATTCCCAGACAAGTTTATGCATCTATGAGTACGTTTAAAATTTAATTACTAACGATAATAAGGAGTAACTTTAAATCAGGGTTGATACAGACTCATAATACCTTACATTGCTTATTATTTATTGAAGTTTAGCCATAAACTTTTCAGAATAATACAATATAGGATGTGTTCCAGTCGCGTTTTCAAACAATACCGATCTTACAATACTAATAAGTGCATTTAAGAATTATCCACCAATTATAATGTCAAGGATCGTAAATTTGGTGACTTTGATCAATTTACATCTTTGAAAATAAATAAATTTTTGATGAAGCATTTTCTGTCGGAAAATTTTATGACATATTTATTGCACATTTTTAAATTGTCGAAATATGTATTTTTGAAATGTACCCGTAGTTGTTTGGGGACCAAAAAACACATCAAAGTAACCTTGTCACAGAGTGGGAGATTTGGTACACCATTTTTATTACAATTACAACACAAATCCCCCAAAAAATTGTTAAAAATGCTAGATCGAATACGCGACTGGTAATACATTTATTATACCTATAACACTGACATACTAAATAATAATATACGAAACAGACTAATTTGAGATTTTTTTACTATAATACATCTATTTTTAAATGTCTTCTAAAACTTGACTGAGGATTGAGTCTTCCTATGTAGGAACTGAATTCACCGAATTTCATAGAAATGCATATATGTCCACGTGTGAGTGCGTGAATGCCACCATGATAGGATGCATTGTCTTCGACAACGAGTCTACCTACCGAGTTTCAGCTCGTTCGGATATCGAAAAGATGGTAAATTTCCACTACAAAGATTTGCATGTATTCACGAAAACAAAAGTTCAAATAGATGTTTTTAAAAAGCAGCCGAGTGGTAAAAAGAATTTCGCAAATATCCGAGATGATCAAAGTCACCCCCCAATTTAAAAGTCTCCCCATATTACGATAACATTTTTTTTGTATAATTAAGTAATATTATTTCCTGACAAACTTTTTTATAACTAGTCGGTAAAGCACCCAGTGAGGTCCACATTATCAAATAATGATTGAAATAAAATAAAAAAATGCATTTAGTAATGAAAATCGTACGTAAGTAGATCCATTAGTAATATTATTTATTAGAGGTTGAAAAGATATTTCGTATATCAGAGGTAATGCGTTAGGCGTACAGTTATTTCACAACAAAACACACGTTTGGGCTTCAGTGGTGTTAGAACTCTGTCATAATAGGCTAGCGAAATGCTTCAGAAATAGCTCGGTCTAGTTTATATCAACTGTGTTGATTTCAGGTATAATTTTAGCATGAACATATAATAAGATTTTGAACAAGATGGTCCCTACGTAAAAACTCGGATTATGTGGGATCATCCGGAGGTTGCCAAATAAGTAACGAAAATTACAAACTTTCTCTACAAGTACACTCTATTCGTGTTTAATTACGTACTACAGGATTTTCCAATAAGAGGTGTTATTTTGATATTCAATCGTAAAAGTTCAATGATTTCATTGCTTGTGTGGCATGTAGCGCCGTCTTGTTGAAAGCAAACGTTGTCCAGATCAATACCATCCAATTCCAGCCTTAAAAAATCATTAATCATCTCTCGATAGCGCAATCCATTCACCGTAACTGTTGCTTCAGCCTCATTTTCAAAAAAGTAAGGTCCAATGACTCCGCCGGAACATAAACCTCACCAAACAGTCACACGTTGAGAATAGAGAGACTTTTCAACAATAACTCTTGGGTTTTCCGAGCCCCAGATGCGACAATTTTGCTTGTTGACGAAGCCATAGAGGTGGAAATGGGCCTCATCACTCAAGATGATTTGCATTTGATTCACTCAAGTGAATTTTAATAATTGCAATGCGTTGTTGAAGCATGTATCGTTCCATTTTTATTAATGGCGTAGTTTCTACTTGTCAAATATCAAAAAATGACAGCTTTACAAGTAACATCTACGGAAATAGCGGGCTATTCAAAATAACATCTCTTATTGGAAAACCCTGTATATTTTCAAACCTGTAAAACAGCGATTACCACAACCAATAACATTTTTAAACAAAAAAATGAATGTGTTTAAAAGTTAGGTTACTTTAAAAAAGAGTTTTAGTCTTTGAGTTAGTGATTTAATATTTTTTATTTATTGGAAAAATTGAATATTGAGTCCTAACTGCTCCCGACTGTCTGGAGCCAGTGAGACTATTGCATCCCCAATTGGGGTGTGTTGTAAAACTGAAGATAGTAAGGAGAGGAAGGAGATGGGAAAGAGGAAGGTGGGGAAGTTCCTGGATCTGCAGATCTGGTCACCAAACACAGCTAAAGCTATTTGAGGTAACGTTTCAATTCCTATTTAGTTACATTGATATCAATATCGTGTTAAAATACAATGGTATCGACTGTTATACTCTCTTCAAGCCACATTTCTTGGGAATGTCACTTTTCATGAAGTAATTATTGCCGAATAAGGCATTTTTAATATTAAAAACTTAGGTTATTTAAAAAAAAAACCATAGATGAAATTACTCAACCATCAAATCTGTCATACTTATAAATAGAATTGCATTAAAATTTTGTAAATAAAAATAACCACATTCATATGAACTTTATTTTACGAATATCTAAATATTCGTTTTTATCGTCTCGTGTAAAGTCCTCGTTTTGAGGATTGAAGGGCTTTGCCACACCACAGTCAGTTTTATAATGAATACTAAAAAAAAATTTGGAAATCGGATTCAAAGTTATTTCTCGGTTTTGTCCAGATACAAGATGTTATGTCAATAATCTTCGATTTTTTAGACAAATTTAATTATGCTGCAATTGACGATGTTATCTACAGATTATATATCATTCTGTATGAATCAGATTTGGTATCTTGCCATAGCGTTAACGTACTTAGTTATAACATTTTCAACACTGACGCGCAATTAGTTTGATGACGACCTTTATAATATTATTAATAAACATTATTCAAATAGTGTGCAAATTTGATGTGTATGAAGAAAAAAATGTATATTTCCGTATTCCTCTTACTTCTAAATATGCCCGAATTATTGAAATAACACTTCGTTTCAACTTAATTGGTACAATAAACAAATATTTCTACAGGGGGAGTTGAAAATACATGCACAAAATAGGTTCTTAGTTTGGGTTATTTAAATAACGTGTGCGTATTTACATTCGTATCGTACTAACAAGATCAAACATGTCATTAAAACTGGTCAAAATTCTAAAAATTTATTGAAAAAAAATTGGAACTTTATAGCATCTTTTTCATCTCCCCTGAAGTAAATAGTTGTTTCTTGTAAATTAAGAAATTTTACAGGAAAAAAGGAACAAATTCTAAAAAGTTTTCGTCGCAGACCTTGGATGGATATTGATAAGGGAGATTATTCTCACAATCCTCTCCTCAATCATCAATCAATTTTCACAAATGCATTCTAACACCACCGAAAAGTTGATCTAAATTATCACTGAAAAATTAATTAATTTTCTTAATTCACTCTAAAATTTTGAACGCAGACAAAAAAACGTTTGTAAACAGTAATAATGACTTTACAATTTAAAATCAATTACTGCACTGATTAAAACATAGATTTTTTTCGGATTAACTCACACTAGAATAACACACGTATTTGGGTTAAATGGTACTTTCGTAATTTTCCATTTAAAACCGTGCGCTCGGTTGCTCGCCCAGCGACTGTTGGCGGCAAACTGAATACAAATTATTGGTAGTCGAAGTTCTTCGGAATCGAATTTACGCCAAAATCAAGTAGAAAGTTTTGGCATTTGACTGATATGGTCATTATTGAAATAGGTAATTATTACAAGGAAAATGTTATGACGCATATTGGATTTGTTATCAATTCTAATAACAACATACATTAGGTTCGTCATTTCATCTCTTTGATACACGAAGATAGGCTAGATTAGTCTTTGTTGTATAAGAGATGACACCAATCGGGTATTATCCCTGTTATATTACGATGAATTGTACAGACGTTTATTGAATTTGTTTTTCGACCTATGTTTGTAAGTAATGCCAAAAGCCAATGCAGATTGCAGTGACATAAAATGTAAACTATGTAGACAATCTTACTAACAACTTTCTATGTATATGTAATATGTATGTTATGCGAAATGCGAAAAGGTAAACAATAAGAAATCACGGAAAAAATGGACAAAAAACTAAGCACCACACATTGCAAACCCGTTACTCATAACCAGCATTCAAACTTTTGAACAAAGTCCCAATTGATATCAATATCTTCATCAACCGAGCCACTTCTGAAAAACGTTCTCTCTTACCAGTCGTCTTCTTCCTATTATTTTTGCTACGTTTAGGTGTCTCAACACTACTTCGTCCTGTGTTAAAAGAAGTTTATTTGATGGTTGGTCTTTCATCCACGCTTCATACCCTGCCATGCCGATCAGTCATTGTCTCTCCACAATTTGATGAAGATCTCTCCTTTTTGGTACCACCCGCCGTAGCCCCAATTTCAATCAGAGGTATCAGAAGAGTCAAGAAACTAAAATGCATCTCAGATCCTCAGAAATCCCTTTTCAAACTTTAACTTTTACAAACATTCAACAAAATTGAGAATCTTTAACTTCTTAAGAGAATTATTTACGTGAACGTATAAAAAGCCAAATTTGACGGCGTAATTGTGGTCATTATGTATACAAAATGTCGCCATGTAATTTTTATCATCATTAATTATTATGAACGGGTTTCCTCTTCGAGATGAACCTGTCTTGTGTCACCTTGAACGGTTAAGAGGCTTGAATCTTAATGACGTAAAAGTGTTTTTGTATGTGTTTGCGGAGCAAAAAATATGATTAATTCAGAATTTCTTGTCGCGTCATTTTCTGTGGTGCTTCATTTTCCAGTACTTTTTTTGCCTATGGGCTCTACACAAAATAGCCAATGTTGGCAGAGTTTGTACTTAGGTCCTGGTTTCAATAAAGTATCATAAATAATAACTAATCACCATGTACTTGTCCGGTCGGTCTAGACCAGCGGTTAACTTTTCAGTCTTGTTACCTCTACGACCTTTCAGGAAAACTGATTTTACCCCCACCCCTCCACCTTAAATGTTATCGAACAATAGATGCAAATACAAAAAGTATTACATGTTCTTACAGTTTGATTAACCGTCATTTTATTTGCCTTAATACTCCCTCAGAATAGCTGTATTACTCCCAGGTTAGGAACCGCTGTTCTAGGTCCTTTTTTGTATGAGATTTGCCTATTGGGACAAATAAAACACCTTTCGTTGAGGTTTTTCGTTCATGTCAAAGAGTCACCAACTAACAAATGCTTGGAAAATCATGCTAAAAGCTATAAAATTTATTTACCTAATGATCTCTGCAAAAAATATCATTGGCTGTTTTAAAAATGACACATGAAGCTTTTGGAAAATCTGTATTTGGCAAGGGCGCTGCGAATCGAAAAAGTTTTTGGACTACTGAGTTAATTAGTTGACTCCAAGTGTACTTTGTAGTCTGCCAATTCCGAGGCGAAGATGGCTGCCTTTAGAAGAAAAAAAATGTATGTATACCTTTTTATAGAAATATAATTAATATTTTAAAAGTTATGTAAGTATATATAGTTATATATAATATTAAAGTTGCGAATTTTTTGGAATACGTAAAAGATTTATTTCAGCACTATTCCTAAATGGAAGTTGTATTTTTGTAAACCAGTCAAATCGCTGTATTTTTTAATGTATGTTCTTGTTCTTTTTATTTTTGTTTCTTGCATTTATTATTTTTTAATGTAATTTTATTTTTATTATTTCTTTCCCATGTTTCAAAATTGTCTGTCATCAAAATTGTACCACCTACATGTAAAAGCCTTCTGGGCGTTAAATAAATAACTAATTATAGAAATACAATAATTCCAAGAATAAGGGAATTTTGGGAAAATATTACATTTAATAGACACTCTTAAGAGATTCTAATCAAACAATAAAATAATATATTGCAAATACCTACTGATAAATTCTTGCGCTGTTTTGTATTGAGATTATCAGCTTATTTCCAATTTGTTGAAACATTTCAAGTAATAACTCCATGCGCTGCTCATAATTATAATTACCTACTAATTTATTTATTTTTTGTTATCCACATCAGGTAATAGAAATACCTTATTGTTCGTGAATTATGTAGTCTTATTCCGTGACATATTTCAGCCTCTTATCAGTGGTTATAATTACACCGTAATCTTATCTACTCAAGAATCAAGTAAGAAAAACACAGAATTACAGATATTTCACATTCTTTAGCGTAATTTTATTGAACTCAAATGCATGAATTATTCTTCCGTTATTTTTGTTGAGTATTTAAATATAGGTAAACCTGGTTATAATATCATTGTTTGTTACAAAGTACCAATACAAGATCATCCATCTAATCATCCAGGGAAGAATGATTAAAGACGGGGCAGAAAAGGACTCCAAACCTCATAGTTTTTTTTATATAAGCCAACGTCCGATACGAGGGTGACATTGACCTGAGAAAGAACACATAAAAAATAAAAGTGTTTTAATTCTTCCACTGTACAGAAACTAAGGTGGATTTAACTCATCGGACTATGTAGGTACCTACAACAGAAACAGGGTTAGGTAGTTATATGTACATTTATATAGGTAACATAAAATTGTACCATTCTAGGAGTTTGGTAAGTTCCCCGTCCAGTAGCTCTGTTTTCTCTAGTTTTCGTTTGACGAAAAGTTGTTATAATTTGAGAAGAAATCTGAAATTAGATTGCAAGCCAAACTTATAACGGAAATATAATTTGGAAAAATCACTCTCAAAAATACGAAAAACATTAATATATAAAGGAAATATTCTTTATTTAAAAAATTTTCACATCTTAAAAGTAATAGTTTAAAAAAGTAATGGACGAAAAATACAGATATATTTAAGTACTACCAACAATTATTACAGTTTCCGTAAATGTATAAAGTAACATTAGAATGTAACCCATGTTAGGGTAAATCAGTCAGGAATTATAGAATGATTGGAATATACACGTGTTTACATTGTTACGTTTTTTGCTTATTGTTCGATGATTGTTCACTATTGTCAAAATTGAACCTCTCTAGGATTAACTTACAAGTGAGATAGTTTCCCAGTATTTTTCTGGGTCATTGTAGTGCAACCTTTCAGGTGCATTTTAATGTTTATGTAAGAAATCGGATTAAACCCGGTTAAGCTGGGAATATTTGACTTAGGTTAACGTAGAGTTAATTTATACTATACACAATGTTTTACATTTAAATTCTATTGCTAGTTTACAGCAAAGACCACATTGATGTTCCTATAAAACAAGAGTTTCCAGCCATCTTTAACTTTACATTCTATTACCAGTTTACAGCAACGACCACGCTGATATTCCTATTAAACAAGGGTTTCCAGCTATTTTTAAGTTAACATTCTATTGCCAGTTTACAGCAAACGACCACGCTGATGTTTCTATAAAACAAGGGTTTCCAGCCATTTTTAAATTTACATTCTATTGCCAGTTTACAACAACAACCAGATTGATGTTCCTATAAAACAAGGGTTTCCAGCCATTTTTAAATTTACATTCTATTGCCAGTTTACAACAACAACCAGATTGATGTTCCTATAAAACAAGTGTTTCCAGCCATTTTTAAATTTACATTCTATTGCCAGTTTACAACAACAACCAGATTGATGTTCCTATAAAACAAGGGTTTCCAGCCATTATTAAATTTACATTCTATTGCCAGTTTACAACAACAACCAGATTGATGTTCCTATAAAACAAGGGTTTCCAGCCATTTTAAAGTTTATATTCTATTGCCAGTTTACAGCTACGACCACGTTTATATTTTCAGTTTCATGGCGGGCGACTGAATTATTTTTATAGTTGCTATTTTTAATTCTTCAAACTTTGACTAAAACCGCTTCATTATCAGATGAAGCGCGAATCTACGAAAAACCGATGTTTGTCCTACAAGCAGGACATTAATTATTTATCATTGAGGAAGAAGATAATACTAATAAATCTAAACGAAACATAACAAGAAAAATAAAAAGTTAACGGTCATAACTAGGAATCGAACCCAGGATCTCTTATCTTGCCGGAACAGGAATCTTAAGGCGATGCACTACGTCGTGTAATATTTTAAATTGTGCCGCTATCAATAACAACCCTTACGTAGATGGCGATAAGGTTTAAATTCCCACTTAACACCATCCGCCTGTTTTGATTTATGCAAGAAAAAAACATGGCCAAAAATGCCTTTTATTTTATTTTGTGGATGTTCAGGCATAAATATTAATTTTTTTGGATCATTTTATAAATAACTTAGTTTGACACATTATACAATAAAATCATAACCGAAAATGGGTTCGTAAGTAGGAGATTTTGAACTTTAAATCAGTTTTCATAGGCCTTTACATTATTTTTTTCTGGGCTTATAAAAAATACTCGATTATTTCAAAGGCCAAGATGTATTCTACTCGCAGTATTTAATTAAAGCATCTAAAACATTTCTAGGCGACAAAATTTTCAAACCAAAAACATATGATTTTGCATTACTACGTATGGCATCGCCTTAATTTCCTGTCCTGGTAAGACGAGAGATCCTGGGTTCGATTATTGGTTGTGACTGTTAACGTTTTATTTTTCTGTGTCTTAAACTTATTCATTTTCCATTTAGATTTATTAGTATTATCTGATCATTCATTGATGGACATAACCTTAAAAATAAGTGAAAAGAAAAAGTTGTTCCTGAATTAGTTATTTAATTAAAAAGTTATTTATTGTTATCGACCAAATTATGCTCCTTGGTCGACCGGTTGAGAATCCTTGGTATAAAACATAAGTACCTACACTATGACACATTTTTTGAAATCGCATTGTCTAATATTTTCAGACACAAATATAATAACACGTCCGTTAGGCACAATGAACGTTCTTTGTATTTTACAAAGAAGCATCATGATATTTTAATATTCACTAATTATTTTAAATTAAGTACATTCGTTGATCGTACATCGTACCCAATTTTGACAAAGTACAAGGCCGGTTATAACTAATTTATAGTAGTAAGTAAGTAGGCACTTAAATAAATAGTAAAAATAACTATATTTAATACGAAAATACAAGACAAGCTGCCTTTAAACTAATTTAATATCACTCAGTTATTTTAATGATCACGTTTCCGATACGGAAAACTGGTCCGTAAACTATTATTTATATATTTAAGCCATGCTTCTAGAAAAATATCGATTTGGATTCAAATAATTCTTATCACAAGCCTTTAAGATTGTTCAAACATTGTCAACATAGTAAATAAAAATAAATTTATGCCTTTATAAATACATTCATTAAAAAACTCAGGTGCGTTAATAATTAGATATTGTTTATGAACCAATCCGCTATAATATAATATGAGGCATCGCCTGGAATATAGAAAATTTCTGTCGTCGTTTAATTAAATAACAAGGTTTTTAGGTGTTCCACGTTTAACTTTCAGACAGGTTGTTTCAGAGAGTTTGAGAAATTATTCAAATTTCAAAGTTAATTTTCAAGTTCTGTGAAAATTTTTTTCAAGTTCTTTTATTATTTCAGTTCTGTCGAGTAACTGGCCTATAATTATATAATAACAGAACTTGAATAGGACATTCACAGAACGTTGAAATTTGATAATTGTTCAAATTCTTTGAAACAATCCAACCTTAGTATTGCAAATAATGGTTCAGAAAAAATCTCTCGACATTGTCCAAAAATATAATTAATTTAACATGCCCTCTTTTGCGTGCCTGCACGTATTTAGGTATGTTTGTAAATTTGTACACGAACAAAACAAACTCATTTGATAGATTGTTGTTACTTATTTTACTCGTCATAAGGTATACTAAAATATTGTTATGGCAGAATAACACCACAAAAAAAATGTTTGTTACACGAAATTAATCGACATTATACTCGCCAAGAAGTATTTAACAAAATTCAAATCAATAGTCAAAAGATTAAAAATAATTACGCATTAAAAAAATCGACAATTTATGTTGTTTTGTGTTTTTCACAAAGTCACTAAACTATCTTTCTTAAATTCACAGCATTTTCTTTTGAATTAGTTAATGAATTCATGGCACAAAGCCTTTATTAAAGTTCCCAGTGCTGAGGGTAGGCAGGGTGGATATGCCGATATTGTTTTCTTTTCTCTTCCTCAGCTTGTGTGCCACCATGGTGCGGAGCTCCGAGAGCGCGCAGATGACCGCGTGGATTACCACCAACAGAACTGCGCCACCGAACACGATGCCTACCCCTAACTTGGGGTTGTTGTCCCAGTCCAACACTGGGTAGATGTAGTGATTGTCCAAACTGAAACAAAAATTATCTAGTATTAAGAATTCGGTAAAAAAGAACACTGTTGGGAATTCTACGGAATATCAATTATGGAAGATTTTTATTTTCACAGACTGCTTTCTGGTAGCGGTTAAGTTCCAGTTGAAAAAAGGTAATGAAAAAATATTTACAAAGGATTTAATTGTAAAATATTGAAGTTTAAAGCTCATTATTATAGGGGTTCAAGGGCCAACTTGTGGTAGTAGATACTGCTGTATGATTTTTATGTATATATTGGCTAACTGAAGATTTGAATTTTCCTTAATTATATAGGATTTTTTCTATTTTATTGCATATTAAATACATACTGAAATAAAAAAATTATCACAAAAATGCATTTATACTGTGCGCAAGTCGCTATAAAATTATACCGTCGCACATTTTTACACTATATAACAATATAAATATGGTAACCGGAAAAAATAGAACAGTAGCAAAACAGAGCATAATTAGGTTAAAGGTTAGGTTAGTTTTTTTTTTAAATGCTGTTTTCTGTCACAGAGCCCAAAAATATATTTATTCCAAGACACGTCACACTTGTGAAAACGGCTTCTTTCCAGTGTTTCTTGTTTTGGGTGAGCACGAATAATTTGAACATAATTTTTATGAACTTACGGCCCAAGACCGCCAGCCGCCCAGTAGATAACGTTGAAGGCAATGTAGACGGTGGAGTAGAGGACTGGCTGGAAGACGTGCAGGAAATGCGAGGGCGGGCCGCCCACCGCCAGCTCTACAAGGCACAGGATGCTGTTGGCCGCGTGCACCACGAAGTTCAGGAAGAAGGGACTCTTGCTGCCGGACGCTGACTCTTCGTTAGCTGGAACCATTACAATGATCAAATTGTTATATCAACATTAATCCTTACACTTTTCAACATTGGCGGCAATATTTATTTTAAAGTCGAAGATTTAACCTTTTAGTAATGTCATCACTTTTTTGTTCAGTTGGCAATGTTTTCTGTGTATTTCAAATGCGCTATATACATCTTATTTTTTAATTTTCCGTAAAAAAAATACTATTTTAGAAACTAAATAATTATCTTTCTGATGAACGCATTTAAAATAAACATTACTTTTTATTACTTTTCATTCATTAGTATTTTTTTGGATAATTGTAAAAAACTGTAACTTTTATCACGTTCATATAATTAAAAAAAAATAAGAAATAATTAAACCGATTGTTACGATAGCGACGCGAAATATGAATTATTAATTTTGGCTATTTTTAGGATTTTATTAATGGCATCCGTGTATAAATATTTTAGGCAAATTAGAAAGAATTATTATTTTTCTTTCTAATGTCGAAATTTCCGCTTGATAGAAAAAAGATAAAAAGACCTTTGTAAAATATGGACGCATGGTCATATATGACCCTAAAAGCTGGAGGGGTTAATAATAAAATGAAGAATCATACGAATCTCACTAATCAAATCATACATCACACGAATCAAAAGAATTAAATTAATCTCACGAATCAAATAATGCATCACACGAATCAATTGAATTAAATGATATTTAACTAATTAAATTAATCGCACAAATCAAATGAATTAAATTACCCTAATGGATTGAACGAATTAAGTTATTTGAATCAATTAATTACCAAATCATGCATCACACGAATCAATTGAATCAAATGAATTGAATGAATTAAATTAATTTAGTAAAAAACAAATGAGTTAAATTAATCTTATGAATTGAATGAATAATGTTATGTGAATGAATTAATGGATCAAATCATGCATCACATGAATCAATTGAATCGGTCAATATGAATTGAATGAATTAATCACAAGAATCAAATTAATCAATTAATGAATCATACGAATCTATTGTATCAAATTAGTGGAATAAATTAATTGAATAAAATAAATTAATTTAATGATAAATTAAATTATACTAATGAATTGAATGAATAAATTAATTTGATAAATTAAATTTAAAATTAAATGAAGTTATTTGAATGAATTAATTAATCAAATCATAAATCACATGAATGGCAAATCGACAAAATATCAAAAATGAAGCTCTGCCACAGTAACATAAATATGATTATGATCTTAGATTTTTTTATCCGATTACCGCACAAAAGTTCCTACTGTGAGTAGTGATGTAGACCCGGGAATATTCCCCGGGGAATATTCCCGGGAACAGGAATATTCCCCGACCTGAAATAAATTCCCGAAAACGGGGAATTTATTTTATTTTTAATAAAATGGTTTCTACACTTCTCTTGGATGCTTTATTGAGTGTTAGCAGTTATCTAAGACGACATCCCCTGATCTAGGGACTTCTCTACCACTTATGCCCCCCCCCTTAGGGAAGTCCTTGCAGACCATAAGAAGGAAGTCCTTCCAGACCTTGGAATACTGAACTTTGTGGTGAACACTCCAAAACAAATTTTCGTTGACTTCGTCAATACAAAAGACAATCGACACACATCCGAGTATTTGTGCTAGGAAATGAAAAAGATTTTGGAAAAGTTTGGCCCCAATAAATTTTTAGTTGTGATAGGAGACAATGCGGCCAATTTGAAAAAAGCGTGCAAGCTTTTACAAAGTGAATATCCGCACATTGTACCCCTTGGGTGCATAGCTCATACAATGCACCTATTGGTGAATGACATCCTTTCTACCAAATCAGCAAACGTCTTCATTCGAAGGGTTGTTAGTATCGTTAAGACCATCCGTCAATCACAAATACTGAGCGCATTACTAACTGAAATAAATACAGCAAAGAAATTGAATTCGACTCTACATCTTCCTGTCAAAACACGCTGGGTCAGTTATTTAAATTGCCTTGACAGCATGATGAAATGTAAAGTAAGACTGCAAACATTTGCAGTAAACGAAGATGCCTCATCTTTACGGTCGCAGAACATCATTAGCCGATGTTCTGCGACCGATTGTTTCCTGGATTACACAGCTAGAGGGAGACGATCCACTAACACACAAAGTATTGTATGCTTTTGAGGATATTGAGAGCAGTCTAAGTAAAACTCTTCCAGCGTCTCTACTGTCACATGCCGAAGAGAAGCAAATACTGGAAAAGGCGGCGCAGCGCAAAGAATTTGCTATTGCTCCAATACATCTGGCTGCTGCCCTACTAGATCCAGGTTCCCAAGGACATCTGCTAAGCCACGCACAGCAACTTGAAGCACTTGAATTCATTGACCAAGTAGCGAGTCATATGGAGACTGTTGATAGTGTAAATGTTCTTGTTGATTTAGCCAATTATAGGGCTAAAGAAAAATCACGGAGCAAGGCATTCCTATGGAATTGTGTCGATAAAATCACGCCAGTGACCTGGTGGAAGGGGATGTGCGAATGTTCTGATTTGTCACAGGTTGCCATAAGAATATTGACTGCTACCATTACTTCAGCAGTCACTATGAGATCTTTTAGCACGTTTAGTCGCATTCATACAACACGGAGGAATCGTCTAACAACTCAAAGAGCAGGGAAAATAACATTTGTGGCACACAATTGGAAACTTCTTTCCTCTGAAAGAGGCTCACAAGTTGCTCCCAAGAAAACCCTTTCTTCCACGGATGAGCAGATTGCTTCGCATCATAACGTTTCAAACCTATCTGGTACTCGCAAACGCAAACATCCAATTGATTGTGCTGAAGAAGAAGAAAAGGTAGATAATCCTGAGTCGAAGAAACATGAAGGTGAAAGTGGAAGCGAAGTTGATAGTGTCAGTGTCCAATCGGTATCATCAGATGAACAGTAACGATCTGTGAAGTTGTGTCATTTTTACAGTTTTACGATTGATTTTTTATATGTACCGTTTACTAGCATAAAGTGTATATAGGCTATTAATACTGTACAATATACAATTATATAGAGATACTACTCACTTTAAAATAATTTTGATCGGTGTTTTTTTGTTATTTTTCTCTTGGATTCTATTCCTATATATATGGGAATAGTTTTTATGGATCTATCCTGCTCTATATGTACCATATGTGTGTATATTTTATTTTTTATTTAATAAATATTATTCTTTTTGAGGTATTATGTTGTTAAAATCAAATTTCCCAAAATTCCCCGTACAGGGGAATATTCCCCAGAAATAAATTCCCGGGAATTTAAACATCACTAACTGTGAGGCAATGGAATCCCCAATAGGAGTATGTTGTGAGACTGAAGGGGGCGAAGAGGAAAAGGAACCGGGAAGAGATAGGTGGGAAGCATCTGGTCACCAAACCCGGCTGAAAACATTTCAAACAACTATTGAGGAATGGTGGTTTTTCACCAGGACGATACTGAGATTACATGTAAAGATATAAAATTTAATCTAATTTCACTGGTGGGAAGGCTGTTAAGGATCGAGAAAAGCGATTACGTACGAATGGTTTGCGGTGGTAGCCACACATTTTTAATTCATTAAAAAATAACGAAACCTAACGAAAAAACGTGGTATCTGAATTTTTAACGTAGGAATCAAAGAATTCTAATTAAGAAAAATGTTGTAATGTATGGCCAAGATCACTCTTAATGGGTGAAAGCCAATATTTAAAAAAAAGAATTCTAACAATTAGCCACCTAATTTCAAATGTAAAACTGTTGATTAAATTGATTCGTAGAGAGGTTATTATTGTACATTCCTACCTACCAGACAGTAACATAATATATTATATGATACTAGATAAGTAGGTACTCTTAGATAATCGGAAGTTATAAAATATTAAGAATTATTAAATTTCTCAATAATGACGGAAAAGCAAGCTTATCTCATTTATAATAAAATAGGTAGTTCATATTATTATTCATGAAAAAAAGAAGATAGTACTAAAAAATTTAAACGAAACATAATACAGAAAATAAAAAAATATAACTGTCTTAATATAATCTGTCTTACCGGGATAACGTCTGTTATCCACTCGACAAATATGATGTATAATAATTAGTTTTTTTAATTTTTTTCTTTATTGTTTTTGTGTTTAATTATATATATAAGTTTGAAAATGGCCTTGAAAGCCGAAACAGCTGTAACAATAACAAAAACCAAAAAATACTTGCAGAACTTAATAATTATATTATTAAATTTGATTTTAATTAAATTTAAAAAAAATATAATAATTAGGTCCAAATGGTCGAATGGATAAAGATGACAAATATGACGTATAATAATTAGGTCCAAATGGTCGAATGGATAAAGATGACAAATATGACGTATAATAATTAGGTCCAAATAGTCCAATGGATAAAGATGACAAATATGACGTATAATAATTAGGTCCAAATGGTCCAATGGATAAAGATGACAAATATGACGTATAATAATTAGGTTCAAATGGTCGAATGGATAAAGATGACAAATATGACGTATAATAATTAGGTCCAAATGGTCGAATGGATAAAGATGACAAATATGACGTATAATAATTAGGTCCAAATGGTCCAATGGATAAAGATGACAAATATGACGTATAATAATTAGGTCCAAATGGTCCAATGGATAAAGATGACAAATATGACGTATAATAATTAGGTCCAAATGGTCCAATGGATAAAGATGACAAATATGACGTATAATAATTAGGTTAAAATGGTCGAATGGATAAAGATGACAAATATGACGTATAATAATTAGGTCCAAATGGTCGAATGGATAAAGATGACAAATATGACGTATAATAATTAGGTCCAAATGGTCGAATAGATAAAGATGACAAATATGACGTATAATAATTAGGTCCAAATGGTCGAATGGATAAAGATGACAAATATGACGTATAATAATTAGGTCCAAATGGTCGAATGGATAAAGATGACAAATATGACGTATAATAATTAGGTCCAAATGGTCGAATGGATAAAGATGACAAATATGACGTATAATAATTAGGTCCAAATGGTCCAATGGATAAAGATGACAAATATGACGTATAATAATTAGGTCCAAATGGTCCAATGGATAAAGATGACAAATATGACGTATAATAATTAGGTTCAAATGGTCGAATGGATAAAGATGACAAATATGACGTATAATAATTAGGTCCAAATGGTCGAATGGATAAAGATGACAAATATGACGTATAATAATTAGGTCCAAATGGTCGAATAGATAAAGATGACAAATATGACGTATAATAATTAGGTCCAAATGGTCCAATGGATAAAGATGACAAATATGACGTATAATAATTAGGTCCAAATGGTCGAATGGATAAAGATGACAAATATGACGTATAATAATTAGGTCCAAATGGTCGAATGGATAAAGATGACAAATATGACGTATAATAATTAGGTCCAAATGGTCCAATGGATAAAGATGACAAATATGACGTATAATAATTAGGTCCAAGTGGTCCAATGGATAAAGATGACAAATATGACGTATAATAATTAGGTCCAAATGGTCCAATGGATAAAGATGACAAATATGACGTATAATAATTAGGTTCAAATGGTCGAATGGATAAAGATGACAAATATGACGTATAATAATTAGGTCCAAATGGTCGAATAGATAAAGATGACAAATATGACGTATAATAATTAGGTCCAAATGGTCGAATGGATAAAGATGACAAATATGACGTATAATAATTAGGTTCAAATGGTCGAATGGATAAAGATGACAAATATGACGTAGGGTAGACCGAGGCTATTCGGATCATTTTTTATGTTTTCTTGAACAAAATTAAAACTAATGCATTTTCGAAAAAAAAAAATTTAATAATAAGCATTTGACATTTTTATATGTTTTTATTTTAATGATCATAACATAAAGTAACTTAAAAAAACATACGACTATTACTGTAGACCTCTCCACTGATCCGAATCACCACATATATATGTGGTGATTCGGATCAGTGGTGGGGCTACTCGGATCAAAACCCGAAAAATAGTTAAGTATGAAAAAAAAAAAAAAACCAAAAATAGGTCTTAGAACCCATAACTTATATGAAAGTATCATGACACTTATTACACTCTTATTGGCTTACACACCGCACAAATAAAAACTTTCTTGTAGTAACATTTTTCGTGGCACCATTCTTCGCAAAAAGAACATTGAATCCAATCTTCCTTTGGAGGATGTACAAAAACTTCATTGCAATAAATGCAAAACCACTTTCTTGAAGCCCCAGCCGATGAAGAAGCTGTTATGGAAGATTTTTTAACTTTAAGTCCCGGGGTACCTTTTCCTTTGAACTGTAATTTTGTGCGGTTTTTGGCGAGAGATCTTTTGTTTTCCTTTGCGTTCGAGGCTTTTATTTTTTCTTCAGTATCTTTACGCAATTTGGAAACGTTTACTGGAGATGTAATATGAAAAATTGGCACCTTTTCAGGAGGATGTGCCAACTAAAATTGTCGTGTATGGGATTCCGTAGCTCACAGCAGCACTGCGTAATCCCATTTCACTGGATTTTACTTTCCTAACGGTTTCATCCATTGCAATTTTCGACCATGATTGATTAGTCGTCTTTTTCACATAGTTGCGCACCATCTGTTTCAAATAAAAAAAATAAAACAATTAACACATCGAATTTTAAAAGCATTAACATATGATCCAAATAGCCCCCCCATCGTCGATATGTTTAACCTCACATTTATTAATATGATATTTACTCAAAGTAAAGTACAAAAACTTACAAAATGCAATTTATTGCGCTTTGATTCTGTTTACTGTGCATTTGATTGATAAATATATAACATATGAATATGACTGAATAGCTTACCTTTTCAGAAAAAACACTAAGAACGCAGAGAACAATATTACATCAGGCATTTATTTGAGACGTAACTTGGATGATCTTCACACATATCGATTTTTAGCAGTCAACCCACGCAATCTGTAATATCGGTAATTTTACTATTATGACATACAGTAGATGGGGACGCTGTGTCCAAATTTTTTCCTTGTCATTTGATTACAATAGCCGAGATATATCCATTTTGCTTAGCTTGATCCGAATAACTCACCCGATCCGAATAGCCTCGGTCTACCCTATAATAATTAGGTCCAAATGGTCGAGTGGATAAAGACGACAAATATGACGTATAATTAGGTCCAAATGGACTTTTATGTTAGTAGTTCTGTTTCTCTCTAGTTCTGCTTCATGTTTCGATTACATTTGTCAGTTTTATCTCTTTCTTCAATAATATACGTATTACATTTGATGGGTATCCCCATCAAATGGCAAAGAAAAATTAGCATCTTATTATTGTTCGTTTAGTTCATGTGCATTTATTGTTTCCAAACCTGGTGTTTTTCTTCTTTTTACCCAACCTAACTCCGTCTTCACGTTTATACTGTTGCTTCACTCTCTTTAACCAAAGATAAAATATGTTATTATTGCATAATTTTTCAAATGTTATCTACTATGGGTATTTCGTATGCAATAGTTATTCTTTCCGATACCAGTTGACTTAAAACATCTAATTCGAAGAGATTACTGTAAATTTTAATGCAATGTCTTGTTTTTTTTTAATCGGTTTGTTCCATTAATATTAGAATAATAATAAGTATAAAGCCAACAGAAAAATTAAAATTAAACAAACATTATTTTCTTGTTTGTGCATAATGCGTGTTTGCATGATATTGCAATAGTTTTTCCTCAGTCTCAGGGTGTTATTTTATTCCAAGAAACCATTAGATAAATACTAAAAGATCTGCAATCAAAGTGTGCAGATAATCCAGTGGCACTGCGAAAAACTCGCGGACCCGGGGCATAGCTTTCACACATAAATTCCATTGTGTTCGTATTAATCTGACAATTATATCATAGTTGTTTTTATTATATCTTATCCTACCTACTTTTTCGAATATAATTCCCATATGTGTAGTGAATTTAAGAATTTTGAAGAAATTTATATTATTATTTAATTTATTTAAAAAAATTTAATTTACCTGAAAACCCTTAATTATTTACCTCAAAATTGGAAATCGGTTGCGAATTAATATACCTTAATAGCAATTAAAATGGAAACCCTAACCAACAGTATATTAAAAAGCGCTAGACCTTGAAATTAAAAATATTGTAATCACTTACATGGATATTATAATCTCAGAGTTAAATTTCCTTCATTAACATGTAATGACAAAAAAAAAATTTCAACATATACAAAATAACACTAACAGACCAGTTAGACAAGCGTACAAAGAAAACATAAAAACTCCGACAGTAAATTCAAGCTTTGGACAAAGACACTACCAATACCATGCTATAAAAGCTTTCGACAGTGTAAAACTTGAAATTAAAATTGAGGAAAATAAAAATAAATTCACACACAAAATTATAAAATGGATTAAAGAACAAAAAAGACAATATTACCAAAATGTAATAGCATAAAATAAAAATAAAACCTACACGTAACACACAAAACCAATATAAACACACATCACTCACAAACACACAAGATTATATATTAAATGTATTATTTTATCTTATATTGTAGATTGTATTTAGATTATATTTTCATATTATAAAATGAAGGCCTCAGCACGGGCAAGCCACCCAGTGAGGCCAACATTACTGGAAAACTTTGAAAAGTAAAAAAATGTTGTACCAAATAAAAAAATATAAAAAAACGTAACTGTTATGTGAAGACGTAATTTAAAAAAAAAATAAATTAATGTAATTTAACAATATTCATCACGATATATATATATACAATATGTGTTTTTTTATCTCACTTTTAAGACGACTTCCATATTGCATATTGTCCACACATTATTTATGAGTATGTTTTTGACGTTATTTTTCAATACATAATTTTTATTGTGCATTTTACATCTTGTCAGCGAATCTCCTGATGTGCCCAGGTCGCCCTGGCGGTATTAACGCCACTGGTCACATAGATAATGAATAGGTTATGGTTGGTTAACTGGCTAGAGGGAAAATAACATTTTAAAGCATGTCGACGTTACCCAACGCAACCACTGTAGAACAAAGCAATCAGTAAAACTAGTACGTTTCAACTACAAGAGAACGAATACCTTAAATAGTAATATGGTTATTATATATAAAGTGTTGTATATGACTTACGCTTGTACAAGATGGTCCAGTAGAGGATGGTGATGAATAACGCAACAGGTAAAGCCATATTGTAGAGGACCCAGTAAATCTTATAGGACAGGGGCATCTGCTTTTCGGCTGCAGTCAGATCTGTGGAATGGAATAAGTAAAAATTTAGCATTTTCTGATATCTTATAACTTGTTACTCTTTGTACTACGGCGTACTGGGTATTTTTCTTCCTGAAAGAGTAACATTTAGACTTTTTTCCGGAATTTTTGTTTAAACAAATTAAAACACAAATAGTTCGTAATAGAAATTTGCAATACATTAGATATTTTGGCTTGAAATCCAAAAAGTATTGCTATCTATGTTCCGTAGCGCCCCTGAGATGATTTTTCACAAAACGGCGCCATATAAATCATTTATATGTATTGTTATTGTTATTGGGAAACTAATATTTCATCTATCTATTTTAACCAATTTCTGGTAACATAGATCACCAATCACTAGTTAAATAATTAAAAAGGCTGTTTAACTAGTATGAAAACTGCATTAAAATACTTTTACATAATTAAGCAATGTATTTCTTGCAATGTATGCTCCCAATCGTATGGAGCCAGTGAGACTATGGCATCCCAGATTGGAGTATATTTTGGGGCTCATAGTAGTGGGGTGGAGGAGGAGATGGGGAAAAAGATGACGATACCTAGCTATTTAGAACTGGTCACCAAACACGGCCTAAGCCATTTGAAGCAACGTTTCAATGCTGAATGGTGATATTGAGGGATACCAGGGCAGTAATTTGTGAAATAACACAAAATAATCAAATAAAATTTACGACGAGATTTGAACCTGTGACCTCTAGCTTGCTAGTAGAGAGCCTTACCCCTCGGCCACCGAGCGTGGAGGTTAATGCCGATAATTTACCTTGAAGGTTCAAAGGAAGAAATTTGACCAAGAGATCTGACGTCAAATTTAACTAATGGATATATTATAATTTTATTTTATTCGCATCTATTACACACGAATCCATAACACTATTCAAAACGCAGACACGTAAAGTCAGACTCCAAGGGTAATGGGCATAAAATTTAGCTAAGATGAGTTCAATGACATTTACTAGTAACCATAAAGTATAATTCGCACGAGTCACGTTATTATTATTTGACCTCACTAAAAATAAATCATAGGTATGTCATTCAGGTCAGCGATACCGGCGGATCAATCAATCAACCTCAGTGAAAGCTTAACAGTCAATTGCTCAAAATTGAAAACAGTTTGAATGGAGTGAATAAATTAAAGATTAGAATGGAATGGAAAGGTTACGGAACACGTGGGTGAGATAATAAGTATTAACGTAAAAAAAGGTCAAATGGGAGAGGAAAGTAAGGATGATGCACCTAAATCTGTTATTTAGTAGAATAGTTTTAAAAGATTACGACTCTAAATAAGTAGGTACCTATTTTTCTACATTTCATTATTAAAGTACGAAATGTTTTTATTGTACTAGTAGGCAAGCGTTAATATTTTATATAACAAGGGTTTATCTATATATAAAGGAGAGTGTCCGTTTGTGGAGGGCGGCGTGGATTTGATTTGAATACAAATCTAAAGTTTTATTTCGACTTGGATGAAAATTTGCAGACATTTCCTTCATAGCAAGAGGAAGGTCACTGTCAACATTAGAATAAAATAACTATAGTTTGTTTTGAATGTTTCAAAATGAGTTGACACATATTTATATACTAACATGTAGTGGTGCATTCGTCAAGATTCATACACGTGTTCATAAAATTACTATGAACTAGGACAAAACAGTATTGTACTGTCCTCGTGTAATCCCTGAATTAATCTAGAATTATCAATATAAAGTAAATTTATAACGCTATTATGTTCATGGCAAGGTCCATAAATCTGTGAAATGTTTGGGATTTGAACCCGTGACCACCGGATCTGAAGTCGATGATCCTAACCACTCTGATATAAATAAAAAAGAAAACATTTTATGTTTTATAAAACCCTGATGAGGGTTCAGGTCGAATCGTAACCGCGCTCGGCCGCCGGTCACCTCCGACTCGTTCGCGTTTGGAAGTATTCGGGCGACATCGACAGCCGCCCCACTCCCCTAACAATATTTCACACTGATATTTCAAGGAATATAGACTCTATTTATATATAAATAAATGATTTAAACTAAATTATTTTATATATTTATTGTTTTTGTGTTAAATTCGTAGAACTTCATTTAATTTTTTTTAATTTAATTAAAATCAAGTTTAATAATATAATTATTAAGTTCTGCAAGTATTTTTTGGTTTTTGTTATTGTTACAGCTGTTTCGGCTTTCAAGGCCATTTTCAAACTGTCTGAAAATGGCCTTGAAAGCCGAAACAGCTGTAACAATAACAAAAAACAAAAATACTCGCAGAACTTAATAATTATATTATTAAATTTGATTTTAATTAAATAAAAAAATAAAAATAAAGTTATTTTATTATACTCATAATTATGTACACCTACAGAGTGATTGCTACATGTGATAATTTAACAAGGGTTTATAATGCGTTTGTGCCATTTGTACGGAAGACACGACGGCTTTATGGGTTTGACAATTCTGTGTTACAAGGTCATATATTTTTCGTTTAATTTCTGAATTAATGGCATTGTTACAATTTTAAAGACCTTCTTTAGACAAGGAGTAAAAACGCCCCAGGCATTCATTTATATCCAATAACTGGAAAGCTTCTTAATCTCGGCTGAAAGAGGCTACGTGTATGTACACATGCGTGGTTAATTTGAAAATTTAAAATAAGTTGGCAGCGATATAGGTATAAACCGTTTTCTTCGGATAATCTAGGTAATAGAGTAATATGTATCGTACCCAGAGTTGAGTAATACTTAGTAGGTACCGCACAGTACTTACACAGGTGTGCAGATGAATTGCTTGCATACAGCATGTTTAAAAATTGTTATTCGCCTTCAGAAAAGAACATGCAAGTGAATATTAAAATATTTTTTTTATGTTAGATAAAAAAGTAACCTCGTTTAAAAAAATATATTCATACGATCTAACTAATTTCGTTTTATATTTCGAATTAGCATATTCAAAAAATAGCGGCCTTAATCAATGAGAATTTATTAAACCTAAAATGAAAATGATAATCATTGGCTTACACGAAAAGTCTTTACAGAACAGTACCTACTCCCATCTGGCTAAAAACGCCTTGAATACTTAATTAACTAGCATGTACGAGAATATTAAACACTGAAGTCTGTAAAACATCTAAAATAAATTTGAAGTACAGGGTTTTCCAATAAGAGGTGTTATTTTGAATAGCCCGCTATTTCGGTAGATATTACTTTTGAAGCTGTCATTTTTTGACATTTGACAAGTAAAAACTACGCCATTAATAAAAATGGAACAATACATACATCAACAACGCATTTAAATTATTTAAATTCGCTTGAGTGAATCAAATGCAAATGATCTTGAGTGATGAGGCCCATTTCCACCTCGGTGGCTTCGTCAACAAGCAAAATTGTCTTATCTGGGGCTCGGAAAACCCAAGAGTTATTGTTGAAAACCCTCTCTATCCTCAACGTGTGACTGTTTGGTGCGGTTTATGGTCCGGTGGAGTCATTTGACCTTATTTTTTCGAAAATGAGGCTGGAGCAACAGTTACGGTGAATGGATTGCGCTATCGAGAGATGATTAATGATTTTTTATGGTCGGAATTAGATGGTATTGATCTGGACAACGTTTACTTTCAACAAGACGGCGCTACGTGCCACACAAGCAACGAAACCATTGATCTTTTACGATTGAATATCAAAATAACACCTCTTATTGGAAAACCTTGTATTATTACCATATTTTGACACATTATTTTATTGAGCTATAAGCACTTTACGTAAGACCTTTTGACTCCTAGGTCCCAGACAGCAAATGACATTGATTACCGGTTGAAGAATGAATTTCGATATTGAAAAAGTTTGAACATTTTTTATCAGAATAGGGTATTTACACTTTGTATTTAAACCATAATATTGTGTTTTCACTGTTTAAAAAAAATCAGATTGGGGTATTTTCACTATTGTTTTTTTAAATCAGAATAGGGTATTTTCACTTTGTTTTTAAACCATAATATGCTATTTTCACTGTTTAAAAAAAATCTGAATGGGGTATTTTCACTGCTTTTTAAAAATAAGAATATGGTATTTTCACTATTGTTTTTTTAAATCAGAATTGGGTATTTTCACTTTTTTTTCTTAAAAAATGAAATGATAATGATGGCATTTTTATTTGATTTTTATGTTGACGAATAAATTATCTATAACGAATTTAAATATGCCATTTTCAATTTGCCGCCAAAACCGTCACACCGGGCGACGTCAAGGGGCGACGTTATTGACAACCGTCTTACCAGCTAGTGGCGTTTAATGACGTTGTAGCCAGTTGGAAGCATTTCGGAATGTGAATAAACTGTTATATATAATAGAATGAAAATATTAAAATTACTTATTTTAATGCGATAATCATAATCAGATATTTTTTAAGATTTTCATAAGTGTGTCAAAATAAAGAAAAATTTGCATTATTTTGGACACACCAGAAACATCCACACCATACTCCTATCGGCATATCTCATAGTGATGAATAGATTATGAGTTCAATGTTTCAATTTTAAAGGTCATTGTATACATATATTATCAAAATGTGCTATTTCTCCTTTTTCTCTTGGATCTCCAAAATACAAAGTCAAATTATAATTAGGTAATTACTTATGAGGGGTTCCCATTACACGTTGAGGAAATAAAAAACATTATTTTCCACTCACACGCAGTGGCGGCTCTTCTATGGAGGTAATTTGGTCAATGATCTCACAAAATATGCTACAATAGTATTGATATATAAAGGGATTTCACAAACTACCCGTTTATTAATTTAGTTTTAATATTCGTGCATATTAGTACGGCAACAGCAGGTTCCAGTGCCATCTAGCATTCAAATTGACGGCCGGCGTGGTCTAGTGGTATACGCTTTTGACTACAGATCCGAAGGTCGCGGGTTCGAACCCGGCGTGCGCAAATAAATTTTATTTGATTAATTTGTGTTATTTCACAATTAATTAATTTAAATAATATATAGTATATTTGCGACACGTTCCAGAGTGGAAGATACTCTCAGTATCGCCCTGGTGTAAGACCACCATTCAGAATTGAAACGTTGCTTGAAATGGCTCTAGCCGTGTTTGGTGACCAGATCTGAATAGCCAGGTACTTCCCCACCTTCCTCTTCCCCATCTCCCTCCCCTCCCCAATACCCTCAGCCTCACAACATACCCCAATTGGGGATGCCATAGTCTCACTGCCTCCAGACGGGAGCAGTTGGGACTCTTGTGCGGTATTACTGTAAAAAAAAAAAAAAAATGAGAAGCTACTTTGTGTACCTACCGTGGGTCACCTTAAATTTTGTCCCCAAGCTATCTTCTTTCTTTCTCTTTGCTATACACACAAAGGAGGTAAATAATTTGAATAATTCTCTTTCCTATATTTAACAAAACCTAATGGTTGTCCCACTCAAACGTTTTGTTAACAATAATACCCCACTCTTTAAAACAAATGTGATCTCATTTTGGATAAATAAAAGAGAGAAAGAAAATTATGTAAGAAAATAACAATACTGATTATGAATGTAAACAAAAACTCTAAATTAAAACGCAGTTCTACAAATTTCAAAACGTGAAAAATACGGGATAGTCTGTATTCTTGAAACATCAGTTCCAATTTTGAAAATGAAAATAAATATTATATCATATGTGGGATCCTTATGGCTTTTCGGAATTCTTCGCACAATCAGTTCGAATTTATAAAATAACACTTAAATTCGAGCTAATTGAACCAGAATTACACGAACAAACAGTTCCAACACCGAAAATAGTATTTTTTATGATGATTTAATGTTATATATTATAGGTATTAGATTTTGCTTAAATTTATAAACTTGTTCATATTTTGAGCCAGTTCCCGTGAATATATTATTTTTATCTCTGCTATTGGTTATTTTTCACAAAACTCTGTAGCAATATACAACCAACATTTTAACTAAATCTTACCTAGAAATTAAATCGCAATAATATAACATGTACGAGCGTCAAACTTACATCCATTGTCTGATTCGCATTTGCAAAACAAGCATTAGGATTAATATCAAAGTAATAATCGGTACCTACTCTAGACGGGGAAAAATCCCTACCAACGATACATGAGATATTTCCAATGAAGAAATAAAAACTTGTTCTAGAACCTGCCATAAATTCCCAATACAGAGTTTTATCAAGTAAGTGCATGGGAAACTGCACTTATGTAATGCAATTTACTGTACCAACAACTTATGGTGAGAAAATTCTCGATTCATTAACTAACAGACAGCGGTAAATCATAAAAAATGTCGATAGTAAGGCACCAAACTGAACAGAAAAATGTCAACAATAAGGCACCAAACTGAACAGAAAAATTTCGACAATAGGCCATAAAATTAAACAGAAAAATGTCGACAATAAGGCACCAAACTGAACAGAAAAATGTCGACAATAAGGTACCAAACTGAACAGAAAAATGTCGACAATAAGGCACCAAACTGAACAGAAAAATGTCGACAATAAGGCACCAAACTGAACAGAAAATTTTCGACATTAGGCCACAAAATTGAACAGAAAAATGTCGACAATAAGGCACCAAACTGAACAGAAAAATTTCGACAATAAGGCACCAAACTGAACAGAAAAATGTCGACAATAAGGTACCAAACTGAACAGAAAAATGTCGACAATAAGGCACTAAACTGAACAGAAAAATGTCGACAATAAGGCACCAAACTGAACAGAAAAATGTCGACAATAAGGCACCAAACTGAACAGAAAAATTTCGACAGTAAAGCACCAAACTGAACAGAAAAATACATAATAACAAATGTGTGCATTTCAAAGCCGGTTATATTATGAGAAGAATTAAAATTATTTAATTTAATGTTAAAGTAGTACATAATGCACGGTGGCTACATTATGTATAGGTAGTAATTACAAATAATAAAAAAGTATGGAAAAAAATACGTAACGATTTTCGTTTATTTTATGATACCTTTTTTAATCCACTTCATTAAGGTACCTAATTACATTATTATTGTAGGAGGCCCCTTGAAAGGGGCGACTATTGTTTTCCAAAAACGATATGAATGTAAATAGCCTGGTTATTATTATTAGGAAATATATACACGTACCTCCAAGGGTATTTTTTAAATCAACATTTTTTTTATTCACCAAATCTACACTAGCGACCCCATCGAATGACTGAATGCAAAATTATCGCTGTCGAGCTGTAAAGAAATACTGTTTTGGTTTATTTTTATGTTCATTTAGTTGATTTACAAGTATGCAAGTATTATTTAATAAGCCAGATATTTGTGCATAGATTATGGAAACATCGAACTTGCGTGCATTTTGTTGCGTTTACTGGAAATCCTGTTTGGTGCGAGCGTTAAGGTTAATTCCGCAACCGTTCTCTAGCATCAAATGTTTTTCCTTTCCAATTAATATTCTAGTAAATACCGCGGTGCCAGTTAACGGATTTAGTTAGAATTATACAACGTCATAAATAATCACTAATTAGAACATGGATATTCTGTATAACTGGCGAACTGGCGGATATTAATTTAAAGGTTGATATCGAAATATTTACCTTTTTTTAATTATTGTATATTTTCTGGATTTTCAGTTTTTTGGCAGTAGAAAAATCATAAGAAAAATGTCCTCGTTTCACTCAAACAAGGACATTGTAAAGAAAATCTTTACTTTATTTCGAAAAGATCTCTCTATCCATTTTAGACCAAATGTTTACAAAGTGAAGATGACATAAATGTTCTGAGACAGTAATGGCTATGGAATTCCTGTATTGGGAATTATTATTAGCTAGAAGTAGTGGGGAGGAACAGAAAAGATCACAAAGCTTAGCTAAAGTCATTTCAGGTAAATTTTAAATATGAATAGTACTATTTCCGGGGAAACTTCTAATTAAATTAGTGTCAATCTGCAGTATGTTAAATCAGGTCAGGTTCTGATTATTTGACCGGTGAATCGTGTTGTATTTATTTGTTTTTATAAAGAAGAGGATGTTTGTCAGATCCGGTGGGTAATTCCAGGGAATATCCTAGTAAGAATATAAGATATGAGGGACCTAAACAGCTTGATACCAAGAGTTTTGCAGTCGGGTAATGAACGAGAAACAATTTTTTAAAAATTTACATTAACGACGCCACCGATTGCAAAGTCAAGTCAATTTTTGTAGGCAAATGAACAAAAACTTAACCAAAGAAAAGACAATGCTCTCACAGGTCCACAAAATCTACACTGGCGACTGAACTAACTGCAAAGTTAAACTGTCATACTGTAAAGGCCACCAATGACCAATATCCAAACTAAACTGATGAGATGAAAATGCACAGGTCACAGGTCACGACATAAATACATGATCATTTTACTAAAGGTTGAGTGCGATCAATGGCTTTGATTTTACAGTGCGTTGTAATAACGTTTGCAATAACTTTGGTCGGTAAGGCATTTGAAAGGTATTTAATAATTTACCTGTCTGATAAACCGGCATGCAATCTCTATCCAAAGTGTCAACTGATTAAATGTATCAAACTTACTGGCACGGTTGAAAAAGTTCATCTGTGGCTGTGTCTTCAAAGGTCATGTAAACCCATTTTCGTTGCATTTTTATGTATACATTCACAATACACACATTCATAATTATCATATACCTATGTGAGATGACTAATGCATTCGGAATGGAGGTATTCTTTATAAATTAGCATTGTTTGCGTTGTAGGCAAAATAAATGTATGGCTTCGTGGTTC
Source organism: Hesperophylax magnus (assembly GCA_026573805.1). Taxonomy (NCBI): domain Eukaryota; kingdom Metazoa; phylum Arthropoda; class Insecta; order Trichoptera; family Limnephilidae; genus Hesperophylax; species Hesperophylax magnus. The sequence continues at coordinate 18,231,924 of JAIUSX010000049.1, forward strand.
ACAGCAAATGCGTCAGCGGGACGTTGTCAAAAGACTGAATAAACGAAACAACTCGTGTTAATTTCACAAATCTATTGAAATATTTGATAACAAATTGACGTTCCTACTAATCCATTATTGTCTATAACACTTTGGGTCCAAAATAAACCAAATATTGCTTCCCGTATTTCGTAAGCTTAAGTTAATTATAATACATGCCATAACACAGTCTCTCCATCCTAACGATACAATATTGAACGTATCGATTGCGAAATTGACAGACAAGAACTAAATAATTTCTTGCTCATAAGATACGTAATACCTAAACAATATCGGTTTTGAAACAAGGCTTTACTTAGAGTATGTTAAATCTTTTGTTTTCCAAAATTAACATACCTTCATTGTTATTAATATCTGTACTAACTTTTAAGGAGAATGACACGCTTTATTTATTTATTCGTATCATTAACGCCTTTCTGCTTTTACGTAATATAATTTACAGCATAAGATAAAAACAATAACACGAGAAATAAGAATTGCATAAGTAATATATAACTCTTGTAAGCGTATAAAACAACAAAGGATAGAAAATAGAAGAAAAGAACACATGTACGTAACAAAGCAAAATGATATCCTGTTTAAGTGATACAAAACTGGAAGGCCAAAAAATATACTAATATATAAGTCGAACCATAATAAACAAAATATATAAAGTAAGTCAGGCACATCTCCCTGACAACACCCCGTATACACTGACAAAGGTCGGTGAACCTGTTTCATAAATAAAAATTTCCACCCGTGGAGTTAGTTATAGGTTCAGAAAATGCTCTTAATTTAGGTAATTTTTTTTTTAATAAATGACATATAAATAAATATCACTAAATAATGATACCAATTAAACTTCTTCAAATAATTATTGAGAATGTATTCATGCGTCTCTTTAAAAAGTAAAAAAAATTGGCCTGCAGCCAAACAAAAAAGTTATCGAACCAAATACTTAATCACACGAGTAAGTACATGAAAATTTTAAGGAAGTTCAATGTAAAAAGTACCTACAGTAGAAAAAAATCAGTACGTAGATATAATCATTTTTTTAATCCCGGGACAAAATCTTTACGTGTTATTTATTGTTATTTATTGCCCAATTATAAAACATCATTCTTAATGTTGTATATTTTTAATTGTCAAAGGGTGTAAGCCAGATGAATCGAAACTTCTATTTGATCTGTACTCTCAATTTTAACGTATAAATTCTACCATGTGTGTTTTCTAATGGAGAGTTTTCCTTTATATTCATATTGATTTCCGGAAATGATTCACAGGTTCACGGTTTGCCGAATTCCACGAACTAGACGAAAAATCGTTACGTCACTATGGACTATGCTAATGACTAATAGGCTGGTAGCAGCTAATCACATAGTAATAAACCTACTTCTTACATAAAGACATTGACCGACGAATCAGTAGTGTTGTAGTAGTGTCACACACGTTAGGAGTAGTTATTCTGTTTGGTTACATAAACTATATTTTAGAAATAACTATTTTCTGCGTGCCATTGTAGAAACGTAAGTAAATTGCAGGGAATTGGATATAAATATTTAACATATTATTATGCCAAAGTCGTGTGTCAGGACTATGATATGCTTTGGTGTATTTGCCAACCCATTTTGAGAAATAATGGTATGCAATTATTTTGGCAAAATATTTTTTTCACCCTGCGATGATATAATTGTATTTTAATACGAGTCTATTGTCGTGTACTCTTATCACGTGATCCACGTTTTCTACATGATGTTAGCTTTTATACTTTTGTGGTAATCTTCACCATTTGACCAAGTACGTTGTTTTTTGATGAACTTAATTTAATTTGTGCACATAATGTATTTGTTTTTCATGCTCTGCTCGTGATATTGCAACATAAAATTGGCCATGAATGAGGTAATTTCTGACACATTGGGCGATTTTCATCAATTTCGAAATGTTCATGTCTTCGACATTCAGAACATGGGTTCTACATTGCCTTATGATTTGGATGATGTACTTAATTTTGATGTGATAATTCCGTAAACCTACACTTTATGGGAGAATCATGCCTCTGTGCTATTGTAATACATAATAATTTCAATGATGGTAAATCTCATTCCAGAATTAATATCGAACCAAGCTTTTTCTTTGGTCGTGATATCATGGTTTATTACGAATAATTTCCGATGTATCTGTTTTTACCTAAGTTTATTACGCATATTTTCCGATGTATGTTTTTACCTAAGTTTATTACGCATACTTTCCGATGTATCTCTTTTTACCAAAGTTTATTGCGCATACCGATGTATCTGTTTTTTGCGCATTTCGATGTATCTGTTTTTTACCTATGTTTATTACGCATATTTTCCGATGTATCTGTTTTTACCTAAGTTTATTGTGCATTCTTTCCGATGTATCTGTTTTTTACCTATGATTATTACGCATGCTTTCCGATGTATCTGTTTTTACCAAAGTTTCCACCAACCACGAGTACGTATCATGAAAGAAAGGTGAAACAAAAGTGGTCCTGAATATCAACGCAATGTTGGTTTTATAGATGACTAACAATATTAATTGATTATTAGATAAAAGACTTTTAACGCGTGTTACTTGTGAACAATAACCGAATATTTTCACGGTTGTACTAGAAATAGCGTAGCTTCGGAAGTCAATAATCAGTTGAGGTGTACCAGCTATAATTTTTTTAATATAGGTACATACTATCAAAAAACAAGACAAGACGCCAAACTGCTTGTTCCACATATTTCTTGAACTTCTTGTATGTGTTGAAACTCGAGCGAAGCCGGGTAGTAAAGCTAACAAATATTAACAAACATCATGTCCAACTTTTGTGGTAAGGTGTTATTATGCTTAATATAATGATAATAATTCGTCCGCCATAATACAGGGACATCCATAGGCGAAAAAACTCTAAGACCTAGTTGTTTCGTATTTTTTTACATTTGAAATGTCCCCGTTATACGCTGATTCTAGGTGCGCTTCAGCTTTATATCAAATTGTAATAAACTGACAAGTTTAACAACATGATTGTTGTCCTCTTCTGCTGATCACAATTTGTTCAAAAGCTGAAACAGACTTGGAATCGGCATTTAACGGAGAAATTTCAACTGTCAAAATACTTGATTACAATGTTACATTTAAATTTTTGTGAAACGACCCGTCTTTAGTATTATTCAACAACCTTGTTATTTGCATAAATTGCTTAGGGGATTTAAATAAACTCACCGAAAGTGGATTCTCCCGGATTAGCCGACCTGTGCTTTCTGTACTCCTGCAGCACCAGGTAGGTGGCCAGCAGGGACTGCAAGGTGCAGGTGAGGAAGCCCCAGTTGGTGAGGAACACCAGCCACTTGCCGGAGTCCCAGTGGTCTGCGCAGGACCAGCTCAGGCCCGCCAGGAACAAGATGCTCATGGTGATCCTAAAGGCCAGGAAGGGGGCCCGAACGGCGGGGCCGGGCCCTGGGTGCCAGGGGCCCCTCACGAAGCGGGCGGGGTCGGGGTGTTCCAGATTTACCTGGGACTTGTCGAAGTGCTTCTTCCATCTTGATCCTTTTTCCATTTTTGGGGTAGTGTATTATTTTTTAAGCAACAGCAACTGTAAACAAATAAACACTACTATAAATACGCGCTATTCGATTATATCACAAAGATATACCGTATTGTGCGTGTCGGGCTAACCTGAAATGGCTTCATGGCCCCCGCGCCGGATCATTTAGTTGGGTAGTGTTTAATTATATTGGGTTTTCAGTGCGATAGTTTTGAAAGAAAAAAAAATAATAAAATTTATTTTTCTTGTTAACTGTTATCTTCCATAATGACTAATCCTAATAACAACAATAAACTCTTTTTGTTAAATTAAAAGAATTATAATTGTTCGAACCAAGTGAATCTACAATAATCATACTTTTGTTTTTGTTTCAATCAACAAACCCACAAAGAAACAAGCACTTCTCTAAACTTTCAACACTGTTGACACAATCCAAAAAGTTAATAATCGTAAAAAAAAATGCAACGAATTTTAGGTATTTTACGAAAAAAAAAATTACATGAACAAATAGTCAAACAACTGATCTATCTATCATCTATATATGTGCTATGTAATTATACTAATCTACGATTTTAATGATGTTCAGGTTAAACCATTGTTATGAAACCATGGATATGGATATCTTTGTAATGGAAAGAAGATGCTAGATTATCTCATAGTTGTACATATTTTAGAACGAAATTTGAAGGAATTAGAGCGTTACTCTCAGTATTTCATTGTTTCTTTCTTCGCATTTACACACATTATCCACATCAGCTAGAACAATGTTGCACGCATTAAAAGTAATTTATAGAATTTCAGAATATATTGCACAAAAATAATATCTTTCGCGCTTGAAGCGACTTGTATTCGCCAAGCAATCATAGACTAATCGTAATTTGCTGATTTACTTTGTCCAACTTCCATATTAATTTATTTATATAACAATCTCTCACATCAAAGGGTCACATAAATTACATATCTGAACCATATATAGTCCAAAGTGACTTCTCTACCTGACTTCCATTTAAAAAATATAATAATTAAAAAATGAAACGTTAATTTTGTTTTTTATTAAAACACAAATAACTTAGTTTACATCACTTTATTTCGATACAAAATCTCAACATGTTGAATCAGAATTTGCGGATCATTTATTAAATAACGACCATACTTTCGATATTAATTCAGGTTTTAAAATACTACATTCTGGTTACAAGGTATCTCAAATCAATAATTTTGAAATCTTAGAAATAAGAAAACACGTGAATATGAAAGCAGATATTATTAATAAACAACAAATTTTTATAAACCCCATTTTAAATATTTTCCCAATTACCCGGTCTTTCCCGTCTAATGACATTTTAATTCCTACTTTGAATAACCCTCCCCCACTCTTACCCCTCCCCGCTCCTTCTACCTCTTCTTTCTAGACCTAATTTTAATTATAACTTTAGTATACTTGTGCTCCTGATGATGTGAACTTGGTTCACGAAACATGTTGAGATTTTGTATCGAAATAAAGTGATGTAAACTAAGTTATTTGTGTTTTAATAAAAAATAAATAATGCCATCACAAAGTGAAAAGCAGTTAGAAGAAGTTTTCTTCGAAAAATTGTTAATTTTGTATCTGAATATTTTTTTGACAGTTTTTTTTTTTTTTATTTGCCGGCAACCCGGGCGTTTATTGCAATAACATAATCAAAATTACAAATATGAAAGTAACCCGCCTCACTAGAAGATTTCTGTTCTGAGGCGGGTAAATAAATAAATAGTTAAGTGTATAGTTCAATATTCTCTAGCTTATTTTCAAAATGACGTTGTGATTTGGATAAAAATTGGATTTCCCTGGAAATTTCAGACAGAAATAACTGTAATTCATTATTAAATCAAATTCAGAAGGGAACAAAGAACTTTTGGGTGAACGTAATTTAAATTTTTATTCTTGATTATAAGCACCCGCTAAATGCCAAAGCAGTTTGTCAGCAGGTCAATTTTATGATATAAATTATAGAACTAAAGCACCCATATAACTAGAAATCACAATATTGCAAATAAATACCGAAGAGAAACATTTCATGTGACTACAATACATAAAATACGTGGACACATATATATATACACACACTCAAAGGCACCCAAAATACTTATTTATACAATTGCATGCATACAATCAATGGACAATAATGTTTTTTTTATAAATTTTAAAAGATTACAATTTTGGAGAAGATCAAAATGTATTTATAAACAATATCAATATAAAAAATCTTGTTCGAGTTCAGTCGTTCAATTTGCCCATCTTAGTACATATAGAAGGTAAAAGATAAGTGAGTGTTCGTTGCCCCTATTTTTTAGTAATTTTGGGAATGGACATACCATATTCATTTTGACTAAATTTTGTGTTGTGTGTGTGATCTACTTTTTCTTTTTAAATGGAATCCATAATTAATATTGTTAATTCTATGATCTTCCCGACAAGAAAAACACAAACAGTTTAGCAAGTGGAAAATTATGTGCAGTGAGATAATATTATGCCAGTAAAAAACGGCGTAGGAAAATATTGAGGTACTAATTATATTGACAATGAACCGTGTGCTTTACGCGATTTTTCCAACTTGCCGACGAAGACTCTTTTTTCCGACCGGGAAATGAAACAAGGAAGCGAAACGAAGCCTTAGATTTTCCAATAAGATTGTAAATTAAATAGTTTACTTAATTTATATTCGTTTTGCATTATACTTTTGTCGGCAGCTATCAGCAGAAAGGTTTTATGAGATGATCAAATATTAATGGATCCAGCTGGAAAATTAACCGATAATATTTAATTGCATCGTTAACATCTGTTGACAGCTATCAACGTAAATAATGTTCCCTGAAGCCGATTGTAAACGTTAATGTACAAAATGAATATTTTCGATTGTACATAATGATTATGAATTATGTAAGGCGTCAAATATTGGTGGTTCTGGAGGCTTTGTAGTGGTAAAAAATCGATTCTTTTAATTTTGGTTAATAATTTTGGTATAATTGTGGGAATTGTGTAATGTGTATACTACGATATACGACTTCACGATAGTATTGTGTAGTGTGTATACTACGATATACGACTTCACGATAGTATTGTGGAATTGTGTAGTGTGTACACTAAGATATTCGACTTCACGATAGTATTGTGACAATGACAAGGTGTCCCCAAATACCTATTATTATTACGCGAATGCGTCAGATGTGAAAAAACTCTCAGTTCCTTGATTGCGTATTGTTTGAATTGCCATATCCACTCGAGCATTTTTTGGCATATTATGTCAAGTTTGTAAAAACGTTTCCGGGGGAAAATTGCCCTAACTTCGGGAGATGATTCTACACGACGTAGAACTAAAAAAAATATTATATTATATGAATTTGAATTTTAGGTTATTTAATTACTATAATAATAAGAATTTAATATTTGCTGTAAAACCGAAGTGGGAAAGTTTATTTGTGGATAAAAAATAATAATAATACTTGGATGACTTGTATAGCGCCGTTCTTGTGCAAAAACACCTCAAGGGCGCTATATTTATTATATTGAGGAGATCTTGACACATTATGGACTATTGCAATAGTGCGAATGCTGGTATACCTCAGAAAAAAATCAATACAATCCAGTCAGTTTTTAATGCTGCTGAATGAATTTTGATGAAAGTATTGTCGTATAACCCCACTTCTAAGGGATCACCTAATCTATCTGCTTAATGACCTACTAAGCATTGCAAGGAATGGCGCCAGCCTATATATCGGAACTATGTGTCCGACAAAACTTAAGCGATAGACAGATTACTTATAAAATAAATTTATATATATTAACATACGAGTAACATAACCATGCTGAGTTATTATGGCAAGTCACTGCTAAACTAACGTGTTATAAAATCCCAGACAGAAAATTTAACAGTGAGAACTTTGATAGGTTCGCGAATGCTACCTTTAGCAAGCCCTTCAAAGGTCTCAAAATAAAATAGATACTGAAAACCGGTTCCTTGAATTCGCTTCGTAAAAAACCAGTTGTGGTGGTCGGCAGACGACAGAGAGCGGCATTAGGCACCAGGCTGTAGGCTGCTGGCTGCTGGCTGCATACCTCTCAGAAGGTAGAAGAACGAATAAGGAACGTGAGAAGAAATGATGAAGCCAGGTATTTCGACCTGACCTTGGTAAACTTGAATTTAATTTGTGATTCATCTCGCTAGACGCCATTGAATATAATGTGACGTCTGGGAGTTTTCTTGGTAGTCAGAAACGTGTTTATATTTTACATTATGGTTTTTCCGATATGTTGACTTTATTTTTTTATACAAAAGTTATACGTCAATCTAATGAGCGTTCTATAACTGGGTAAAATACTCTCTTTGAACCCTATTGAACAATAAAAATGTAAAAGACTCTCTCTGAACCCTATTGAACAGTAAAAATGTAAAAGACTCTCTCTGAACCCTATTGAATAATAAAAATGTAAAAGACTCTCTGAACCCTATTGAACAATAAAAATGTTAAAGACTCTCTCTGAACCCTATTGAACAGTAAAAATGTAAAAGACTCTCTCTGAACCCTATTGAATAATAAAAATGTAAAAGGCTCTCTCTAAACCCTATTGAACAATAAAAATGTTAAAGACTCTCTCTGAACCCTATTGAACAGTAAAAATGTAAAATACTCTCTCTGAACCCTATTGAATAATAAAAATGTAAAAGGCTCTTTCTGAACCCTATTGAACAGTAAAAATGTTAAAGACTCTCTCTGAACCCTATTGAACATTAAAAATGTAAAAGACTCTCTCCGAACCCTATTGAATAATAAAAATGTAAAAGACTCTCTCCGAACCCTATTGAATAATAAAAATGTAAAAGGCTCTCTCTAAACCCTATTGAACAATAAAAATGTAAAAGACTCTCTCTGAACCGTGTTGCACAATAATAGATTTTGGTTTATATACAATATTTTAAAGATGATTTTTTAACGGTTAACATGTAGGAACACAATACGGAACACAGCAACGCTTTGTACATTTATTTCATAGAGTAGCATTTAAATAAATAAATCGATATTGTTGGTCGACGGTATTATTTAATTTCAAATACGAAGGTGTGAATTAAGCGTTGTTGTCATAACGAATTATATTTGTTTTTTTTTAATCATATTATCACAATAACAGCCTTACTAAAAACGTGGTGTAAATATTACGCGCGTAAGGTCAGAACAGTGAAAAACGATACTTATTACCATGGCGTCTGTTTGGTTAAAACGGTCTTAAACCAGGCTCGAGGTCGGCTTTACCCTCCAACGTTGAGCGAGCGTGTAAGAATCTAATTAGTAAGACAGTTAGTATTTATTCATTTGATAAATTAAATAACTCCAATTGGATTCAGACTTGAAATTGAAAGTACGACTTGTGGTTACGTTATAATTATTCAACGCTAATTAAAATTAATTCTTAGTTATTTTTACACGTGCGTCAAAATCCACGACACGGAGCACAATACGAAGGTTAACATTTTTTTACAATTATTAAATTTATTATTTTAATTGCACATTATATCTGTACTTATTCTCTGTGAGCCGTGTAGGATTCCACTAACCTTCCCACATTCCGGAAAAAGTCAATTATTATTATTAAATATTATTTGATAGTCATCAGGTAGAAAATTAAATAATCTTATTAATATTTTATACATTATAAGTCACGTCTGTAATTATGAAGCATTTATTCTTATTTTTGGCCTTGACATTAATCACACCGTTAAAATGATTGATTTATATTATTTAATGGACCACAAACCAGTTACTATAATTTTGACTGTTGATTTTCGCATGCAAGTAGTTGTATAAAATAATATATTGTGTTACGTTATACTAATATTATTTCTTCATAATGTCTTTTTGAATTAAACATTTTAATGAATTTTATAATAATGCCACTGTTATGTCGGAATTTCGAAGGTTTTTTTGAAAATAATAAATAAAGGGCAAGGCAAATATTTTGGACTATTGTTCCGATTAAATTTAGGCTCACGTAATCATCATTATAGGTTTAAGCATTTTCCACGCGGATGATATTTGAAAATTATCTTTTTCCCGTGTGATTGAATCTGTATAACATTAACCATTGTAATAATGGCTGATTGAGACTAATCTCTATATGTTTCAAAATCATTAAAAATATATTAGGGAAGTGTGTCAATGTAATATACATACCCATATTTAAACCTACTGTCAAACATGATGAAAGTGAAATAAAGAAATATTTTTTTGGTATAACTGAAACCAAATTGTTAGATATTTCCTTATCATATTACTTTTAAAATTTTCGCTAGTGTAAATCACGGTTGGAGACACGGTAAACAACGGAACATCATTATGAGTGATATTTTGTTTTAAAAATACAATTTTTTAAATCCACAGTCACAGGCACGAATAATCAGAATTAGTAGCTTACATAGTTTGACCCTAAGAAGTTATAAAGAACAGGATAAACATCTAATTGAATTTCATTTAAAAATAAAAATTAATTTAATTTAGTGTAATTAAATCCCAGACTGGAAGATACTCTCAGTATCGCCCTGGTATAAGACAACGATTCAGAATTAAAACGTTGCTTAAAATCGCTTCGGCCGTGTTCGGTGTTCAGACCTCAATAGCCAGGTACTTCTCCACTTTTCTCTTTCTCTTTCTCTTTCCCTTCTCCTTCCCCTTCCCATTACCTTCAGTCTCACAAAATACCCAAATTGGGGGTGCCACAGTCTCACTGGCTCCAGACGGTTGGGAGCAGATGGGACTCTTGTGCGGTATTCACAAAAGAAAATAATGCAACATTCATTCATCATTCCAACGAACAAAAAAATAATGCCTACAAAAATGGTCTAGCTTGCCCAAAAACGTTTTTACAATTAAAAAAAGATTACTTGTCACACTAATAAAATTTTAAAGTTTAGATTAAGATATTTTTTTATTTACTACAGATTATTTATAATCTGAAAAAGTTTTGTCTGTCCAACTAGGAGAAATTCCCGTTTTAGGACAGGCAAAAAAAACAGGCTTAATATTAAGCTTAACCTCTTAAACGCCAGCGTATCATTAAGGATACGTTAAAAAATATTCTCTTTAAATATAACCACTGCCGGAATATAACTACCTATTCAAGGGAAACTACATACGGTAGATCATAGACTATTATATAAATGTATAAACGTGTTATCTGGTAAGATATTATTTTACAAAAAACATTGTTGTTTATTGTATTGTTTCTTTACATTGTAGTTTTTTTTACGTTAGAATTTTTAACCTCACTAGGACAAGCCTGTGTTGAGGTTAATAATTTTACAAAATAATAAAAATAACACAAGATTATATATTAAGAGAACAATATTGTTACATTATTTAGATTATTTTTGTTACATTATTTTGCGAAAAACAAGTAAGGTGTAACAGAAAAGAATCAGTTGGCGCAAGGCGAAAATTTTGCGTCGGCACACCAAGAGTTAAAAGAGAAGCGTAGTATTATAATTTGTGCAATGAATACAATCAATTTTGATTAAATTTAAAGTGATCTTAAATTTAAAGTTATTTTATAAAACATGATCTGAAAATCTAAAATAAAAAAATTATTTTTCCTGATATTTTTTAATTAGAATTAATGGAAAATATACCTAGAGAATCGAAGTGATGACATTTTGATAATGGCCTTCATTTTGATATATCTACGTGCATAATGATAAAAACCAGCTACATTGATAACAATAGAACAACAAAATAATATGTAAGTCACGGAAAACAATTCAAGGATTTCCTCTATTACTTTAAACCAATTTATTGATAATTTGGATAATTCGCTATAATACAAGCGTTAAAAAATAAAAACCTTGAAAGATGGGAACTAATAACCGCATGTTTTAAAAGGCCTTAACGTAGGATTTTATCTTGATGGCCTTTTAAACAAAGCAAATGGATCCACTAAAACCGTGATCCAAATCTTCAACTTCCAAATAGAATAACCAAGTATTTATTCAATTATCGCCTCCTTTCCTTGAAGAAATGAAATGTGTTTTATCAATCGTCATTAATGTTCGATTATTAATTTTATTAACCACCTTGCAGGAACGAGGCCACAAAAATAAGAAAATAATTTGCAGATCATAAAAATCCTTGACATCGCTTCTATATTCTGTAGGTTGTTTTCAATACCATCGATGTTATTAATCTGAAATTTTTAATATTATTGCATTATCGTTATTATTATATAAAATCTCTCTTAACACAAACATGTGATGTTAAGAGAGATTGAGAGTTAACTTATAATTTTACGACCAGCGTTGCCCGTGAACAATCACGGGATATTACAATTCTTAGAATTGTGAAGCTGAAATAATTCATAAATAATTTGCCTCGGGATTATTAGAAATATACCTTTCGAATGAACACTGTTAGTAAACATGAAAAATTACGAAATCTTGTCAAAAATTTAAACAAAAGAAATACATATTTCCAGTTAGTATAGAATTATTAATTAATAAGAATAAAATTATTTTCTGATTGTAGTTAGATATAATGAACTCCGTCAGTAAAAGTAAATTTGAGTTCATTGAACGTGAAAATTTTCACGTTCAATTAACAGACAACCGAAATTAGTATTTTTGTTGATAATCCGAGATATTGGACTCCACTATATTACTGTGATTTATACTACCTATAGAGGCCGTCATAAAAAAACTTTTTGTTTTGTTCACTCGACTGAATTAAAGTGGTACCAAGAAGTCGACCTCAATTGTAACAAAAGATGTTTAAAAGACTGACTGATGCACTCACCTACTGACTTACAAATATATATTTTTAATAGTAGGTACAAAAACTTTTCTATGGGGATAAAATTGTTAAGTCATGTCTGAGAAAGTATAATGAATTACAAATAGTTAAGAAAACTCAGTGAAATGATAGTAGGTAGGTACGTGTCTTCCATATCTATCTATCTTCGATCTGTTTATATAAAGAAGAATTTCGTATGTAAGTAATTGTAGATTTATACAAATTTACAATTTTGTTCCAAGTTTGATGAAATTTCGCATACTTGACCTTCAAAACAAGAACAACTATGTCGAATTTCTAAAACTATTTAATGCCTGTGTCATTCTCCGCAATATCTATGCCTCACGCGTTTTTGGAGATAGCCCAAATCACCATTTCGCTCACCATACAATCCCATACCAGCATGTCAGACGAAACAGATGACATGTTATAAATGTGGGCGGGACTTGCTATAGCCGGGCGATATTGGAAAATGATGCAACCCCCTCAGGCAGGAGAAGGGGTCAGATCAATTAGGGATCTGCCGTGGCCACGCGGCTGTCATGTGTCCAAAAAACGCTTAATGCGTATAGCGTCGTCTGACACAGGATTGAAGCCCGGGCAACGCCGGGTACAAAATATTTCCTGTCTGAAAGTTAAAGAAACACTACTTGACAAAGTGCTTCTTAACATTATGAAGATTATACAACATTAAACAAAATTCAAACATTCTCGTTTTACATATTTTAGCAGCCATGTGGCAGCTTTTCTAGACTACCTTTTTTAAACATAACACTGTATTATATGTATATAATAATGTAATATATATACCGTGCGTTATGTATCATTATAAATAAAAATATTAAAACCTAATCCGAAAATTTGTATTTTCCCTACACTCGTCTTGAATTATAACATGTGCAATGAAGGGGGCTTAGCTTGCAGAGGATTCATACCTAGAACGATGCGATACGCGACGCTTTGAATTAGTAGGCAAAACCACTCAAATAACTGGATTACCTAATACTAACGATATACCTGAGAAGTCAAAGGTTCTTATTGTTTAGAAGAGAGGAAATTGTTATTAACAAACCGTCACACTGGATGCCAAAACCATTTTCGTAACAAGACAAAGAACGACGTTGTTAGTTGGCAGTACACTTTCAATGTTAATATGTCCCCTGAACAATAGGCAAATTTGACTTTTATACAATGAGTGGATATCCGTTTTAACGTGACATAATTTCGTTGGGTATTGAAAAAAACGAAAAAGTCGTCAAACATATTTTTCTCGAAAAAGTGGACAGCCAACATTTGACTTTTCAAGGTCCAGAAAAATATCTCACTGAGGAAAAAAAGAAATGTTTTTTTTTATTGATTAAATTTGTACCACACTGCCTAGGTCAAAAGAATGTAAAATGTTGAAATCGTGAGTCAATCAAATGTCATGGTTCTATAATCGTGCTCATACTCCAATCTATTTATTTCATTACCGCACAACTGTCCCAACTGCTCCCAACCGTCTGGAGCCAGTGAGACTATGGCACTCACAATTGGGGTATGTTGTGAGGCTGAAGGTAGTGGGAAGGGGGAGGAGATGGGGAAAAGGAAGTGGAGGAGTACCCGGCTATTCAGATCTGGTCACCAAACACGGTCAAAGTCACTTAAAGCAAAATTTCAATTCAGGATGATGATTTACACCAGGGTGATACTGAGAGTATCTTCCACTCTGAAACGTGCCGTAAGTATACTATAGTATATTTAAATTAATAAATTGTTGAATAACACAAAATCATTAATTGTGCACCCGGGATTTGAACCCGCGACCTTCGAATTGCTAGTTGAGAGCCTTACTCCTCGACCACGGAGGGCGTCATGTGCAAAGTTTTTGAATTAAAATGACATTTTTATCCCCGTAAAAGATTGAAAATACAGGTTAGTCGCTTTTACGTTTTCATAGTCGAAATGACATAATAAGTTTTTGGCATAATATTTTTTTACGGATAATATATTATACCAACATAGTTTTGTAATAGTACTTAATACATAACATGATCTCAAAAATCCGTAGCCTAAGCTATAAGCTAGAATCCATACACATTTCTTGCTCTTAGGGCTTAGTATTAAAATATGCGATTCGTTATAATGCGAGTTACGCAAATACCTATGCTGAAACTCGTGATAGAAAGTGCGAATGTTGGTTAATGTTCGCACTAAATCTTCAGGCAAATTTCTTCATTTTTAATGAAAAAAATGTGTGAATCTGAACCACCTCTATTTTAATCAGTTGATACGAATTTCGCGGTGGGGCAGCTATTCAATAATATAGCTAAACACGTTAAAATTCGAGTAAAACATATATTCTGTTTACCGCTGTAACAGTGGCCGTAAGAATCCTTGTTAACATGAAACTATTGTTACAATTTTTATTTAACTATTGAAACAATTTTATGGCAATTCCAATATTGTTTCTACCTAAATTCCCTTGTTTTGTTCCATTTCCTAAAGATCTTACTTACTTTTGAAGAAAGCAGGAATGAAGATATTTGAAAAAAGAAGCCTACAGCAAGTGTCATTTGTTTTTGATGTTCGAATACTAGTCGTTGCATATAGTTGAATATGAAAAAATTCTCTGAAATCTGAAAAGAAAAGCGAAAGAACTTTTTAAAAAATAATTATTTAAGAGTACAAATTATCATCCTCGTACCATCGCGTTTTAGTTCCACCCAGGCAAAGTGTGTTCAATTCCTCGGCTGGCTAAGTCCTCCATCATAACACAAGCAACATTTTCCGCTTACTGTGGTGGTAGTAGGAGATTTTCAAATATTGTCGGCTTATTCGTATCCGGGGAATGTTTGTCTTTCTTAAAAAAAACGATGTACATCTACAAACTATTAATAGTGGCCACAAAACCTTCAAGAAAACACTAGAATTTCCAAAAGAAAAGAAAAAAATATCATTCACAAGATCTGCAATGCATTTCAATTACAACATCCATACATTCTATACATTAACCCTCTAATCTCCTTCCACACATCCTAACATTCCTCAATTGACCTAATTCATGTAAAATATAATACTTAATGTTTAATACTTAATGTTTTAATCAATGTTTAATTAATTACAAACTGATTATTTGTCTCATAAAATTTTAACTATTATGTATATTATGAAAATCTTCAATCTGTAAACATCACACGCCATAAAACAGGGGCATCCCTACATCCCTAGCATGACGGTTGAAATAGCATTCAAAATGTATCATCCAATGTAAATTTTATATGAAAAAAGGAATAGGCCTCCTTTTCCCACTCCTAATTTTCTTTGTGATAAACACGATCGCTTGATTCTTTCTATCTTGTTAAAATTACAGTCCATTAAAAAGTACCAATTGTCGGTGAGCAACATGCGGTTTCTGAGTGGGTGCTGAGAATGTTGAGAAACTGTATTTAATTGTTTTTACCGTGGAAATCCCTTTCGTGTTGACTCGATAAACATAATCAGGTGTTTACAGATGAAGGTCAGACCTCCGAGCACATCATTGTGAATACGTGCACGTTATTTCTCCTAAGTGGGCTTAAAGGTAACCACCTACTGCTCAATTCAGTGGCGGCCCGCCACGTTTTTAGAATGGTGGGTATATTTTTGTGGTAGCAGTGTATTTAATTTAATTTTAGCCATTTGTACATCCGAGTACATTGTAACTGACGTGCATAAATTATTTTTATTATTTATTACATTTTCTTTTGATTAATATGGCTCCTACAATCCAACTTGAATCTATCAATTGGTGCAGACTTTATAGTTTCCGCCAGCGTATTATAATATTGTATACCTTTGTACAGCAAAATTGCTTTGTGTATTGGCTTTGGTTTTTTTTTTTGGTAGCATAATTTCATAACACATTCTTGTGTTATGTTTGTGAATGTCCTTGGTGTTTATAATTTTGTTTGAAAAATATTTTGGTAACAGGTAATTTATTATTTTATGTATAAACGTCATCGCGTCATCATTGCCAGCTAATACAGTTTCTTTAGCATTTTAGTAACTTTTGAACACCATTTCGCCTAATTATTATTCTAATTGCTCTATTTTGGAGAATTTGCAACGTATATTGTTCTCTGTTGTTACATTGAAAAAGAATCGCTGAGCAATTCTCCAAAATGTGGAAATTATAAAATTGGTATAAGAATTCAATTGCATGGAGTTCCTTTCATTTTGGTGAAAAATATTTGGCTTTTAAGCGCGTGCTAACAAATGTAAACGCTTAATATGAGTAAATATTTAGTTCGTTCCAGGCAGTGCTAATTTGAGGAAATAACTTTAGTAAATATAATGATAATCCATAACTTGTTACACCTAGACGAGTAGATGAGAGAGGGTGGGGAGACACAATATAAATTGATACCCCCTACGAAAGGATCTCATTAGGCCATGACATTTTATTATATGTAAGGGTGGTAATGGCAGTAGGTATTTTCTGAATCTAGAGAAATGTCGCTTAGTCAATTGTCTCGGAAAATCATTACCACGGGATATTTCTTACTTTCCTGTATAAGTAAAATAACGGATATGATGCGTTAGAGTTTAACCGATTTCGAATTATTTCCTTCGCCATAAAAAAAGGAAATGCTGACTCTTGTCTCCTTGTATAGATCGTACCGAATGCGGTTAGTTCGTTCCTTTCGTTCGGCTCGCACATGTATACTCAGTATTTAATTGAATGATGTACCTATATTCCCCACGAGCCGTCCCTGGCTTGATGTTTTTACTGACACTATTATGATGCCGTGCGTTTTGGTTCAGTCACGTTTTGACAACTGAGGTTTTTACGCTGATTCAATCGAAATCCTCCGCTTGATTGTCAAGTTGCGGCTAGATCGGCGCTAGTAGTTATTAACCGCAGACATTATACAAGTGCAATTATATTAACATAGTATTTAATTCATAATAGCCACCAGCACACTCAATATTGCGTGCATATCTAACACACTCAATATGAGGGCATATCTAGATATGACTAGTCAGGATAAACCTAGCTATTGTCTGTGACGTAGTCCCAGCAGAGAAGGACATAATTAGACTGACTGCAGTAGATAAGTAGATGTTGACGCTTGTTAACATTTTATATGACCTGTTTCTATGGCTCTTGGATGTGCTCGGAGGTCTGACCTTCATCTGTAAACACCTGATTATGGTTATGGAGTCAACACGAAAGGGATTTCCACGGTAAAAACAATTAAATACAGTTTCTCAACATTCTCAGCACCCACTCAGAAACCGCATGTTGCTCACCGACAATTGGTACTTTTTAATGGACTGTAATTTTAACAAGATAGAAAGAATCAAGCGATCGTGTTTATCACAAAGAAAATTAGGAGTGGGAAAAGGAGGCCTATTCCTTTTTTCATATAAAATTTACATTGGATGATACATTTTGAATGCTATTTCAACCGTCATGCTAGGGATGTAGGGATGCCCCTGTATTATGGCGGGTGATGTTTACAGATTGAAGATTTTCATAATATACATAATAGATAGTAAATTATACAATTCCGATTTAGTTAAAATTTTATGAGGCAAATAATCGATTAATAATTAATTAAACATGGAAAAAATTCGGTTTATGAGCGAAATTCCTAAAAAATAAAACTAGTTATTTTTATACTAACTTTGGGCCGGGGAATCCGAATCTGGAAGAATTAGGTTGCGGCAAGCAATATTAGTTATTTCTCCTAAGTGGGCTTAAAGGTAACCAACCACCTACTGCTCAATTCAGTGGCGGCTCGCCACGTTTTTAGATTGGTAGGTACATTTTTGTGGTTGCAATGTACTTAATTTAATTTTATCCATTTTTACATCCGAGTACATTGTAACTGACGTACATAAATTATTTTTATTATATATTACATTTTCTTTTGATTAATATCGCTCCTACAATCCAACTTGAATCTATCAATTGGTGCAGAGTTTATAGTTTCTTACTTTATAATGTTGTATACCTTTGTACAGCAAAATTGCTTTGTTCTTTTTTTTGGTAGCATAATTTCATAACACATTCTTGTGTTATGTTTGTGAATGTCCTTGGTGTTTATAATTTTATTTGAAAAATATTTTGGTAACAGGTCATTTATTATTTTATGTATAAACGTCATCATTGATAGCCAATATAGTTTCTTTAACATTTTAGTAACTTTTGAACACCTATTTCGCCTAATTATTATTCTAATTGCTCTATTTTGGAGAATTTGCAACGTATATTGTTCTCTGTTGTTACATTGGAAAAGAATCGGTGAGTAATACTCCAAAATGTGGAAATTATAAAATTGGTATAAGAATTCAATTGCATGGAGTTCCTTTCATTTTGGTAAAAAATGTTTGGCTTTTAATCGCGCGTGCTAACAAATGTAAACGCTTAATATGAGTAAAAATTTAGTTCGTTCCAGGCAGTGCTAATTTGAGGAAATAACTTTAGTAAATATAATGATAATCCATAACTTGTTACACCTAGACGAGTAGATGAGAGAGGGTGGGGAGACACAATATAAATTGATACCCCCTACGAAAGGATCTCATTAGGCCATGACATTTTATTATATGTAAGGGTGGTAATGGCAGTAGGTATTTTCTGAATCTAGAGAAATGTCGCTTTGTCAATTGTCTCGGAAAATCAGTACCACGGGATATTTCTTACATTCCTGTATAAGTACAATAACGGATATGATGCGTTAGAGTTTAACCGATTTCGAATTATTTCCTTCGCCATAAAAAAAAGGAAATGCTGACTCTTGTCTCCTTGTATAGATCGTGCCGAATGCGGTTAGTTCGTTCCTTTCGTTCGGCTCGCACATGTATACTCAGTATTTAATTGAATGATGTACCTATATTCCCCACGAGCCGTCCCTGGCTTGATGTTTTTACTGACACTATTATGATGCCGTGCGTTTTGGTTCAGTCACGTTTTGACAACTGAGGTTTTTACGCTGATTCAATCGAAATCCTCCGCTTGATTGTCAAGTTGCGGCTAGATCGGCGCTAGTAGTTATTAACCGCAGACATTATACATGTGCAATTATATTAACATAGTATTTAATTCATAATAGCCACTAGCACACTCAATATTGGGTGCATATCTAACACACTCAATATGAGGGCATATCTAGATATGACTAGTCAGGATAAACCTAGCTATTGTCTGTGACGTAGTCCCAACAGAGAAGGACATAATTAGACTAACTGCAGTAGATAAGTAGATGTTAACGCTTGTTAACATTTTATATGACCTGTTTCTATAGCTCTTGAATACTGCAATCCAGTCAGCGATATTAATTTGATTTCGGTATCCAAATGATGGAGGAAGGATATTTAGGAATGGAAAGAATATAATGCTACAGCTGGGAGGATGCCACAGGAATATTGAAATAGGTTTACCTTGTGGTGGATATCCTCTTGTTCCATTTTATATTCACCAAAACTACACAGCGAGTTCAAATTGCTTCTTTTGCGCTTTAGGCGAAGCTTAACGCTAAATCACTATTTTGATTAATCTTTATAACGAATTGGTGTACATTATGAATACCAAAAAATATGCTTTAGATAAATTGAAGGTTTTCCTATCGTTTCGCTTAAGTAGAATACAAATAAAAAAATAAATTACTCAATAAAAAATATAATTGTACAATACTAAATATTTTTTTCTATAGAAATATATGAACGCGTAAATGAAACAACTTTTAAAAAATACAGTATTATAACTAGGATAATCTGTGACAGTTTCACTTGATTAACTTTTGCTTATTTAATAATTATATTTATAAAATTATTTACAAAATAAATAAAAACCTGTTTTGTGCTTGAAATCGAACGTTTCTAGACTACGTTTGTCAAGCGATTTTAATGCCTGTTACCTACAATATAAGATATACCAAGAATATACACATTTTTGGCTTGTAGCTTCCTCTTAACGCGGCGTTGAACTTGTCCCTTGTGACTTGCTTATTGAGCCGTTGAAATTGTACTAATTACAGGCACTATCTCTCCTCCAGAAATGAAATGAAAAGATGGACGCGTATGGGATGAATCGAGAAAGGTGTTGGGAGAGGTGATATATGAAACTATTAAATTAATCAAACATTTGAGTCGGGCCACTTCAAGATATGTACAGGAGATTAAGTATGATTACATAGGAGTAGTTCTCAACATGTGAGAACTATGTGGCTTTTATGGCTCTTGGTCTACAACCCATACGGGAAAGTAACAAAATAATTCGTTTTTTTATAAATAGTTTACATTATCAAAGAGTTTTCTGGACGACCCAAAAATAAAATCTCGAAAAATTCTGTCGTTAGATATTCATTAATAATATTACCCGTGAGAATCATGGGATAGTATGAATGTTGACTCATTATTTTCAATGTTGAAAACGACAATTAAAATAATTTTTGTCTAAATATTATACTACAGATAGGTTTTCGCTTGTCTGAATTCTTGACACAATCAGTTCCAATTTTGAAAATGACATTTAAATTCAAAATAAATCCGATTTCATTGAAACTGAGCTACGATCAATCAGAATATTAGACAGATCCACAATCCAAAATAGATTTTTTTGGGATTTGATGATTACAATCGATAATTTTTTTACAAGTGTGTAGTATACTGTTTCTTTGAACCTCAATATAAGAAAGGAACACACCCACCGATCCTAACAACCTCCGATGTTTTTTCAACGTCAAATTATTAAATTTTTTAATGTATATTTTTTTGTGAAATATATTATTATTTTTTCTTTTATATGTTTTCATAAAACGCTGATGAAGGTTAAGAGTGAACCGAAACCGGTTGGTTTTATATATTTAAAATATGTACAATAAAGTGGTGTATGCACAAAAGGTTTGCTATATGTGAAAATTGAATTTAATATATTGATATGATGATTAGTAATCATGAATTTACTGCCCGGCCATGTACCGTTGACAACCTTGGAACAAATTAATTAAATAATTAAAACAAAAAAAATGACATTGATTTATACGCATGTGCGCATTCTTCAGCTGCCATAAAACCAGGTGTAAAATATTGCTGCTAGGCCCTGCAGGCGGATATTTTTGTGTTTAAAACTGGAGACATTTGAAGGAAGTTTTGGTAAAGTTGGACTACAGAAATAAACACGTATATCATTAAATACGTCAATCGATTTACCATAGAAAAGGTGTATTTAAAATGTTTAGTATTTTTATTTATTGTTTTATGACTACAGTCTCGCCTAACTTTTTTCCATATCCCTTGAATACAGTTATAAACACTTCAACACATTTGCCATCTAAAAAGTTATAAGGAGGAACAGGTGACAATCAAAGTTGTAAATACAAGTTTAGGTCTAAAGTCAAATTTTAGTACTTAGTACTTGTTGGTCAATAATTTTGTAGAATAACGTCTCGCTTTGTTCCAATTTAACAATATTCGTATAGTGGTATTTAGCACACCAATGGGGTATCTTCATAAACCATGAATACCGTTAAAAATATGTAGAAAATTTAAAACTTATTTCTCTGATTCTGATCATTGTACTAGAAATGTGTATTTTTAATATTTTCACTCGTAATTATAGATTTATAAAACGATCTAAAACCACACATTCCGAAACGGTTCCAACTGGCCACAACGTCGTTATGACATAGATAACGTCTGTTAAGACGGCTGTCACCAACGTCGCCCGGCGTGACGTCATCGCCTCCGAATTCATGAATAAACACGAACCTGTCAAAAACGATAAAAGGAGTCAAATAGAAAATGCCACATTTTTTATGGTTATAGAAAATTTATTCGTCTTTATAAAAATAAAAATAAAAAAAACCTTCATTTTCGTAATTTGAATTTTTTTATTAAACAGTGAAAATACCCAATTAAAAATATCAATTATTTTGTTCAGCTATCAAATAAAGCTGACCATATTCCCTTGAACGTTTTTAAGCCGTAGGTATATTTAAGTGATTTGATTAATAATATTTTTTGCATTCATACTACTTGTAGATAACTTGTAATATTGGTAACAAAATTAAATGTATGTCTTTCTATGGTACCCATTGCATTGTGAACGTAAGCACAATTTTCAAGAATATATTTTCCTATCTACGTGTAAGTGAAATCCGTGTGCTTTATTGGATAATTTAAATTCCCCCATTGACTCAACCACTGCATTTCGCCTGTCTGTAAATTTGTTTGTGTGTTCCGTGTCCGGTTAATCTTTTCAAAACGGTAGCCGTGATTGATATTACATTTTTATTCCGCCAGAGCGCATGAGCATTGCGACCGTTGCTGTTCACAGAACTGCTGCCATTATGTAGGCAAGTACACCGTTACAATTTTTCTTGATGTTAATTGATAATCAATTAAATAAGAAGAAGAACTCATGTTGAGAGAAGGACTATTATCATATGTTGAATACATTAAATAATGTCTGGAATACTACAGGTACAGAAAAACTGATACCTGTAGAAAAAGTTTGTTAAAACATTTAATGGCTGAGTGTAATGGTGTTGTGTCGTTGTTGTATTGGGTTTCGGGATTATTATTTGTCAGCAAATTAGATAGATTCTATTTAATTAACAATATACATATTTTAGAACTCGAAGTCTCGATTCGTCTAATTATTATAATTAAGCAAAAAAATATTTAATTTTCTGAAAGAATTTGCAAAACACCTGTTGAATAATTTGGCAAAATAATGCTAATTCCTACTTATTCAGCTGCAATAAGCCATCAATTAATTAGTGGTTTTTCAGGATCTGAAATTAATATAGCATTAATAATGATACATACCGAAATGGAAGATAGAAGGATGGTTTTATCTAAAATGAACTGCATTTTTCGCAGATCATATTGAACATGAAAAACATATCATTGTTAAATGTCAAGTGCACCATTCGTTTTAGATTAATTAGATTAAGAAATTAAGTGTAAAATTTATGCTGTGCTGGGCTGAGTTATAAACTGTTGATATACATGTAGTTTTTTCTATTCTGAAGGTGATTTTTACTGAAAATATCTACTATTCTGGAAGGTGACACAAACTTACTAAATATTATTTTAAATTAATAAATTGCGAAATAATATAAATAAAATTTAATCATTATTTATATTGTTGTAATAAAAAATATATTATTTACTTCACATAAATGACAAACATCTTTTTACCATTTTTAATTTATTTTTTAAATTTAATGTAAATTGGTTTAACCCACAGACATAGGAATTAATAGACGAGAAGATAATGGTCAGGGGTAAAATCAACTGTTGAAGAACGAAGGGAGTAAGGCTGACTGTGATTCGTCAATAAATTAATCTGACAGTAAATAGGCATCTCGCATTATAATATCACCATTTACTTCTTAAAAGTAAAATCTGCTTTTGAATGAATAGACATTTTTACATGGGAGCGCAAATTACTCGCCACGTTATGAACAAATTTGCGAAGTCCAAATTCGGCAAAAAAATTCGAAGAGTCGAATATTTCGTTTAAGTATTTAGTTAAGACACTCTTATAAATGTTCATAATTTACTTCCCAGCAACCAACCAGCTTTGTATTTCGCGTCCAGACGTTTCTCGATGTGATAGTACCTATATGTTTCTAAAACTGATCTATATTATACGATGTGAATATGCTTAAAATAAAGTAAAATAATGCTTATATATGGAATGTAATACGACAATTGGGTTTATTCTCTTTTTCACATCTATTTTTACAAGTTTTCATAGTCAACATTTTGCCGATTTATTTCGTAAAATGAACCGATGATGCCTCGACCATAGTTCGCACAAGAATGATGACGTCACGTTTTCAAATTTCACTTGAGGCCATACTCGAGCACAGCCGGCTCCAATGGAACCGGTATGGGGAGTGGGGATAATACGCTTTTAATCACTTAGGGCAGGTCTACTAATATTCATATGTCTATGGTTTAACCGGTAATAAATCATTTTAAATTGGGAGGGGGTAAATAGAATCATATTAATAAGTCGTCTAAACGTGGCTAAAACTACAGTTTGAAAATTGCCTTGAAAGCCGAAACAGCTGTAACAATAACAAAAACCAAAAAATACTTGCAGAACTTAATAATTATATTATTAAATTTGATTTTAATTAAATTAAATGGAGTTCTAAGAATTAAACACAAAAACAAGAAGTATCTTTTTCCCACTTTAATGTTATAACAATTTATAACGCGTAAAGTTTTTTTTTGTAATATTTTTTATATCTGGCAGCGAGCGTAGTAAGTATAACAAAATGTTTTTGTAAATGCAAATGTATCTTCAATTTATCGAGAAACAACTTATTTTGAAGGTTATATCGATCATTGTAATTTATCACTGAAGAAGACAATAATACTAATAACGAATAACCTTCAAAAATATTCAAAGAAAAGATGTTCCAATAAAAATTGAATATTCATTTCGACAAAGTTAATAGGTATCCCATATAAATAAACATCAAATTAGTTTACCCAAGACACTTTCTAGGTTAAAAACCAATTCTTTGGAACATTGTAATCATTCAAAAAGATAGTTGCAAAAATATGGGAAAAATTGGTTGCAAGATAATATTGTTAGTTCTGAATTTGAAATATGAGATCGATAAAAATGGTCGAGTAGTTAAAGACATTTTCCCGGTAAGATAGAGATTCTGGGTTCAATTCCCCATTGAGACCGTTATCTTTTCATTTTTCTGTCTTCTTCTGTTTCATATTGCGTCTAGATTTATAAGTATTATCTTCTCATTCAATGTATAATAGCTTGTTTTAAGCCATAGTTGTAAGTCAATAGTTATTAATCTTAGTTATGTTATTAGCCACTTGTAATAAATCAAAGTTACAAGTCTAAGTTAAAGGTTACAAATTAATTTGTAAAGCACCCCTGAGATGACTTTCATTTCTTTAAATAAAAATAAAGTGTTATAATCGATAGGTTTTTCAGCATTGGTTTTTGTACATTTTACAGTGACTTTTTCCTTATTTTATTTATTTTAACAGAAGAGTTTTTGTTTGAAGTTAAGTAAATCATCTTATTGGATTACCTGTACAAGTTTTTTTTCATATCTTTAAAAAATATTACCGTGTTATCTTTGGGTAACTACATAATTCATTTATTGCATTTTATTATCTAGATTATTTACGAGGGCAGAGCTTAGTTAAATTAACTTAAAAGCAAATTTGCTTACAGAACAAAACAACACAATGAAACAAAAATATAATAGAAAAATTATCGTTATTAGGATTAAGTAGCATTTACTTTTATTAATGCAGGTAGTAACGATATTAACGTATGAACAATTTATACATCAGCTTAACAGTGAAAACGTCAGCTGATTAAAATGGTGAGGGACAAAATTGTATTTTTCTATCATCATTGGGTTTGCAGCATTATTTATATTACATCCCTTTAAAGGTAAATGTGGTTTAAAGGTCTTAAGGAATTATTAAAAAGAGCGTGAAAAATCCCTGGATACACGAGGAATAAAATGAGTATTGCTAATTTAATCTTCAAATTATTGGTAATCCTGTTGAAAACGGGATTGCAGGTCCTTAACGAACAAATCGATAGGTTTCTTAATAAACTTTTAGTAAAATACAAATGTATTGCCACAATATTGAAACACGTATATATAAAAAAAACAGTAATATTTTCGCATTTCGTCATTATCTATTTCAAGGCAAATGTAGGAGCACGAACACGTATTACGATATATTAGGAATTCATTAAAAGCTTATCAGGAAACGGCCTACAATCCCGTTTTAACAAGATTACTAATAGTTTTTAGATATTCTTTAAAAAATAGCATTACTCATTTTTCTCCGAGCAGAATTAAAAGATAAAATAATAGTAATATATAAAATAAATTAAAAAAAATAATATTTAAAGAAAACAATTGAACCTCAATCAACTGCTTTGAAGGCATCTATGCTGATCGGTATTTTTTTATTCATTTATTCATTATATATTGAAGATTTGTGCATTTCTGAATTTTATAATGTCATGCACATCATGATCATAAGAAGAAAATTAACAGATTTAATTTTTGAATAATGTTGTTTTTCTCCCTTTGTTAGGATTTAGAAGTTTTTTCTTACACTCCATAAAAAATAGCTATCATGGAAAGAAGTTATGATATAACTTTATAAGATACATTATAAAATATATGCATAATAGGTTTAGTAAATTATCTAACCAAATCAAAATATCATATTAAAGCCAAAAAACAGAATGGTTAAAAAAATAATTTTTCTTTACCTTTTTTAGAATAATCCAATTATTTTGCTTGAAAACTTCCAAAATATATAAATTACTTCAAAACACAAAGAACAAAAACAACTCTAACTTAACTAAGCTAACTGATTTTTAATATTGGTTTAAACACAATCAACTGTTGACTCTTTTCTAGTTAGTTTAACACGCGAGTTTCCACCGCGACGCTTGGCGGTAAACTGAATCAGTGATTCAAGCGTCTACTCCACTCTGGAGGCTATCGACATAGACGCAGACAGATTGACCGGGAATCACCGGCGGACTTAACAAGACCAGTGGTAATTCGCGTGGTAATACTGAGGACGCTTCTTACTAGAACTGTGCTGAGTCACAGTTCGGTGTTTACCTGGAGGCTAACATGACAGGTATGGCTGGTGTATCAGGTACCTACACCATACTTAGCAGCTGCTATCGTGTTATATTTGAGTTTTTATCTGTTATCGAGAACTTTATGAAGGGTTATAAATATATGATATGTGTGTACTTGAATGCAAGATTGGTGATAGTTTTTTTTGATCAATGTTTTTTTTTTTTAATTATTGTACTACAAACTAATCATCTATTTACAAAGAAATATTTATTTTTCCACGAAAAAGTTTTTAATTAGTTTTGTCGTGTGGTATCTTGAACAAGTCGTGGTTACGACCACTGCTGATGTTTTCGGGCACAGTTAAAGTTATGTAAAGTACATTTATCTACTTATGTTAAAGTTATGTTATATTTAAAATAAGGTTATGCTAAAGTTACGTTATATTTAAAATAAGGTTATGCTAAAGTTACGTTATATTTAAAATAAGGTTATACTAAAGTTATGTTATATTTAAAATAAGGTTATGCTAAAGTTATATAAATGTTCCCTCTCTCCACCCAATTTCAACATCCAACTTTGTAGCAATTTTTTAAAATATTATTTATTTAATAAAAAATAGTTTAATGCAATAAAATCATAAGCCACCCATACAACAAGGGCATTCCTGTATCGCGATGTTCTGCAAGTATTACAAAGTACCTGTGGTGACTTATCAGCCGATGTAATTGTGGTGAATATTGACCATACTGACAATGACAATAAGTAGGTAATAATACGAGTAAGTACCTTAATCTTAAGATGACCTCACTGACAATAAGTAATAAAGAGTCTCTAAATAATAATAATTATTATTAGTAATTAAATAAGTAAATTAAGTAGAAAATAATTATAAGTAAATTAATTTGAACTAAATTAATTAGATAGTGATAAGTAAATAATTATAAGTAATAACTTTACTAAATTAATTAGCTGGTAATAAGTAAATAATTATAATAAAAAGTGAATTAAGTAGATAATAATGAGTAAATTTAGTATCTAATAACTAATAAGCATATTGAATTGGTAATATTACTTAAGTAATAAATAAATTAATATTTACATTTAACTACGATGAAATATTTTTTTGGTTAATTTTTTGGTATTTATTTTGCACCCCCAATATTATTCGCTGTATGTAAAAAAAAGTTATATTTACTATCTAAGTACCTACCTACATAATGTTAATGTTTTACTTCGGTTTTGTTTTTATTATTAAGTAAGCGGAAGGTAGAATCTAGTTCCTGCTAAATAACTGTGTATTTGAATTTGTGAATTGTGTTCGGAATATAACTGGTGAATATGAAAATATTCTTGTTTTTAATTAAAAATATATCAGGCTTTAAAATTTGGGGATGCTGTGTATAGGGTCTTTTAGAGGAGAGAAAGGAGTTAACAAAGATCTTGAAGATACCAATGTGGTAAGATGGAGGAAACACAGATCCGGCAAATCGTTCCACATCCGAGCTGTTGAACATAAGAACGAGTCGTAGAAAAGACTCCATCTCATATGACAAATACTGTCAACTTTTTCCGACTATGCACCGATTTCAAAGGGATCAATGATGCTAGTTCTCGGAGCATCTTCCATTGAAATATGGGCAGAACAAGGCAGCATTTCTACCTCACAATTGTGCCCTAAATATTGAAATGAGATTAGATAAAAAATATCGAGGTAAGCATAATAAATAAATAAAAATTCAGATGATGAGCACGGTTACAAATAGGATTCTAAGCGAAAAACTAATCAAGATGATTCTTTGAAAATTGACGAGGATATTTTTTGAGAAATTTGATGTTTTAAGGGATCATGCCATAATAAAGAGTATTTTATTCAACCACAATTTTTGCTATTTTGTGATCATAACAAGTTTTGGTGGAAAACCGATGATTTGAATGTCATTAAAGTTATGACGTACGTATAAAAAAACGAATGATATTATTCATGAATAATGTTGTTTGGTAAATCGTTTTTCCTGTTTATATCACATTATTTTCCTGTATACATCATAACATCCTTCATTTGTAATCAGGATATCCCCTTTTCTCAGAAAAAAAAATTGTAAGCTGTTTCCTTTTATATTATTACTATTAAATTATTATCGTAATTTCTTAATTTTGTTTTGTTTCTATTGTTTAACGTTAGAGGCCAGATTTTGAGTCTCAACAAGCAACAGATGCATCACCAAATAAAATGGAGATGGAGATATATTTGAGTAAATAAATTTAAAAAAATCTTTTCATTATTAAATAATTAATCAATTTACTCTTTTATAGAGTATAATAATTTATGTTCACTAAAATAATTCATAAAACTAGTTTTCACTGCTATTGATATTCTTTTAAGGGTTCTCTTCTACAGAAGCTGGCGCTTGTGTTTAAAAGAGTGATGAGCATCGAGATAAAGAATATTGAATGTTTGTAATTATGAAATATGAATATTAAATAATATATGTAAATGAAAAAAAAAAAAAAAATTATGGTTAATTAAGAAGATAGTTTCATCGTTTTGGTATTTTTACATTGAAATTCTCTTTAATCGCTTTTAGTAGGTGTTTCGATTGTTCTGATATTTTTGGGTAGGCTGTTGAAGTATTTTTAGGTAGGCTGTTGAAGTATTTTTGGGTAGGCTGTTGAAGTATTTTTGGGTAGGCTGTTGAAGTATTTTTAGGTAGGCTTTTGAAGTATTTTTGGGTAGGCTGTTGAAGTATTTTTGGGTAGGCTGTTGAAGTATTTTTGGGTAGGCTGTTGAAGTATTTTTTTCCCTTGACGTATGTTGTGATGTTGAGCAAAAGTGGTAATTATGTACACGCTGAAAAACGAGATGGCTGATTTATTGAAATCCTGTAGAAAACGTGATTGCAATCCATTTCATAATAAAATATTAGTCTATTCAGAATATATCGAAACACGTGTTCATGCAGGTGTCTTTTTCTTAATAAATATAGGAACGAAATGTTACAATAATAGAATTTTTATGAACACATGTTCTGACATCCTAATAACACGTTCGTGTTTTACCGACAGTTTATTAGGAAACCTGACAATCCATTCGTTAAAGGCCTGCAATCCCGTTTTTAATAGGATAAGAGTATTTTGACCATAATTTTAATAAATTAGCAGTATTTTATGTCAGTAAATTATCTTCTGCACACATTGTTAATTACAAATAATTCAGAAAATAGTTTCATTTAAACTTAAAAAACATACCTAATTGAATACTCCACTTCCCAACATAAATGCTTAACCTGGGCAATAAGCCAAAATAGCCAGGTACATCCCCAACTGCCTCTTACCCACCTAATTCCCCTCCACATTACTATCATACTCACATCATATCTTAATTGGGGATGCTTCCAAACGGTTGGGAGCAGTTGAGACTCTTGTGCGGTATGAACATAAAAATATTCAATAGTCAAATATGCCATAATTTTACGCTAAATTTAGCTGCTAAATAGTAATTGGAAAGATTAATCCATCCCCTCCCATTTCTACACTTCAAGGTGAAGCTTAATGCTAAATCACTATTTTTATTAATCTTTACAACGAATTGGTGTACATTATGAATACCAAAAATATGCTTCAAATAAATTGAAGGTTTTTCTATCGTTTCGCTTGAGTAGTATACAAATAAAATAATAAAATACTAAATAAAAAATATAAATGTAAACTACAAAAAAAAATATTTTTTCAATAGAAATGTATGAACGCGTAAAGTAAACAACTTAAAAAAAATACAGTATTATAGCTAAGATTATCTTTGACAGTTTCACTCGATAAAATTTTTTTCTTTCTTATAAAATTATTCAAAAAATAAATAAAAAAACAGTTTTTGCTTGAAATCGAACTTCTTTAGACGCCGCGCCGTTTGTCAAGCGATTTTAATGCCTATTACCTACAATATAAGGTATACCATGAATATACACATTTTTGGCTTGTAGCTTCCTCTTAATGCATAAACTAACAATTTTTTTTTTAATATATAAATACCGCAAAACGGTCCCATCTGTTCTGAGGCTGAGGGTGTTGGGGAGGGGAAGAAGATGAGGGAGAGGAAGAGAGGAAGTACCTGGCTCTCCAAATCTGGTCACCAAACACGGCTAAAGCCATTATAAGCAACGTTTCAATTTTAAATGGTGGTCTTACACCAGGGCGATACTGACACTATATTCAAAGGTGCCGTAAATATACCTAATATTATTTTAAATTAATAAATTGTGAAATAACACAAATAATACTTACTTGCGCACGCCGGGATTAGAACCCACCATCTCCGGATTGCTAATCGAGAGCCTTACCCCTCGACCACGGAGAGCGTCATCCCTCGATTTATAAAAATGATTATTTAATAACCTGTATTTAAAAAAAATGTTATTTAATTTTAATCACTCTGTATAATGCCATTGAAAAAACAATAATCAGTTAAACATAAAACAGTTCAACTGTCTCGGGTCAGTATTTTGGAGGTTAAGTAAAGAATTTGTAGTCTTGACTGACATAACAACCTTGAAGTTTGCCCGTAGTATTCTGTTTGTCATGACAACATAATATAACATACTCTATAACGTAGGTACTCTTTACCATTGTGACTACAATCTGGAAACGTGAGTGAAAATAATGGAAGGTTATATAATTTTCGGCAAAGGTATATGTTTAGATAAATATTTATTCAAACACGCCTGTGCATACATTTGTTTATTGTATTGATATAGAAATTACTAGAGGGCCGATCGCTATTATGTTGCTGATAAGAAAATGTTGAATTTTCTAATAAAGTATTGTTGTGTAAAAAAATTCCGTTCGTCCGTCCGTCCGTTTCGTAAAAATACAAAGTAAACATGTCTCTACGGAGGACAATGACACCAGTGGTAATCGGTTGCGCGGTAGTCAATGGATTAGGAAGTATTTTCCAATTAAGGTCATTTTTACCGCAAGACCACTTTTCTTTTGTGTACTTTAAGCGGGTCAATGCATAACTATGAATCAATGGTTCCGTCCACACGCCCGCACAACGCGATGAACCGCTCCCAACTAGCAAAAGAGAAAAATAAAATGTATGGGCCTTCCATCAATGTTTATATAGACCCGGTATATCAGTCAGTCCGTAACCTCGCTATGTGCGACTTTCCTCGAATCTCATCAAATTTAGGCTGGCTAAATCGGCCGCTTAAGCCTTTGTAAGCAGCAGAATAATTCCCTTTATAGACACTGTGGCGCTAGCAGGAACAAATGTCAATATGACGTTTAAGTGATTAATTCCGTACTTCCATCTCACCGAAATATACGTAAGGCTAGCTTTAGACTTGTAAGTTTTTTCGTAAATTTACGACTTCTAGCCAATGGGCATATTGCATTTTGAAAATCCAATATGCCCATTGGCTAGAAGTCGTAAGTTTTTTCGTAAAAACTTACAAGTCTAAAGCTAGCCTAAGAATAGTTCATTATTTTATTAGTATGGACTATTATATTCATCGAGCAGTTAGGGATCTTGATATTTTAAATCAATAATCAATCTAAAATAGACAAATAGTCTGGTAAGGTATTATATATACGATGGGTTTTTCAACATTCTGGCAGTGTGTTCAGCGGTTTGTTAGTCATAGTTTCATGAATAGTGCATTGACTCCAGTAAACAAATACTATTTAAAATCAGCACCATGTCGATTGTAGTGGGGAACATTATTAAAAATCAACCATTTTGGAAGATCGCGATCTCCCGATGACAGTAGATAGCACAGATGTGCCACTCAGGCAGTAATTTGGGTTTTACATAGAAAAATTAAAAACATTCACTATTAAAATCAAATACAACACGTATAATATTACTAATATCTAGGCTTCCGACCTATATATGGAATATTTCCAAACTCGCGCTAAGCTCGACATTCCAACCAAGCGTAGATTTAAATCAACCGATGTACAGGGCCTTAGTAACTTACTTGCTAGTTCTCGTGACTCTTTGGGCTGAGTATCGTGTGAACGGAGCAACAGAAAGTACATTTTTATTGTATTTATGTTCGGGTTCGCTAAAAAAATATTAGGCAATCCACTAATATTGGTTTTAAAGTATGTTACTAATTAGATAGGTACCTAAGTACGGATACTAAGGACGGGTTGTTTCGGAGAATTTGAACAATTCATCAAATTTCAACGTTCATTTTCGGGTTCTGTGAAAGTCCTATTCAAGTTCTGTTTTTATATCATTATAGGCTAGTTGCTTGAAAGAACTGAAATAAAAACAGAACTTGAAAAAATCTTTCACAGAACTTGAAAATGAACGTTGAAATTTGATGAATTGTTCAAATTCTCCGAAACAACCCGTCCAAAGAAATAACAATAATGTTTTTCATTCACAAATATAGTATATAATCTACCTTGAAAGTTCATTATTTAACCTTGCTATGTGTTAATGTTTTCCGCTAATTCTGGCAAGATAAGAGTTGTGCGACAAATAGGATGGGATAGGGCAATGTAAGGGATGGCGGTAGGGAAGGGGAATAGGAGTGGGTTGTGGGAAGGGGCGGGGTAAGGTGAAGTAGAAGGGGAGGTATTGGAGTACTGGTAAGGGGTAGGGAGTAGGGGTGAGAGTTGGGGGTAGAGAATACATACAGCCTTTAATAAATTCACAGAAGAGTATCCACTTCTAGTTCAGAACAATTTTATGAGTAACAAAAGACCCATAATGGAATAATAACAGAATTCGAATAGAACTTTTACAATTTTCATTTTAATTGTTGTGAGAAACAAGTACTGAGAAACAACTGACCTAATCTTTCTTCCGTATTAAAAAAATAATATTGGTAGGTAAATATTATTATGTAAGCAAGGGATATAATCACGGTTGGAATGAATAGTGAACATGAAAAATTTATTTTTGCGCGCGAAAATAAAAGCCCGCTAGATCTAAAGCCCGCGAACGGAAGCACCGCCCAAGTTGAGTGCCCGGTACTTCTGTATAACAACGCACGCCGCGTCAATATTCTAAAATAGAAATCTACTTGCGTGTTTTGGATAAGCATTTACATTCGTGTTATTAGGCCATTGGCCGAAATACGTATTTTACTTAAAAGTCGTTTTCGTCTGGGTTGAAGCGTTCTTCCTCTTCCCCACCTCCTTCCCCTCCCCGCTACCTTCAGCCTCACAACCCAGACGGGAGCAGTTGTATGGCACTTTTGTATGGTATTCACATAAAAATAGGCATTTTGAATATGTACTATATGTATGTATCAGGGGTTTTATAAAGGGGTGTGGCTATCCAGTTGAATGGTTGTACCAACTGAGCATCAAACCACATTTCAACCACCCAACGGCTAACAAAATTGAATCGTCTGCAGCGTGGTTGAGCGCTAACTTTATTCACTCGGCCAAGGGAGCCGTCTTGCGTAGTTGTTTTCGAGAGTAGATTTATCGTATAAAAATAAATAAAATTACTTGCATGACTAATTAATGATCGTGAAGTTTGATCTTCATATTTTATACCAGATAAGATATGAAGATCTAACTTGCTTATGGGATACTAAAAGCAAGATGTACTCTGATAGAGATATCAGGAACGAAGCTTTTGTGATCCCTTTGGAGCAGTTCAAACGTATGGAAAAGGATGCAACGAATGAAACCTTAAAAGGTACATTTTTATTATTTTAGTAGCATCATACGACTGAATTGTTTTCGTTCCGCGAGTCATTTTTGCATACGTTTGTCGATTTATTTTCATGCTAATGGTTAACGATGTTACTAGAACGATCGCAGATTTGATAAAATAGGAGGCATGCTGCGCGTGTTCCCTAGAGGAACAATTTGAAATTGAATCAAGCATCGCTTTGTCTGCATGCAACACTCGAAGGTTACACACGGCGCGGCGGTTGAACCAACCTAATTGAGCGGTCTATAGGGGGTTAAATGGTAGACGTATTGATTTACATACGGCACACTGTAAACCTAATTTCATTTTTATTCATCACCACCTAAGATGCAAGTAAACAGAAATATGAAGTTGTTAAACATTTTTATGAAGGGTTTACGACGTGTTACTTCGGTAATGTTTGTGTCATATAAATTTATACATCGAAACATTATTTCTTTAAATTCATTGCTTCAGTGTAACTTCAAAAATAAATTATTAAAATATGAACATTAAACTAATTATTACTACCTACACTCGGGCAGCGCCTCTGTAGGGCTTCCAATTCATACAATTCTTTGTAAACTATTACCCACACTCGGGCAGCGCCTCTGTAGGGCTTCCAATTCATACAATTCTTTGTAAACTATTACCCACACTCGGGCAGCGCCTCTGTAGGGCTTCCAATTCATACAATTCTTTGTAAACTATTACCCACACTCGGGCAGCGCCTCTGTAGGGCTTCCAATTCATACAATTCTTTGTAAACTATTACCCACACTCGGGCAGCGCCTCTGTAGGGCTTCCAATTCATACAATTCTTTGTAAACTATTACCCACACTCGGGCAGCGCCTCTGTAGGGCTTCCAATTCATACAATTCTTTGTAAACTATTACCCACACTCGGGCAGCGCCTCTGTAGGTCTTCCAATTCATACAATTCTTTGTAAACTATTACCCACACTCGGGCAGCGCCTCTGTAGGGCTTCCAATTCATACAATTCTTTGTAAACTATTACCCACACTCGGGCAGCGCCTGTGTAGGCTTCCAATTCATACAATTCTTTGTAAACTATTACCCACACTCGGGCAGCGCCTCTGTAGGGCTTCCAGTTCATACAATTCTTCGTAAACTATTACCCACACTCGGGCAGCGCCTGTGTAGGCTTCCAATTCATAAAATTCTTTGTAAACTATTACCTACACTCGGGCAGCGCCTGTGTAGGATTCCAATTCATACAATTTTTGTCAACTATTACCCACACTCGGGCAGCGCCTGTGCAGGGTTCAAATTCATACAATTCTTTGTAAACTATTACCCACACTCGGGCAGCGCCTCTGTAGGGCTTCCAATTCATACAATTCTTTGTAAACTATTACCCACACTCGGGCAGCGCCTCTGTAGGGCTTCCAATTCATACAATTCTTTGTAAACTATTACCCACACTCGGGCAGCGCCTCTGTAGGGCTTCCAATTCATACAATTCTTTGTAAACTATTACCCACACTCGGGCAGCGCCTGTGTAGGCTTCCAATTCATACAATTCTTTGTAAACTATTACCCACACTCGGGCAGCGCCTCTGTAGGGCTTCCAGTTCATACAATTCTTCGTAAACTATTACCCACACTCGGGCAGCGCCTGTGTAGGCTTCCAATTCATAAAATTATTTGTAAACTATTACCTACACTCGGGCAGCGCCTGTGTAGGATTCCAATTCATACAATTTTTGTCAACTATTACCCACACTCGGGCAGCGCCTGTGCAGGGTTCAAATTCATACAATTCTTCGTGAGCTACTACCCACACTCAGTATTATGGGAATTTTCGCCAAAGTTTGTACATGTTTTTTTATCATTTTTATGCTTCCCATTCTGTTTCTTTTACGTTTTAAGTTTCTACCTATACCAGATAAGAAAGTCGGGATTTTTTTCCAGTGCCGATATTTTGTGACTAACTACCATAATATATACTTATGACTGCCTAGAATACTAATGGAGGGTAATAATGCGGATTTTTCAGTTAAAAATTTAAATGTATCACTTAATAAATACAAAAGATTGTTACTGGGTAGTGGTTACATAAGTATTATATGTAAAAAACGCGACGGAATGTAACTGACGTATCCGATACCAGAAATGTTAAACGGATTTTTTTTTTCAATCATGAAATTTTACTTATAAATTGTATATTTTCCAAAAATATATTATATTATAAGATATTAGAAACCACCGAATTAATTTTTCACACCTGAAAATACTAATAACGAAATCAGACTTTTTTTCATCTAATGTAAAAATGGCACATGTTAAAAACACACTACCTTTTGAACTAAATAATTTATTAAAAATAAATACAGGTTCGACGGTATTTAACTGACTAAATAAAGTTGATTAATAAACTTGGGGAAAAAAATGTCTCAGACTTTCACGAAAAATTAAATCATCTTTTTAATGTGAATGCCGCACAAAAATCCCGACTGCTCCAAATAGCTAATGGGACTATTGCATCCCCAACTGAGGTGATGTTGTGAGGCGGAAGGTAGTGAGACGGAGAGTTGGTGTAGAGGATTGTAGAGAAGTTTTAAAAAAATCCTAAAACCACTTACTATAAGAATCCTTATTTGTTATTATTTTTAAAAATCTTCTTTTTCTGTTATTGATAAAACTTGCCTTTTTCTTTTCTTATGTTCTTGTTTTTATTTTCTCATTATTAATGTCTTTTTATTATTATTTACAGTATTTTATTACTTACATGACACGTATTATTTGAGCACTCACCAAATACAAGATCGTCTCTCTATGGTAAGGAAAATCTTTTATTATTTTTTTTATTATGAACAAACGAACGAACATGTAATAATTTTGTGTCTGTTGTAAAAAATCCAAAAATATTGATATAATATATATTTTCTAAGGTCAAGTTAAAAAAGTAAATAAACAAAAATAAATCTTCCACTTTGGAACATGAGTCAAACATACTATATCTCACCGACTCGAATGCAATCAAAATTTTAATGATGATAAAGCATAATTTTTTTTTAAATTTGTTTTGTAAATGAATTTATTAAATGACGAGAGGTGCCGCCCATACAAGTTTTTGTTTCACGATATTTACAATGTCATTGTGTTTTATAATATAATTTATACGGCACATCAAAGTTAGCGCTGACAGATCGGCGCTGCGAGCCTTTTTGCACATTCTCGGTGCACCCATGAATCTGTCCTCTGAGGCTGAGAGGGTTTACCTAACAAACTTCAAACGACAGCCCGCCATGATGTGTGAAATTAAATTTGCGACAACCGGGACGTGTACGTGTACATTGTATTATTGCTATCAATAGTATAGTTACCGTTGTCCAGTAAATTTAAACATCTTGCTTCAAATAGGGTAGTTATGATTTTTGGTATGTAATACGTGACCTAGGCCCAATGAAAAAAAAGGTTTCAACATCGGCTGACTTTCGGATCTTTGTAAAAAATCCTAAAAAGTGTAAAAAATTTTCCCTTTTTCAGTTTTGGCCAATTTTGACCCCGAAGGTCAAATTTTTCAAACAAAGCCGTATACTTTTAAGTAGACTGAATTTGCTATAATTAAAAATAAATTCTGTGAACTTAATAGTTTTTGAGATACAGTTGTTTAAAATTGTTAACATTTTTCGTCGATTATAGAGGTTTTAACTTGGAAAGTTGTGAAATATATGTATTTTTATTATTTATTGAGTTAGTTTACACAAAAATTTAAATATAAACTAATTTAAACAAGATAATATTTCATTTTGAAACTTTAACAATTTTTACAATAAACATAACATTTATTTTTAAATACATTCATTCTTCTTATTTTCAGGCATTTCATCATAGGTACATGTCTTTTGTACATTAGGCAGTTCTGTGATTTTGATTTCTTCATTTGTGGCAATCTAATTCTATTTACATTTCTGGTTTCGTAATTATGAACATCTCTATTAAAAACTATTTCATCCTTAAAATATTTTGGCATTTGGTTGTTTATGACTTTATACACAAAAATTATAATTTTCAAAAAATACCCACGGGGTGAATTCTAAAAATTCACGCCTGGCCTCAAGCTCCCACATTTTATGCCATTGAGTGTAGTAATATAAAACAAGATTAGTGTATTGAAAATTTCCTATCATTTAATTGTATTAAGAATTTGTTTTTGTAATTGTCAATTATAACCCTGTTAATACAAACATCAAAACATTAGTTTTTTATAATTACATTTTTGAAGTCTGTATCTGATGTTGCTATAAACAAAACTGTAGTAATACAAAACAAAATGCTGTCATGCACAATTCCTTGCAATCGTCCACATTTGGAGACATAAAGTATGAAGTAACTTAATTCCTTTTACGTAGATACGCACATATCTTTAATACTTATCTTGAGTAGTGTTTTAAACAGTGAAAAACCTGATTTATTACCAGGGCGCAGGTATGGTAAAAACGACATTAAACCGGGCTTAAAACGTGTTTAACTATGCCAACGCTGAATCGACACGTAATAACCTAATACGGAAGACAGTTAGAGTTTGTAGTTACTTCAGAAAAACAATTCTTGTAAGCGAAATACTTGGCATTCTAAATCAGAATGTGAACTAAATCACACCCGTACAGTGTTGCATACTAAGTTGACTTTTCATTGTCGGACCAAATAAAGAGTTAACGCCTGTTAAGGCTCAAATAACCAAAACGATGGCTTCTAGCTCGATGCTAGGATCCAAATAGTTAAAAAGCTCAAAATTGCAAGTATTGCGTAAAAAGTAATGCAGCAGAGTTCTGGGCATTTCCATGGTGGGAACTATGTACTGAATTAAAATGAATGAATTGAACGTTTCAAAAAAGTATAGTATTTTCCAAATAGGTAAAACTTTTGTCTCCTTCTAACAAAAATGTTTTCAATTCCTATATTTGAGTCAGCGAAGCGAAGTCCTGTTTAACTCGACTGTTTTGTATTTCGTATACCCGTAAATTTGTTTGTCGTTTCCGTTTCAAGATTGTGGCCTTTTTAATGGTTCAGTAAAGATTATTTTTCATATTTGCATTATTTCAATAGTATTGTACCTACCTGCCTGAAGAACGTATAAAAAAGAATTGTCTTTGAGATAGTGACGTTATTTGAAATAAATAAAAAAAGTTACAAAAATATATGGTTTATAATTAAATAGGTAGATTACCTACTTACAAATCAACACTTTAACCTACTAACAAAAATGATTTCAGAGGAAATATTGGTTTTGATGTATTAAATAAGAAAAAAATGGAAACTCCATTAGTGACAAATTACTAGTTTATCGGTTATTTAGTCTATTGAAAAAAACAAAAAAATATATTTGCATGGGAATAGTCTAAAAATTCGGACTTATCTATAAGTTTTTAATTATATGAGGCGTTTCAACGCGAATTGTTAATGCGATGATGAATCTAGGACATGTCGAACACATTGGGTAACGTAGGTACCTAAAATCGACAGGTAGATTACAGGTACATTCATAAACACCCAAGACGTCTATGGGTACATTGTACGTGTTTTAGAACAGTGGTATGCAATCTGTGGAAGATGAACGACATGAATAAATCAGTTGTGGCACCATTGCGTTAAAGAGAATTTACATAATACCCTTCGACTCGCAGGCCCCAGACACGGAACATTATCCAATCAGGAAAAACGTCGTTATTTGAAAAATTTTCTTCAATTTCGACACCAGTATGAAACAAATAGATACTTCTATCTGTTTATTTCTTCAATGGTCGTCAGTAAGAAGAGCAATGATAAAAATGTTTAGGGTACCTGAGATTGAACAATGCCTTGTTTGAAACGAATTATTTGATCGTATTTAGAACAGATAAGAATCGTAGTACAAATTTTCAGAAATGATTTACATTCCGAACAATAGCTTGCAATAATGTTCCGTGATTTTTTTTTTTATTTGCACATGGACAAGTGTCATTACAGAATGATTATTTGAACGCCCCTTGCAAGGAAAAAAAACTGATGAGTCAAAATATTACTGTCAATATGAATTATTTATTCAAGTGAAGGCGACGAAGGATATTCTGCATGATTTACTATTTGAAAAACATAATAAGGACGACAGGGTGACTGTAATAATTTCATTAGAGCTTTTTTGAACCCATCCATTCCTCTCGCAGACCGAATATTTTTTAAAATTATTTTTATATTATTGAGAGCATTTAAACATTGTACATACAAAATATGATAGTGAATCTATGTAGGTATAGGTAAATTGTGTTTCTTAGTCCTCCTCACTAGGGTGACTAAAGTTATTAATTTCTGTTTTATTAGTTTTCTATGTCGTTTTATATATATATTTTTTTTAATTTTTCATTAACCTCTTTTAACCTATTCTTGATTTGTAATCATTCAAATATTCTATTCGCTTTATATTTGGGGAAATGATGTTGTGGAGTTTAGTGGCAAAATAAATTTAGTTTCTTTGTCCTTATGTGGTTTTATGACGTAATATTTTTATGCCATTGTAATTTGATCTAGTGTAATGAATACGCTGTATTGTAGAGGATTCTAATTTTTTTAATAGTTTCAATAGTATTGTTTTAGCATATATTTGATGTACACTTGGTACATCAAAACTATTGAACAATCGAAGGTATTCTTATGTGTACTTTCAGTATGGTCTTTATGATTCCTTCTTGAATTGTATTCATGTGTTTATTGTCATGCAGGACCCCACCGAGCATACAAGACCCCAACGAGAGACAGCCTGGGTTCCCATTGCCTCGCAAAACCTGGTCCACCATCAATAGGTTAAGGTGCTCCCAAAGCCGCTGTGCCCACATGATGCACAGATGGGGCGATAAATGTGATGCGGTGCAAACCACCGAACATGTGATCAACGAATGCCCGCTCCATTCATTCCCCGGCGGGATTGATGAGGTTCACATGGCGACGCCTGAGGCCCTAGAATGGCTCGCAGACCTAGATGTCCCCCTCTGACCCCCCCACCATACGAAATAAGAAGAAGTGTTTAGTGTAGGTATAACCGGATTTCTCTTACTTATAGTTAGAGACACCAATTCGTAGAATACACGATATTTTTGCGAATTAAAGCGATAAATGGTGGTTTTAGCGATAATAAAAAAGATTTTTTAGTCGCTATAATCTTGTATTGACAGATCGTAGAACGAACATGACACACTCTACTGTAAAAACATGTGCCATGTTGAGTTTCAATCAATAATTCAATAAACACGTTTCAAGTGATTTTGAAAATTTGATTGTTTTTCCGCTCTTGCCGACTCGGATTCCCTTACGTTATCCTATTTAGCTATAAAAGCTATGAAAATGCAAATTAAAGCTATAAAAGCTATTTTTTCAATAATTACACATTTAATTCAAAACACCATATTAACAACAGTTTTAAATTTATGTATTATATACAAATGTAAATATTTGGTAAACACTGTAATGTATGAATAGAAATAAATAAATTTAAAATTTAAATTTAAACTACATTTCTTGAACATTAAAGCTATGAATGGGTGTCTCTACTTATAGTATTCCATACTATTTTTACGACATTCTCACTCATTCACATTCACATAAAAGATCCATAATTTAATTAGACTGCCACGGGCTTTCATAAATCTTTTAAATAACATATTGATATTCGTATACTTGTTTTAAACAAGTGAAAATGGATTAAATTTAAAGTGTTCCATTTAATAAGAATTTGAATCAGATTACGTCATATAAAATAGTTTTCAATCTCCCCCGCATCGTCAGAGCATTTTCTTTGTTGTTTATTTATCACTTTTCATCATGAGAATATATATTATATGTGCAATGCAGGCACTTATTAAATGTATCAAACAACATATCAAATAATGTCAATTAATCTAACTAGTCAGATCGGGTTGGTTGGAATAATTACTCCAAATGAATCACTGGTTAAAATAAGTCAAGTACATTCCTTAACAACCTGTATATAAATATAGAAAATGTATATATTTAAAGTGTTCATAAATAAATATTCAAAATAATAATAAAACAATCATAATAACATTTATTGTAATATTATTATTTTAATGAATTATTTTCCCATTTGATCTCCGGTGAGTTGACGTGTATTGTTTTGTTTTGTATTTATTTTGTTTATATAATGCACATGAATAATGTTGATTGACTAGATGATCATTTGTGGAAAAGTGTGTGGAAGGGTTTAGTTTTTCCTATGGGGAAGATTTAATCCGGACATAAAATTGGAAAAAAAATGTATATTCAAGTCAAATAGAATATTGCAATTATGAATAGATGTTGTATATGGAACTATTTTACGAATTTACTACATACTGGACACTATTATTATAAACAATGAATAGCGCCATCTGTTTACAAAATGATTAAACATTTATTTGTTTATTCACCATTCTAGAAACAAGTTAAAATATTCTTACTTAGGTTACAATAAAAGAACGATATAGAGTCGTATTATTTTCAACCAATAATAAATGCGTTTTTACGGATTGGAGAAATAATAATGTCAAATTTTAAAAAAACGGTAATTAATATAAAATTTAAAAATTTCTTAAAATACAGGGTTTTCCAATAAGAGGTGTTATTTTGAATAGCCCGCTATTTCAGTAGATGTTACTTTTGAAGCTGTCATTTTTTGACATTTGACAAGTAGAAACTACGCCATTAATAACACTACGCCACGATACACGTTTCAACAACGCATTGAAATTATTAAAATTCACTTGAGTGAATCAAATGCAAATCATCTTGAGTGATGAGACCCATTTCCACCTCGGTGGCTTCGTCAACAAGCGAAATTGTCGCATCTGGGGCTCGGAAAACCCAAGAGTTATTGTTGAAAAGCCTCTCTATCCTCAACGTGTGACTGTTTGGTGCGGTTTATGGTACGGCGGAGTCATTGGACCTTACTTTTTCGAAAATGAGGCTGGAGCAACAGTTACGGTGAATGGATTGCGCTATTGAGAGATGATTAATGATTTTTTATGGCCGGAATTGGATGGTATTGATTTGTTCAACGGTTACTTTCAACAAGACAGCGCTACGTGCCACACAAGCAACGAAACCATCGATCTTTTACGATTGAATATCAAAATAACACCTCTTATTGGAAAACCCTGTAGTATTAGGAAATTAGGGCAT
This sequence comes from Hesperophylax magnus, assembly GCA_026573805.1. Classification (NCBI taxonomy): domain Eukaryota; kingdom Metazoa; phylum Arthropoda; class Insecta; order Trichoptera; family Limnephilidae; genus Hesperophylax; species Hesperophylax magnus. The sequence goes on from JAIUSX010000049.1 coordinate 18,275,732, forward strand.
TATTCAAAGAACTGCTGAAATTAATTGGCAAAGATCTCGGGATGAGGAATTTCCGAAGAAAACCCCATGGACCGATTGAATCTCGTTAAAAATATTATTGTATTGTAGAAAGGAGTGCATATTTTGTTTTTCTTACATACTTTTTAATAATTCGTAGGGTACCCAACTAAACAAGGTAAGGTACCCATATGAAAACTTTCAATTACACAAATCTTGTAATTATTAAAATGTCACGTGATTTTAGTAATTAATAATGGTGATATAAAGCAAAGAATCTTTGTTTTATTAACAGAACAGCGCTGTATTTCCAGTATTTATATTTCTTATACCATACATAGTTAGTAATAACATAGATCACTGTAGAAATGTATTACAAATTTATACAGCGCCCTTGAGGTGATTTTGCACAAAAACGGCGCTATACAGGTCGTCCAATTATTATTTCCGATTTATTATTATTAAACAGTTTATAATATTTTAGTCTTGAAATCATAAAAAAATCCTACACCAAAGCTACGTAGTTACATATGGGCAATAAGGTTACTCTAAACCGTCTAAACACCAAGAAAAAAGCTGTTATATTAACTTCAGACAAAAGAAAAAAGTCCTGCCTGAAAGAATTTTTTTCAGGAAATTTTTTCAAAAATAATGTAATGTGAACACTCCAAATACTCTTGCTTATAAAAAAATCAGAAAATTATAGGAAATTCAGAAAATTGGTACGATTGCACCACCCCAGCCAGGAGCACTCTTGTCCCTGGGAGAGACCCTCAGGAAGACCTGATTTGTTAGTACTAGGAACGTGTGCACTAAGCTTGGGAAGGAGGTTGGAGTTTAATCGACCGGTACACATGGCAACCTAATAAGCCAATATTGGAAATGCAGGAAAAAAGGAATTTATTGATGGAGCTTTGGTTTTCGTTTCTCGCTTATTTTGTTTCCCGTTTCTCCCGCTTCTTGCTTCCCTCTTCCAGGTTAGGGCGTATAGTTGTCCTTTTTTTGGTTGTTGAGAATTCTAAAAATCAGAGAATAATTCCGAGCAAAAAATTGCCAGCAAACTTTACATTTTAACACATTGCATAGATTAAAACAGATGTATTTCTATGCTTTTTGGAGAAATATAAGTATTTTCATTTTATACCAATATATAAAAATATGCTTGAAATGATTGTATTTTAAGGCTCCGTTGCAATTAGTGTATGTTGATGGCGAAGAGATGGCGCCACTTCCGCTATCAGCTCGCAGAGGGATACTTCCAACAGGTCGATATAAAGACTGATTTTCTTGTTTCAGGTATCGCTTCTCGGCCTGTTGGCTAAGATCAAAGTGTAGTATCTGTTCTTATCAGCTTAATATCTGATAGTTCCCGCAATGCGGGACCAGTATATTAAACTGATTTTTGGAATGTGACGGGATGTTCGGGGCTTGCTCCACTCCTGTCGCGGGTTGGCCCGGCATTGCAGTGCCGCCGGGATCGGCCCATCTTAAACTATTATAACTAGTAACTACGTCCTTCTAGAGGGGGGGGTCCTATAAGTACTAGAGGTGAGTCCTGTGAGTACTTTCCTATATTGGGTACAATACTACAATGAGTACACGTACCAAAAAATACCCTTACAAAATACTTCCGAATATTTTATACCTACCTGGGTATCTGGGTACTGGGGACGGAGAGTGACGGGGACCTGAGGCGTGCTGAGTTACAAAATATTCTTAAATATTTTATACCTACCATGGGTATCTGGGGACGGTGAGTCACGGGTCACGGGGACCTTAGGCGTGCTGGGCACTGAGAAGGGAAGTTGAGGGGAAGGGAGGGGAGGAACAAGAAAGAATAATATTACTTACAGGTGTTCAAAATAAACAATGTTTGCAAGTTTTTTTATATGATTTTTATTTTTTGTACATTCGTAGCGTAATGTTGTAAGGCGTATTACACTGCCTAGAAATTATTTATTGCACGAAACACTAACATCATTTTAACAAAACATATATTATATGGCTATGAAAAATTAACACGTTTACCTACATTGCTGTCTGTAATATCATCTCTATAGGTAACTTACTGTTAACTCAAAACCTGTTTAAAACGCCTCGACATCGGCAGCAGAATTTGGATTTTCTGGTTCATTCCAATCAACGCTAATACTCATTCCTATTCTTCCTGAAAGCATAAAAGCAGTTAATTAATATATTTATTGGTTTTGCCAATGTTTTCGTTTCAATTGATCGATTCATAACACTTTTTCAACACAGGCATTTGGCCGGTGACATTGCTAATGAATTACATGTAAAATAACAAGTTTTCTCTTCTACTAACCATTCTGCGTTGCCCTGAATACATCTTCGTAAAGATGGTAGACCCTGGTGTGAGATTTGATCAGAGTATGTACGCACAAGTAGTCAGCAATACCTAGGAAATTACCAGAACACATCATAACCTCACAAAGATCTGTATTTTATTTTCAAGACATAAGATTCTTGTTATTGAATGTTTATGTTAATTTGTTACCTGATAAATTCAATGCAGGAGGGCGATTCTCGTTCTTTTAGCCTTAAGCTAAATGATAGCATTCGTCAACGACTGCTATCGTTTGCGAAAGATAGCTGTCCGTCGCTTGCAACATCTTTTCTTAACTATTAAGCGATTCTCGTTCTTTTGATATCCTTACAAGTTCGATTTTGGAGAGACCTAGTAAAAAATCCTAAAGAAGCGTGGTTAAGAAATTGTTAAGAGATTATTGAAAACACAAATTGGTGAAATATAATTAAGTGACGCAAGGTTTCTAACTAAAACTTAAAAAAACAAATACTTTGTATTATAATGCATTTTAATAACTGCTTATTTTATTTATGAATGACATAAATAAGCCATTTATCGAAGATTTACGTTTTGTGAAAAGGTACTTACCTCGCTGGATAGTAATGACTTTTTTACAGATTCACCACTTCTAAAGTGACGTTTGCTGTCAAACTAACGCTGCCGAATGGCGGTAACTGTCACCCAAGTTGATTTAAGAATGAAAGGGATTCTTATTTCGTTGTGGTTAACTTCAAAACCCACAATTTCGAGCGCCAGCCAGAAACTTATTATTATTTATGTAGAAATCCTCAATGGTATGTGTAGTTTATTGTAAATTAAATCACTTATCTGGCTTTCGACATGTTACGTACTTTACAAACATCGCAATTACCTGATTCAATTCATTTAATAGCATTATTGTGCCACAAACAAGTCACTAATCATGTTTACAGTCAATACTTACGATAATATTAAGTTTTCTCTTATTAAAACTACGCAAATATTGCTAATTGTCAAAACGTCACAATTAAATGAAGCAAATTCCCCGCGAACACTAGCGTTCGGCCGCCGAATGACAGGTCTAGGGGTACCCTTCGCGTAAGGCTAAAAATTTTGGCGCGCAATCGAAAATCTAAGGATTCCATCTGTCATCGAGAGAACCGGAATCGCTTCATAAGAATAAACCGAGAAAAATCGTTAATTTGAATGTAAGGACGATTTTAGTGTCGTTAAGTAGAACGAGAATCGCCCTCCGGAAGCCTTTCTGTCACCTCTACCGCCGTATTATTCCTGGAATACTACGGAAGGTTCATTAAAAATCAACTATTTCGTGACTTTATCTTCGAATGCGCTGAAAGCAAATTGTAATCTGCGAAGTATTTTTCAATAGTGGAGTTCGGCCACCCTCCACTATCTTGTAGAAGATGTGGAAGATCCCAGTGGTACAAAGCCATCTCGCTAATATCGGATAAACAATTTATTAAAATCTGCCAATAAAATCTCCACAACGGCGCAGTAACTACACAAAGTTCAAGATGTGAAAATGTCAAACACCATGCCATAGACACTCAGCTGTCAACAGTTTTTCCATAGACACTCTGCTGTCAACAGTTTTTCCATAGACATTCACCATCAGACAATGGAGATTACCGTGGCTAAATACTCATAACTGTCCTTTTTCCTCGTACACCTTTCTAATAGGAACGAGCGAAAAGGCATCTGTATTTTACAGTGCCGAAAGCAAAAATATTTCTTTGTCCCTTTTCCTCATATAACTTTCTAACCGACGAGAGTGAGAAGTCAGTAATATTTTAAAGGACGAAGTACTTCAAGACCTGTGGTACAAATATTAAACCAAATATTTTGGAACCAGGTATTTTGGAGATTTGTCACAAGTACAAAGTACGGCATGAATATACCCGGTACTTTTACTGGGTACGATAAATACGCCTCTCCTCTAATTGGTACAAGTATGAATAAATACCTAGTCCAAATACCTGTTCCCTATAAAGGTGAAGCGTATTTATCGTACCCAGTAAAAGTACCGGGTATTTCCATGCGATACTTTGTACTTGTGACAGATCTCTAAAATACCTGGTTCCAAAATACTCATGAGTATTTTATACCTAAATATTTTTAATAGGTACTTTTACCAGGTATTTTTGGTAGGTATTTTTGACAAGTATTTTTAATAGGTATTTTTGATGGGTATTTTTAGTAGGTATATTTGATGGGTATTTTCAGTAGGTATTTTTGATAGGTATTTTCGATGGGTATTTTTGTTGGGTATTTTCAGTAGGTATTTTTGATGGGTATTTTTAGTAGGTATTTTTGATGGGTATTTTTAGTAGGTATTTTTGATGGGTATTTTCAGTAGGTATTTGAGTATTTTTGTCGGGTATTTTTAGCAGTTATTTTGTTGATGGGTAGTATTTGAGACTGGTATTTGATCTGATATTTAGTGACGGGAAAAATGTGGGTTTTTCGAAATGGAATTCCGTAGCCCCCATGGATTTTGAAAATTGTGTGGGGAGTACCTATTTTGAAAATTTTTTGTGGGGAATTATGGTTTAAAGAAATTCTCTAACAACCCTCCCCCCCATGGATTTCACGTGGGGAGTATTCTTTATAATTTTTTTATGTGGGGAATAATGTTTTTCGGAAATTCTGTAACAACCCCCCCCCCACGGATTTCAAATAATAAAACGGGGAATCAAGCTCCCGTAGAATATTTGTGGGGAATATGTGGGCAGAATTTTGCGAGTTCATTAGAATTACTTATTCGAATGAACTTTTGAGTATTTTGTAACCGGTATTTTTTTGTACCTGTACTCATTGTATCCAGTAACGAAAAGTACTCATAGGACCCACCTCTAGTTCCCTAGTATTTCACTTGCTCATTACATGGGGGGGGGGTTGTTAAAGAATTTCTAAAAAAGTAATTCCTTCAAAAAAATGTCATATATGTGATTCCCACAACGATTTTTAAAAACCATTACGGGGGGGGGGGTTTGCTAGAGGATTTCAATTTCAATGAAGCAAAATAAAATAAATTTTATTTATTTCTCTCCGAACGAATCGGTTTCGGAGATTCTCATCTTACCTAACCTAATTAATTTGGTAAATGAGTCTTAGCACGGAAAACTTGCTACCTAAATAAGAGGCCCCAAGAAGTTAAATTATTAAATGGCTGTCATCCCATATAACGAAAGCGAATTTTCATTTTATTAAAATTTAAATTTCCCAGATGCAGATTGCCTTTTATAGTAATTAAGTTGAAACAAAAGGACGACACAGTGCTACTAATAAACATGGACGAAATAAACAACATGGCCAACACAGATACATCAATGAACTAAAAGAAGTGCTTTGACATAAATTTACTACCTAACACTATGTTTAACAAAAACTTATTATATACCATTATGCATAAAAAAAAACATAATCCCCCACGCGGACGACACAGTGCTACTAATAAAAGCTAATAAACATAGACCGAAATAAACAACATGGCCAACATAGATATATCAATGAACTAAATAAGTGGTTTGACATAAATTTACTACTTAACACTATGTTTAAAAAAATTATTATATACAATTCTGTATAAAAAAACAAGGAACACTAAAGAAAAATAAATTATAATTCACTCTAAGCAAATACACAACAACATAACTGCAATATCTCGTGTTTAGTGATAGAAAGCCAAACCGACATAAAATACCTATACATTACAGTAGACAAATTAATGCATAAAATTGTCCACACACATTAGCGTACTCAAAGACAGAGTGAGGAAACTAAGATACATCATAGATTCAAAAAAATAATAATTAAAAAATAATTCCACTTAAATCATATAGGTACATATTTATCAGAACTTCTGTTTAAAGAATTTAAAGTCAGAAAACTAAATGCATTATTTTTATATCACGTTTTACAAATTTACAAAGAAAATAGTCTAAATAAAACTGCACCTTTTAAAATAATAGAAAACCCAGACAAACATCAAGTCTCACAACTCGAAAAAGTAATTAAAAAACAGTGCAATTCAACTATAAATATCTTGCAGTGAAATTTTTTTAATACATTATCAGAAAGTATTAGAAATAACAATAAACATTTTAAATACCACCTTAAAAATACACTGAAAATATAAACAGAATACTCATAGTAAAAATAACGAACATAATATTCAGAGATGTGCAAAATGGGTACCCAAAACCATTTGAAATGCAAAATGGAAATGGGTCAAAACTTTTCCATTTGAAAATGCAAAATGCAAAATGGTTTTTAGAAAAGCATTTCAAATGCAAATTGCAAAATACCAATTTTCAAAATGCATTAAAAATGCAAAATGGTTTCTCAGGTCAAACAATTAAAATAATTTTGTCATTTAATAATGGACATCAACGTAGAACAAACATATTACATGATGGTAAATCAAAAAATGCCACCACTACGGATTATGAACCACAAAAAATTTGCGCGGGACAAATGTTGCCAACGTAAAAACATAGAAACTGCTATCTAACATTTGATATTACAGCGTCATGGCCCCATGTTCAGTATTTGAATCAGTATTTTATTGTAATGGTATCACCCAATTGCCAGGGCTTCTACCAGGGAGCAACTTGACAAATGTAAATTATATCTCATAGCGAGGTTGAGGACCGACTGATATTTGAGGCTTATGAATAAAAGATGAGTGGAGATAGTAGGAAGAATGTTACAAAAAAGCATTTAAAATGGAAAATGCATTGAGAAAAGCATTTAAAATGCAAAATGCAAAATGGTTTTTAGAAAAGCATTTAAAATGCAAAATGGAAAATACCCATTTTGCATTTCCATTTGAAATGGATTTATTTGAAATAAAGTACATCTCTGATAATATTACACCCCCACATAGACAAGCCAAGCTTTATTATGGTGGTGCATCTCAACAACAAAGATTTTAAATGCCAACAAAGAACACAGTGAAAATATTTTTTTATAAAGCCCTAATATTTTATTTCTAGATGACGCCACTTTCGTTCGCAGTTCGCACAAGATAGCTTCCAATTTTCGAAAGAGAATTTTCATTTTATTTAAATGAAAATTAGAATGTTAAAATTTAAATTTCCCAGATGCAAATTGCCTTTTATAGTAATTAAGGTGAAACAAAAGGACGAATATTGAGGATTATGAAAATAATAAAAATATTTTTGTTCTAGCACCAACAATGAAGTAAATAATATTTTCACGCAGGTGCAGCATGTTGTCTGGTCTGTGCTAGGCAAGTAATTCTAAAATAATACATTAGCCGTGCACTAATTATGTGCACTAGGTAGGAAGCGCCCGGCCGGACCTCCTCTCCGGCGATGCTTTTGTACGCTTGCTAAAACCTTTTTTAACTGGTGGACGTATACTGTCGGAATTTATTGACAATACCAGTCGAGATCGCGCTGGCTTTTAACAGTCAGTAATTCTCCAACTTTACGGATTACTGATTCATGTAAGTACACAGTTTGTTTTTAAATGCTGTATTTAATTTTTTTGTAGATATATTTGTAAAAATATCTTAAAAGGGAATTATTAACACAGAATATATAATAATAATAACATAGCATTTATATAGCGCAGTTCAGTGTCATTTCACTTCAAGTACGCTTTATTATACAAACCTAAAACCGGTAATTTAGTATTGGTGGACATGTTCTTAAAATTATTCCTACAAGGTGCCTTACCCAATACAGATCTAATATTATAACACTACCGTTATATAACTTTACCGTTTTTAAGTTTGTCATAGTAAAACGCATTTGAAATGAAATGAAACTAAACTGCGCTATATAAATGCCATGTTATTATTATAACTAAATACACTGTTTATACAAAGTGATGATAAAACTTAGAATAACAATAACAGCAGGACAGGACAAAACAAGAACATTAAATCTAAAACACAATATAAAACAGGATTCAGTTTGTGCTCAGAAATAATAATCTTCTGAGCAGACAATTGAAGAAGGTACAATATGGAGGAAACCGAAACCAAAAATATACTAATAATGTTTAATTATCTTGTTAAATGATACATTTTAAACTTCACTAGAAATAGAATTATAAAGGATTTTTCCTATGTTATTAATAATATTATTCTCAAAAAAGTATCTTCAATAAGAGATCTAGGAATCACTCTTGATTCTAAATTCATATTTGATGTACACATTAACGACATTAAGTGCCTTACGACATTAAGTGCCTTACGACATCATTGACAGTACACCAGTTATTAGGACATTAAGTGCAAATCATTAAAAATGATGGGATTTATTCATAGAATATGTAAACCTTTCCAAGATCCTCAATCAATTCTAACTCTTTACAATGCCTTAATTAGAAGTAAACTTGAATACGGAAGCTCAATTTGGAATCCACATTACTGCAAATATGAAAATATTGTAGAATCCATTCAAAAAAAAATGCTAAGAATGTTATCCTTCAAATGTGGATTACATGACCATCTAAGATCATATGACGTACGTCGTGATTACTTCAAGATTGATACACTTAAAACTAGAAGGCAATTGACTGATCTCATATGTTTACATAAAATTATTCACGGTCAACTTGATACTACATTATGTCTTAGCAATATTAAAATAAATGTCCCCAATTCGCATTGTTTAAGACGCCATAATTCTTTTCACCTGAATACATTTATAAATAATATCGCCTACTTTAGCCCTCTGACCCAGATGTGTCGACTATATAACAAGATAGAGTGTGCTGAAATAGATATTTTCGTCGATAATTTGTACGGATTCAGAAAAAAAGTTCTGGCGCTATTAAAAAATATTAGCTAATTCATTGTGTCAATTTTCTCTCTATGCATACCTCTCGTATTTCTTATGCCTCTTACCACTTGTAATAATGTATAATGTAATGTGTTACTTGAGCGAGCTTATATATGATTGTGTATTTTATTTTTATTTTTTGATGTTTTTGTTTTCTAATTGTATGTATCTGTATTTAATTGTATGTATCTGTATTTAATTTTTTGTATCTTTATTTAGTTTTAGATTTTTGTAATTGTACAATAACTGAGTTTTTATAAGTGGATTGTTCTCACGTAAGTGTGATCATCTGTAAAACCCAGTATAAATAAATAAATAAATATCTCCTAGAATTTGAAACAACTCTTCAAATCCTTGTGTTTTGTGGGTAAGAATATTTCATCAAAAGGAAACTGCATATAAACCCGTAGAACGGGTACCTAACACATCCTTCCGCTTGTGACTCTGGAGATGCGGAAATTTTGTTTGTTTTGTAATGCTTTGTTCGAAAATGAAAAAAAGAGAGTAACATAAATGCATTTCTACACATAAAACATCGCTAAATGGCTAAACACTGAATTAAAATTTAGTTTATGGAGTCGTATGACATAAGTAGGCTTATTTTCAGATAATAGTTGGGATGTGGTGAGAACTATTTACAAAATTTCAATAAAATATATGTATTATTTTAAAGAAATAGCCGTTTAAACAAAATCAATTTCCTCGAATGGGACCCTTGTACCTGAACTGTGTTATTATACATTATTAATACATTATTAATACATAATATATAAATATTTACATATTTAAATATATATAATATATGTGTTAATAATGCTCTGTTAAGATATTTTTTAATGATTATGAAATTTAATATATCTACAATACAATTTAAATACGGCACTAAAAAAAATGTGTAATTATGTTAAACAGTAATCACCAAAGTTGGAGAATTATTGGCTGTTAAAATCCAGCGCGATCTCGGCAGCTATTGTCAATAAAACTCCGGTAATATGCGTTCACCAGTTAAAAAAGGTTTTAGCAAGCGTACAAAAGCATTGACGGAAAGGAGGTCCAGCCGGGCGCTTCCTACCTAGTGCAGGTTCGTAATGCACGGCTTAGTGTAAGTACCTCGTCTTCATTGTTTCAGTATTTGGATTAGGGAATTACTCTTCTTACGTGGGAGAGTAAGCTAGAAAGAGTACCGAGACTTTTTCTACTAAATTCAGTATCATATCCTTTCTCGCTTACTCATCTACATAAGAAGAGTTTTTCCCTAATATTCAAAGATTAGGGAAACACTCTTCTTATGTAAGCGAGTAACGAGATGCCTATACATATGCCCCGCCCTCGGTATGAATACGCGAGACGCGCAAGACTAGCAAGACGCGTAATACGTCCAAATACTCGCAAGACTCGCAACTCGCAAGACGTGCAATACTCGCAAGACTCGCAAGACGTGCAATACTCGCAAGACTCGCAAGACGTGCAATACTCGCAAGACGCGCAAGACTCGCAAGACGCGCAATACTAAGTACGAAAGTCTCTTTGAAATATCTGTTCCAAACATCTGTTCTAGTAAATACGCTTCACCTCTACTCGGAACTTCGGAACAATTGGTATAAGTATTGTCACATAAATATTTTGTGACAAGTGTAGTTCTTGCTTAATTGGGTTTATTTTGTCTATGGTGTTTTTTTTTTTAGCTTTGGCAATATTTTTAAGGAAGGAAGCACAGTTTTGTTTTTGGTCACTTCCTCCCCGACCAGTTTATGGGCAGCTGCTCGCGGATCTTGTCACTCGCCATTTAAGGTGTTTTAATCTGAGTTATGGAAAATAATCTGCCATGTGGAAAAAAAGTGGAAAAACACGCCTAATAATAAAAAATATGAAATCGCTTTCAAAAAATATAGAAATAAACTTATTAAACAAATATTAAACACAAAAAAGACATACTATAATAACAAATTTAATCACTGTTTCAAGGACATTAAAAAAACATGGAATGAAATTAATACAATTTTGGGTAGGAAAAATAAATCTGGTTGCGATGAAGTCTTATCTAAATATTTCCTAAAGTCACAATCTTCTGATGCAGTGGCAGAAAATTTTGCTAACTTTTTTGATGAAGGAGTTAATAAGTTGTTACATGAATGTGATTTCCGAGCGTCTAAACACTTGCAAGAATCCCTACCGCATTCAATGTACTTACCTAGAGCTAATGCTAAGCAAATTGAATATATTATCGGAGGTATGAAAAATTCAAAGTCACCGGGCATAGATCTAATTCGTATGTTTGATTTAAAAAAACATGTCAAATTACTTAGCCCTGTTATTGCTCACTTTATCAACAGAATAATCGATACGAGCCTCATCCCCGATGAATTAAAAAATAGCATTGTAAGGCCTATTTTCAAAAATGGAGATCACTCCGAAATTAACAATTACAGGCCAATTTCTATTCTCCCGGCACTAGAAAAAATTTTAGAAAAATATATTTCGATAAATTTAGATAAATATTTGAATAATTTGAATATTATAGATGAATGCCAGTACGGGTTCCAGAAAAAAAAAAGTTGTGATAAATTGCTGGAAAAATTTTCTGATTTTATAAATTCTCAACTTAATTCTAAAAAACATGTACTGGTGCTTTTTATTGACTACTCAAAAGCTTTTGACACTCTCAGCCATATCCAATTAATTAAGGTTCTTGAAAACATTGGAATCCGGGGTAAACTCCTCTCATTTTTTAAAAACTACTTAACTAATAGAAAAATGAACGTAAAGATTTTAAATGATATGAGTAAAGGAAGACATATTAAATCAGGAGTACCGCAAGGATCAATTTTAGGTCCAAAATTGTACATTATATATGTATTGTTATGTCAAAACTCTTTAAAAAGGCCTTTAGATTCATTTTTGCTGACGATACTGCACTTGTAGTATCCAATGAAAATCCTATCATAGCTATTCAACAACTGCAAAGTGACTTTAACGAGCTACTTAAATGGGCTCATGATGTTGGTTTAATTATTAATGTTAAAAAAAACAAAATGTATGTATGTAAAATCACCAAGCCTGGGAATATGGAATATACCCAAAATAATTGCTCATAATTCTGAATGTATTCATAGAAAAAATGAAAATATTTGCCACTGTGAAACAATTGACTTTACTAACGAATATACTTATCTGGGGCTAATAGTAGACAATAAATTTAAATGGGATAAACAAGTGGCTAAAATCTGTAACCAGCTCCGATCTTTTGCAAGTAATTTTTATAAACTGAAATTTGTTTTGCCTCATTGTACTCTTAAAATAATTTATTTTTCTATGGTCGAATCCATACTCAGATATGGCATACGAACTTGGGGGCACTCAAGCAATATTTATATTAAATATATACAAAACTTACAAATTGCTATAATAAAAAAAATTGTACCACCGAATATTTACAGACAAAGAAGTAATCTAAAACTACTGTATGGTTCTGAGGGCCTACTTCCAATAAAGGGTCTTCTTTGGTACATCATTATAATGGATAATGAGGGAGATAGCAAATATAAAAAGCAACCGGTGCATAATCACATAACAAGATTCACTGAAAATAAGGGCCTCATTATTCCAAGAGTAACAAATAAGTATGGAAGCCGAACGCTTAAATATTTAATACCAGAGATTTTCAATAAATTTAATAATTCTTTTAAACCTCAGAATAATGAGAGACCCTGCCCCAAAAACACTAAGCGTTGGCTAATAAGCGACGAATCAATGTATCTCTGAACTTTATTATTGATGTATTCCTGAACATCTCAACGTACCTGCCTAAACAATTTGTATATAGGTAGGTACTTTGAGATATATTATTTTGTGATATTGTTTATTGTATAATTTTGTGTCATACATGTATTAAAAATTAAAAATGTTTATATATATTATTTGTAGAACCTACAGACAAGCCGTCATGTGTGACAGCTTTGTGGGACTGCATAAAACTTGTATCTTTAAAAATTTATAATAAATAAAAAAAATAAAAAAATAATCATGTGAATAGAAGTCATGTTTTTCTTTTAAAAAGGGCGCGGGGTGTTTTACCTTTCACGAATAGTTCGTGTTGATTATTATTTTAGGGGTGATTATGGAATCCCGCTTTTTATCCAGTGTTGGCCGGTGGTCATATTTGTAGTACTCGTGTTTCGGTTGTGAAACCGCAAATGGATTGTCCTAGCTGTGGCTAGAAGTTGATGGCTGAGTGTCCCCGCGTCGCGAAGGAACGGATTGCTGTTCCCGAAGTCCGTAAGACGAGTCTGGTTGGTTGCCACGTGCTGCAGACTTGATGATCCTGCAGGCGCACGTTGAAGGAGTTGCGTCCTCCCGTTTCCACTAAGAGAAGAATGTCCTGGCTCCTTAAGACGAGTCTGGTTGCTTGCCACGTGCTGCGGACTTGATGCTCCTACAGGCGCGCGTTGACAAGTGACAAGAGACAAGTTTTCGTTCGCCACCCGTTGTTATTCCTTCGTTTCTCGACCACGTAAAGTTAGTTTAGTTTGGTTCAGGAGTCCATCTGGTATGTGCCTACTTTTATTCCTATTGTTACATGGTTATTATTTGTACTCCTTTGTTGTAACTTTTGATGGTTTCAATATAATTTCTATTAAGTATTTACTCTTATTATTTCTGATTTTCCTCCTTACTTGACAGAGAATTAACCCCACAATCATGAGATTGAGATCTTTGCTCTACCGTATTTGTACCCTATAATTGATCCTGTAGATCTCAATATTACATGTAAACATTGGAATGTTCCTACTTTACATTTACACCGTTACAGTATGAATAAATACCTAGTCCAAATACCTGTTCCCTAGACTAAGCTTGATTCCCCCATTCATTATTCGAAAGGGGGAGGAGGGGTTTGGGTTAGAGGGGTTTTGGGTTTTCTGTAAAACATAATTCCCCACAAAAAATATTTCAAATGAATTTCTGTCATACGTAATTCCCCACAAAAAAATTTCAGGTATGTACTTCCCCACAAAATATTTAAAAGTTACAGAACTTCTGTGGAAATTTTTTCCCCACAAACAAAAATTCATATGTGATTCCCCACACTAATCAGTAATAATATCAAAAATAAAAAGTACCTATCAAAAATATCCGTCAAAAATAACCATCAAAAATACCAGGTAAGTTTTTAGATTCTCACTGCCAAAAGCATTTTTGTTGTTTGTTTTTGGGGTGTTATGCCGTGTTGCGCTGACTCCTTCTTTAGCCGACGTTTCGGACAGCGTTGCAGTGTCCATCATCAGGGCAGATCCGGTAGTAATCACATCTTCTGATCTACCGGATCTGCCCTGATGATGGACACTGCAACGCTGTCCGAAACGTCGGCTAAAGAAGGAGTTAGCGCAACACGGCATAACACCCCAAAAACAAACAACAAAAATCAAAAATACCCATCAAAAATACCTGGTAAAAATATTTAGTCCCAGTATAAAATATTTGTTAGTATTTTGGAACCAGGTATTTCGGAGATTTGTCAAGTACAAAGTATCGCATGAAAATACCCGGTACTTTTACTGGGTACGATAAATACGCCTCACCTCTACGGATAGACTGGGTTGGTGATAACGACCATCTTTTATTTTTCTCTGCCTTTGATGAATGGCGTGGTTAGAGGAGAATCGTCGACGCGGCTTACGTCACGTGATTTAGTTTAGGCGGTTTCGCTTCGAAGTTTGCACAAACATCCGATCGCCGGCGCGTTCATATTAGAGGTGGGCCCTGTGAGCAGCGGCGTAGCTACCTAGGGGCTACGCGGGGCAGTGCCCCGGGGCCCTCAAGCTCAGGGGGCCCTCGAATCCTTACCAGAAATCTCAATCGAATTTAACTTTTGGAAATTTCTCCCATTTTCAAAATAAATATGACAGGTTGCAACTTGCAACCCCACTTTAATCATGACAACTCAGTTGAGAGAAATTCAAAAGTTATGCCCAGGGAATTCCTCTAAATTCTTTCTGTAGGTTGGCAGTTTTGTCAATTTGACGGATAGTGCTATGTGCGTCATTCCCCAACGACACTTGTAGCGTATTAAAATATGGATAAAAATAAGAAACCCAGTGGTGCATTTAAACGCAAACAACGCCAAGAAAGAGAAGATATTAAAAAAAAATTGCCCAAAATTGCCAAGTTTTTTAGTCAGCCTTCTGCAAGTACATCTGGCCAAAATATTTCTATTGATAGTGACTCAAATAATGTGGTAACTGAAGTGTTGGTTGAGAAGCTTGCTGAAGAAGATTCGACAATTATTGCAGTTGAATATACCTCCGCAGCCGATCATGTGAACGTGGATGATGTTTGCATGACGCACATAAGAGCGAAGGGTTTGGAGGAACCACAGACCTCTACATTTTTCGAAAATGTGTACGACAAATCTTCTTACGACTTGGGAAACTTCACGAACAAAATATTAAGTGATAACGAAAAACGTCAAATTCTTGATATGGGGCCTTTACAGCCTTCAGGTCTTTTTCCAACAGACATCAACCAGAACAATAGGTGTTTTTCAAAATCGTACTACTTTTCGTGTTCTAAATATGGGCCAGTTAATCGTTTTTGGTTGTGTTATTCCAAAATACTAGACGCTGCCTATTGTCAAACCTGCTGGTTATTTGCTTCACAAAGGAATAATGTTTGGTGTACGGGAATTCGAGATTGGAAGCATTTATCAGAAAGAATTAAACAACACAGTTGTTTGAGTGGCCATTCGGAAGCATGTGCTGTGTATGAATTTTGGAAAAAAAACGATACTAATACTATCGACAAGGAACTTGAAAATGAAATTCGCAAAGAAGCATCATTTTGGAAAATGGTTCTTCAAAGTTTATGCGATATCATACTTACCCTAGCAAAGAGTTCTTTGGCTTTGAGAGGACATCAAGAAGACTTAAGTCAGGAAGGATACCATCTGTCGGTATCTGTCCTTTGTAGAGCTTGTCGCCCGATATGATCACATTTTGCGCCAAGTTTTGGATATGCCCAAAGGTAATAATAATTATTTCTAAGTTTTTTATCGTTTTATTTTGTTTATAATTATTAACTGTTTAACTTGACTTGAATTTTTTGAAATTGTGTTTTTTATGTTTTTAAGATCTACAAGATATCTGAGTGCAACAATTCAAAATGAAATGATTGAGAGCTTGGGGACCAAACTCGAAACCCATCTACTAGAACAAATTAGAGCGTCACCGTTTTTTGCCATCATAATGGATACGACACAGGACATATCGAAGGTAGATCAGCTAAGCATTGTTGTGAGGTATGCAGTAATAACCAGATCGGAAAATGGACAGCCAATTGATATAGAAGTAAAAGAAGTGTTTCTAGGCTTTTATGCAGCCATCAAACATGGCGTAGTAGATTTAGTCAACCATGTGACAACATTATTTATCGACAAAAATATTGATTTAAAAAAATGTGTGGGGCAAGGCTATGATGGAGCCAGTGTGATGAGTGGTGTGTATAATGGTGTGCAAAAACATATAAAGGATATCCAGCCTAACGCAGATTACGTACATTGTGCCACTCATAATTTAAATTTGGTGATAAATGATGCCGTTAGCAGTTGTGTGAAAATACAATTTTTTTTCACAACGTTGCAATATTTGTATCACCGATTTCCAAACCGAGAAAAAATATTTAAAATTGAGATTTTCAATAATGTACTAGACACAGTAATATCTAAATAAGATACACGTTTTGATGGTATGAGTGCAGTCTGTCATATATTCGATTTTCAAACACCAACATTTTTATTACATGTTGATGAAGCAACTTTATTATAAAAGTGTGACGAATTCCAAAGAAAATATTCAGATATAATAGGCCCTAGTTTTTCACTTCAATGTATTAATATTTACCATCTAGTTTTACCTCAACTAACTCAAGCATGGACTGTTCACCAATTATGTAAGGAAATAATGAGCAAATATGGAGTGCTAGAATGCGACCTAACGGAAGTATTTACAGCAATGTTATTATTATTTACAATTCCTGTTACTTCTGCAGCAGCTGAAAGGTCATTTAGCAAATAAAACATTATTTAAGAAATAAGATGGGCCAAACTCGACTCCGACATTTATCGCTAATAGCAATTGAAAACAAAACCGCATCAAGCCTGGATTTAAACGAAGTCATTGATACTTTTGCGAAAACTAAAGCTAGCAAAAAATTGTAAATATAATTGTTATTTAGTCAGTTGGCAGGCCCGACCTTTATATAATAAACCCTTGAATCTTCTCTATTTCGTTTTATTAGCCAAACCAACACCAAGTATTAATTGTAATTTATGTTGTTACTGTTTAATATTTTTATTAACTGCCCTGCAGTCTGCAGTGCACAGAAAAGAGCTTATGTAGCTTAGCATTTTTAAAGTGTTTGTATACAGGGTGTATCGGCACGTACCCGACAAACTTTAACCAGCTATTCCTTAGCACATTTGGAGTAAAAAATGTTATGGGCACTTTGCTGTCCGGTAACATTTTTTTTCAATAAAAAATTTACTATTCATATTTTCACCACATGTCACCAATGTTTTATCCTTTGTCAAAGTTTGAAAACACGTCTGACAATATTTTGTTCGAGTTTCGTTGAATAATGTACGTACGTACCTACGTTGGCGCGCTTTTACAATCACAACGAAATGGCACAGCACCATTCGTCTCATTTTTAACTATTATTATTTAGTGTGTACGAAAGAGCGAGGACACTTTTTGACGCACTTGCTAATAACAGCTGTTGAACGCGAGAAACAAGGCAAATGACAGTGACGGAGTGTGGATTTTTTATTTATTTTTTGTTTTTAATGGAAAAAAAATGTTACCGGACAGCAAAGCGCCCATAACATTTTTTACTCCAAATGTGCTGAGGAATAGCTGGTTAAAGTTTGTCGGGTACTTGCCGATACACCCTGTATTTCATCTTTTTATTTGATAAAACCTTATCAGTTTGCATAGCAGTGGGCCCCATTTTTTAATTTGCCCCAGGGCCCTTGGTTACCTAGCTACGCCACTGCCTGTGAGTACTTTTCGTTACTGGGTACATTGAGTACACGTACAACAAAATACCGGTTACAATATACTCTCAAGTATTTTATACCTACCTGGGGATTATAGTATCTGGGGACTAGGGACGGAGAGCGAATAGAGCAGGAATAACATAACAGGGTGTTCAATATAAATAATGTTTGCATTATTGTATTTGTAGTGTAAGGTAGGTTACATAATTTAACGAAGTGGGTAATAGGCACTACTTTTGTAGTAATTTTAAGTATATACATATATCCATTCAAAAAGAATGTATCGTGTAATTGGGGAACACGGGGCTAGTTTTTCTGGCAGATATTTAGAATAAAAAATATAATTTATTAAACTGAAATTAGTAAATTTTTGATAAAGCCTGTAGCGAGCTAAACCTATTCAACAGATAATGCCTTTGAACTAAAACTTCGTACACCCTTCATTACTGTCATTTTTCTTCGTACACCCTTCTAATAGGACCGAGCGAAAAGGCATCAGTATTTTACAGTGCGACGCACCATAGCAACCGACAAAATATACTTATCTTTTTTGTCAGAGTACTTCCATTCCACTCCATTAAAAAAATACCATAGGCAAAAATACTTATTTGTTCCTTTTCCCCATACAACTTTCTAACAGACCAGAGAGAGAAGTCAGTATTATTTTAAAGTACCAAATACTTCAAGGCCTGTGATATTTACAAATACTCAGGAACCAGGTATTTTGAAGATTTGAAACCAGTACAAAGTACGGCATGAATATTTATTTTATATATTTATATAAATTACAAACAATACAAACCAAAATGAACCTTTTTCTGTCCAACTGGGAAGGATTCCCGTTTCAGGACAGCCAAATTGTGTATTTATTTATTACATAATATTCTTACAATGGAATGGCGATGCTGTCAAAACAAATTTTGAGAACATTGTTGATTGCATTCAAAGTGACAGGATGGTTTCTTGATCCTTGAAAGAATCGCAAAGATGTAATTTATTACCAGGGTCAATTTGGATAACATTAGTAATTGCATTCAGAACAGATGAATGGTTTCTTTCGGGACATCACAAGTCTATACCCGGTTCTTTTACAAGGTACGATAAATGCGCCTCTCCTCTAGTTCATATATTCGAAATTTGACGGCCACATACTCTGTGAGTAATTTTAGCGACCGGTTACTGCTTGAACAATGTATACCGCATGACGTATGTTGCTTGATTGTTTCATTTTATAATTGTTCTAGGTATTTGGTACGGAATGGAATTAGACGAAGTCGAAACCATCTCGTGATATTCGGCGTTCGTGTTTTTACAAACATGCGGTAGTTTTATTACATCACGAGAAAAAACAGTATCTACTGAATCCTAAATATTTTTTTCAGGAAAACAATGTTATTTGAATCTTCTTTTAAGTACCTATCTAGAACGGAAAATAACACTCTTCATCGTTTTAAAATAACCGCCTTCCAGTGTCATACTGGTGAAGAATAGACGTGAAATGGCCTCGAATCGTCGAGAACTCATTTCACATCTCACGGTACATTACTTTATATAATAATACTTTAACAACACCACGTCAAAATGATTTTTTTGTACAAAATACATTGCGGCAATACAGAATAATTTGTAAATTGTTGGTAGCCCTCTTCTGCGTAACAGTTAAATTTGTATTTATCTGCCAATATTTTAGACTGGATTATTCCGCTGAATTCTATCGAAGCAATGACAGTTCAACACACCTATAAAAAGTGCTATAAAGTTATGAAAAGTGATGAAACAAATTTAGGAAGTATATTTACGAGAGATGGGAAGGCTGACAGAGATATTGAAAGAAGGGTAAATGCAGGTAATTCCATTAATGGAGGACAGAACGCAGTTGGCGCTAACAAAAAATTGTCCAAAGAAGCGAAGTTAGCAGTCCACAACGGAGTGCTGGTACCTACCTTGATGTATTGAAGTGAGGCATGGAACTGGCAAAGAAAGGATGAAAGTAGAATAAATGCTGTTGAAATGAGATCCCTGAGGCGTATGTGTGGTAAAACCATGTTAGATAGTGTGAGGAATGTGGAGATTCGCAAAGAGTGCAAGGCTGATGTAAGAGTAATGAGTAAGATTAAGAAAGGGACGCATAGATGGTTTGAGCGTGTAGAGCGAATGAGCGAAGATAGGAGTGTAAGGAGGATATATGATGCAAATGCGAATGGTAGCAGAAGTCGGGGACGCCCGAGGAAGACATGGCACGATCAAGTGAATCAGATACTCGAGTCGGGCCATGTCAAGAGTCAGAATAATAGAAGATTATGTATGAGACGATGTATGAATGTGAATGAGGCAAGAAATGTGTGCCAAGACCTAGTTGTTTGGCGATCCGTCCTCTCTGCCTACCCCTGCGGGGAAACGGCGTGATGGTTGGTTAGTTAGTTAGTATGAAACAAAAAGAAGGTTGAATAGGTTACATATGTAACTATTCATGGAACTATATATTCAGTAGCTATTGTAGGTACTCCCATACTTTGTATAAACCTATACCAGGAACATAGGTTCGTCGTAGGAAATGTTTCAATAGAATCACATTTTATTTTCCCAACAATTTCATAACAATGCAAAAGTATGCACTATCAATGCAGGGCCGGGCCTGTGTAGGCGCAATTGGAGCAGTCCGCTCCAGACGCCGACTTGCCAAGGAGCCAAGAAGCCAAGGCGCTAAATTGCCTAACACCTAATTAATTTCATAAATGCACTATCAATGCCAATACTTAAAGTAGGTACACAATGCAAACAGGAATAAGGAGTTTTGTGACCGATTGTTTGGGATGTTTTTATTATACGGGGAAAAGAGATAGCCAGCGAAATACCGAAGAAAAGGAAAGAAAAGAAAATAAGGTTTCCCAAAAATATTTAGGACGGGTTGTTTCAAAAAATTTGAACAATTCATCAAATTTCATAGTTAATTTTCAAGTGCTGTAAAGGTTCTATTCAAGTTTTGTCAATACATTAGTCAGTTGTTGAAATAATAACATAACTTGAAAATCAACTGTGCAATTTTATGAATTGTTCAAATTCTGTGAAACAACCCGTCCTTCATGTAGAGAAATAAGAATATGGTCGTTTTCTAATTTGAAAAGTTAATAATTGCAAGAATGCTGTGGTTAAAATATACAAAAACTCAAATATGAAGTAGGGCATTTTCGCCAAAGTTTTTACATTGCGTTTTTGTCATGTCCCACGATTTTAAATGGATTTTCATAGTTACGTATTGTATAATATTGGAGAGTTATAATTTGACATGCAAATTTAACAATATACTTTAGTTTGTTAAATACAACTGGCGTTGCAATACTTTGACAGCCTCCGTGGTCGAGAGGTGAAGCTCACGACTAGCAAGCCAAAGGTCGCGGGTTCAAATCCCAGCGAGCGCAAGTAAATTTTACTTCATAAATTGGTGTCAAAATAAATCACAATTTATGCTTTTTAATTATATATATTATATCATCGGTAGTATATATAGGTGATCAGATCTCAATAGGCGGGTACTCACCCACCTAACTCTTCCCCATCTCCTTCCCTTCCCCACAAGCTTCAGCCTTACAACATACCCCAATTGGGGATGCTATAGTCTCACTGGTTGCAGACGGTTGGGAGCAGTTGGGACTCTTGTGTGGTATTCATATTAAAAAAGAATTGACAAACCTGTACATATTTTTAATTGATTATTTAAATTCAGATTTTTTAAAGTAGTTTGTTTTTCCATGTCCCATTTCTACATTCAATTAAACAAAATCTGATTTCGTATTTAATTTACCGGTTCATCGAATTTCAAAGTTGATTTTTAAGTTCTATGAAGATTCTATTCAAGTTCTATAATTATTTCAGTTTTGTGAAACATCTGACTAATAATTATATACTAACAGAACTGTTTCTAATTGTTCAAATTCTGTGAAACAATCTGTACTAAGATTAATTTTGTAGCGTCTGAAATATAAATTTTTTAAGTAAATTTGAATCAACATTGAAAAAAACAAGTTTAACATTTCTGGTAAAGAATCCGTTAGATCCATTGCGTGACCATAATATGTATTTATTTTTAATGACCCTTTTAGTTGCTTTTACTTGCACTTCATCCGTCGTCTAGTCATTAGTTGTAGCAACACTAAAGGGAAATATTTCCAACAGTTTTTAATCATTAGTTGTAGCACAACTAAAGGGAAATATTTCCAACAGTTTTTAGTCATTAGTTTTAGCACCACTAAAGAGAAATATTTCCAACAATTTTTGTAAATTTTATTACTTCTTATCAACTGTTTGATTTCCAGAAATAACAGGTAATCAGAAATTGCATTTAATTCAACAGCTGCACTACTTGACTGTAAAGTAAGGAGTGTTAAACTCTAATGCAGTGCTCCGCAACCGGTGTGCCGTGGCACACTGGTGTGCCGTGAGCCGGACACAGGTGTGCCGCTGTCAAATTCAATGTATTTGACATTTTACAATATTTCATTATGTATTCAATACACAATGACAAAATATTTTTCATAATATTGTCTATTTTACATTGTCTGCAGATACTGTTAAAAGACGTATTCACAATATATTAGAAAACTGTTATTGGCTGCAGTTCAGATCAACGAAACAACCGATATTAAAACTAAAGCACAGTTGATAGCTATTGTACTTTTCGTTGACGAGGACTTTATTAAAGAACATTATTTAGTAAGGAGGTTCCAGAGCGAACTACCAGTGAAGAATTTTTTCAAGTAACCGATGATTTCTTCTAAATATATGATATTAAATGGAGCAATTGCATTGCTGTTTGCACGGATGGCGCTGCGGCAATGACGGGTAGTAAAAAGGGTTTTGTCTCTTGTGTAAAACAAAAAAAACCAACGTTACAATTTACACACTGCTGCATACACCGAGAAGCATTGATGATCAAAAATTTACCGGAGGAACTTTTAAACACGATGAATGAATGCATTAAAATCGTAAACATAATTAAATCAAGAGCCCTAAACTCGCGAATCTTTGGAATACTCTGTGCCCAAACTATATCAGCACCTCGATGATAATTACTGGATAGCCAAACTTGCATACATGGCTGATATATTCGAGCATTTGAATGAACTTAATAACGAACTTTGGCAGAAAGAGTTACAAATGGATGTTTGGAAATGTACCAAAGGATCAATCATAGTACAATTGAAAACAAACAATTAACTGTGGATCTGGCCCAACAACATTTAAGTATGCTTCAGCAGAAATTTGATCAGAATTTTTATTCCATTAATACGGAACAATACGATTGGATTCGAAATCCTTTTGCAACCAATGCAATAAATTCTACGGAAGCACTGCCTCTGCAAATTCGAGTGGAATTTACAGATTTAAATAATGACATGATATTAATACTTCACTTCTCCGAAGATCAATTAGATGTTTTCTGGATTTACGTTAAAAAGGAATATCCTCACATTTCCGTGAAAGCATTCTTAACACTACTTCCATTTTCAACGCCATTTTTATGTGAGCAAAGTTTTTCAACACTTGTATTAATTAAAAATGATAGGCGGTCATGCTTAAAATGTCTTGACCAAGAACTTCGGGTTGCGCTGTCAAAAATCGAGCCGAATATAAAACGTAAAAATAAATATGTTTTATTAATATGTATGTATGTATACTTTTCAAATAAAAAACAAGAAATTATTGTAAAATTTGTGTATCAATTTAATATCTATATATTTTAGCTTTTGGTGTGCCGCGGAATTCTAGGTAGAAATTTGGTGTGTCGTAGGTGAGAAAAGGTTGCGGAGCACTGCTCTAATGTATAGGTATGGGTATGTATAGGTATAATGCATGAAAGAAAATAAATCTGAATTTTTAATATTTTTTATTGGGTAATCTACTAAGTTAACAAGCAGTGCTGAAAGGAACATCTTACATTGTAATATTTATACCATAAATAATGATATGATCACAAATAAAAAAGGTAATTATGCCAACATGGTAAATCATCAGAATTAAAATGGATAAAATTATCTTTTTCCAGAACCAACTGGCATAAAATTGAATTTTTGGGCAATTATTACAGTCAGTAAAATAATTTTTAAATCAATAATAATTTTTTCAAATGTCGTAAAAAAAAGTGTCATTAATTTATTCATAAACATAAATTTCTGCAGGAGGGCATGGCGGCACTTGCATTTTCTATTGTTAAGCTGTAATGTTAACCTAACCTAAATTAAAAAGGAGAGGAACGCTTTTGGGAGTTTCCTAACTGCCAGAAGAACTGACGGAATTACCGAACTTCAAACCTAACTTTATTTTTAAATATCAAATTTATCTGGCACACACTAAAAAAATCTATAATTTAAACCGACTAAAAGGGAGAGATTTTTTGTAGTGTGTATTTCCAGTAACAATTTGTTTCTCCTTGTGTACCTTCATCCATATCTAATTCTGTATTTTATTGATACATATCTTTTATATGAGTGTTGTAGTAGTGTCGATACGTAAAATTCACGCATGTTTAATTTCGTCCCGATAGCCCTTTTGGGTTAGGTTAATTATGGAAAATATGTGTCAAAGTGAGCATGTCGATACAGCCACCCAAAAAACTAGGAGATTTTTTGCGACTGTGTTTTGCGTCTGTATATTAGGTATGTATATTGCATCATGTACCCATAAATAATTGACACGGTAAGGTAGATTGAGTTTAATTATTATAAAAAATGTTTCTAATGCAATTCCCAGTAGTAATAACTATGAATGCATTAATATACATAAATGTGATAATACACGATTCTGAATAATATTAGCCCAATGCGCTTCAAAGCGAATAAAACAATAAGTAGGCAAAAAATAGATTAGATTAAATATAATATAGATATTATTTTTTATTTAATTTGAGGGCGCTCTCGAGCGTGCTTTTACTTGAGTGAGCAGGTATACGTTAGCCTAGCTGCTCTGCCCCTTCTTAAGACTCTCGGCTTTATATACACAAACAGCCAGAATGAACCAAAGATATGCCAGACATGACATTTTTTTCTTGATTTGTTGATTTTTTCCACGGAACTACTGAACCGATCATTGCGAAATTTTAACTAATATGGCTTCTGCTGGAACTCGAATCATTTGTACATTTTGATTTTAGGTACTTTTAAAAATCCAAATAGGCTTATTTTGGGAGGCTTTACTTTCAACAGCCACCATTTTGTTATTTTTACATTAAAAAAATCACAATTCTAGTTCAGATAGTAGCGAAAACCATACTGAACTCAAATCTTTTTGGTATTTGTGTTTCAGATAAATCTACTCCGAAATAATATCAATGAATCTGACATCTGCTTTTCTTCGAGTGGCTATTCAGATGCTGCTACTAGGGATAGATAAATTATAAATAAATAAAAAAATTAAAAATTCATACATTTCAAGAGATATTTTATGAAGCCCAAAGAGATTTTCATCAATATCTTTTATAGGAACCATACAAAAAATAATCCTAAAATATTTAACTTTAAAAGTGCGATGATCCTTTAAAGGTGCGGCAGATTGCGTATAAATGTGTGCAATAAAAAGTAAATAATTATAATGTAGCATAAAAATGACGTCAAAAGAGGAGAATATTGACTTGTGTTGACGAACAACATTCATATCCGTTAAAATGAATATCTCACTATTTCTTAACTATTGATATGGGTAATGTTTTAATAACATGAAGTTAAACTTTCTATGAACCTTTTAATGCCAGGCACCAATGCCGGGTTCTATTCTATTCATCGACCAACAAAGTCTAGATAGGGCGTGTGGATGTTAAAAATTACACCGAAAGTAAAATTATTTGTAACAAAACTTGTGAAACCGCAGAGGAGTCCAAACTACCCCCAACCGTCTGGAGCCAGTGAGACTAAACCATCTCCAATTGGGGTGTGTTGTGAGGCTGAAAGTAGTGGGAAGGGGAAGGAGATGGGACGAGGAAGGTGGCTATTCAGATCTGGTCACCAAACATGGCCAAAGCCATTTGACGCAACGTTTCAATACTGAATGGTGGTCTTACACCAGGACTATTCTGAGATTATCTTCCACTCTGGAACTATATTATTTACACGAAATATTTTGTATACTATATTTTTTATACGAAAAAATTCCTCTAAGGACGGGCTGTTTCGGAGAATTTGAACAATTCATCAAATTTCAACGTTCATTTACGGGTTCTGTAAAAGTCCTATTCAAATTCTGTTATTATATCATTATAGGCTAGTTGCTTTACAGAACTGAAATAAAAACAGAACTTAAAAATATCTTTCACAGAACTTGAAAATTAACTTTGAAATTTGAAGAATTGTTCAAGTTCTCCGAAACACCCGTCCTAAAAGAAAGCATTCGTTATCACTCAAAAATAATTATTTCTTTTTATCTTTTGTTGGTCTGCAATCTGAAAGATCAAATTTTTCTTCCACAATATTACGCTTTTATAGGTTTGATTATAAAATTACTCTTAGATGGGACGAAATATTCCAACGATTTTGCGAGACACGCCATTTCTAGAGTTGTTATTTCGATAATTTCATTAAATACATTTCAGCTGCGGTTTGATAAAACCCTTCAAGCCCCACAAAAATGAATATTTACAAATTCTTAAAACTATTTAAAATTTTTGAATTTTATATAATAGTGGTGATATGTTTTTCAAAAATTGATGTAAGATTTTGTCATTCATGGTATTTAGAGATATGAAGGCTGAGGAATTTCATTTATGGTTTTCTTTAAATAACCGAAAAAAAATTGTAATCGTAAATTTTTCGTTAAAAATGTCTTAATCAGCAAAAATTACTTTACTATCTTCTAATTTGAAGACTGTTCTATTACAAAACCACCGAAAAGCAACAATCCCAAAAATGTAGCTTGAAGGGTTTTAAAAAAACACATTTGAATTTTACTTTATCGAAAAGCGTTTATTATTGCAGTTTTGAAATAAAAATAAAATAAACGAACAGAAAAAAACATATTTCTACAAAATAAGACTATTTATTTTTACATGTTGTTTTCAAGACATGGTTTACAAAACAAATGTAATATTCAAAAACACATGCGTACACACAGCACTCTCCAGGTAATTTTTCACGAAAACGGCGCTATATAAATTAACCAAATATTACTATTATTGTAGAATAATATTAAATAAGAATATAATAAATATACGCGTATTTTTAATGGTTTAAAAATAAATAATTTGATATTACTTAAGAAAATATATTTTTTAAGGAACCATTTTGACTACTCACTTAGTTATTATAAATATAATATACACTCTTATTCTAAATGTTTAAATTACAAGGGTTTTAATAATAATAATGATGAGCTTGTATAAATAGATATGTCAAGTATTTTTACTAAAAAATTAATCCGAAATACCATTATTATATGTGCGAAATGTGCTTATAGGAAATCTTCTTTGTGTAGAATTATGCAATGCTTCTTAAACTAAAGGATGCAGTTTCTAAAGGAGGCCCTTAAGCTCCCTTTCCATGAAATATTTTGGTTTCAATGAGTTTCACTAATAAATCAGTAGAATTAAACAAAGGTATAATCGTGTTCATAATTAAGTATTTCGCAACGCAACTTTTCTTTCATTTTCGTTGAACATAATATTATCACATAACTTAAAATATTTTCAGTTTCAATTTCAAGAACAAAATTTAATAGTATAAAGAAAAAAAATCATTAAAATAGTTTAACTTCAGTAATGATGATAATTTTTTAAGTGGATATTAAGAGAGTAGATCTAGTTGCTCTTTTTTGCTTGTACTAAATTTGTACCTAGCATGATAGCACAGTGAAGAGCAAATAGAAAGTATTTGAGTGTGTTAGTGTGTGCGTCATCATTATTTTTAGTTTTTACGTTAAGTTGAAAGAATGTTTGTTTTTTTATTATTTTCTTGTTTACTCCAATGAAATCCGATTGTTCTGTTTTCCGGTCAACTATTGTTCTACTTCTTAGGTTTAAACTGTAAATTGTAAATATATGCAGGGCGTTAAGGGACGTACTTGATTTATTTTAACCAGTGATTCAATTATTTGGAGTAAAAAATGTAAACGAAATTTTGGAATCCGGTGACATTTATGACCTTTTTTTTAGATTAAAACATAAAAAATCAGTATGTATTGGACAGTCAGGATCGGATTGAGGTGTTGGTCGGTTACTAGGATGAGTGACCAGTGATGACATAGATAAACAACAACAAAAACTCCAAAGAATTTCGGGAAATACCGGTTAATTAATATTATATTTTGATTAATATTTTTTTTTATTTGAAAAAAAAAAAATTGAAATAAATTAAATTTTTAAGTTCTGCTGGTAACAAATATTTCTTAATGGATCCATTTTATTCAGGATTCAAAAGTTTGTGAAGCATTGCAATAAAACCTGAGTAATTTCAATAATTAACCTTTGTCGTAAAATGTAGAAAAGTTGTTATTGATATTTAGCAATTGTTTAGTTTTAATGCCAATAATTTTAAATTATACTGATGGAAAAAAATTAGGTCATAAAAATTTAGTAATTGTGATTTTTGTGAGTTTCAGATTTCTGAAGTATGATTTTATGATAGTTTGTTATTTCTTCGGTAGACGTGAAGTGCAAAAAATATTTGAAAACCCAAGGTAATTATTTAAAAAATTGACTATAATCTAAAAAGCATGCAGAAGAGAGGCTGTACCACTTGAATGTGGATACGAATAAAGCCCTAAAAATGTAAGGATGAATTTGAACAATTCTTCAAATTTCAAAGTTAATTTTCATGTTTTGTGAAAGATTTTCTTTTATTATTTCAGTTCTGTCAAGCAACTAGCCTATAATGATATAATAATAGAATTTAAATAGGACTTTCACAGAACCCGAAAATGAACGTTGAAATTTAATGCATTTTTCAAATTCTGCAAAACAACCCATCCTAAGTAAATAACAATTTTATTTTAAACCAGGTGCACTTAACAGATATTTGGCGCAAAAGTCAATTCTTTAAAAACCAATGTATCAAGAATTTTAACCAAACAAATTCTGTTTCCTGTTTCATCTGCCATGTGTACACGGAGAAAAATGAGTAGGACGGCTGATTTATTAAATTCTGTTCAAAACGTGATGGCAGGCCATTTCCCAATAAAATATTGGTACATTCAGAATATATTGGAACACGTGTTCACGCAGCTGCGCTTATTCTGATAAATATAATGACGAAATGAGAAAATATTATAAAAAAATATGAACACGTGTTCCTACATCCTAATAACACATTCGTGTTTTACTGATAGTTTGTTAGGAAATCTGTCAATTCATTCGTTAAAGGCTTGCAGTTCCGTTTTAAAAAGGATTACGAATAATATGACCAGATTTTTAACAAATTAGCAATATTTTATTAGTAAGTTTTCTCAGTGTAATATTTATACGAATTTTTGATTTCATGTTTTCTTCCACTTATCCTAGAACATAAAATCTACAATAGTAAAGTTGATACATTTCACTCAAATATCCATACAAAAGTACTTGTAAGTACGTGTGGAGCGAATAAAAATGGTCCGGTAGATTTATTTTAAACAGACAATTTTGTATTTTTTTTTTAAATTTTTAATTATTGTTAATTTTGGTTTAAAGAGTAAATTATTAGCAAGATGAATACAAGATGAAGGTAACCGATTTTTCCAAGATATAAAAATAATGATTATTTTAAATATAAGCTCATACGTGCATACACGATTATTTATTTGGTTTAATAATTAATACAACAATACTGCATTGCTTAATATTAAAATTTATCAATTGTTAAAATAACTGTTCATATATCCATCATTTCCTTATGCTTAACATTTATCAATTGTTAACATAACTTTTCATATATCCATCATTTCCCTATGCTTAACATTTATCAATTGATAACATAACTTTCAATATGACCACCGTTTCCTTAATCTTAACATTTATCAATTGTTAACATAAATTTTCATACGTCCATCATATCCTTAATCTTAACATGTATCAATTGATAACATAACTTGTTATATGACTAAAATTTATCAATTTTAAACTAAATTTTCATATGTCCATAATTTTAAAATGTATCAATTGATAACATGACTTTTCACATGACCATCATTTCGTTAATCTTAACATTTATCAATTGTTAACATAACTTTTCTTATATCTATCATTAGCCAAGCCATTGAATCATATGATTACATATACAGTCAAATGAAATGTTGTTTCAACGTACTCGCTTTTACAATAAATAACATAGGAACTCCCGATAAATCGAATGACCGGAAGCATAAAAAAATAAAGAAGTATAAAATCGTATTGTGTGACGTGTAAATGCTATTGAAAAGATGAATCTAAAACAACACATTTACTAGTAATAGAATCACAGAGAGCTCTTCGTTTATTCTTATGCACATGGATGCCTATTAACACTTAACACGCCACGATCTTTCAGATCTCAGGCCTCGCACTACAAGACAGATAATAACACTGTGTACACGTAACAAAAATCTCTATAGTAAGTATTAAAATGACTGGAGTAATTAAAAAAAGGAATAACTCGAACTAAAATGCACCTAAATCTTTAACTGGCAGTGCTGGGAGTTAGTTGGCAAAACAGTCCAGTCTTTAGTCTTTTCTCATACACCTCATAGACCGTTTACAATGTCCAGCTTTAGTCGAAAAGATAGTACAAACTAAAGACACTCTTAGAACAGGATCTAGCCTTTCTTCGAGAACGAATCCTTAATTATTCGAGTTTATGTTAGAGTTATTTTATATCAAGTTACTCAGGCTAAGTGACTGGGAAATACATTTACTCGCCAGTTCTGAATGTTGATCAAGAATTTCATGCAATTCTTCATGGATTTAATTCTTATCCTAACGCCACTTTGGCATCTTATTCTAAAAATACTTTTTCTTTTAAAATAGACATCAAACATCAATAAACTTAGACAATATTTACGAGATGACGTCGCAAGACTCATGACTCCTTTTAGAAGTAGGACTTAAAGCAGAGGGCAGGAGGGTTGAGTGTTCAGTGTTCGGGCCTAGGCCAGTTCAACGAGCATGGGCTTCTCTTGAGGGGTGAGCACCTCCGAAGGGTTGGTGAAGTTGGTGCTGTAGGCCAGGCGCACGCGAAGCCTGTAGAAGCAGTAGGTCACGCAGTGGATTACGGCCAGGATGGTGAGACACAGCAGAGTGAAGCACACGGCCCTGCCAGGCTTCCTCCAGTCCAGGGCGGCGTAGATGAAGGGACGCCCATCTCTAATAAAATCAAACATTATTTCTGTTTAAAACAACTATTTTTGTACATCGTGTACCTTGACAGTAATTCAAAAGATGCTAACTTTACACTCCACAACAATGCACACATATATATATATTGTACTACTGCAGAGCTAAATGCATTTATATTTGGACCGTTACTGGTAAGGTTAGATGGGCATAAATAAATCAAGAAATTTAAAAACAAAAGTGGAAATATCTCTTCTTTCGGAATTTACGCAAAACACATACCTAGATTGATTAATTACGAACAAGAAAATATCATAGTAAGACACGTATAGGCTCGTGGTTGGTGCGTCGCAAACATTTTGTTTTTGTTTTATCACCTCAAGTTGACCATTGAGTTCTAAGGTCACCAAAGAAAAAACAGGCCTTCAATAAGACAAATTGTTATGTTGAAATATCGATTATCCGTTTAGGCTTCCCGAGGTAATCCTCGGTTAAATTTATTAATATTTCAAGAAAATCGATTTAATGTGTAGAATAAGGAAATTAACGACATCATATTATTGAATTACCTGTCAGTTCCACCGAGGGCAAAGTAGATGTAAGAGAAGACGATGTAGACGATGCCGAGACCAAAGGCGTTCAGGATGTAGATGAGGCGCGTGGGGTGCATCACCAGGAACATATCGGTCATCATCATGGCAGAGTTCGCAGCGTGGACAAGGAAGTTCAGAGCATCCAGACGATGGACACCTGAAAGAAAGAGACGAGATTTTGTACAGCACTGTCACAATACACGTAGAAAATTGAATTGATATAAAAGATTGCTAATTTATTAAAAATCCGATAAAATTATTCGTATCCTGTTAAAAACGGGTGAATGAGTTGACAGATTTCCCAATAAATTATCAGTAAAGCACGAAAGTGTTATGAGTATTTCGGAACACGTGTTCATAAAAATTCTAATATTGTCGCATTTCATCATAATATTTTTCAGGAAAAGTACAGCTACATGAACACGTGTTCCGATATTTCTGAATGGACTAATATTTCATTAGGAAATGGCTTGCCTTCACTTTCTAAGAGGATTTTAATAATTGTAACAACAACATAGTTGCTATTCTTTACTTACTAAACCTACTTAAATAAAACACACAGTGAAATTAGTGTGTATATTTTACTTCTTAATCTTAACTAGGTAACTAGCCTAATATAAATTCCCCAGGCCGGGAATTTATTTTATTTAATGTGAAAGTTATTTTGAATGAGGTTGTCTATTTACGAATAATAATATTTAAAGAGTTAATAATGACAGCAAAACTAGTTTTTCGATATCCCCAAAAATGAAGAAGTTACGAGCTTTCAAAGTAATTTGGGAGAAACGTATACAATCGTGTCTCGTGACGTCACACCAGACACATTTCGGTACAATTCATAATTCGAATGGCATTACCGGATTATTACTGCTCCAGTTATGGAGTTACAACTTCATGGAGATTCCACAACTAAGAGGAAAATTCCCGCAATATTCATTTGTAAGGAAATATTCCTCAAAACTATATTTCGAGGAATTTACCCATCACTAAACCTAACAGTGTTTAGGGTTTCAGTGGGTTGGGGTTCATCTGTTGTGTTAGGTTGGGTTAGGCTAGGTTAGAAAAGGGAATGCATAATACGATCGATTTAACATTGTTACAAGTTTTTTCCACATTTTATTCATCATTAATAGTATTTTGCTTCTATGTAACAGTGAAGAACCTATCACACGACCACACTTGTAAAGCATGGGTAACGCCAATCGACGTAATAATACTATCATTGCTAATACTAATTACTCACAAGTAAATACACATGGAAATTAAGAAATAACACATTCTCTGAAAGTCTAATGAGAAGAGCATTTTAAATAAGAAACAGATACTTCGTGCAATTGATTTTCAAAGGTCAAAAACACATATAAATTAATGATAATCAACCAGAGATTCAGTGTTTTTACGAATGGAATCCTGTAGTATCTAGATTTGACCGGTTGGTGATCATTTAATTATGGTATTGCCTATCATCACCATTGTTAAGCTAATTTAAACTATCTTTACTTGAATCATGCACCAAAGTCCAGTAAATTAGGCTGACGACGAGAGCCATGTCCACAGCCAGGTTGTGCATGGCCCAGTAGATGTGATACACTTTGGGCAGCTGGCGATTCATCTCTGTGGAAGAAGTAAAACTTTTTTTTAAATAACATACGATTTAAAACATTAACCCTTTCAGACCTGAAATAAAATTGGCAGTTGTAAAACATTTTTGATGCTTGATAACAATTTGTAGAGAAAATTTAAAAAAAAATCGACAATTAAGTTAAGACTGAAAAAAACGAAACTGCATTATTGTTTTTTTATTACTGTACTATTTAAAAAATCAAATTGCTTTTTCTAGTTCAAGATGTCTCTTTTGTGCCTCCGGCTATATATACTCGTATGCTTATTTCTCGTTATTGCCAATTTCCTTGCGTAGTCTCTTAAAAGCTTTTTGCCTTTTCATGGAACTTGCTTTCAATTTTCAAGTCTAGCTAGTCTAGTATATTGGAAATACTTGTAACACCGGAAGTGTGGTGCCAAAATATAAGAGAAGCAAGAGCACTGTCCTGGTAATTTAACTGTTGTAAACATTCAATCAGTTTTTTTATGCCGACATGACATAATTTCCTGTTCACCGGAATTCTTTTCTTTTGGAAAGAACGGTAGACAACATAAAAACGCGAATATTACGATTAGCACAGCAGTATTGTAACCATGTTCTTAAATTGACGTTCTTGATCCAAAAATATATATTATTATACCCTGTCTGTTTGGTAAAAGCACGATTGAATATAAATAACTCGATGAGTAGGGTTGCTTTTCGAGTGACATACAAGAGCGTCCAAATTTAGTTTCTGACGCAATCAGTCGTCCGTGAATAGGTTTTAAATGTGCACAAAAGGTAAAAGATGTTAATTTCTTAGAATCGCCAAAAAGGGTGCAAGTTATTCAGAATAATTCCTTTAGCAACACTAACAGATGGCTGTTGGAATTCCAATATCACCGGATAACGCCTTTAGACGGGGAAAATAAACTAACTAAGAAAAAACAAGATGAGACGCCAGACGACTGCCGACCTAAAAAGAAATGCCAGCTCCGAGTGGGTCTGAGTCGCTCACCATCGGCTAAACTTAAGACATTTAAGGACTATGTATGAAGCTGAATGATATAACAGGCTTGTGAAGGATGTTAACTTACCTTTGGGGTCTGTCTTATTGATCCAGGAGCATTGGACAATCCACAGGCCCAGGATGGCCTGAATGGTGCATACGATGTAGGCCCAGTTGGTGAGGAAGGCCGGCCACTTCCAGGGGCTGTTGTTGCTATTATCGGTCCGCAGGTGCGGGTTGCAGATGCTGTAGATACAGATAGACACGAACATCACGGCAAGACACCAACGCCACAGCAGGTACCACAGATTCGGCTCAGTACCTCTTTGCCACTGAAAAGATACATATTTTTATAGTCTAAACCAGACATTCCCAAAGAAGTTTATGTCGCCACCTATCTAGGAGGCGGTGGTTTCGTCAGGAGTAACCGTAGCAAGTGCGGATAGGGGCAGTGAGGAATAAGAAAGCAAAAATATCATATAATGCATCGTCAAAAGAATCCTTCCTGTGAACCGTTCACATATTTGGGAGAGTGCTTTAAACGAAGAGAAGATTCTAACAACCAATAAAATACGCCTAAATGTGGAAGGACGTTGAATATTATATTGCTTAAAGTTTTCATTTGTACTTATCTACTATTTATCCAAAATTACTACCGAAGATGTTTAGTTATTGTTCTGTCTTCAATTATCAAGATTTTAATGAACACTTTCGTGATTTATTGCATGGTCCATAAATTATTCGTGCTTCAAATATTTTTTTCCATACGAAGCAGATAATTTGTGACCACGTCTTTTAGTATATCTAATGCCGACCAGATTTCGCTACAACCGTAGCTCCGTCAGAGCAATAATACTCTACTAAATTTTTTTCGGAAACATAAAAAAAAACAAATTAAACCTTCATTATCATAATTTTTTTCGAGAATTAAAAAAAACAATGAAAATACTCTATTCTGCGTTGGCCATTTGATCTTGAACCGTCCTCCCAACGGTCTGGAGCCAGTGATACTATGGCATCCCCAATTGGGGTATGTTGTGAGGTTGAAGGTAGTAGGGAGGGGAAGGATATGGGGAAGAGGAAGGTTGGGGAGTATCTGGCTATTCACTAAAGCCATTTCTGAATGGTGGTCTTACACCAGGGGGATACAGAGAGAATCTTCCACTCTCCTGCCACAAGTACGCAATATATTATTTTTAAATGAATTAATTGTGAAATAACAAAAATTCATCAAGTAAATAAATTATTGCAGCCGCGGCAATTTATTTGTTGTTTGATGGTCTCACTTATGTAAGAATAATCGAGTAGTAAAAACTCGGTTATTATACTGTAATTTTTAATGTAGGTACATTAAAATTTACAAAAACTACTCACACGGTCAAACGATAAAAGGTCTAATAATCTTTAACATTTCTTACCTGGCTTCTCTCAAAGTGGTACGGTTTTATCTGCTTCTCCACCCCCGGACAGGAAGAGCACTGTCCTTTCCACGGACTGTTCACCATCTTGTCTGCACAAGTACTCTTCTTCAGTTATGCAGTCTGTAACAATAACCAACGGATATATGCTTTATTATCAGACGCAACTGAATAAATCGAGCTTTCAATATCATATTCTGATAAAGACATAAATGAAATAAGTCTTTGGTTACACGGAATTCATATTCGAGGACCGTGTGCGTCGCTTCCAGGCGCTTCCGGTGCTAAAGTGAAATATAAAACGTCAATTGAATGATTTGTTGGTTTGTTGATGGCCCCAATGGCGATGCTTCGTGTCCTCGTTGACCTGACGGGATATCAGGTTATGACATAAATATCAACAAATGTAATACATAAGGCTAACGTTATATTTAAAGTTTTATTGAAAGTTTTGATACATATATATGTACTTTATGAACTATTCTACAAATAAAATTATAGTGAAGTGTGTAGCAAGAGTTCTTCAAAATTTAAATAAGGCAAAACCTGTGCGTGAGTACCCATTATCATAGTAATTATTATCAAAATTCTAAGGTAAGAATAAAACATTTTAAGATTTATTTGAAGATAAGTAATATAAAATAATAAAGGAAAGGGTAGTGTGACAAATAAATTATGAAAATTATACAGGACACTGCAATTACTTAGCAATGAAAGATGGTACGAAAGGAAAATAATAACTTTTAAGAAGCCCCCATACTTTTCCCATAATAAACATATATAATGGGGTGATAAGCACGTTTAAAATTTTACACAACTGACAAAAAACAAACACAATTTTAAACACGTTTGTTAGTAATGGGGTATGCAAATACGCATGTTTTCAGAAATTGTTTATTAAAAATTGTAAAATGAGTGATCAAACGTCATATTCACAAATGATTATGCTACTAGAAAGCTGCACTATGAATGCGAGAATTGTTTCCCTTGAGTTGCGTCTGCAGATGAGTACGCAAACCGAATTCAGAATACTGGACTGGTATAAACTTAAGGTAACTATGCATAAGAGTCCACAAGCTTAAATAAACGTTACACGCGAAACAAGCAAATGGGTTTCTTCTGAATTTTGCAGCACATGGTGTGAAAGTAGAATTTAAACTCAAATCGGAAAGTAAGAACGGCTTCCTTCGAAATACGTTAGCAGATGAATCCGTAACTGGACTTTTAACACATCATTTGGAACACAAAACTGCTTTTAACTTAAGGATGAATCTTGGTGCCAGTTTTTGCAGTACATAGTGTGCAAATGTCTTAAAAATGTATCAAACACCGTGAAAGAAAACTGTTCTCACGTTCTGATTTTATATATTTTTAGCTGTTGTGCATTTAGCTGGCCGCACCAAAAAGCCTCGCGGGCCTTACTCTGCCCGCGGGCCGCAGTTTAAAAAAAAATATCATTTTTAGTTAAAGTATATTAAATTTCTTTAATTTTCCTGTCAAACTATAAGTAAAACTAGATACTGTAGACGGAAACAGGAGCCGTTTCTGACGATGCAATTTTTTTTGGTCGTTTTCAACGGTTCAGTGACATTGAACGTCGCCGTTGGCAATTTGAAATTCGAGGAAATCTATACTTTGGCGAGGAGATCGATATCGATTACGTTTACCCGCGTTGAATTATTATCTACCACCTGCACTGTTATAGGTATCGTGTTGCTTATCAAAAAATATACAGTAGGAATTAGATATTAGGAATGGATCAATCTGGCAAAAAAAATGACAACAAAAGCACACATAAGCAAGACGTAAAGTTTTTTTTCTGTACTACATTTAAAAAAAAATAGTTTGACTGAGGATTGAATCTTCCTCCCTAGATACTGACTAAAAAGAGTGATCACTTAAGCCAAATCGTAATTGGATGGTACCGAGATTTATTTCATATATTAACTGCTGTAATTTTGTATAATGTCATACAATTTCAGATAAATGCGTGTGTGTGCGCATGTGGACGTGTGCGCCACCAAAAGTGATAAAATGCATTGTCATCAACAACGAATCTATCTGCCGAGTTTCAGTTCGATGGGATGTCGGGAAGTGGGTTAATTTCCACTTCCAAGATTAAATTTCATACGTTCACTCATTCATTAATTTATTAATTCATTCACGAAATCGAAATTCAAACATACGTATTTAAAAGTAGTATTTTTTTATTTTTTTTTATTTTATGTGACACCTCACAAGAGTGTCCCTGCCTGTGCAGTGTACAGACAGGGGAACTATGTCACCACTTGGTTGGACGGCGTTGTGAGGCGGAATAAGATAGGGGCTGTAGGAAGGGATTTGTTAATGCGGGCCTTCCGAAGAGGCTCGGATTATAGGAGGGAGGAAAAACAGATGCCGGTAGCTCGTTCCACATACGAGCCGACTTACACAAAAACGAGTCGTAAAAACGGCCCGTTCTCATGAAGCCAACGTCAACCGTGAACGGGTGTTCAGCTCGTGTCCGTCGAGTTTCTCGCACGTGCACCGGTGCATCAGGAATCAATGCTGCTAGCTCCTTGGAGCAGGTTCCATTGAAATACCTGTAGAACAGACACAGCATGCCTACATTGCGTCTATGCATTAGAGAAGGCAATCGGTCTGTTAACAACGGATTGTCAATCAGACGGATCGCCCTCTTTTGCACAGATTCAAGCAGGTTTATTAAGTATTTTGGGGCACCAGCCCAAAGGTGGCTTCCAAATTCAATAGTTGGGCGGACTTGAGATCTGTACAGGGTCAGCAGCTGGTCACTGTTGAAGAATCTCCTAGCCCTGTACAAGACGCCCAACTTCTTGGAGGCCTGATTTACTCGGGCTTCTATGGATCCCCGATACTTGAGTCGGTCTGATAGTAACTCCAAGCATTTCAATGGAGTCTTTATTAGGGAGAGTGCTCCCATCAAATTGCACCAGACAGTCATTGATCTCCCTCTTTGCCGAAATCAGACACGCTTGGGTATTATATTACTCTGAACATAATAATGATAAATCATTCCAAGCCCTAAAGTATTATTTGCTTTCGGGTTAACAAGTAATAACGGATTCGCATCAGAATTGCTCAAAAAGTTGTGTAAATATTTATTCTGTTCCGCGCAAAGTTATGTAGTTAGTTCCATAAATAAATTTCACAGTGGCCAAACAAAAATAATGTGAGTTTGTTGTTACGTAGGTATCTTTGAAAATGATTGATTTGTCAGAGGATAAGCGGAACCAAATGTGTATGGATGAGGACATGGCTCATTTTCTGATTGTACACATGTAAATATATTCCCAATTCGCAGAAACACGTAGGATATGTCTGTTATCCAGTTCAGAATGAATATCTATTATTATTTTTTTTTTTTTATTGTTACCTTGCTTGTTTACGTCCTTTACAAAACCTAATATTAACCACTTCTAAGAAGTTTTCATGCGGACTAAATTTGAAAGACCTCATTTAAAATGAACGTCACGTGTGGCATCCACTTGCAAAAAGACGCGATAAAAATAGTGTCGATATGAACGAAATAGATTCAGTGCCACTCGTTCATGGACTTTTCAATTAGTCAACATAAGGTGTATACACCACTTAGGTATGACGCGTATAAATCGATACAAACTACCGTTCCCACACCGAAAAAAATAGTGTCGATATTAACGAAATAGATTCAGTGCCACTCGTTCATGGACTTTTCAATTAGTCAACATAAGGTGTATACACCACATAGGTATGATGCATATACATCGATACAAACTACCGTTCACACACCGAAAAAATAAAATGCTGTTAGCTATAGGCATGATTGACATGGGCTAATTTGTTTTTCAGCTGTTGAAGTGCTCGGCACTTCCGTAGAAGAATATCTTTTGTATAAAATATTTCTGATAACTTAAACATAAAATTCATTTTTAGCTGTCTCTTTTGCTTATCCTGGATTGTAATCGTATAATATCCGTGAAAGAAATATGCACGTTAAAAGTGAAACACCAGTTAATTGGCTTAGTTGCATTCTAATTGAGGCCATGAACTATCTGCATGATGGGACCTAGTGAAATGGAGAGTAAATTCCTCGGAAATTGCAATATAGCACTGACCAACAAATGTGGAACTCTATGAAATGAAATTTTGAATTAGAGCAACGTGGTTCAAAAACATCGTGACTTCTTTTGACAGAGTAATATATTATATGCTGAAATTATTACCACTCATGAGTCATGAGATAACTAACTACTTTTACTTTTATGATCGTGATTTTTAGGCTCTTCGGTGTGGTATTTACCATTTGAGTTTTTGTGCGATTCCGATCAGCTTTTGGTCAGCACAAGAATAAATGTCCGGAACCAGTGGATGTATGGCACCCCGATCTGGCTAGATTTGTTAGGCTGAAGGTGAAGATGAAACTGAAGAGAAACGTCGGGATGTATCTAGCAATTCATAAATAATCGATATAATCACCAAACTGACTAAAAATAACTAAGTTAGTTTAAGTGACTTTACTCTTACGTATGGTGGTGGTCTATGCTGAGAGGATGTATGTAGTATATAATACTCTGAAACGAGGTGCAAACATGCGGAATAAAAAATAATTCAAATTTTGTTAGTACAAAAACCCCAGTAAATTCAATTTTAATTTTGCGGTCGAGCTTTGAACCCGAACATGAACTGAAAACCAAAAAAACTTAATGCTCTACCACGGAGGCCGTCATAGTAGATGAATTCATATTTCAGTCATGAACAAAAAAATGGCTAAGAAATGTTAAATTAACCAGTCAAATCAACATTCGCCACGTACCAACCAACGTCATAGAATATGGAAGTCAAAAATATGGTCAGAGATAGTCAGTTTATCCGACGGTATATATTTATTTATTTGTTGGACAATTTGTATAGCGCCGCTTTTGTGAGATATCACCTCAGGGGCGCTTTACAGTTGATGCAGGTATTACAAAAAAATATAAATATTACAAAAATAAATTGAAATTAAGTTAAATAAAATGACGTACAGGAACAGGTGATGAAGTACAGAAACAGAAGATGGAGACTCTGCAGCAAGAATCCTAGGTTGTGAGGAAACTGGACCAGCTGCTGTAGCGAGAGAGTGCACCGCGTCCACCAACAGTGCCAGCACGAGGTTCGTCATCCGTCCAGGTATGTGTCTGCTGCTAATTAAGCGCTGACACAGTATCCTCACATATATAACAGACCTTGGCAGCACCGCTGTGACGTTCGGCAAGTCCATCATTCATCACCATGTAATCTTGTTCCTGGTGATTGTGTTAGCCCGACGGACGGGATAATAAATTACCCTGGGCACTTGTTAGGGCCTTCAGAGTTTCCAAGAATTCCGTTAAAAACATCTGGCGTACCTACAGTTACCGATTCTCGTCCCAAGTTCAACTTCAGCGAATTTTGAATATTTTTTAGCACAATTTTCGATTATTCATTTTTAACATACTGCACTCTAATCACATTACTATAAAGTTCTGATTACTAATTGGTAAATCAATTTAAAATGTTGATTGACTGATTTTAAAAATAATTTCAAAGGGATGTTGCCTCATTTCCCTTGAAAATACTAAAAAAAACACGAAGCGGTTGGAGGACGGCATGATGCGTCCGGCTGCCACAAAGGGCGCTAATATATTATGTACGTTTATAATGACACCACAAATATGATATTTCCATCTTTATATGTATTATAGAAACGCTTCTTGTTCAAAAATCTCTCAATTCCATTATTATTATTTTAAATGTCTTGAACATCATTATATCATAAATAAATTAACCAAAAAGAATACCTGAAGGTCAAATGCATTAAAGAAAAAAGAAGCAAACGCAAACTTTTAAATATTTGGTAAGGTTTTGGTTTCTTGGAGTTTTTTTCTGGCGGATTAAGATAAACAAAATAGACCCCGCGGACGCTAAAAAATAGCAACATCAAACCCATATCAAAGAAACTACATTGTTAATACAAGACGGGGGGTTAGGAGCACAGGGGCCTAACTCCAAAAACATAGTTTTGAGATAAACGAAAATAAAGATTGGACTGCTCATATGCTCAACTGTATACCCGTCTGAAATGCCCATCTGAGATAGAGCTTCGTGTCACTAAGAAAATATGATAATGGCATTACCGAAACCGAGCTTAAGTCTAAACCCGAAGTCACATTCCTGATGCACCAACACCACAATCCAGGAATAGGTACCTATATGGAACCCGTATGTATTGTGCGCCCAAATAATTGACATAGATTTTTCGTAGATAGTATTTCTCCTAACGTATATAAGTCCTTGAGTCGCGATCGGCTATTGATGCTAGACAATATAAAACGTTAGGCAATCGCGACAATTGACCCCAATTAATTTAGTGACAATTCGCAGGTCTCGGGACGTTCGACAGCTCGGTCTTGTCACTTTCTAAAGAGGTAAGCGAGATTAATGGACCTACAATTGGCGAAGAGATGCTGCTCCGTTGCAACATATCGATTTACGGGAACCTGGCAAATTACCGA
The DNA here is from genome assembly GCA_026573805.1 of Hesperophylax magnus. Lineage (NCBI taxonomy): Eukaryota > Metazoa > Arthropoda > Insecta > Trichoptera > Limnephilidae > Hesperophylax > Hesperophylax magnus. The sequence continues at coordinate 18,318,321 of JAIUSX010000049.1, forward strand.
TTTCGATAATAATAGTGTATGGTAGATTGGTTTTGCGGTAAACTTATTAACCAAAGCTCCGTTGAGATTCTAGTACGTTATTTTTTTATAGAAAATAATACAATGTAATTAGAAAGACATAATATAACAATTAGGAAAGTGCCACCAAACTACTTTTTAGCAGTTTGTCAATGGGCACTTTTAACGTTAAACGTTGAAAATATCTTATGTTAGAATAGTTAGTTTAAGGGAGATATGTACATATATAATAAACTTGAATGTAAATATCCATGCACATATTATGTAATTCTTATTAAAGTAAACATAGATTAAATAAAAGGAACCGGATCAATATATTATCATTATTTTTCCGACAGTATATCGGGGATATTTACCCGTGAAAGATTAAACTCAAAATATGCACAGTTATATTATTTATTGTAATCAGGTTGCAGCAACAATGTTTCGGAAGTAAACTTATCTTTTGGCAGATCAAACGAAAAAGTAGACTTGGAGACTGTCCAAATGCCACTTTTTAAAGAATTTTTGATCTACTTTGGATGCACTTGTTAGAAAGTATACCTATTCATAAAATTACACAACACTGTTCGAGGTATTTTTGTTATAAGACTAGCGCAGACTCGTGAATAATCACAGGATAGTCTGAATTCTTGATTCTTGACAAATCAGGTAAAATTTTTGATATCATAAAATATTATACTATGGTAGGTACCTTATCGCTTATCTGAATTCTTCAAACAATTGATTCCAATTTTAAAAAATGACACTTAAATTCTAAGCAAATTTGTGAACCATGTTTCATTCAGGGCTAACTAACGCACAGCACAGACAACCGAAATTAGTATGTTAACTTCATTTCAACTATAATTTTAGCAATAGTCGCGAAGTTTATTCAAATTCCTACATCAAAAGGTACCTAACTACTACCTACCGTGTATAGCGGAATCCTACATGTAATGGTATAATATAATTAAAAATCCGAAAATTTACTTTTCTGCAAATGAAATTCATTGTACCAACGGAAAAACAGTCGTTTTTTTAAATTAGCTTTAGAAACAGTTGAAGACAATTAGAAGAAGAACAGTTTAAATGATAACACAACAATGATTTCTCATGAATACTCAAGGAATCCAGACACAATTTCTTTTTTAAAGAAAGAGGTATAGAATAATATGGAAAAAAATAAGGTTATTACTGTAGAATTAGAAAAAATATCAAGCCGTAAAAAACAAAGTTTTTTTTCTATAATTCATTTATTATTATTAATAGATGTATATAATTTTAAATTTTTATGGGTTGACTGAGGATTAACCTTTGGTTTGAATGAAGATTGAACCTTCCTCCCCAAGGACTGGCTCTTGGCTGTTGTGGACATTAAAACATTTTTTTTGGTTTGAATGAAGATTGAACCTTCCTCCCCAAGGACTGGCTCTTAGCTGTTGTGGACATTAAAACATTTTTTTTGGTTTGAATGAAGATTGAACCTTCCTCCCCAAGGACTGGCTCTTAGCTGTTGTGGACATTAAAACAATTTTTTTGGTTTGAATGAAGATTGAACCTTCCTCCCCAAGGACTGGCTCTTAGCTGTTGTGGACATTAAAACATTTTTTTTGGTTTGAATGAAGATTGAACCTTCCTCCCCAAGGACTGGCTCTTAGCTGTTGTGGACATTAAAACATTTTTTTTTGGTTTGAATGAAGATTGAACCTTCCTCCCCAAGGACTGGCTCTTAGCTGTTGTGGACATTAAAACATTTTTTTTTGGTTTGAATGAAGATTGAACCTTCCTCCCCAAGGACTGGCTCTTAGCTGTTGTGGACATTAAAACAATTTTTTTGGTTTGAATGAAGATTGAACCTTCCTCCCCAAGGACTGGTTCTTAGCTGTTGTGGACATTAAAACATTTTTTTTGGTTTGAATGAAGATTGAACCTTCCTCCCCAAGGACTGGCTCTTAGCTGTTGTGGACATTAAAACAATTTTTTTGGTTTGAATGAAGATTGAACCTTCCTCCCCAAGGACTGGTTCTTAGCTGTTGTGGACATTAAAACAATTTTTTTGGTTTGAATGAAGATTGAACCTTCCTCCCCAAGGACTGACTCTTAGCTGTTGTGGACATTAAAACATTTTTTTTTGGTTTGAATGAAGATTGAACCTTCCTCCCCAAGGACTGGCTCTTAGCTGTTGTGGACTTTAAAACAATTTTTTTGGTTTGAATGAAGATTGAACCTTCCTCTCCAAGGGCTGCAGTCAACCTCGCTAAAAACTGAGCCGAATCGATTGGGTAGGATCGACATTTATTTCGTCTCATTTATTAACTGTTGTAATGTCGTCCGATTTCAGAGAAATTCGTGTAATTTACCACCAAAAATGATCGAATGCATTGTCATCGACAATTAATCTTATCTGCCGAATTTCAGCTCTATCGGACTTCGGGAAGTGGGTTAATTTTGGCATTCGAGATTTGCATTAATTCAATTACGAAAACCAAATAGAATTTCAAATAGACTTATTTAAAAATACAGTTCAAATCATTATCACTTCGATTCACTTTTTTCTTTCTTATCTTTTGTGATTTCCTCATTCGAAATAATGTTTTTAAATACATACGTAGTAAAGGTAAATCACTTTGAAGAGACCCTTGCTTATGTGGTACTGGATGGATCGATAAAAATCATATACCTGGGCTTAATTATGGTTTTCTCACGGATGGTCGTTAACTAATAATTTAGTACAGAAACATTATAAATACTTGTGTCGGGTCATATGTTATGTCAGGAGTCAGAATAACAGAACAGTATACATACACGGATGAAAATAACTACGGATGTTTTAACAAAATATTGTAAAAATGTGACAGCATGCCCATTTACAAGTAAAATATTTGTAATTCAGAATATGACAGACGAATTTAAAGGACGAAATGCGAAAAAAATATAATTTTTAAGAACACGTGTTCCGACTTAATGTATTCATGCTTTACTGATAGTTTGTTATGAAATCTGTAAAATCATTCGTCAAAGGCATGCAGTCCCGTTTTTAACAGGAAAACGAATAATTTGACCAGATTTTGAACCAGTTACAATATATATAGTAAGTTTTTCCGTGTATGAGGCGATATATGTACGTGAATGAAGCAAATAGTATATGCCAAGACCGAGTTGTGTGATGGTCTATGCTCTCTGCCTACCTTGCGCAGAAATGGCGTGATGGTTAGCTAGTCAGTTAATCTGACTAATAAATTATCTAAAATTGATTTGACTGTTTGAACATATCCTGCTTATTTTACTATAGAAATTGATTTGATTTGCGGCGATTTTTGTCTGTCGTAAAGCAAGTTATTGATGTATCATAATTAGCGGATAATAACTATTAAATACATAACATAGTCCGCTTTGGGATCAATTGATCGGTCAACTAGAGACGGAATTCTCGTCAATTATTGCCCTCAGATAGGATGCGATTGGAGAAACATGACCGGGGTGCTAATGCGAATAATAATTGTCTATTGCCCGCGTCTTGCATGCACGCCCCGCGACCTCACCAAATATTGCGTCACACGAAACAAGAAAAAAATTGTGCTAGATTCTGAGAATTTAGTTCGGTTGACACTGTTTTTTTTTAATTGTTCTGAGTAATTAAAGCAAATTTTTTCCTGTCTTGTTCAAATAAGTTAATTCTCAGATACGCCGAGAGTATTAAAAGTTGAATAAAAGCATCTAAAAAATTATAAAAGGACAAAATGCATCTTCAATAATTGCAAATTCGATTTGTGGCATCATTTTAATTAAATGAAAACAACAAACTTTTTTTAAACCACACGGAGAAATATTTATCATAAAAAAATATTGCTACTTAATTAAGAATCTCTACTAATCCGATTAAAAACGGCATTATCGGTCCTTAACAAATGAATTAACAGGTTTCCTGATAAACTTCTAGTGAAATACCAACGTAATATCACGATGTCGGAACATATTATGTTTATAAAAATCAGCAAAAAGCAAACGCAGATGAACACGTGTTCCGATATTATTGCGAATTCACTAAACGTTTATCAGGAAACGGACTGCAATCCCGTTTTTAAACGGATTATCAATAATTTTAGACTTTGAAATAATTTATGTATTGAGTTTTTTTTAATATAATTTATTATCGGTATGTCCTCTTTACGAATTTATAAATAATAATTAATCAGTAAAAGGTTACAAGAAGGAAGTGTTTTTTATTACAATGTATGTTAAATTACTTTGGTTGCTTTATCAGTCTGTATTCGGTTCTAATTTGTATTTTCAATACAATATTTATCCTGCTTAAATATTATCAGATAGCTATAAAAAATATATAAATATAAAATTAAATTATTACGAATCTAAAATCAAGCCTTAGCTCCATTTAATGACTTGATTAAATCTTCTTCAAATAAACGTTTCCTATCCTTCCCCCAATTCTTTTTCCTTATTGGGTGTTCCACAATCCCTCTAACTTCTGGTGTTTTGAACTTAAGTTTGGTTAGCACTCATACACCATTGATTATCATTGATAACCGATAACATAATATATCAATTGTAATTATACCAGTTCACTTGACATTATTGCAATAGTAATTGTAATTATATGAACAAAGTGACTTAGAAAACAATCGCATTCGAGTTAAACCAATCTTAGTACAATGTACATAGGAAGCAACTCAACTTAAAAGCCTCAACACAGGTCGGATGTATAGTTGGTATATAGTGGTTCACACAAATACTAGTTACAAAATTATACATTGTTATAATAAATAATCCTCTCAAACAGCCATTCCAAAAATATATATAAATGTCACCCCCTCTGGTTGTGTCACTCGGTGGGATCAGCATCCCCCTAGTGACGTCACTCTGTGGGTGGAAATTGATTAGAGAGGTTGAAGTTATTTTTATTGATAACCTTCGTGGACCTCTAAACGTCAGATATGCAGCCGGAAAATAATCGAGGAAATAACAATTATTGCGAATATTTTTCTGTTATTGGAAGCTTTAGAGCATAGCACAATGAGTTGTGTTAAATAACTCCATTTGAAAACCTTGCCTAACGAATAAACTTGGATTCGGTAAATCCGGGCTTGATTTCCATAAAACTACAAACAAATATCATATTCATCTTTTTTCGGTAAAGAACAAGAGTTTTGGCTTGTGAATATTTTGACATGAATTTTCTTCTTACGACTTGTTTCAAATTGTAAAAACTCAAAACCCTCAGGGTTTTTCTTTTTATTTTTTATTTATTTATTGCATCTCACTATAAATTTTTTTTTTTTTTTCTCATCAAAATCTAAGCCTGTATCGAGGTTACCAATTTACATTTGAGTGAAGCAAACATAGAGTAATCACAAACATAAAGTAATACTACATACAAACATAAAATATTTCAAAAAGAAAGAAAAAATATGTATTAGATGAGTTACCAAATGGGAAATTGATTTTTTAGTTTTATATATTCATTTATACGTATTAATTATCGGACAATTATGAACATCTAAGTTGTGCGCGGAAAGAGAACCGAGAGGTTGAAGAAAAACATATATTTTTTAGTTAATTTCTTTATAATAGAAAAGCTGATTTAAATAAAATTTGGCTTGTTTAGTCACTAGATATAAATAGCCGGGTAGGTCTTATGTATATTTACCAGCATCTCCCTTCGTACACTCCTTTCCATTGCAATTTCTTTACATTAAAATATTATAATCCGACAAAATCCGGGGCACGAGATTAACTTATTCAATTGATTCATTATTCGAGATGACAGCGGGAATTGATCTATAAAGTGTCTTTGTCGCATTGCCTACCTCAATTTTGCATAGCATAATGCATAAGCAGACATAAGCAGCCATCATCAAGGCTAGAGTAAGTATGTACGACTATACGAAACGCAAATCGATATTCACGGGCAGTCGCCTACTGACCGAGTTCCCTGAAGTGCTAATCACCATTTCAGCTTTCATATTATGATTTCACTGAAAGCTGCTTATCACTAATCACCTTCAAGTATTTAGTAAATATTTTTGTGAAAAACTGTGCGATCAGATACAAAAATACATATTTATATGTACAATATCTTGCTGATTTCGAACTCGATAGGTAGGTATGTTCCTGTCGCTGAAAATTCCGATATTACTATATTTTCACAGAGACGAAACATTTCATTGATGTTTTTCATGAGCAAAATAGGTGCTAGGTTCACAAAGAATGCAAGGATGCTTGAATATCTATAAATCCTGGAAAATAACGTGTCTAAAATATTCAACATGTTTTCAGGTACCAAATATTAAAAATGATGAATTACCAACTAGAGTCAAATAAATTATTATAAGCAATAATTAGTCGCCTGTAATATCAATACAAATTGTAAAAGTAAAAATAAGTGCCGCCGACGGGAACTGAACCCGCGCCTTCTGATGTCCGGTTAGACGCTCTGGACCACTGAGCCATGTCGGCTTATTTCCAATACGCCAAATAATTCAATATGTACTAGTACTTCAATCAACAATTACTGCTTATTATATTTTTCCCACCTGTAAACAAATAACTTTATTTTTGTAGGAAAGGCTTTGTTAGTGCTAAATTTTCCACTAGATGGCGTCGAGACATATTATATCTATTTGTGCTATGCATGATAACCTTGTATTATAATCATTAGATCATCTTTAAAAAAATAACTCGAGTCCAGTTAACTGCCCGGATCCTGAGGGACTATGGTATTTCCAAATGGGGTATTTTGTGAGTCTGAAGGGGAGATACGGGAGAGGAAGATTGGGAAGTACCTGGTTATTCAGTTCTGATGACTTAACACGGTTAAAGTCATCATGGTGAAAGCAAGCTGAAGTTATAAAGTCAGTAAAACGACAAAGTCGTAATACTTTTCGTTCGTAAGTGTCAAAAATTAAACCGTTGGATCTTTTCGACATTTAAATGCGTCTAGAAATAATCACTACAATTTATGTGGACATAACCTTGACCTGCACTTTAAAAGTTTTTGCATTACGTGTTCCATTTGACGAATATAGTAGGTACATGTTGTTTTCTGGATTGAGTATTAGTAAGTGTCATACCTACAATGCAAATACAATATTAGTCCGATAGCCTCTATGGCGTAGTGGTATGTGCATATGACTGTCAGTCGGGATATTGCTGTTCGATTCCCTTTAAGCGCAAATAACTTTACATTAGCAATAAATTTGACATCTAATATGAATGTGTTGCGAGGTCTGCTCTGGACACTGGATCAATATTGGCAGTTAAGTTTGATAAACCCTACAAAATTGTATGTAGTCCTTAGAAATGATTGATAAATAAATAAATATTTTTTTTTTTTTTTCATCTTTTTGTATTTCAAAAAAAAAAAACATCACTATATTACGAATGACCTGACAATATTTGAAAACCACCATTACCATCATTAAAAGCGGAAATATTTTGGTTGAGTACTGACGGAGAACTTATTAAGTTCTCCATCAAACATTCACCTGCTTGAACACTTAACTTTGGACTTTTATTTATATTATATTAAATAATAATTGGTTCTTTTAAGCAAAAAAGTTTAACGTATTTACAAAAAAAAATATCAAAAAATCTAGCTTTAAGTAGATAGGTAGTATTATTATAGTACCTACTTAGTTTTTTTTACTAGATTGAGTCATGAATCCTTGAGACATATGTGGGTTTTCGGCAAAACTGCATTAATTTATTACAATTAATAGAGAAAGTAGTTTGATCCAAGTGCCTATGAATCACTTAAACTTTTTTGGAATAGTTGTGAAAGAATAATAGAGACAATATTATATTAGTGATAGTTAACAAACTTTTGAAAATAGTATTACACAAATAATTTTATATACGTATTTTCATAAGAATACAATATACCTTCATTGGAAAATCAATTTTGAAATTATTTTATTTAAAAATTATTAAACATAAAACATTATTACTGATGAATAAACATTATTAATCTAATCATGTTATTTTTCTAAAACATTTTTTTGTTTTGTTTATGTTTGTGTCCGATACTATACATTGATGTTCGATCACAATTCTTCAAAATATGTTGTTGTGTTTTTTCTTGTTACCCACTTGATTGTTAATTATTCACGTTCGATGAACTTAAGTTTGCTCTGAAATTTTCCAAATTGTTACTGATCGGAAAATTATTTAATTTTGTAGTTAATAATTTTATATTTGAAATTAGTATTTCTTTTGTTTAAATGTTTGAGGAATCCGGTGTTTTCTAAGTTTACTAGCGGTTTTCATTTGAAAGGCAAATTTCTGATTTAGAACAATAAATGTAATTATATAATTAAAGGAAATTGACAATATTTTGATTTTGAAACTTAAATATTTTATATAAAACTTTCAAATGCTGCTAAGATTTAGAAATTGCCATTGTTCGTAAGGAACTTCAAAAGTTTATCTATTGTCCTGCCGCTGAGAGATCTGTCGTTACGTCTCATTTTGAAATGCGTCATTATCAACGGAGCTATCAGTAGTGGTATGTCTTTATTCCTTCTCGACTTGTCTTCCTAACATTTACCAAAGAGCAAAGGACACGCAATACAACTAAAGTCAGGTTAGTGAAAGGCGTATGTGATGTAACATAAACAAATTTGAACATAATCTTAGACGAACATAATACATTATTCACATTGTCAAATTCATACGCCTTAGTAGTGATCACTCTTAAATTAATGTTAACTTAGAAAAAACGAAACATTAACAAATAAAAAATTTATTTTAATCAACACACAGACAAAAAATAACTAACAGCAAATTATAAATTTCGTGGGAGATGTTTTTTATTTGGAATTATGTAGTGTACCAAAATAAAATATTGACATGGCCCGGCTCCGACAAGTATCTGATTCACTTGGTCGGGCCCTGTCTTCCTTGGGCGTCCCCGACTTCCTGCTACCATTCACATTTGCATCATATATTCTCCTTACACTCCTTAATGTATGAGAAGATGTATGAATGTGAATGAGGCAAGGAGTGTTTGACAAGACCGAGTTTTTTGTCATCCTCTATGCCTACCCCTTCGGAGAAACGGCGTGTGGTTAGTTAGTTAGTTATGTTAGTATTTCAATATAAAAATGTTTTCTATTAAAACTATTTACTAAAATAACAGATAAAACAGTTATTTTAAAATACGAAACACCCAACATTTTTCAACTTGTATCGGTGAGTCACCTTTAATAGAAAACGATTGCAGTTATTTAATTCTGGTTTATATAGTTTTAGAAGGATTTACAATGTACAAGTTATTCTTCAAGACAAATATCTAACTAATGCGAATTGTAATTTATCAATGGGTTAATGGCTTCTAACAGAAACATTAAATTGTTTGTAGTGGATACCTAACTACCTAGTAATACGTATATTTAGATGAGACATGAAAATAAGGTCAAATTTTTTACCTCCAATTGACCTCCAATGCATTAACTAAAACTGCCGAATGCTTATCGTGGATTTTAATAGTGGAACACGCTTTGATGAGATATTAGTACGCAATAGCGCCTATAATTGTGTAGCTCTATGATTTAAAGGTGTTAGGAAGCATTCTAACACAGCCAATAAAAAGGTACCATTTACCGTTGGTCCGTGTGCAAAAATTTGTAACCGTTACGTATTTTACGGTTATAAAATATTTGCGGATCTGACTAGACAAATGAGATAAACCATTATTTATTTTTGTATAGCACATAACATGCCTCCCAAACTGTAGACCATCTGAATATCGTGTCGAATAAAGCTGTATAATTTTGAAAGAACTGTTCATTAAATCATTATTGTAACAAAGTATTTATAATTAATGTTTTAATTGTCAATTATCAATATTATATTCATTTATATATAGTTGAATAAACACGGTTAAAAATGATAGTAATATAAAATGAAGTTGTTGTCAATCGTAAGTACTTAATACGATAAATAATTAATTTAACTGACACAATGAAACAAAGATACAACAGTAGTATAGTATTTACTATTAATACACTTTATATCAGTGTATCAGCGTTGATATAAATTGTATAAATAGATTTATACACTTTATATCAACGTTAAAAAGGTATATTCTTCTTTATTTATCATTATTGTGGAGCTTCAATTAATTAAGATGCGTGTTTTCTTAAACAAATTATGATAAATATTGTGTTTCTCTGTACAAGATAAATGGAAATGGGAAATACTATATATTAATAATGTGTTACTATGTACAAGATGAATAGTAATGGGAAATACCATATTAATAATGTGTTCCTCTGTACAAGATAAATAGTAATGGGAAATACTATATTAATAATGTGTTACTCTGTAACTAGTTCTCATACTCTGTAAAATAGTTATGGTATAATACTATATTAATAATGTGTTACTCTGTACAAGATAAATAGTAATGGTAAATACTATATTAATAATGTGTTACTCTGTACAAGATATATAGTAATGGGAAATACTATATTAATATTATGTAACTCTGTACAAGATAGTAATAGTAATGGGAAATACTAAATTAATAATGTGTTACTCTGTACAAGATAGTAATAGTAATGGGAAATACTAAATTAATAATGTGTTACTCTGTACAAGATAAATGGTAATGGGAAATACTGCAACATTCATTAAAATACGAGTGGTTACAAAATAAAATATTTGTTAAAAAATTTAAAAAAATATATGTGAACCTGACCAAATACCAAAGAGGATACACATGAACTCTAGCAAATCCTTCGTCCCTTTAGTAATATGTGCAAAATTAGTATATATAGGTAATGTGCACAGAGAAATTAACTCAAATATTATACCTAACGGTGTTAATTGATTCATTGTCGGTGTACATTCTAAATGAAGATTAGTGATGTTGCTCTAACCGAGTGGCAATTAAAATATTAAACAATTGTAAAAAGGTTTAATTTATTACTTTAAAAAAATAATATACTTGTGTCCACAAGATGAGCTTTATTAGTGGGTGGTTCTTTTCAATAATCTACTGGTTTTGCACTACTACTACTTGACTGTGAGATGTTATTCTAGTCTGACGATATGTTTAATATATATGATATATTGTGCTGTAGAAATCCGAAATGAAACAATTGTGTTATTTTTTTTCCATAATCGCGAAAATCTGAAAACAAAAACACTGCAAATTTCCACCGTTTTTTAAAATAAATTATAATCGTAATTATATAATATTCGTTTCAGTTCGTTACTCCGCCGATGTTATCTGTGAAAATTGACTGGCGAATCCAACTTGTCTATTGTTGTCAGTAAATGGAACCGGTACTTAAATATCGCATTCATGGAATCTATGTGTCTATGGCATCCGCGGCCAAAATTAAATTGAATTTTTGCTATGAATAGGAGATACGTCGAACCATCTCCATCTAACAATATAATTTAAATCAAATTTGCCAATCATAATAGTACTGTATTTTGTGTTAAAAATGATATATTTTTTTAATCCTAACCTTGAAGCAGATATTCTGTTCGTCTTAAAAATCTCTCGAACTTTATGAGTGTAATTTACATTTTCAATACGAGCAATGTACCTTCGAAATATCCATTTAAGAGGAAGCTACAAGCCAAAAATGTGTATATTCTTGGTATAACCTTATACTGTAGGTAATAAACATTAAAATCGCTTGACAAACGGAGTCTAGAAACGTACGATTTCAAGCACAAAACTGGTTTATATTTATTTTGTAAATAATTTTATAAGAAAGCAAAAAAAGTTAATCAAATGAAACTGTCACAGATAATTTTAGCTATAATAATGTATTTTTAAAATTTGTTTCCTTTATGCTTTCATAAATTTCTATTGAAAAATACATATATATATTTTTAGTAGTTTACATTTTTATTGAATAATTTATTATTTTATTTGTATTCTACTCAAGCGAAACGATAGGAAAACCTTCAATTTATCTAAAGCATATTTTTTGGTAATCATAATGTACACCAATTCGTTATAAAGATTAATCAAAATAGTGATTTAGCATTAAGCTTCGCCTTATTTGTACAAACAAGGCAATATACTATAATGCTATATTATGTCTCAGTCGTCCCACAAAAATACCTAGCTATTCCGAAAAAAAAGTTGAAAATCTGTGTAACAAATTAATTTTTTTAATACCCATTTGAAGATTTACCAAATAAACATAAAATCCAAAAAAGTATATTATGGCGTCTCCTAATTTTGTATTTGATGTACTTAATAATTTTATCAGTTTTTCAATATCACAAAAATTATAAGCTTTCAAAGTGATTTTGGATTAAACGTTAACATATGCAATCATAGAATAAAGAATAACGCTAGAAGTGCCTTGTATAGACAAGTTTGAATTGGAAACAAATGTACCATTTAGCCCAATAAACCAGCGCTCCGTCTCATTTAAACTCGCTTGACATCTTAGATCTCCATCCCATTTGAATTTCGTAAACACAGCTTTGTACTGGAAATTTAAAACTCGATTACGCATCATTTTGATCATGAAACACGCCCACAAGGCACTTCTTGTATAATTATTTATTCTATGTATGCAATGGTGTCTCGTGTCATGACACGAGATATGATTCAGTACAATTCAAAATTTGAATGCAGTCGTGATGGGATGTCTACGGAAATTTCCCTAGTAATCTTCTTTAGGGAAAATAACAAAAATCTAGGGAAATTCAGAAATTACTACATAAGGTCGAAATTCTAGGGAAAAATTAAATATTATAAGGAAATAATTGTCTTTAATTCTAAGCTACTCAAGTGTACATGACTAGAAAAGTACTGAGTACCTCATTGTGAAATCTAGGGATTACTAGGGAACTACCTATCTAGCGTAAATTTTGGCCGGCCGCACATATCAACATTCTGACGACTTATACCTTTGATACTTCGGTATTAAAATAAAAAAAATATGACTTCAGCATGCTCTACTTAATCTGATAAATTAGTAAAAAACTTGAATTGTTGTAGAAGATGAACTCATTAGTGACACCCTTATGATCTACTTTTGAAAATTACTATTTAGAAATGCGCAATTATTTAATTGGGATAACGATAAAACTATGCAGCGAAACTTATAATAATGATTGTGGATATAGAGTCTAGTACCATCATATTGTTTAGGTAATACCACTAGTCCATGCTTTAATCTCTGTACCTACTAAGTTAGGCATTCTTAATTCATCAATTTTCTAGACCACCAATTACTTAATTACCTACTTATGTACTGCTTCTATGAGCAATTTAACGTGATAATGGTGGCTGAGCGAGTACTTAACTGCCTAGAAAAATTAGTTATAATATAAAAAATCTAATTTCGGTTGTGATTCTGTCTGTGTATAACTCCGGTTCAATGAAATCTATAACTTTTGCTTTGAATTTAAGTGTTATTTTCAAAATTGGAAGCGTTTGGTTTGAGAATTCAGACAAGCCATAAAGGACAAATGGCTTGTCTGAATAATTATAATAATACACTAGATAAAAATGTTGTATAAATTGTTGTTGTTATTTTCGAACCAAATTCATTTTTAGAAAACGAATTTTATAAAATATATTATGATAAAACTATACTAACAGACCGAACGATTAGTCATAATAGACCCGATATAGTTTTACGTGACAAAATTAAAAAAAAATAACTTATATCATTGATGTCGCTATTCCAAATTCCTGTAATATTCAAAAATCTGTTAATGAAAAAATAAGAAAATACACAGATATAGGAAATGAAATAAAAAGAATTTGGCATTCTCAGACTATAAAAATATTACCATTCGTTATTTCGGCTACTGGCATTATACCTAGCTCTCTCATTAAAAATTTAGGCGTATTAGATCTATCAAAAAATTTATATATAAAGATGCAAAAGTCGGTCATTTTGAATACATGTAGGATAACGAAAGATTTTTTAAATATTTATGTTGAGGGATCAGTAGGATTTATAAGCCCTGTTAGGAGTTCTACCGAGCCGAACCCTCTGATATGAAAATATCTGGAGTCGGTGAATTATTTTCCCATTTGATCTCTGATGAGTTGACGTGTTGTTCTTGTATTGTTTTGTATTTATTTTGCTTATATAATGCACTTGCATAATGTTGATTGACTAGATCAAGGCTGCCCAACCCCAGGCCCGCGGGCCACATTGTGGCCCGCGAACGAATTATAAGTGGCCCGCGTGAAACATTTTCAAAAAACCCGCCAATCCGCCAATTTGAAAAAGTGTCGCGGGCCCGCGGTAAAACAAGCCGCAGCTTGCGCGCGGTCACCAGTGTTGCCAACGACGGCGATTTATCGCTATTTAGGCTACTCAGAACGAGAATCAGCGACGAAAAAATCTAACCTGTTGAACTTACTTTTGAAACAAAAATACACCGGTTTTCGACATAATATTCTTTGCGTCGAAATGGAATCCTGTAGCCACCCCCATGGAATTCGAAAAATTGCTGTGGGGTATCACATATGATGTTCGGGTGTGCGTAATTTTTTCCCAGCGAAGTTCCGTAACAACCCCCCCCCCATGGATTTCAAATATTTTGTGGGGAGCACTTATTTAGATTTTTTTGTGGGGAATTATGTTTTATAGAAATTCTCTAACAACCCCCCCCCCCCCATGGAAATAGGAACCGTTAGGTATTCAGTGGCCCGCCAGTGATTCAAAATCGTCAATTTCGCCCAACTACTAAAAAGGTTGGGCAGCCTTGGACTAGATGATCATTTGTGGAAAAGTGTGTGGAAGGGTTTAGTTTTTCCTATGAGGAAGATTTAACCCGGATATAAAATCGGAAGCATTAAAAAAAACATATTAAAATATATTGTATTTAACAAAAATTGCCATTTTTTAAATTGGAACTGATTTGTCGAGAAATTATTAAAATTGATCAATCATATTTAGATCAGACACGAAGCGAAAAAATTGGTTCCACTTCTTTACCTCCAATTATTAGCCCAATTCGACATCCAACGCTCCCAATACTCCAACGCCAAACGACAACTGCCGACTACGGTCTCTACGCGCTGCTACTCGTGTGATAATGGTAGAACACGTTTCGATATTAGCACGCAATAGCTGCTCAAAGACTATCCCTCGATTATAATAGAATAGTATTCCACTTTTAGTACCTTTAGACGTATTAAGATTATTATTTAGACGTATTATTATTACTCGTCTAAGTCTATCCCTCGATTATAATAAAATAGTATTCCACGTACCTTTAGACGTATTAAGATTATTATTTAGACGTATTATTATTACTCCTCTAAGACTATCCCTCGATTATAATAGAATTCCACGTACCTTTAGACGTATTAAGATTATTATTTAGACGTATTATTATTACTCCTCTAAGACTATCCCTCGATTATAATAGAATAGTATTCCACGTACCTTTAGATAATATTCGAGATTCCAAAACTAAATGTTAAACCCTAGTAAATATTGATCTATTCAAGAAACGAAGAAAAGCTCCGTTCGTAACGGGAGTCTTTTATTGCGAAGCAATCATTACATACCATCCAAGTGTTGCATGACACAGGTGTGTTCAATCGGGCGTCGTAGCCAGATAATTTTTACCATGTGGATACTAAAGCTCTGGACGCTAATGTTAACTGCAGACGAAGAATGCATTAAACAACTTGTCATTAATCATATAAAATACTGCGTAAGCAAAAAAAAAGCGCCACGGTCTCGCGACATAGTAAAGGCCGACTTTCATGTCAAAAAGCGTCGAATCTTTTTACTCCTGTTCCGAACCTGGCATAAGTAATTATTAATTACTTATTTTTTATAATTTTTTTAAGGGCGGAGATGGTTTACAGGTAGTTTCTGTGAGCACTTAGGCCATAGGGCCATTGTGCTATCTCCCATTTTACTTCAATCCTTTAACAACAACCCAGTCCCTTTAATAAAGTTCACCACGGTTGTCATTGGGTATGTGGCTATGTCTTCTGGTTCTACTGTATGTCTCCCCAGGTATCTGAAACTAGTTCCCACCAGGGCAGGACGTTGGAACCATAGGTGTGAATTGGAGTCTCTTCATCCTCTTCACATTTCCTGCATCTATTGGTGTTTTCCACTCCCAATATCTGCATGTGTCTCCTGAAATTGCAGTGTCTCGTTAGTACTTAATTATTATCTATTCTTCAAAAAAACTACACGAAAATTCATTTATTATATGATTACGCGTGTACGTGAAAGCGTTTTTCGCCAAAATAGCCACATTACGTTTGTAAAAATTGGATTTCTGATTGTTTAATTAAACGGAAAAGAAAATACATTAAAAACACGCATTTCTAATGTTAGAACGTGGTTAGGTCAACAATTCGATTGATCGTAGTACCTAATATTTATCAAGATTGCATCACTTCCAATTTAATCACTGACCTACATCGATGGATAGATTATACCAATACTCTATTGTAGCGCGTGAGTTTCAACTCGAGTAGATGGTTACCTGGGGATGTTTTTTTTCTACCCGATCTGTGGGCTGTTTATGGCAACATTATATTATATGGGTAGCCGAGAAGGTATTAAAGACCCAGCCACAGATTTGGCAGAGCAGCTGCAAACAGGCAGAAATTTTACGATATTTTTAAATAATCGTATCTTATTTAATTTTTTTTTTCATCTTTCATCGTCTTTCATAGTCTGCTCGGGCATTCACTATGCCACTGCCTTCTATAAATCTGCCAGTCATAACAAACATGATTAGTGTTGAAAACCGCAAAACAAATTATACCATCAATCCCCACAGGAAGTACAAAGCGTGGACATTTATTTTCAGGTGAAACACAATCAGAGTGTTGCGGTAGGCAGATGTTACGGAATTGGTTTGTGTCACTTTGTCATTCACATCAGAGAAACCGCAAATTAAAAAAAAACGACCACCTTGATAAAATTTTTCTCCACGTTAAATTTGGGGAAATATTACGTGGTTTTATTTTGATTTCCTGTTTACTAAGAAGAGATTACACTTTTATTAAATAATACTATGCACTACTCCTGTATAAAGTAGTTAACAATAATATTCAATGCCCAGGGTTGCTAAATAAGATTCAATTCAATGTACCTGCGCGTTCAACACGCTCTTCTGTTCTGTTCAGGGTGGATTAATGCAAAACGAACTCTAATTAGAATTTTTGCCCGAACATACTATGCAATAATTACAATAGCGTCCAAAGTGAATATTTTCAATTGCGAACTTACCGAATACAAGAGTTCCATAAAAGAATATTTCTCTGGTGGTTTGTGAATAATGTTATGACTCTATTGTTGATATTTCTGTTATGATTTGATTTATATCTACAACTTCTCTCCATGGCTATAAATATATTGATAAATGTTTTGTTTTGTAATTTTTCGTTTTAAATAATCTTTTGTTTTGTATAAATTTTTGAATTCATATTCCTTTCTTACAAATTTAATTTACTTATTCCTTATAATGCTGTCTCAGTAGAGGTAAAGTCACAAGGAGGAAATCCATAATTGGTTTTATTTTAGCTATATAATACTTATGTACCAACTGAAATAAATGTAAACTCTCGATTTCCCGAAAATTAATAAATAAAATAAAACAATTCTGAAGGATCCACGTAAATTCAACATTATTTTAATATATTATATAAATTTATGTAACCCAAGGCCTCTTACCTACAAGACAGGCAAGTAGATGCAAAAAATAATAATCATGCAATTTTATAATTTGCACAGATCAGAAGCAATATAGGTTTTGTTCGATGACAATCCGTTTGAACGTCAATTTGTATGAACAGAAATGTTATTAACTGCTTTAGAGTTATTAGTCGCCGCAAGCAAGTGGAAGAAAGTTATAAAGATGTTTTAATCCAAAATAAATTATATTATTAAAATGGAATCAAAGTTAGAAATAATAGGTATAGAGCCAGATAATATTAAAAAAAACTAGACTATTTTTTAAATAAAGATTTTTCAGGTTTTTTCGAGATAACTAAAATTCTACACCTTTTTAAAAATATTTCCAAACAAAATTTAAAAACAAGCACATAAAAAGTAACCATTGGTAAAGATACCCATTACAAATATAAATATACTGTCTAAACTCGAGACCGGTTGATCGCAGTGCAAAAATTGGTCGATCCAAATTACGATTATAATTCCGATAGTGAATTTTAAAAACAATAATTATTTCCATTTCCTAAATTTACAATCATCGATGAGCTCAATTAGTATCCTGGGTATCGATTCTCCAATCCAGGCCGCTCGCAATCGCATTAGTAAAGTACATTCATTGGTCGACGTTCTTATTTTTGAGTCTCATCAAAGATACATACGCCAAACGTCTACAGTCATTCCACTCGAACAACGAGCGATTAATTTGTTAAGCTTGATTCGTGCTTACCTGTGATAAGTAAAAGATTTTAAATTTGTATTGATTCTAAACTGACTGTTGTGTAAACTTCTCGTGCTCTTAACACAGGATTTCCTAGCGAGACATACACAGAACATCACCAATGATTTACTCTATAAAGTTATAAACCAAATATGTATATAATAAAAAGAACTAATAAAAAGCAACAGCTCCAAGATAATCAAAGTAAAAAAGTAGTTCCTAACCTCAAAAGTTAGAGAACTCTTGTTCTTCGTTGAGAATTCTAGAGTTTGGGACGTCGCACAGTGGGCTGAAAATCGCCTTTCATAGACATAGAGACTTGAATTTTCAAGGGTATTTTTTTTGGCTAGAAATGGATTCTGCTGATCATTACTATGCTATAAAATGTCGTACGAAGCAATTGCGTGTACAAATGAAGGAGTTATAATTTTTTAAAGAAAAATTTGTATGGCGCTGACATTAAAAATGAGGCTATCTCTGGAATCATAAGGTTGGCCGTTCTATCTTTACACACAGATAATACTACTATTTATTTGTATTTTTTTGACATACTTCATATTGTGGCGCAAGGTGCGATTTATTTTTTAAAAATCCTAAAGTTGAAAAAAAATCTTTTTTTTGTTGATGAATCATTTTAATGCTTAAATGCTTTACATATGAGTATGCTTTGTCTAGTTTACAATATTTTATTTACACTGCAAGCCAAAACACTGTGCACAGTGGGCTGAAAATCGCCTTTCATAGACATAGAGACTTGTATTTTCAAGTGTATTTTTTTTGGCTAGAAATGGATTCTGCTGATCATTAATATGCTATAAAATTTTGTATGAAGGAATTGCGTGTACAAATGAAGGAGTCATAATTTTTTTAAGAAAAATTTGTATGGAGCTGACATTAAAAATGAGGCTATCTCTGGAATCATAAGGTTGACCATTATATCCTTACACACAAATATACTACTATTTATTTGTATTTTTTTGACATACTTTGTATTGTGGCGAAACTAGTGATTTTTTTTTTAAAAACCCTCAAAGTTGAAAAAAAAACTTTTTTATGTTGAAGATTCATTTTAATGCTTAAATGCTTTACATATGAGTATGCTTTGTCTAGTTTACAATATTTTATTTACACTGCAAGCCTAAAAGCATTTAAGCATTAAAATGAATCATCAACAATAAAAAGGGTTTTTTTCAACTTTGAGGATTTAAAAAAAAATAATCGCACCTTGCGCCACAATATGAAGTATGTCAAAAAAATACAAATAAATAGTAGTATTATCTGTGTGTAAAGATAGAACGGCCAACCTTATGATTCCAGAGAAAGCCTCATTTTTAATGTCAGCGCCATACAAATTTTTCTTAAAAAAATTATAACTCCTTCATTTGTACACGCAATTTCTTCGTACAACATTTTATAGCATAGTAATGATCAGCAGAATCCATTTCTAGCAAAAAAAATACCCTTGAAAATTCAAGTCTCTATGTCTATGAAAGCCGATTTTCAGCCCACTGTGCGTCGCACAATCAGTGCATAAAAAAATTACACTATGTTTTCAGTTGCATTAATGCCCATAATATAATTTTAGACATAGTACCCACGTTTACAAGACCCCAATGGGTGTAAAAATTACTTGAGTATATGGCTATAGGTACTTATCGCTAGGCTGCTTATATATTATAATTCTTGGCGTATGTCGATATGGTTTGAAATGTAAGTTTATCACAAAGGTATGTAAATTTAATTTTTGATTCAGCGATAAGCTATTTCATTTAGAATTTTTTATTTATAAATTATCTGCCTGCAATTCTTCAATTCTAATACAAAATCGACCTTTCTTACAAAGAGGTCTCTATGGTTCTAGTAAGGTATCTGGTTTACTATTTAAACCCATATATCAGACTACAATGCTTTTTCTCGGAGTATAGAGAAGAATTTGTGGTGGTTGGCATTACAAAACAATATTATAGATTGTGCAATTATTAGTTAACGAAATATTAGTATATGCAGATGAATAAACATCTGAAATGAAGGATAAGTTTATTATCGTTACTATAATATTTAGATTTAGACATAACAATAATTTATATCTGACAATGTCATAGAACGATTAATCGGTGTACGATAGTAAGGGGATATTAGGATAGCAAAGAAAGCACCTTCTCATAAATAGAGCTACGCATAATATATTATAAAACAAATATATATATAAACTGGTGAGTGTCCAAATAATTATAACCAATAATTAAACGCCTGAAAAATCAATACAAATTGAAAATATCTCCTGAGTAAAAATAAATGCCGCCAACGGGAATTGAACCCGTGCCTTTTGATGTCCGGTCAGGTGCTCTGAAACCACTGAGCAATGTCGGCTTATTTCCAACCCGCCAAATGATTCAATATGTACTAGTACCTAAATCAACAATTACTGCTTATTATATTTTTTCACTTGTAAACAACCAACTTTATTTATTTATTTTTACTCGGGAGATTGTATTGATATTTCAGGCGACTTATAATTATTTGTTATCCATTATGCTATGCATAAAACCATCTTATAAACAGCTATTTGTAGGTTTACATGATGTGTTTAGGAGTATTGTTGAAATAAATCTTTTAAATGATCCACAAAACTTGCCAAGTTGGTATTGAATATGTCAACATCACCCAAGTAATGATTTCCCATGGTGTGAAGTCGTTGTATCGGAGAGTGGGCAGGTAGTTACGCTTATGTGTGCTGCTGTAGAATATTGTATTTTGTCGTGTTGTTAGATAAACAAACAATAGCGCGAGTTGCTTTTACGTCTAACAGATGGCGCTGTTTTTCGGGGCATGTTTTTTTATAATGATAGGATATCATGTTTTAAAAAATATATATATATATACTTGGCAATTTAGCGGGTGCTTGTAATGAATTTCGATGAATGAAAAGTCACCAAAATATTTCCGCCTGAAATTCAATTTCAAATAGATTCACCTTCTTTGGACTAAAATGAAATACTGTTTTTGAAGGAGATGATTTTGTAAACGACAAATTTATGGAATTAAACCTAACATTTTGAACGCAAACATAGCTAAAGTTTTCCAAATCGCTTAATTATATTTTTAAATGGTATCACTTTATACGAAACTAAAAAACACATTTAACTTGCGTTATAAAGGTTACTGTCACCTCAATTTGCTGCGTTTAACAATCTACCCGAGCGATGGGTGTTCGGTATTCAATTTGGCCATACGATTTTATAATAATAATAATAATATTGGACAATTTGTATAGCGCCGCTTTTGTGAGATATCACCTCAGGGGCGCTTTACAGTTGATGCAGGTATTACAAAAAATATAAATATTACAAAAATAAAGTGAAGTTATGTTAAGTAAAATGAAGAACAGGAATAGGTGAGACTCTGCAGCAAGAATCCTAGGTGGTGAAGAAACTGGACCAGCTGCTGCAGCGAGAGTCTACCGCGTCCACCAACAGTGCCAGCACGAAGTTCGTCATCCGTCCAGGTATGTGTCTGCTGCTAATAAAGCGCTGACACAATATCCTCACATAGATACCAGACCTTGGCAGAACCGCTGTGACGTTTGACGAATACAGAAGATGGAGACTCTGCAGCAAGAATCCTAGGTGGTGAAAAAACTGGACCAGCTGCTGCAGCGAGAGTCTACCGCGTCCACCAACAGTGCCAGCACGAAGTTCGTCATCCGTCCAGGTATGTGTCTGCTGCTAATAAAGCGCTGACACAATATCCTCACATAGATACCAGACCTTGGCAGAACCGCTGTGACGTTTGACGAATACAGAAGATGGAGACTCTGCAGCAAGAATCCTAGGTGGTGAAAAAACTGGACCAGCTGCTGCAGCGAGAGAGTCCACTGCGTCCACCAACAGTGCCAGCACGAGGTTGGTCATCCATCCAGGTATGTGTATGTTGCTAATGAAGAGCTGATACAATATCCTTACATAGATAACAGACCTTGGAAGCACCGCTGTGACGTTCGGCGAGACCATCATATCTAGTCTCTATTGATAATAATAATAATAACAATTGGATGACCCATATAACGCCGCTCTTGAGCAAAATCACCTCATCTCTCCTAGTCTCTTTTAGTCTCTTCTAGTCACTTCTTAGTTATTCATGCCACTTACTGCATCTTCTCGAACCTTTTAGGTTCGTCTGCTAGTCTATTTCTATCTCTTCTAGCTGACTTCTTATCCTAGCCTATTTTGCCTCTTCCTGGCTCTAATACCTTAATAAAATAATAAAAAAATTTAACTTACAATTTCTTCTATTGTGTCGTTGTCCAACGATTTCATACCTCTGTCTCAGACTTAGAGAGCTATCTTATCGCAGGCAATCATAAACAAAAATCTTGAACCAAAATCAAAGTGAAGATAATGTATGTTTGTCATCTGATGTCATTTCTCAAAATTTTAATATGGAATCATATAGACACTGCTTATTGCGGTTTAAAGCCAATGAATCCACGTGAAACAGAACAAGACATAGAAAGATAACGGTTTCAACTGGGAATCAAACCCAGGATCTCTCTTTTACCGGGACAACGCCTCTAACCGCTCGGCCATTGAAACCTAATTATTTGACGTCATAATTGTCGATCTAATATATATCGATTAGATTTATTATTACTTCTTCTTCAATGATATATGTATTACATTGATAGGTATAACTTCAAGAGTTATTAAAAAATAATTAATTACAATAAAATTGAATAAGTACTAATTAAGATTTTTAGTAAAAGTCAGTAGGTATCCCATATAAATAAAAATCGGATATGTTTATACGAGACACTATCTACGTTACAAATAAATTCTTTCGAACTTTGTAATCATTCAAAAAGATAGCAGCCAAAAATATGGGAATAATTAGTTGAAGATAATATTGTCAATTCAGAATTTGAAATATGAGATCGATAAAATGAATAATAAGTCTGTATTTGAAAATACGTTAACTAATTAGTTAGTTATTAATAACTATTCGTTATTCTAGTGCTGAACCGAGCTCCGTGATTCGTTCGTTAGCCGTTACCCGTTACTCGTTACTCGTTGTGTTTTCGCAACACAAATCGGATTCAGCAATTAGCCGAAAAATGTGGCTTATCTATTTTTTCTTCTAGTTGAAACTTGGCAAAAATAAAAGCCGTATATAAACATAATTAACTGATGTAATCAACTTGAATTATTTCCACGGCTTTGTCGTAAAACACTTTCACTAGAACAAACAGTCAAATAGTCAACGATTCGTCATGTTAAAATCTTATTGACTTGCTCAAGTTGATTGATTGAATCACTCCACTTAATTGTCTTTTTATATTAATATCGCACTCACAACTTCCCGCGGTGTCTGTGACATCTCCGATTGTGGTATATTGCGAGGTTGAAGGGAGCCGGAAAGGAAGGAGAAATGGGAACGGCGTCTGACAGTCCGACATCTGGACCTGGACGTATGTATCTCCATCTATTAACTACCTAGCATTTTTTTTATTTTGTCGTATCTTACGAGCACAGTATTCTCATTGCTCATACGCTCAGAGCTCACGGCTCCTGTTCAATTGAGCCGTCGTTCAATTGAGTCGACTCTTTTAGCCGTACGAAAATATTGAGTTGGTATTGTGGGTCCCGCTCTTAAGAGGAAGCTACAAGCCAAAAATGTGTATATTCTTAGTATACCTTATATTGTAGGTAATAGGATTAAAATCGCTTGACAAACGGAGTCTAGAAACGTTCGATTTCAAGCACAAAACTGGTTTTTATTTATTTTGTGAATAATTTTATAAGAAAGCAAAAAAGTTAATCAAGTGAAACTGTCACAAATAATGTTAGCTATAATAATTTATTTTTTTAAGTTGTTTCCTTCACGCGTTCATACATTCCTATTGAAAAAATATTTATTCAGTAGTTTACATTTATATTTTGTATTAAGTAATTTATTTTTTTATTTGTGGTCTACTTAAGCGAAACGATAGTAAAATCTTCAATTTATCTAAAGCATATCTTTTGGTATTCATAATGTACACCCATTCGTTATAAAGATTAATCAAAATAGTGATTTAGCATTAAGTTTTGCCTTAATAAAATGAGTCATACTGCGCACCCAGTATCATTGGGCATTTACCGGGTAAGAGAGGACTGCGGGCGGGTTTCACAAACCAGTCAGAAAAACTTTTTATAATTGTAAATTTGTGAAGCTGAAATTATTCATAAAATTTTGCCTCATAAACAAATATGTATTGTCAATTTTCTTTATAATATAAATTTATTTTTTTGCTGACAAAATCAGAGAGGCGATCCAAAATTTACCTTTCAAACGAACATCTTTAGTAAAATTGAAAACTACAAAATCCATTATAACTTTAATCAACAGAAAGACCCAATTCAAATATGGAATAATTAATTAATATAAATTTATTTTTTGATTATACATAAGTACCTACTTTATTTGTTGTATGAATCACACAATAAGGTCCAATTTTGAAAATGACACTGAAATTCAAATGAAACGCAAATCATCACAGACTACCGATATTAGTATGTTTAATACATCGATATACAATAGCGATAGATTAGCTCTTTCACACCTAATTTCAATCCAAAAATCACACCGTCTATGAGTAATTTCATTATACGATCCCCATAGAATTTTGATGATAGTCTTGATATAAATGCAAGTTCCCTACAATATAAAACAGAGCTCCCAATACAGACTTCGACGACCCAGCCTTCGTAGCAAAGGTGGATTCAAAAGTAGAATCAATCTTAAGTCTAGATCCTGAAGACCCTCCAATCAGGTTCGCAACTCCTAAGGAAATAAACAACATAATTAAAAAACTAAAGAAAAAAAAAGCAGCCGGTCCTGACGGCATCTCAAATAAAATCTTAAAATATCTGCCAAAGAAAGGCATCTGCGCTATTACAGCCATCTGCAACGCGTCGCTGAGATTACGTTGCTTTCCAAAGGATTTTAAAGAAGCTGACGTAATTTTAATTCCCAAACCAGGCAAGGACCCACTATTAACGGAGAATCATCGGCCTATTAGCCTCCTTCCTTGCCTAGGTAAAATCCTGGAAAAAGTTATACTATCAAGATTAAACTCATTCACTCAGGACAGTAAATTCTTGCCAGACTTCCAACATGGTTTCAGAGCAGGTCATTCCACCTCTCACCAACTCCTGCGTGTTGTGGAACACATCACGGAGGGATTTAATACTAGGAAAAAAACAGTTATCCTCTCACTCGACGTAAGTAAAGCCTTCGATAAAGTCTGGCACAACGGCCTTTTATATAAAATGAACGCTCTCGGGTATCCTTTGAGACTTACGCAATTGATAGCTAGCTACCTGAGGGATAGATGCTTTAAAGTCAAGTCAGAAAACGTCTTCTCCACAACCCGCCCCTTATCAGCTGGGGTCCCTCAAGGCAGTCAACTCTCTCCATCCTTGTATAACATCTACTCTAGTGACATTCCTAAACCCATTGACCACAACATTAAAATCACTCAATTTGCGGATGACACTAACATCATGTCTAGTTCAACAGTCGAGAGCATCGCCACAAAGCGTGTTCAGAGACAGGCCAATCTAACTGAAGAGTGGTGCAAAAAGTGGAGAATTTCAATAAACCCTACTAAAAGCGCCGCGACCGTTTTCTCAAAGACACGGCCTAAACGGCCCCCATTCATTAAACTGTTTGGGGAAAAGGTTCCATGGGAAAAGTCAATTAAATACCTAGGTGTAACGCTTGACTCCAAGCTCACCTGGAGGAAACATATAACTAGTAAAATAACAGCAGCAAATAAATGTCTAGCCTCACTTTATCCAATGATGGGAAAGAAAAGTCGTTTATCAACGGATAATAAATTACTTCTTTATAAAACAACAATAAGACCAGGTTTCACGTACGGATGCCCCATTTGGGGGCACGCCGCTCCAAGTCTAATACAAAAGATTCAACTATTTCAAAATAAAGCCATTAGACTTGCTTTAAATGCACCTAAATGGATTAGAATTTCTTCTATCCATAAAGACACCAACATTCCGTTGATAAAAGACTTAATTGTTTCCCAAGCAACCAAATTTTATGCCGGCCTTTCCAGCCACTCTAATCCAACAATAAATTCACTCTCGAAATATAGCGAAAACGAAAAATTTAAATTTAAAAAACCCAAGTTAGTCCTCCGGAAGGAATAATAACCTGCCTACAGCCGCAGTATAGTTTTTAAGCTCTTTTTCAACACCACTATAATAATAAAAATAACAGTAAAGTATCTAAAGATAATCAATTATAATTATGTTAGAGTCAGTAAACTCATGTTTAGGAACTCTGTTAAATAAAGTAAATCAAAAGTCAAAAGTATAAAACAGAGCACAAAGTTATGCTCAAATCCCTGGATGTAATTTGTTAATAATTTGTCGGACAATAGCAAGCCTGAAAAGCATTGCGAGAGATATAGAGATGAACTTAGCAACCCATCTTGACGTAAACTTCGTAAGTGATTATAAAGACATATGTGAAACCAGCGAATGGTTCATTTTGTGGCAAAAGTGTTGTCGTAATTTTTTGCGTATCATAGTTTTTTTTGTTGGAAAAATATGTAAGATTTTTATCGATTTTTACTTTTATCGATACGCCGCCTTTACTACTTTACTTTACTAACAATAGAGTAATTTTTTTTAAATATCCGTATAATTGTTTTTTTTTCAAGTATAATTTATTTGGTTTTAAAATTTAACATTTTATATCTAGTGGACATCTATTATAAAACTACTATAAAAATATTTAATTACCTACTTATTAATATATGGACTTCACAACATTGAGACATAACCCACGAAAAACTCCAAGACTTTGGCTTCCTTAACATTTAAAGGGAGTTCATTGGACATTTTGAAACCTTTATAATATATATAACTGCCACAATTTCGGGCTTGAAAAATGATCTTCACAAAGCTGGTAGTGAGCGTGAAGACGAACTTGCTGTAAGACAAATATTATGCTCCGTGCAGACCAACCAAAGGTAAAAAGCAATTTTTTCCGATCTTTGACTGTGAGATAATGGAATTTCTTTTTGACAAATATTTTCAAACCAATATTTTTGGTTTAGATGTCAATTTTAAAAATCACACGGCCTATCTAAATAATAATTGTCGATGGTTTGATATTATAACTGGTACGGATGCAGTACCACGCAGATGTTCTGGGCTCCAGCCGTCAGGTGGAAGATCGCCCTGATACCAGCCAACCCCGATGGGAAAGTACACCAGAAGAAGATTTTAAATTCGCCCGGCTTATGTTCTAATCATCGCCCATGTGTGCTTTCAGTCTGTAGAACGGCTTCCGAGCAGATTAATCGAGGATGATTTGTAGAGAATCCATAGAAAATATCAATTCGATCGCGGTTGACCTGGGTATCGATTCTCCAATCCAGGCCGCTCGCAATCGCCGTCGAAAGTACATACATTGGTCGACATTCTTATTCTTGAGTCTCGTCGAAGGTACATAATAACATACGCCAAACGTCAAAAGTAATTCCACTCGAACAACGAGTGGGTCGAAACACTCGTTGTTCGAGTGCCTGGGTAGAAGCAAACACCCCATAATATTTATAATACGTTTAACTCCAGTAAAATATTGGCAGCATTAACGACTCTGGTCGCTAGAGGCGCTAGCGTAGCATCCAGCCATCAGAATGTACCTATGGGAAATGTCAGAAGTTTTTTTTTTTTTTTTACATTAATACCGCACAAGAGTCCCAACTGCTCCCGTCTGGAGCCAGTGAGACTATGGCATCCCCAATTGGGGTATGTTGTGAGGCTGTTGGACGGATTATTAACATTATAGGGTATTATTTGGCAGAAGGCTTTAGCGAGTTCACGCGGATCCCACGCCCTCAACAACAGTAGCCGTCTGCGTGAACCTAAACGCGCTCCCGGACGTATCCGCTTCGTCTGAACGCAGCCAAAAAAAACGTTATTTTATATTATTATGATGATACTAAATGATCGCCGACCATCTGCCGCCTCTCGAATTTGATCAACCCTAAATAAATAATACAATCCACCACGCCTACAATGCCTACAAGCAAAAACTAATGCACTTGTTCTTGGCAACCCAATAATTATCAGTAAGTTTTTTTTTTTTTTTAGTGAATACCTCACAAGAGTCCCAACTGCTCCCGTCTGGAGCCAGTGAGACTATGGCATCCCCAATTGGGGGATGTTGTGAGGCTGAAGGTAAGTGGGGAAGGGAAAGAGGAAGGTGGGGAAGTACCTGGCTATTCAGATCTAGTCACTAAACACGGCTAAAGCCATTTGGAGCAACGTTTCAATTCTGAATGGTGGTCTTACACCAGGGCGATACTGGTAGTATCTTCCACTCTGGAACGTGGCGCAAATATACTATATATTATTTTAATTAATTAATTGTGAAATAACACAAATTAATCAAATAAAATTTATTTGCGCACGCCGGGTTCGAACCCGCGACCTTCGGAATGGCAGTCCAATGCGTTACCACTGGACTATGCCGGCCGTCATTTAGTCAAGTATTTTTTTCGTGCATTCACAACCCTTAAAAGTGAAAAGGGGCCCTACGCCCCCTAAGTAAGCCTAAAGTTATCAGCACACGCTACTTCTGGGTATACACTTAACTCACGCAATATACAATGGAAAGAAATATATCTCTGAATATTAATCACCTATTTGCACCACCCATATTTAGGTACAGGCGGAACGCTATTCTAAGAATACATAAAAACCTAAAATGTAACGTCTTAAGGTTAAGCAAATATAATATTATTCAAGAAACTAAAACTTATCAGTTTCTACATCCTGCATGAAATTCAGGTGATAAAAGGAAATCAATTCAAAAATGTCTACCGAAATACAAGTAAGGATGGATTGTTTCACACAATTTAAACAATTCATCAAATTTCAACGTTCATTTTCGAGTTCTGTAAAAGTCTTATTCAAATTCTGTTGTAAAACTTATGTTATTATATCATTATAGGTTAGCTGCTTCAAGCTGCTTCAAGTTTGCTTGATAGAACTGAAATATATATATATTTTTTTATAACATTGATTACATTTTATGCTTTTGACTGTCCAACTAGGAAGGATTCCCATTTTATAATAATAACAGAACTTGAAAAAATCTTTCACAGAACTTGAAAATTAACTTTGAAATTTGAAGAATTGTTCAAGTTCTCCGAAACAACCCGTTCTAAGGACGGGTTGTTTCGGAGAATCTGAACAATTCATCAAATTTCAACGTTCATTTTCGGGTTCTGTGAAAGACTTATTCAAATTCTGTTTTTATATAATTGTAGGCTAGTTGCTTGACAAAACTGAAATAAAAACAGAACTTGAAAAAATCTTTCACAGAACTTGAAAATGAACGTTGAAATTTGATGAATTGTTCAGATTCTCCGAAACAACCCGTCCTAAGTGTTACGCTGAAAACTTTAGCCGCAGTCTTCGCCACGACACGTTCAAGATACCATACGCGGAACAGACGTTCTAGCACATCATAGTATTAAAAGAGGAATGGCGATATACAATGAAATTTCAGAAACAGTTGATACATTTAATTACTCTTTCTTATAGCCGTAAAACTTTTGTTGTATTTTTTTTACACTTCATATCTAATTGAAAAGATTCCCAAATGCAGAATGATAACTCATAAAATAATAAAAATTCAAAAACTTCGGCATAGAAAATATATTTATATTTTAGGTTGTAAAAGTTAAAATTAACCACACGCCTTTGGTAGGTACCTACCTTTCTATTTGACACGTGTCTACCTTTATAATTAAAATATATGAATTTCTAGAAATTCTAAGTTAGATCAAAGTTGATTTGTATTTTTAATTTATTTTTTTCTTAATATTTTTATTTTAGTACCTGTCTACCAATATTTGCTTCATTTAAAAAAACTTAGTTTGTCACTTGGTTCTTGCCGACAAGGTACTTAGAAGCAGTTTAGCAGGTAGAAAACATTGTGATAATAAGGGATACAAGGTAGGTACCCAATTCTACTAACTAAAAAAAGGTTACGTTGTTCTATACTAAATTAGCCCAGCTGTGACCATTTATTAACTCACAGCTCGATATGGCTGACACATTTTTCAGTTGTCCGATGATTCTTAATTCTGACAGCTTTTAGTTCAGTTCTTCCAAATTTCTGAGAGTATTTTCCAGGGTGGTAGGTAAATTTAGTATCACTCTGCTAAAAGACCACTATTCATAATCAAAACTAAATGACTTTAGCCGTGTTTGGGGACCAGATCTAAATAGCCAGGTTCTTCCCAACCATCATCTACTCATCTCCCATCAACCTTACAATGGATGCCATAGTCCCACTATTTCCAGACAGTGCTGATGCACGTAATTTTTATGACTAGCGCATGTAATTTTTAGGGAAGGCACGTTCAATTTACCGCTTTGCGTTCTCAGCTGCATTACATTTTATAATGTAAATTATTGTCTATGGTCGAGATTACATTATTATATGATGGGTGTACTGGCAAAAGACGTTAACTCTAAAATCGCTGTTTTGAGAAAACAAGCATTTAAGTTTTGTACCAACTTAAAACTTGTTTCATTAAATTCAATTGCCATTTTTGTTGCTATAAAAATATAGTATCATGATGTGTGCTTATTTAAGATTTTTTATTTCTTTTTGTCTGTTCGAATTTTAATTAGTATGTAGGTTTATTACGTTTATAAAGGATTTTCCAATAAGAGGTGTTATTTTGAATAGCCCGCTATTTCGGTAGATGTTACTTTTGAAGCTGTCATTTTTTGACATTTGACAAGTAGAAACTATGCCATTAATAAAAATGGAACGATACACGCTTCAACAACGCATTGAAATTATTAAAATTCACATGATTGAATCAAATGCAAATCATCTTGAGTGATGAGGCCCATTTCCACCTCGGTGGCTTCGTCAACAAGCAAAATTGTCGCATCTGGGGCTCGGAAAACCCAAGAGTTATTGTTGAAAAGCCTCTCTATCCTCAACGTGTGACTGTTTGGTGCGGTTTATGGTCCGGCGGAGTCATTGGACCTTACTTTTTAGAAAATGAGACTGGAGCAACAGTTACGGTGAATGGATTGCGCTATCGAGAGATGATTAATAATTTTTTATGGCCGGAATTGGATGGTATTGATCTGGACAACGTTTATTTATTATTGCAGTATTATGAAGTTATTTACGCTCTAAATTGGCAGAAGTAGTCTTGTTAAATAAATAAAAATCTGTAATTATTAAAATAAATTTAACGAAAACGAATGTTTTAATACCGAAAAAACCTTTAATCGATGTCTATTGATGTGCACTTTTGTCCGTCCTTGTCATTTCTGGAAGAAAACTTTAACTCGACTTAAGGCCCCGTAGTAAGCGTTCGAATACGGTTTGAAGGGGAAATAAATATGTAAATGTGAATGTTAGAAGGAGCGCGAAAACTGTGAAAATATTTCATAAAACACGACTCGTTTGAAATAGAGCAAAAATCTCTTGACAAACGCTTTAGTTGCATTTAAAGATTCACTGTGATTTTTACATTTATATTTTTTTTGAGTAATTTATTTTTTTATTTGTAGGTATATACTCCGGCGAAACGATAGTAAAACTTTCAATTTATCTAAAGCATATTTTTTGGTATTCATAATGTACACCAATTATTTATAAAGATTAATCAAAATAGTGATTTAGCATTAAGCTTCGCCTTAATAATTTTCGAAGCTTACTTTGAGATTTTTTATATCGAGGGAATTTCATTTAATTAACCTTTCGGCATAACAAATGTATAAATGTAATAACAATGTATAATTATATTTTAAAACAGAAATTGGATATGCGGGGGCTTAATCGGATGTTCACTTTTGTCCGCCATTGTTATTTCTGGCAGAAAACTTAACTCAACTTAGTTGTTTATTGGCTGTAGGCGTCTCACGTGTTCATACTTTTAAAAACGTCACCCAACATTTATCATTTTGTTTTCGATTTTATTTGACAGTTGAGTGGAATATTATTTTTATGGCAGATACCTATAGTGTAATTTGTAGTGCATTGAAAAGAAAGTGAAGCAGTCAATTTGAAACAAGTACCCGACTAAAAGCACAAGTAACTTAGTGATTCTTGCCTGAACAAAAACGTCTGACTAAATATACTAATTGTTACCATTTTTTATACAGAGTTTTCCAATAAGAGGTGTTATTTTGATATTCAATCGTAAAAGATCAATGGTTTTGTTGCTTGTGTGGCACGTAGCGCCGTCTTTTTGAAAGTAAACGTTGTCCAGTTCAATACCATCCAATTCCGGCCATAAAAAATTATTAATCATCTCTCGATAGCGCAATCCATTCACCGTAACTGTTGCTCCAGTCTCATTTTCGAAAAAGTAAGGTCCAATGACTCCGCCGGACCATAAACCGCACCAAACAGTCACACGTTGAGGATAGAGAGGCTTTTCAACAATAACTCTTGGGTTTTCCGAGCCCCAGATGCGACAATTTTTCTTGTTGACGAAGCCACCGAGGTGGAAATGGGCCTCATCACTCAAGATGATTTGCATTTGATTCAATCAAGTGAATTTTAATAATTTCAATGCGTTGTTGAAGCGTGTATCGTTCCATTTTTATTAATAGTGTAGTTTCTACTTGTCAAATGTCAAAAAATGAAAGCTTCAAAAGTAACATCTGCCGAAATAGCGGGCTATTCAAAATAACACCTCTTATTGGAAAACCCTGTATTAAATTTAGGACAAATATTAAAAAAAAAACACTTTACACTCTTCTTCTAACTACAATCTAACGCTTCCATGGAACAGTAGTATTAAAATCTCATAATATGTAGAAACCTAATTTAAAAACTATTTTATACGTACTAACTTTATTTTATTGACTAAAAAATAAACAAATAACACACTTTTGTCTGTTTACATCGTGTTACATAATCATAAAAAAAATGTGTTGTTAATTTTGTAACATGTGGTACCTATAAGACACAGTCGGGAAGATTGCTGGCAATTTTGGGATATTAAATGTTTTACACATTAAAATAAATTTAATGAAGTTCAGGCGTCAATAATACCACAATAACGTCTTTATCACCAGTCAGAAATACCGCAATGGTTCAAGTTTTAATGTATTGAGATCATCTTTCAGGAATCACTTTTCAGCAGTTTCAGTTATTTTAGTTTCAGAGTCATATTAACACTTCAAGCACAAAACGTGTGACAGTTAGCACAGTGGCGGGAATAACTGTGCAGTATGTTAATGTTATTTATTCTAATATACCTGGACATAATACATGAATACCGAGGGAACACAGCAGCTGTGAGCTCAGTTTTGTGTTCACCACCGGCACATGTGTGACCTGCCGTAGCGTGAACAAATTACTAAACAAAATTAAGATAAGCAATCACACTGTAATAAAAATGTACAGCAGAATAGCATTTAAAAGCGCAAGTGCAAATTATTAATTAAATCGAAAAATAACAATACTCACTGTGATTAAAAGCAAGATGAGTTGACACAGGTGAATAAAAGCACTTACAATCAGATGCACTTTTGAACTAAAAACATACGATGCGAGAGAGATATATCGATCTATCTGAAGCGCTGGTTTGGGAGATTTCTGGATGATTATGATTTACGACCAGGTGATATCGCGTGGAGTGTGATAATTGTTTGAAGAGAGTCGGCTATTCCGCGAAGTACCGGTGCATTGTATGAATAGCCGGTATTGACGTTACGTCGCGCCGGTAGCGCGCTACTGGCGGTAGGACCGGTGCCGGTGTCGCTAAAGCGGCGGAACGGTAGAGTCGGTATAGGACTGCACACGCGGCACGGTAATCACCGAATGCCGGCGAGCTCGCGGCCACCCCACGGCGCACTCCCCGGCTCCCCTCCCACACGCCCCGCTTCGCGCTACCTTTGCATACTATATTGTTAAGCCGTGCAGCGCTCTTCACTCCCCCAGACGCGACCGCGAGGGCGCAAATTGTTTGCCCCTAATACAGGGTTACCACTGAAACTTTTCAGAGTGTGTATTTGTGTTGGGTAGCATACAATTTCAGAATGAGTTTGTTTGGGTACTCAAATATTGAAATAAGTCGTTGAGGTGTCCGGCTTCAAATGGAACGAGTCGTTGAGGCGTCCGCCTTCAAATGGGATGAGGTGTTTACGGTTGAGTTATATTAATTTCAACAAGCATTGTGTGGCGGACTACCACCTTTGTGATAGATTATGTTTTTTATTTTTTTTATTGATTTTTTTATTTTTTACTATTTTTTATTTATTTTTTATGTTTTTTACTATCACTCTTTATCTCTAAATCAAAATATCTACTTTTATTGTTTCACAAACTTCTAAAATAATATCAGCTCCTGAATTATTGTGAAAATGATATTGTACTGATTTTTATTAATCTGTGTTGCAAATAATCTAATAAAATTATATCTCGATTAATATATAAACATAAAAAATGTTATTGGATTTCAGTACTTTCTTTCATTCTTAGCATTAAATATTATTTAGATTATTATTTATTCAGAAGATTATAAACCGCCCGGGGCCAGTGTGACTAGCATCCTTTTTCGAAACCTTTTTGAAGCATCGCGATCGTTTCGATTCATAACTTTTTTTAATTCGGTCACTCACCAGGAATTAGGGCGATACTGAAATCATCTAATATGTTCTATGTCTAAATAAATACATTTGTTTTAACCGTTACGGACAAAAGTATGTTACAAATTAACGGATGTGTTTGAGTTGCCTTAATTAATCACACGTTGATAATAATTGCGATATTATAGATATACGTCAGAATTTTTTTGAGGATAATTTTTGCAAATTATTCCTACAATGGGTTTTCCACAATTTAGATAGTGATGTGTAGGTCTATCAACCTTAGTTGACTTTATCATGGCACTCACATATATGCAAAACTTACATTTTTAGCGTTTTATATAGAAAATAATTAATGATTATTTCACAATTGGGAGTTCAAGACAAAGCGTGTTGAAGTCGGTAATATAAAACTTATTTTAGCATGCCAAATAGCAATGGGTCATGACTCATCATATTCATGAGCGGGAGCCATGGTACCAGCTCAATATTTTCGTACGGTTCAAAGAGTCCACTCAATTGAACGACGCACTGTGATCGCCCGATACGGCCACCCCGCTACGGCTCCCCCGATACGGATCAGCGTATAAATGATCGTACGACTCTTGATATCGGTACGCCTCCTCGTACCACGAGAAAAATAAAGTGTTAGGTAGT
This sequence comes from Hesperophylax magnus, assembly GCA_026573805.1. Taxonomy (NCBI): domain Eukaryota; kingdom Metazoa; phylum Arthropoda; class Insecta; order Trichoptera; family Limnephilidae; genus Hesperophylax; species Hesperophylax magnus. Next base: position 18,354,017 of record JAIUSX010000049.1, read on the forward strand.
TAGTAGGTGGAGGTGCATATGCCCAAGTCCAGATGTAGGACCGTTAGACGCCGTTCACGTCTCTGATGTATGGGTAATGGGCAATGTATAATAACAATTAATACATTGAAAATTGTAATGGCGCTATTTTTCTAAAATATCTCCTGGTAAAAAAAAAACTGTTCAATTGGCCGTGGTACGGTTTACCGGGAGTCGTACGAATAGAGCTCATAAAAAAGAGTTACTTCAATTATTGTGCGGCTCGCTCATGAACGACTCATCGCTAATGGCAAATTCTGTTTTAGATCATTGTTATTAAAATACCGAAGTTATTAAAATATCGTAGTGCGTGTAGTAAAACATTAGTGCATTTATTTATTTCAAAGATATCTAGTATTATCTAGATACCTTAGATAACGAGTATTTTTTATTACTTAACAAAACCCTACTCAAACTTTACGTAAGAAATTAATTCCTTTTAATAATTAACTTAAATACGAGGGTGGTCTGAAAAGTTTCCGACGTCAACGCAAAGATGGCGGTACTCGTCAATAAAAACTAGTGAATATAGTTGTGCATCTTTTGACAGTTACTCACCAAAGTTTCGGCCATTTTGGACGCGTTTTTAGATGACAGTCGTTTGAGTGAGTCGATTTGTGTGTTTTTGTGAAAATGGAAAAATTGAGTATCGAGCTGTTATTAAATTTTTGATTTTGAAAGGCAATACGCCTACGCAAATCAAAGATGAGTTGGACTCTTTGTATGTACCATCATTTACCACAGTGAAATTTTGGGCAGCTGAATTTAAACGTGGCCGTAGGAGCTTGGGAGACGATGAACGTTCGGGACGTCCAAAAACTGCAACTACTGACGATAACATTGCCAAACTTCACCAAATAGTGTTAGACGACCGCCGAATTATGATGAGAGAGATAGCATAGGTTATGAAAATGTCCAAAAAACGTGTCTGTCACATATTAAATCAAGATTTAGACATGAGAAAGCTGTCCGCGCGTTGGGTGCCGCGTTTGCTCACATTAGACCAAAAACGTGTTCGAATGAACATTTCCAACGCGCTGTTGGCGCAGTTTAGGCGCAATAAATCCGAGTTTTGGCGCCGATTAATTACTGTGTTTGAGAGATGGGAGCATCGCTGGGAGAAGAGTGTAGAGTTACAAGGAAACTATGTAGAAAAATAAATAAAAAACTTAGGACAAAAAAACCTTGTTTCATTGTTAGGTCGGAAACTTTTTAGACCACCCTCGTATATGTAAAAAACACATTTTTTCTGAGATCTGTTGGGATATGTGATTAATTAATTAGAGAAACAAACAAATAAGTATATCTGCAGCTCCTACTTGTGTAAGGGAAAGGAAATAGTAGTGTCGAAGATTATATATCAAATACTAGGTCCCCAATTACCCTTTCATGAAAAATGTTAAAAATAAGGATATACCTACGCATCAACTTACATAATTTTTATTAAAAAAATATTATTTACGGTTTTAAATATATACATAGGTACCTATGTTCGAATACAATCATCATACATCGAATATAAAAAAAAACTTTTTTTTTGTTTAAATTAATCACATATTTTTGTAATTTAAATTTAAATTTGTTGATATTTTATTTTTAATTTCTCTCTGTTAATTCTCCAAATATTTTCAATATTACGTATTTGAAACTGTTTTTTTTCTAAGAGGGAATTTTATTTGATTTTTTTTAATTGTAGGTACTATCATATGAAAAAGAGTGTACAAAAACACATTAATTAATTACATTTAAACAACAATTCCATGACGTTGCTGGTTGTTATTGTTGAGTTATTTCCCAATCGAAGCTTGCTGCTAAAAATAAAAACAATCTATGTACTATTTCTAATAATATTTTATTTTATTGAGCATTACACACTTAAATTTCGTAAGCCAGAAGCGTGAGTAATTTTTGCCTAACATTACAAAAAACATCACGCCATAAAACTCGTAAATTTATGTAAACACGTAAATGTTAGTATAAAAATACGCATTGCACCTAATAATAACATAGTCGTGGAATGAACGACGAACGCGACAATTTCCTGCTGAAGTTCCCGGTAATGCAAAAATATTACAAATAAAAACACTATAAGATAACATAATAACTATTGATAACATAAGATTATAATGTTTCACACAAAATAAACAAGTTGTCGTATTGTACAGGTCAGAAGCCAGACAAAACGAAGTTTCCATTGATAATTTCTCCTCAAGCACTTAGATTTGACCAGTACGCAATCAGGACCGGATCTACTTCGTGATGGGCACCAGAAAACACTATAATTATTCGAAAAAATGCCAATATTTAGAGTTTAGAATTGAAATTGGTCTATAATTATTGATGTCTTTATTATTACCTGATTTAACAATTAGTGCGATAGTTCCTACTTTGAATAGAAAGTATTAATTTTATTTATTGAACATACATTTTCTGCATTATTGTTTAGATTTTATCAGGAATCAGGTGGGTGGCTCTAACTAAATGCAAATCTATGAAAAAAAAATTTATGGAGGTTAAAAAAATTACGGGAGTCATAAAAATGCTTTACTTTACTCTGGTTTGCAGCATTCTCAAGAGTGGCTCGGTAATATGGGGACCTGAGAATGCCCTATACTCAAATGATATAGAAAAGGTGCACAAAAAGTTTATGCGATACCTGAGAGAGTTTGATACGACCCTCTGTTGTATCCCTTTAACTTTCTCCCTGAAATGCTAGGACTAGATCGAATAGACTTGCAAAAATTGCAAGTTGCACATAAGCTGCTCTATGCAGTCCTGATGTATTACCTGCAACGTATTACGTTTTATATCTCCGATAACTTCACCAGAGCTAGAAAGGCTTTTTATTTTTCCAAGAGGGATGACCAATTTACCAATGATTATGCTTCCGGAGAGAATTACTCTGCTATTAAACAACCTATCTTCTGACATTTTTCAGTCACACCTCAATAAATTCAAGAGCAGAATAAGTATTTTTTTAAGATGAGACTGCATCGAAACTGATGTAATTTATTTATATAATTGAATAATTTACTCGTGTGTGTTATTAGTTGTAACTGTTGTGAAATGTTAGCAGAAACACAATTATTCATAAATAAACAATACAAAGTACATGTGTTTTATCATCATTGGGAGCAGCATTTCCCCAAATGGGGGTGTATAAGAGATCACGGGTCTGATAATGGCTTTGTGGGTTAATAGTTTATTTTTCACGGCTAGTTTACTGTTTTTGCACAGTATGGGGTTAAAGAGCGTGTAGGGTGCGTGTGACTGATTTGAGTTTATCTTGAATCTAATGTTAGTCTTAGGTATTTCATGGTTTTGCAACAGGTTTTGGTGGGGTTGACTGAGATTCTCCATTTTTAGGAATTCTTCTAGAAGTGTAAGATGTGATTGAACTCGGCGGGTGCAGTTTAAGGCACTTACTGATCTTGAAATGAGGAAGGTATCGTCGGCAAATTGTGCCATTATGGAGTACCTATCGTGGGGACTGGTACTTTGCACGTGTATCTTTTGTAGAGGGTTGGACAGGTTGATGAACCTTGTGGGACCCCGGCTATGATTTTTCTTTCAGTGGAGCGGTGGTCGGTTCGTTCGCTTAGGAAGCTGTGTACACGTTGAATGAGAGAGCGATCGTGGTCTAGTGTTTCAAATATACGTGTTTGTTGTTATTTATTGTGCAGTGTTTATGTGCAAAATAATCTGCAAAGCCTTTACTTTTGTAGTAATTGAGTAGTTTTTGTTTGTGTAACATAGTTTTCAAAGGCCACTCCATTTACAGAGAGGGTGAACCGCAAACAACTCGGTCTTGGCACACACTCCTTGCTTCAATCACGTGCATAAATCGTCTCATACGCACCTACTATTTCAGTCATGGTAGCGGAATGTAATACCATTAGGTCGTTTCCCGGCAGTTTCGTTTAGGCAGAGAGAATGCACCGCTGCACATAATAATATATTATGTAGTGTTTTTCGTACACTTGTGTGGTTTCTGTTTCAGTCTGTATTAGGTGTTAATATGTTTTCTATTTTATTATAACTTTATTCAATATGTAGGAAATACGGAGTAAGGTATTTACACGAGCAAGTTCGAGAGTTTATCTTGTGCTGACTAATGTTGTTATTATTATTTCAGATTTAGAAGGATCGTACTTTGTTATTCAGTATGACCTACGTCAATGATTATTCTGAATATTTACACTTCAACGCGATGTCTGCATATTTTTTAATAAAATTTAAACTAGGTTTGAATAGCCAGGCGCTTCACAACCTTCCTATTCTACATTAACTGACGACTATCGTATAATTGTTGACGTATTTCTCGCCATCTCTGGGCAGCGGAAACTAAGTAGGTACATATTTATTATAATAAATCAAATTATAAATACTGCAAAGATATCCAGATAGAAGTTTGTTGTGGGCGGGTCTGGTGTGTCTGAAATGAGGTCAATTTTCCCTTACTTCGAGTGAAATTGATCAATCCTTTTCAAATATTGATATTATTAGGGATGCTAAAAATTAAGCTTTGAAAAATATATTTTTTTTTAAATAAACGGTTTCATTGACCTTTTCCAAAACTGCTGTAGCTCAACTGTCTGAAGCCATTAAGAATATGGCATCCCCAATTAGGGCATGTTGTGAGGTTGAAGGGAGTGGGGAGGGGAATGGGTTGGTTTTTCTTGTCAGTGCGAAAAAATTCAAAGAGTTTGGCACAACCCTGTTTCAGTAGCTGTAGTAACTGGTAGTGATATGGCGATCAGCCGAATCACCTGATTCCCCTCCCCCCGGAACCGCATGGGCCGATGTGCAGTTTTTGAGCTAAGCAGCGTGACTGGACAGAACATTTGCCACCAATATAAACTGGCTGGGATTTACCAGCCTTCTATTGGTTAAATGATAATACCTACCTACAAGTATACTATCGATATAAAATAGTATATCCCTAGAGTAGTAGTGTAGTGACCGCATTTTTTGCAAATTTTTACTATTTAAAATATTGAAGACTGACATTAAATATGTTACGCACTTACTTTAGAATCATTAAACTAATTGTTTTATATTACATTAACTATAAATATATATTGCATTAACTCCGCACAGGGAGCCCAGAGGAAAATTATTGTTAATTTCATTGAGGGCCTATATCATCTTTGGGGATGCTGTGTGGACGGTCTTTTTAGGGAGAGGAAGAAGTGAACACGGAACTGTCGCTCGTAGGAGGTAGGAAACACAGAGGCCGGCAAGTCGTTCCACAGCCGAGCTATTGAACGAGTCGTAGAAGCGACCCGTTCTCATGTGACAAATGCCAACCGCGTATAAATGTTGTTTCTCGACTATGCACCGGTGCTGAAGTGATCAAAGACGCTAGTTCCTCGGGGCTTCTTCCATTGTGATATCGGTAGAAGAAAGACAGCATACCTACCTATCTGACGCCTGCGCTATAAAAAAAAATACAGTGTGTGGCAAACCTACGCACGACGGAAGTGAAACTTTTAGTATTCTTCTCTCTCTCTTTTCATTTCATTCTCTCTTTTTTCTGTCTATTGACATATTTATAAGTACCATGTGATAAAAAAAAATTAAAAGTTATAAAAATATGGGATTCGAACCCGGGTCCTGCATAACGAGTGTCGAACGCTCTGCCTCTAGACCGCGGTTATTACGTATTTGACCAAAATATCATATAGTCAAAATATCTAAAAGTCGCAGCACGAGAGCATTTTATCACTTTTCCTCGTATTAAAAAAATCACAAAAAGAAAAAAAAATTACGTAATTGTAAAAAGCATTCACTTTGTGGCTCATCATAATTTATAATAAAAACACATAAATTTGTTTTTGACCACGATAGTTTTATTTTCACTCTACCGGTTTCGGAAGATCCCTTCCTTCGTCAGGAGAATATTTAAAACTAATCTACTACACATCAAATCTACTACAAAACTATCGTGGTCAAAAACAAATTTATGTGTTTTTATTATAAAAAAAAAATTAGTTTAAGCGGGGATCGAACCTCGGTTCTTCACGACGAGAGTCGGGCGCTCTGCCTCTAGACCGCGAAGCTGAGTTTGGAGGGTGACCTAAAGTAGGTATATAATATTAGCTAGGCTCCTATAGCGAAATGATCCCCGTTTTTCGTGACGGTCATGAGTCGGTTTTACTCCGGTCCTCGAAATTGCATGACGCGCGTAAAGAAGTTTCACTTCAAAATGCAATTCGTTTGTTTAAGAGGGGGATATATCAAACGGACCGCCCGTTTCTGCACAGGGTTTTTCCAGGTATTACGTAGGGCTCCAGACCAGAGGTGGCTGCCAAATACAACAGTGGGGTGCACTTTGTACAAAATGTTTAAAGTATTTGTTGGCCTTGTACAGTACGCCCTGCTTCTGACAGGCTACCTTGAATCTGACATTGATGGAGGCTGCCCGTGCTTGTGCTGGTTGCTTAGAGTTACACCAAATATATCAATGGAAGGCATGTTGGGAAGATTGAGAAGAAATAATATCCAAATCTAATTCCCATGTCCATTAAATATGTTGTCTTGACTAATTTTTCGACAGATACATTGAAAGACCGTGGAACATGGTAGAATTGACGTTGTGAGTTAACTATTGACGCATTGGCCCACAGATTCAAGACATGAGAAAATGCTGTATATTTTTTATGTCGTCAGAGTTCGCCGTTAGAGTTCTTTTCCTGTAATTATTTAGGAAGGTCAAATTCCTGACATTAAACTTATTAATGAAAACAATCGTCACAACATCAAAATTGCAGCGCCTGGAAGCGAACACTTCACTATGAAAACCTCACAGACTAAGGCGCCAGGCGAAAAATTGCACTCAAGACGTCTGAATGGGACCCAAACGCAAATTCCACTCAAACACTGACCGGTCGAATATCTACCTATAAACCGTTATATTATGATATGTAATCAAGGTCATTTCAGACGAATGGATCAAGCTCAATATTTGTACAACAACAGGTAGCTTTCTACTCCCGGATGCACCCCCTCTGTCCTAGTTGCAACAAGGGGGATAACCGCCCTGTCCTAGATAAAGAGCGCAGCCTCCGGCGGCCTAGTGGCATGCCACCTCCTGATAACTCCCATCCCCAACCCCCAATCCCTACCCGGCAGCATCCGTCCACCTATAGTAACAAAATCAATTGCAGCGCTGCTTGTAATGTTCTGTTACGCGTTTGATAAGATACCACTAAAGTCCTACCGCTTAGAGGTCCATTTGAACCCCTCTTTCGTGAATGGGCGTCTTTTATGAGAAAGACGGAATATATTCTATTTTCTTTGGCTACAACAGAGTTTTTAGTCTTCATATACCTAACAATTTATTGCGCATGCCCGCTGCGTAGAATAACACGGAAAGAGTGTTATTTAAGGCGATGCACTACGTCGTGTAATATTTTAAATTGAGCCGCTATCAATAACAACCCTTACGTAAATGGCGATAAGGTTTAAATTCCCGCTTAACACCATCCGCCTGTTTGATTTATGCAAGAAAAAAATATGGCCAAAAAGTGCCTTTAATTTTATTTTGTGGATGTTCAGGAATAAATATTTAATTTTTTTCGATCATTTTATAAATAACTTAATTTGCCACATTATACAATAAAATCATAACCGAAAATGGGTTTGTAAGTATGAGATTTTGAACTTTAAAGCAGTTTTCATAAGCCTTTACATTGTTTTTTTCTGGGCTTATAAAAAGACTTATTATTTCAAAGGCCAAGATGTATTCTACTCGCAGTATTTAATTAAAGCATCTGAATCATTTCTAGGCGACCAAATTTTCAAACCAAAAACACATGATTTTGCATTACTACGTATGGCATCGCCTTAAGGTCATTGGGTTATTTGAATTTGTGTTTTGTAATTAGTATAGTAACAATTTTTTTTAAAATCTATCTATGAATTGGTAACATTTTTTGTCAAAAAAATCTGGATGACGAAAGAAAAAAGTGCGTTGTAGATTTCAAGCAAAGATCAAGCTACCGAAATGAAACTTTTAAGACAAGAGGCGTCGAATGAAATCGAGTTAAAAGCTTGTCGATCACAAAATAAAATATATCTGGAGCCAGTGAGACTATGGCATCCCCAATTGGGGTATGTTGTGACAGCTGAAGGTAGCGGGGAGGGGAAGGAGAAGGGGAAGAGGAAGTTGGAGAAGTAGCTGGCTATTCGGGTCTGGTCACCAAACGCGACCAATGCCATTTCTAGCAACGTTTCAATTCTGAATGGTGGTCTTACACCAGGGCGATACTGAGAGTATCGTACACTCTGGAACGTGTCACAAATATAACACAAATTAATCAAATAACATTTATGCGCGCGCCGGCATTTGAACCGACTACCTCCCGCGTGCTAGTCGAGAGCCTTATTAATACCTCGACCACGAAGACCGTCATATTGGCTTTTAAATAAATTACAGGTTTTTCTATACGCCGCGGCCGGGGGGGCGAAAATGTATTACAAAATTTTAAACAATTGCCTAAAAAATATTTAAAAACCTCTAAAAACGGATTAAAGTTCGATTGTTTATTAGATTAATTTAATTATATGTATATAATTTTGATATTCACTTGATCAATTCAGTCCAACGGCTGATCGGTATATCTTCATCTGCTTCTCCTGTGATTGTGATACTTACCCGTTCAATGATAAGTTAAGTCATCTTATCTGCTTATCAGCTTCTTCTGTGATTGTTATACTTACTTGATCAGTCCAGTCCAACTTATATATGAAAATACGTTGTATACACCACTATTTACTCAAAAAAGTTCGAAACATATGTGTATAAAAATATTGTATTTTTACCTAATTAAAATGACGCCACAAAGTTCTTTTACAATTATTGATACTTCTGATCTTTTATAAACTCGTACATAATAGACTTCCGGCGTGATCGATATTAGAACATTCATCATCTAGTCTGTGTAAGCGATGTATTATGGTATTATGTACTGCATTAGTTGCAGGCAGAAATATGATTTTTTTGATTGCTAGCTGTTTCAGAATGGATAGATTAGTGCGTTTGGCTGTTCATGAAATCCCGAGCATTCCTCTCCAGCACCAGGTACTTCTATTTTAAGGCGATGCACTACGTCGTGTAATATTTTGAATCGAGCCGCCATCAATAACACTCCTTACGTAGATGGCGATAAGGCTTAAATTCCCGCTTAACACCATCCAGCTGTTTTGATTTAGGCAAGAAAAAAACATGGCCAAAAAGTGCCTTTTATTTTATTTTGTGGATGTTCACGCATAAATATTTAAATTTTTTCCGATCATTTTATAAATAACTTAATTTTCCACATTATACAATAAAATCATAACCGAAAATGGGTACGTAAGTAGGAAGCATCTGAAACATTTCTAGGCGACCAAATTTTCAAACCAAAAACACATGATTTTGCATTACTACGAGTACGTAGTGCATCACCTTAAGTATAATTGATCGACTGAAAATCTGCCGTGGTTTTGTTAGCGAAGCTGCGTGGGAGATGCAATAATTATAATTGATTGATTTCATGCGAAATGTCGGAGCGTCGAAGTCTTACTCGTGGGTGGAGAAAATGATCGGATCCAGTTGATAAGCGAGGGGTCGACTCCGTGTCAATACCTGCGGCCAGATTGGTGGATGCAGATGGGAACCATTCATTATTGATATTGGACATGTCGTGAGAGGGCCTAATGGGGTCAAACATAAATCAATTCTTCATTTGTCACTGTTAACCTCCACGGCTGGGAAGTAGATTGTTCTGGATTTTGGATAATAATATAAAGTTAGATATGGACATAATATTTGTTTTGTGAATAGTTAGGAGACCTAGAATCCAAAATATGTATTTTTTATGTTAATCTTATTTAGTGAATAAAAACCGAAGTCCACTAGACGAACGATCACTACTTAATAATGTTTATTGGACCATTGTCAGCTGATTCAAATTTCGTGAAAACTTACTTTTGCAAAATTATGTTTTTGAATATTGAATCGTCTTACCAAAAAATGTGTATGTATATATGTATATATTTTAAGTAATATTTTCGTAAGTATTTCACCCGTAATAGCTATTTATACTAAGGGAAATGATTTTTTAACGTGTCTATCGGCTACTGCGGCGCATCACAGGTTAAAACGGCCACCATCTTTAATCGGAACCGGAACGTAAGAAACAAATTTACAGAGAGACTAAATGGAAAACCTTCGAAAGTTAATACCGAACTTCACTACACTCAGCCAATTATTATTACTCTGTCTCTCTTACACTTCCTGACATCGTATACCGCCATTCCATTTGATTTTGAATGTGTCGAGAGACAGAATTTCTGAATTTGAAATTAACGTCCGATTGGTTCGACTTTTGGAACACGAAACACGACCACATCGCATTTCTCGTATTCTTCTTTATTCTTAGGGAATGGTGCACATGAGAGTTTTGAATATTATTGACAAATTTTATTTCAGCTTCAGTTTTAAACTGTGATATTTCACAAGTAGCAGAGTGCATTATTATTAGGTAAGTACCATTCAAAATTATTTCTGTCTGTAAATGCGCAGATACAAAGGGTAGAGTTCTACACTTGACAGGAGGAAATGGAATAAGGATTTAAAAAATATTATAGTCTGTATATTCCTTGATGCTCCTACCCCATCTCGTACCATTCCCACCCACGTTCCAAATTTCCATTGCTGTACCGGAAACATGACAGGAATATGCTGGGATATTGCCTCGTTCAGACGATTTAGTTTTAGTTGATCAACTCTCCATTGAAAGCATATTGAAAAGTGTGAACCTTCTTTCAACAAAGTTGATCAAGTTTTTAGTTGAACAACTAAAGTTGCAAGCCCGTCTACTTTAGTTGTTCAAGTATTGAGTCACCGAATCGACACGTGTGAACTGTGAACACGTGTTGGTCATGCAGACGTTAGACGTAAGAAGATGAACTAAAACAATATCTCTGCTCATTAGAACTCAACACAAGTGATTTAATAATATTATTGTTGTCTTTTCAGACAGTATTGACTTCTGAACTGAGTTTGTTTATTATTTTGGAATGAGATTGTTATTAACATCATTGTAGAGAATTTACCATTGATTGAATAGTGTGAAATTTCGAATACGTTTTTAATCTTTTATATTTATTATAATTTTTTGGGGGATATGTTATCTCTGGAGACACTAACTGCCCGACAGTTTAGGGAAAAGATGGCGTTAAATTGGGTTTTGAAGATAACACAAGCGTAGTTAATAATTCCATAGCCGACCAGTTGGGCACAAGAACGAGACGTATAAACGATCCGTTTGAAAATGGGGAAAATGTTAACGCGCTGTCTCCCGACTGCATACCGGTGTCTAAGGGATTAATATAGCCATGTACGATTATCTTTTTCTTCGTAGCACCTTCCATTGATCACGATCTGTGAGAGTGGAAAAGTATTTATATCATCCTCTTGGTAGGTACTGGTACACAAAAACTAGATTATGCCGCTTGTTGCATCCGAAACTGCTTCCGAATTACAGCTTTAGATGAACATGAATTAAGGACTGTAAATGAATTTAAACGAAATGAAGTGGATGGTGTTTGATGGAATTGGGTGATAATACGTGTAGGGATTAAACAAAAAAATAAAAGAAGGAAAAACTGAGCAAAAAGAAGCAGCATCAGAATTCCACCGCGATATCTCGAAGTAATTGTCGCCACAACACAACGAATGAGTACTTAAACGATATTAAGCACTTTCAAAACTTCCCCTTTTCAAAGATTGTGTACACGATAATCACAAACAACTTGCTTCCAGTACTTCAATTCTTCTTCTGTTTTTTTCCAAACAAATGCACTCAAATTTAGTGATCTTACTATTGTTCTAAATTTCAAATCCTTTCCAGCAAGGTGATGGTTGGAGATAGGTGGGAACTGAATAAATTACATTCCAGTAGGAACTATGCAAATGAACTATAAAAAAATGTATGGCAGTCTTTTCCAGCAAATTCATCGCCACCTCAACAATGATAATTTTTTAGCTCTGGTCGTTGGTTACAAAAAGATGGCTGGTGCTTTAATAAATGTAGTTTTCCTCTTTCTGTGTGAGTGATAACATAAAAAAAATATTTAAGTGAATAGCGACACAACTTTCAGATAATATTCAATACTGCCCGAGAGAAAGTAAAATAAAGTTATAAAAATATGTATTTTATACGACGTGTAACAATTGCAATACAATTGCATTGCGTAGTATACTAGCAGCTTAAACGAAAAAAATAATGTTGGTTAAACACAAAAAGTTTGGTGAACTAGAGGCCGGATGGAAAAAAGGCCACAAAATAGAAATAGCGAGGAGAGAGAAGAAGAGATGACTTAGAAAGATGCAAGGCTAAGAGAGCAGACCCTAATCCAAAATAGATAAGGTGAAAATGTGGAAAAAGAATTATACCGAACAGTGAGTAGAGCAAGGATAAAGAAAAACAATAAGACACAAAGGAAGAATAGCATAATAAATACAGAGAAGAGATAGGTACAATAATATATTGCTAGAAAACTAAACAAAACTTGTTCAGGATTTGACTTCACATTATCTTATTTATGTAATTACATTGTTGTTATTGTTATTCTTTTATAATATGTCGTCTTCTTTCACAATCATCTTTATTTTATTTTTCCATTGTCCGTACATATAATAAATAAATAAATGGTGTGTTGTTATGCTGGAAAAAAATCGTAGATTCGGAGACAAGAGTCACAGCTTCCATTGAACACTCAATAAATTTATCTTCTGACTCCCAACACTGTTGCAGAGGTTAAAATAATATACACGACAGGGCCGACTAGGTAGGTACCTAAAACCGCCAGTATGCAAAAAAATAATCACTCAATAATTATTGTCTACCTATAAAACGTAGGTTTGTCCTGGTGTTCTTTAGATCCCATGACCCACGAGTCACGTAGCTATTTATTTATTTATTAACGGACTTACGTCCAATTTACAAATTCAGTAATACGAATTGTAAAATAAAAATTTAAATTAGAGTAAAAGATGGTACATGAAAGTGAATGCAAAATCCAGTGAAGACCTTGCTGGAGGTGATAACAATTATAATATTTCTCTCCTTTCTTAGTGACAGAGAAAAGTTATTACCAAAAAAATCGATTGTCCAGAATGTGTAGAGTTGACCAGTCTACACTTTCTGGACAGTGGTCCTCGGCCCTCAATTCCATTAGTGTCTAAAAAATTATTTAATTGGGCTACATTATTACCTTTTACACTATTTACCTTTGCATGCAAACATGTAGAGATTACTATAAATTAGGCAAAAGGTGCAGAGAGGTTAATTTAAAGCGAAGCTTAATGCTAAATCACTATTTTGATTAATATTTACAACGAGTTGGTGTACATTATGAATACCAAAATATATGGTTTACATAAATTGAAGGTTTTTCTATCGTTTCGCTTGAGTAGAATACAAATAAAATAATAAATTACTCAATAAAAAATATAATTGTAAACTACTAAAGAAAATATTTTTTCAATAGAAATGTATGAACGCGTAAAGGAAATAACTTTAAAAAAATACAGTATTTTAGCTAAGATTATCTGTGACAGTTTCACTTGATTAACTTTTTTGCTTTCTTATAAAATTATTTACAAAATAAATAAAAAAACAGTTTTGTGCTTGAAATCGGACGTTTCTAGACTCCGTTTGTCAAGCGATTGTAATGCCTATTACCTACAATATAAGGTATACCAAGAATATACACATTTTTGGCTTGTAGCTTCCTCTTAAGCGTCAGCCCGTTTGGTTCCGCCGCCCTTGTGCGTCGCACACAATGTATACAAGGATGCAAGACCTCTGTTTTACGGCATTGTTTACGCAAAAATACGAAGTGGGAAAATAATAATATTATTGTGTATTCAAAACATAGATTAAACCAATGATACTCAACCTTTTTTTTCTTCGGGCCACATACATATATTTGTAAAGCTACGCGGGCCGCAACACTATACTGGTATGACAAAAAATATCATGAAACCCACCACCCCTCGTTTTTTTGGAAAACCATTTGAGATTTATAAAAATATAACCAAAACAGAATAATAATAGTACATATCACTTATCAGCATACGGTTCGTTAAAAATTACAATAGTGAAAAAAATAAAACTCAAAAGTAACATGTATCCAAGCGTTTATTTTGAAATTAGTGTGATTTTTGACATTGGGATAAATTTTCAACAATTTTAGACAAATCGGGTTTATAATTGCTGCATGCTACCCTCAATACGTCATCAAGGTGAGAATCGGTAAGTCGATTCCTGTATACGTTTTTTGCATATTTCATTTTGGAATATGATGACTCACAAAGATATGTTGATGCAAACAATGTTAGGAGCAAGCAGGCACACTTTTTTACAGTCTTGTATTTTTCAGGAACTAATTCCCAAAAACGGATATACTCCTTCCCCTCTCTTTTTTCTTCAAAAATAGCTTTCAGATTAGTATCGTTCTTAAATTCGATAAATTCATCAAAAAGCACTGCATAATCATATCCCAATGCAGCTAAATGTGTTAAAGTTGATGTTTCTAGGTGCCAGGGATTTTCTATAAGTAACAAACAATTCTTGATACTACGTAAGTCCTGAAATCTGCTCTTAAATTCCTTAGCTAAGGCAGCTAAATAATTACAAAATATCTTATAGTTTTCTTCAGAAACATGTATACCATCTTGTTTAGCCTTTATAACAGTTGGAAAGTTATGCAATACTTGGTTCTCTATTTCTTCGTGGTAGATGTTCAATTTCTCTTCAAAAGCAAACACTTTATTCGCCATCTGCGAAATGATTTTATTTTCGCCCTGTAGGCCACGATTGAGTGCATTAAGTTTTTCTGTGATATCACACAGAAAAGCTAAAAGACACCACCATCCGTCATTATTAAGTTCGTTGTAAATTTTATTATTTTGTTGTAAAAACAAAATAATTTCATGCCTCAAAGAATAAAACCGTTCCAGAACTTTACCCCGGCTTAGCCATCTCACCGAGGTATGTAAAAGAACGTCACTATAGTTACTGTTCAATTCTTCCAAAAGACTTTTAAACTTCCTGTGATTCAGTTCTTGGGCTCTAATATAATTAACTATACTTATTGCAGTCTTCATCACGGCGTCTATTTCGGCAATGGAGATACGTGCTGATAAGTTCTCTTGGTGTATGATACAGTGGAAAGATAAGAGATTTATTAAATTATATTTCTCTTTCAATAAAGCAACAAATCCTTTTTCGGATCCGATCATTGAAGGGCATCCATCCGTGCATACACAAACCAATTTTTTAATATCAATATCATTGTTTTCCAGAAATTTACTGATAGTATTGAGATAGTCCGTGCCTCTGGTGTGATTTTTCATAGGAAGAAATTTCAAAAAATCTTCATGAACTGAATTGTGTCCTGTACAATATCTAACAAAAACGGAACATTGTGATGTTGCTGAAATATCGGTGCTAGAATCAAAAGCCAAACTAAAATATTTGCATTTTTTCAGATCTTCTATGATGCGATTAAATATGTGTTTTGCAATATCTTCAATGCGTCTAGCAAAGGTAGAATCAGAGAGCTGCATACTTTTGATCTGAGATATTATTTGATTTTTATTGCTAAATTTATCAAATAATACGTTGGAAGCACTGAGGAAACATTCTTTCACAACCTCTGCGTCGGTAAATGGTTTCATATATTTACCAAGTATGTAACAAATTTCATACGACGCTCTTGTCACCGCTGCGTCATGTGATACGGCCATTGATATAATATTTTGTTGATGTTGTAAGGACTTCTTGAAGAATGTTAACTTTTCACGTCTTGTTAAAGAGCCACGAGGTAAGGTATCACTAAATGTTTTGTGCTTCGTGGTGTAATGACGAAGAATGTTATATTTTTTCAATATAACACTCTCACGACATATCAAGCATGTGGTCGAACCATGTTTATTTGACACAACGAAATATTCTTCTTCCCATTTGTCTTGAAACACTCTTTTTTCGTCGGACATTTTTCGATTGGATTTCGAAGACACTCCCGCCATTATGGATAATTAAATTATAACAAAACAATATTTTATAAGACAGCAAAAAAAGCTATCGTATCCGTGTTCCGCGTAAAGTTTATTGAAATAAAGCCGCAACACTGTGACTGTGACGCATTCAACTTTGGAGCTGTCAAAAATTTGTGTGTTGCCACAAGCAAAATTATTTGCGCGCATATTTGTCTGTCAAATGTTTGTTTTTCGGAAATAAATCTAGCGTGTGCAGTAGCAACACTCTTATACCAGATCTGGGGACCTATTCCGTAAAAATCGGGTTTCAAAACGGCTGGTTAATGACGTCACTAACCCGGATTTTGGACTTTATCTATGACATCGGGATACCGATGTCATAGATAAAGTGTCATAGTGACGTCACTAACCAGCCGTTTTGAAACCCGATTTTTACGGAATAGGCCTACTGATGTTGACACGACAACGACCATCATCTTTGGGTTTCCATGTCTGTACGTCAAAGTCGAAATTAATCTCAAGATATACGAAATATAGAATGCCAGTAAATCATGTTCCTGATAATAAATGTGTTGAGGGCCGCACAAAAAAGCTTGGCGGGCCGCATGCGGCCCGCGGGCCGCAGGTTGAGTATCTATGGATTAAACCAACAAACTGAGTGCAAATGTACGTAAACTTTAAGTAGGTACATATCGGTATCGTCTTATTCACAAATTGAAACTTTTAATAGTTTATTTGAACTTGACCGTAATTGTTGTGATAAAAAACATCGGTTAGTTAAAAATAATCATTTATCTTCTTTTTAACAAATTATATTACTAGGAGACCTCCCCGGATTTGCCCGGGCTTTACACAGAGAAATCAGATATATTCAGAGTAATTTCACTCTTATTTTAAACGTTTATTTGCAAAATGTCATTAACGAGTTCTGCTTTAAGCCCCGCTTTACGATTTCTCATGTTATGTTTTTAAGTTCATTAAAAATAATGTGTTATTTTTAAAAATAATATCCATACAAAAAATCCGAAACGGTAATTACATGAAATTCCCTCAATAGAAAAAAAATCGCAAAGTAAGCTCCTAAAATTTAAAAAAACACGTTTTGTTATGTTATAAGTAAGAGAAAAATCACAGTGTATCTTTAAATGCAACTTAAGCATTTGTCGAGAGATTTGTACTCTATTTCAAACGAGTCGTGTTTTATTAAATATTTTTTAACATTTTCGCTTAATTATTATCGTTTTATAACATTAGCGCGCTCCCTCTAACCTTTGTATTCACATTTCTCCCTTTCAAACCATCTTTGAACACTTACTTTTATTTTTTTGGGTTGGGTGATTTTTTTTAGACAGTGACCTTCCTTCTGTGTTGACCGACTTGCCTCATGAAAACACTAGCTGACGTGTACCCGGCGTTGTTCGGGCACGTATAAACGATTTCGGTTAAAGTTTTGAGGTTGTGAGACCTTTTAAAGATATACAATTCCCTAGTACATTATTTTGATTTATCTCATAAGGTTTAGACAGCATTAGCAATATAAGAGCCCGAAAATATATTTTTACGACTTAATTACAAATCATCATTTCGGAAGAAATTCTCTAAATGACACCCTATCAAAATCCGTTGCGTAGTTTAGAATAACTAAGCGCACAAGCAAAAATACGCGGATGGCGACTTTGTTTTATATTATTTAGAGAAGTTATGCTCAGTGTAAAGGTCAATTAAATTTTATTGGAATAACTTTTTTTAATAAATTTTGATTTTTATAAAAGGATAAGATTTAAGCGCCGAAGAAGAAGATAATAGTGTTAAATCTACACAAAACATGAAACAGAACAAGACAATATTGAGGATAATAATTTATTTATTTATGTCTATACTTGAATACACATTTTACCAATGAATACAGTGGTTTATATTGTAGTACAGAGAAAAAAGTACAGAAAAAAGGTATAAAAAATAAAGAACATAGGTTGATATTTGTAAAACTGTGTGTGGGTGATATTGTATGTTACGTGAACACCTCACTAGGAGAACCTGTGCTGAGGTGTTTACGTGTTTGTGATTAAGTGTGACAGGTATTTATGTGTTGTAGTAGAAAGTTTTTTTTTTTTTTTTCACAGACATATATTGAAACATGAAAACACACATTTATATGTGCGTGTATTTATTTTTGGATAATTCTTGAAGAACGTGTATAATATTTAATTTTACTTATCATATTTTGGTTATGTTTGGTTTGGAATTATAAGCTTTTGAATAAAGTGAATATCTTGATTTTTTATCCAGGCTACGATATGTTTTTTGAGAAAGTTTGTAGGTGTATTTGAAGTCATTAGTTGTTTCAAAGTAATGGGCATACTGTTAAAAAGTTTGGTGCGTAGTATTGAAAGTGTCTTTGTCCGTGTGTGGTGTGTGTTATCGGAATGTTCAGTGTTTTATTTGTTGATGACCTGGTTTTTGGTTGATTTGTAATATGAAGATTATTAATAATTATTAATAATATCCTTAATTCTGGAATTAAAATATCAGATCTACAAAACTCACAATGGCCGAGTAGATAGAGGCGTTTCCCGGTAAGACAGAGATCGTGGGTTCGATTTCCAGTTACGACCGTTACCTTTTTATTTTATGTGGCTTGCTCCGTTTATTGTTTCGTTTCGCTTTAATAGTATTTTCAATAAATATGATAATATATAATATATTGTACTCATTTGGCATAATTAAATGGTCCAATACAGATTTAGATAACTTAGAACGATTAATTAGAACTACGCTAACAAATTTTAATTGCCATCATCCATATTCAGCTATAGAACGAATTAATTTACCTAGAAATTTAGGAGGTAGAGGTATAGTCAAAATAACATCTTTGAAATATAATCAGGTAGAAATGCTAAGAGCTTTTTTCCATAGGAAAGATCATGGCTCAGAAATGCACAAAATAATTTGCAAGGCAGATAGAAACACCTTTAAATTTATACGACGAGAATGCCAACATTTTTATAAATCCCAACCAGGAACCAGGAAACGTGCACTTAGACATTATTAGATGTGTATATATCTTCAAAGAGTGCTGAAGGCCGATAAAACATATACACATACGTGCACATATTTTAAAAGGGGGAGGTGAAGGTGAGCCTCATAAGTTTGAGAAACTCTGATTTAGACGGAAGAATAGTGTCAAAGCACTTCTGAATGTTAATTTCTGCCGGCTATTGCACTCGGCTTTTTTTGCAATTTTTTCATCACAAATTGACCAAGCCGTGGAGTTTTTGTCTCTACTTTAACTTCCACTTTGTACCCATGCGGTCATTGTCTTCTCCAAGTCCTAAACAATCTTACGTTTTATGCAGAATTATTTTATGCCAGCCACTGAAGAAATAAATGGATAGAAGGATATTGTGCACGTGTCCATGTGCCTGAAGTAAGCTCATTTTTTCCTTACGTCTACTGAAACCGATCAAAAATTTTCAAACGTAGAAATTCTTTCCTAAGCAGATAAACAATTTAAATTGTCTGTCTCGTCTGTCTAAAGTGTTACCCTCTTAATAATGAGTTGTTAATGTTGAGTTTTAAATTGTATAGAGCTGATAAACAACCCTGCATGGTTGTTTATCAATTGAGTAAAATTTAAAACATGTTTATTAGTAAGGCCTTAGGAGACGAAAGATCTCATGTAAATAATTGACGACATGATGTTATTTTTTCAAATCGGTGCGCATTATTGACTGACCCTTGGCAAAGTCCTTTTTTAACTCAACCGTTTTGAATTTCATCTATCTGTAAATTTGTTTCTACGTCGGGACGTAGAAACAAATGGAAACGGCTTTTCGATTCAAGATGGCCATTTTTACTTTTAATCTGTTGAACTAGTAAAAATTATTTTCAAAAGTGGAAACTTCTTTCACATTTTTTCAATAGAATCATCATCGAAATAGTGACGTTTCTTTGGAGCAAGGCTACCCAACCCCAGGCCCGCGGGCCACAATGTGGCCCGCGAACGAATTATAAGTGGCCCGCGTGAAACATTTTCAAAAAACCCGCCAATCCGCCAATTTGAAAAAGTGTCGCGGGCCCGCGGTAAAACAAACAATGCAGCTTGCACGCGGTCACCAGTGTTGCCAACGACGGCGATTTATCGCTATTTAGGCTACTCTATAGAAAAAAATCTAACCTGTTGAACTCACTTTTGAAACAAAAATACACCGGTTTTCGATATAATATTCTTTGCGTCGAAATGGAATCCTGTAGCCACCCCCCCCCCCATGGAATTCGAAAAATTGCTGTGGGGTATCACATATGATGTTCGGGTGTGCGGAATTTTTTTTCAGCGAAGTTCCGTAACAACCCCCCCCCCATGGATTTCAAATATTTTGTGGGGAGCACTTATTTAGATTTTTTTTTGTGGGGAAATATGTTTTATAGAAATTCTCTAACAACCCCCCCCCCCCCCATGGAAATAGGAACCGTCAGGTATTCAGTGGCCCGCCAGTGATTAAAAATCGTCAATTTCGCCCAACTGCTAAAAAGGTTGGGCAGCCTTGCTTTAGAGAAATTATATAATTCCATATTTAAAATAGAACTCAAAGTTACATAACATAATATGTTGTTTATAATCGAGTATGTTGAAACGAAATTTTGGGTTTGATTTATTAAAAATGAGAAAATTAGAAACACACTCCTTTTTTGGACGCGAGGTCTAGGTAGGTACTGTTCACAAAACTTCTATAGTTATAGTTCTAACCGTAACTGAAACTCACAGCACATTGACTGACAATATCGAAGAAAACGATGAAACTTAATTCTCAGAGTGGTACTTACTCTCAGTATCACTCTAGTGAAATACAATCATTCATAATCGAGACTTCACAGAACTACTAGTGCCTACTTCTAGGGGTTATCTGTTCAGTGTTTTTTTTACCTACCTAGCCGTCATACCATCGGTCAACCGTGTAACTATCCGATTTGTAAAGGCATCATAGGTTTACTCCAGTCTGGCTTCACTCCAGTTTTAAATTTCAACACTCTTTTTGCAAAATTCTTTTACTTAAAACAATCTGATATTGCGCCGTAGTAAGCTTTCAAAGATGGTTTGAAAGCGGCATATGTAAATACGAATGTTAGAGGGAGCGCGCTAATATTTAAAAAACGATAATAATTCGTCTTCATCTTCTACTGAATTGTATAATTTAAAAATAAAATGACATACTGATTTTATTTTATCTGGCATTTTCACAATATTGTGTAAACAGAAACCTAGTTAACAACCACTCTGTTAATTGCCATCTTAACACAGGAGTTACACACCTAGTGAGATGGGCAATACATCATTATTGTAATTAAATGTAAGATTAAATAAAATAAAATAAATTAAGCGAAAATGGTAAAAATATTTAATATAACACAACTCGTTTGAAATACAGCAAAAAACTCTCGAAAAATGATTTAGTTACATTTAAAGATACACTGTGAATCGTTTCATGCCTATAACATGAAATAACAGAACTAAACGTGTTTTAAATAATTTTCAGAGTTTAATTTACGATTTTTTTTTTATCGAGGGAATTTCATATACCTAATTAAAGTTTTGGCATTACAAATGTTTAACAAAAAAATAACATATATTTTTATGGAACTTAAAAACTTAAAGACTTAACGAGAAACTTGTTATAAATCGGTATAAATTGGGTATGCGGGGGGTTAAAAATAAGTCGTCTTGCTTTATTTTTTGACAATTTTATTGATATTGTAAGACTCCATAGCTCATCATAAAAATTTAAAAAATAAGGAATTCGAGTCTCTTATTATTTTTTTAATCAATCAACAACCATAAACAACATTCTAACTTAATATTTAGTTTTATTGGTTAAAATATTTTTCAAGTTTTAATTATTCGGGTCTCCCAAAATTGACGTGTGATGAAAAGTCTTTTTAAAGGAGATGTTTTTTTATTCTTAAGATTGCCCTCTTTTAACTCCGCTCCAATATAACACCCCCTGAGTACCACACAAGAGTCTCAAATGCTCCCAACAGTATGGAGCCGGTGGGACTATGGCATCCTCAGTTGGAATGTGTTGTGAGGCTGAAGGGAGTAGGGAGGGGAAGGAAAGTGAGTAAAATAAGGATTGGGAAGTACGTTGCTGTTCAGATCTGGCCACCAAACACGGCTAAAGCCATTTGAGGCAATGTTTTAATTCTGAATTGTGGTGTTTTACCAGGGCGATACTGAGAGTGTCTTTAACTTACGTAACTAGGAGCACTGATCAAATAAGAATTTGTTACATGCGTCGTTTATGCAAAAGATAGAGATGGAGAGGTAAATGAATAAATAAATCAACACACGACGCTTGTATTCGAGGAAGGTAATTAATTGGTAGGTAAGTATTGATTATGTAAGCCACAAGCCTTATAGATGTTCGTTGACCTTTCATAACTTTAATCAATAATAGGTAGCCACGTACAAGCACCAGTACCAGGTAAGTGGAGTGTTAGTTAGTTAAAGCCTGTAAAGATATTTCTGCAGTAAGCAAAGTCGACATCGCGCATCGTTAGTCTTTAAATTTTTAGACAAACTACAAAAACCTCAAATAGACATAATATCTGCAAATATATCTACTACTACTACTGCTATTCAGAATCGAAACGGTGCTTGACATGACTTTGGCTGTGTTTGATAGCCAGGTACTTCCCAGCATTCCTCTTCCCCATCTCCATCCCTACCCCATGCCCTTCAGCATCTTGGGTTTGGGATGACCTAGTTTCGATTGTCAGTTCTGGTGCGTTGTGGTATTCACATTAAAGGGGGTTTATCACAGATAACGCTATAAGTTTTATATAACTCCATATTGCTCGCCATACAATCCCATACAGACCTGCCTCATCAAAGATGATGTGCTATAAGTGTGGGCGTGGCAACGATAAGCGCTGTGATCTGCTAGCCAGGCTATATTTGAAAATGATACCTACGGCAAGAGAAGGGGTCAGAACAATTTACGTAATTACGCGGCTGTCATCTGTCAAAGTGGCAGATCCCATACAAAGAAATGATATTCCGCGGCAGTCCCCCAATTGATCTGACCCCCTCTCCTGAGGAAGATTATAGCGTAGTGTGTCAGCCCGACATATAATACGTACATGGCACACCCAATTTATGCTCGCTAATACATAGTAATATGTCTAAGACCTTAAGGGCCCACTATTCGAATTTCATCCAATTTCCGAGATATTTTCCTTAAAAGTTTGAAGTTTTTAAGCTCTTAAAAAAATATATGTTATTCTTTAAGATAGTATCTATTTGTTCCAAAAGCCGAAACGGTAATTATTTGAAATTCCCTCGATAGAAATAAATCGCAAAGTATGCTCCGAAAAATATTATTAACACTTTTATTTCTGTTATTTTACTTAAGTTATATGTATGAAAAAAAATCACAATGCTTTTTTTAATGCTACTCAATAGACCCCGAAAGTGATTTTTGCTATTTTTGAAATACGCCGTGATTTATTAAACATTTTCACAACAGTCGCTTACGTCTTATGATTCTAAGCATGATTATTGCATCCCCTCTCACTTCCTCACGCGCGTTCGCTATCTGCCTTTCAGTCACTGCTTAGAGAGCTTCGCGGATGGTCGTGTTGTTCTACATTTCGTGATTTCTCCTAAATAATATTTATCGTAAATAATAATATTGGTATGGCGTGGTATGTTGAAGATCCCCTCCCCCTCTCTGAACGGGTCACGTAGTATGGCTACTGTATATATTGCGCGAAGAAATTCTAAAATCAAGCCGCACTTAATTTACAACGTTCTAACAGCATTACGTTTGTTTTTTTTTTGTCCTATTGTATTTGTCTGTTTCTGAGGCGTTTTGTAGTTGTTCATTTTGATTGGATATAGTTTTAACTTCGCTTTTCCATGTTCTGAGGAGAGAAAGTTTGCAAAGACAAGTTTTCGTAATCCATTTAACAATTTTTGAATTTGAGGTTCAATCTTTTGCAAATTATTTTAGTTCGTCATATTTTAATGGAAAATATTTATAAAGTACGTTGCCAGAGCACAGAATTGCATTCGTTAGAATCTTGTACAATGAATAATTATGCCCTAGCTAATTGCATAATATTCCATATGCATATTTAGGTATGTTCTAAAATGGTAATTATATGTCCTATTTAAATATTTTTCATTTTAAAAATATTAAACTTAAAAACTTTACAAAAAACTCAAATCAGAAATTGGTAAATATATAAATCGTCTTTGCAAACTTTGACATCTCATATCATAGAACTGTATATCTGATGTTAGAACGCGTTCCAACTAAGGCTTGATACAAATTCTAAGCTTTCTGGATCGAGGCAAGTAATATGTATAATAACACTGTAGGTACCTGGAATATGTAGAAAGCGACCCGGTCAGATTTGCATCTCTGCCAATGATTTCGTACAATAATAAGACACTTTTACGGTGGGGCAAACTACCGGCATTTTCGATAATGTATCCAAGAACATAAAGATCTTCATACTAGTTCTCAAACTTTAGGGAATTTAATTTGAGGAAGTTAATTATTGATTGGATATATAATAAATAATTATTTTGTTTTTCTTCCAATAAAAATTAGGTTTTCTATTATTTTATAGTTACGTACTTATTTATTCCAGAATTCGTCCATTTGAAAATAGTCTAATTTTTTAGGCGATCTGTTTTAAATAACTAACTAACTAACCATCAGGCCGTTTCCCCGCAGAGGTAGTCAGAGAGGACGGACCGCCAAACAACTCGGTCTTGGCACGCACTCTTTGCCTTACTCACATTCATACATCGTCTCATACAAAAACCACTTAACTTTAATTTATATTCGTCGATATATATAAATGTTTATTGTCCTGAAGAAGGTTGAGTTCAACCGAAACCGGTCGACGAATATAAATTAAAATAAAGTAGTTAAAACAAAATATTTATTTCATTTTGTTCTTTAATTATATTTCAGATGTGACTATACTCAACTGAAGAACGTTTTGTCCACATCTTGTAAAGATGTTGAAGCACTGAGGTAACAATAAAATCATTTACGCCCTTCACATTTATTTAGAAAGTTCTTGAAATGTAGTTATAATCAATGTTTTTATTTTGTTCCAGCTTCCACGAACAACGGGAAAGCATACCTGTTGAGAATACATATAACGACATACCTAAGGAGAATATAGATAATGGAGGAAGGTAAAATGGATTTCAGAATTTCGATTAAACTATCGTGTTGTGAAAAAAATATATACCGTTAACTTTTTTTTTTATTACAGTAAATCTGATGTACGTGTGTACTACAACAAAAAACGTAAAATTGTAAACAAGAAACCCATCGGCCGGAGAGGTCTTTCTCAAAGCATTGACAATTGGTATGTTATAGTGATTTACTTTACTAACATTTATGTATTTTATTTTACTAACGGTAAAACATAAGTTCTAAAGAGATGAATTATTAATATACAAACTATCTGCTTTATGTGAAAGAACATCCGCTTCATTCGAAAAAATTAATCTTCAGTAATACAAACATTCAAAAATTTATAATACTTTTATTGGTATCCAAATCATTATCAATATCCACTTTTATTTGTAGTTTTTCATAAATCAATTTTGCTTTTCTAGGTTGGATAAAAATGATGCAGTCGAAGGAGGAGAAGAAAGACGCATCGTCGACATTTTCTTTTTTATTAACCAGCTGCAATCCATATCGGACCATTCTCCTTTTGGATGCGGATTTCGAAATCTTATTCTTAAATCTGAGCAAAGAGTTGGTCTAATGTCCAAAATACTATTTGAATGTAACATGTGTTGCGCCAAATTTACAGCCAACACATGCGACCCAAAACCTAAACATACCATGGACGTCAATGTAGCAGCAGTATCGGGGATGACTCCTGCAGGAATTGGGCTTGCTCAACTGTCCGAGTTTTTGACGGCTGTCAACATACCCCCGATGTCCGTAAAATTTTTCCACAAGACAAATGTATTAGTGTCAAGAGAATGGGAGAAATGCGCGTTAGTCGCCATGGAAGTCGCAGCGAAACGAGAGCGTCAAGCAGCTATCGAAGAAGGTTGTCTACAGGACGGAGTGGCGGTGATTGACGTGATCGCGGATGGGTGTTGGTCGAAACGATCATATAGAACAAATTATACAGCCCTCTCCGGTGCGGCAGCAATTGTTGGCAGAAGATTTGGAGAAGTTTTATACCTCGGAGTTAAAAATAAATATTGTTGCATTTGTGCAAGAGCTGAAAACCGAGGAGTATTGCCTAAAGAACATGTTTGCTACAAAAATTACACTGGACCTTCAACTGGAATGGAAGCAGAAATTCTTGTAGAAGGGTTCAAAACTTCAGTTGAATCTCATAATTTGATATATGGGCGGCTAATAGCAGACGGAGACAGTAGTACTTATCATAAACTTATCAAAACGAGACCAGAAAACCTGCAGAAAACCTTCTTCAATAGCAGATTGACGCTCTCGCTCCACTGTGACTTCCACTGCGAGTAATGCACATTTCTTTCACTCTCTTGACATATATTTGCTTTATTATAATGTTTTTGGTACACCAGGGATAAGTCGACAGCCGTAAAAAACTCAGACAGTTGAGCAAGCCCAATTCCTTCAGTCATCCCCGATGCTGCTGCTACATTGATGTCCATGGTATTTTTAGGCTTTTGGTCGCATGTGTTGACTATAAATTTGTCGCCACATTTTACATTCAAATTTTATTTTGGACTTTAGGTCAGATCTGGGCTCAGATTTGACAATAACTTTTCCAAATCCGCGTCTAAATGGAGAATGGTCCGATATGGATTGCAGTTGGTTGATAAAAAAAGAAGGTGTCGATGGTGCATCTCTATTCTCCTTATTCCGACCGTGTCATTTGTATCCAACCTAGAAAATAAAAAGCTGCCTTAAAATGGATATCGATCTATGAAAACAATAACATTGATTTGAGTGCCAGTATAACTGTTATAGTTTTTTAATGTTTGTATTGTATTACGGTCTTCATCATATGGCACCAGCGTCAAACGTTGTTACCAGGTTGTCTCTTTTCATATAACCCACTTTCATTCATCACACCCAATTTCACGTTGAATGAACCCGATTATGTACCTGTTGTCGCTGACGTCTATTATTTATTATACCTGACGAGTTTTATTTTTATTTATTAATATTTAAACATGCTACACTACTTATGAAGATTGTCAGCAGGTACGTAGTGACAACATTTTATGCAATTGGTAAATTTTCAAAGAAGGTATATGTATAAATAAAGATGATGATAAATTACCAACTAGATCAATTGGTTAAATTAACAGAATAGTATAAATATAAATATGTAAACAGCAGTAAAAAACTTATACACTAAACAAGTACAAATGAATGGTCACATCAATAGTTTCATATATTATATAGGTAGGTATATGAAGTATTACAAACATATAATGATATTCCTTTTCCTAACAATGTCAATTCTAATTACAAATACAAGTGCTTCAATAGGGCATCAATATAAATATCTGTATCTTATAGTAATTTCCTTTTATTATATTTGACTTGCAATACAAATGGTATTATTTTTGATTGTTTTTAGTTTATTGTATTTTTTGGGTACAACATAGTTTAAGGTTCTTTCACCGTATTTATTGGTATATCTCAGAACCACCAATTCTTCATTGTATTATGTTTGTGATTAAATTACATTTGACAATTTAAACAAACAAGATTTAGAGTATTTAAAAGTATATCGTATGTTATAACCAATAAAGTTCAAAATTAAATTGTAAGTTCACATGAACTTAAACTATTAAAAATAGTAGTTACAAAAATTTCTTACCTTTGTGAATAAATAAAGCACCCTCCAAACAAAAATACAGAAGCTTTTTTGTGAGAGTAGGTACATCATTAAAAATATATGTTGGAATGTAATTTTATGATTCATACATGTTATATTACTCTCATAATTATTGAATTGTTTAAATGAATAAATAAATCATTACAAAACTGTCTTCTGATTTATATTTAAATCCTTGAGACACTAATGGCCCACACCCTGATAAAAAAGCTTAAAAATGTATAAATTATCTTCATAATACAAAATATGATAAGTATAAAAAACGTATACATCTATATAATTTATATAAATGTACAAAAGTAGATAATACATATATATTTTTTATACAATATGTCCGGGGGTTAAATGTGCAAGGAAGGTGATTCTACATGATAGTACAATTAAAAAAGACGATTTTTTGAAATTTTAACGTTTTAAGCTAGTTTTCGGATAAAAAAAATTAATTGATTGTACAGAAAAAAGTATATTGGTCTATGAAAAAATGTTTTTTTAAGGAAAAAAAAAATGAAATTTCTCCTCCTTGAAACCTCCTGAAGTTTTTGAACTTTACCCCCGGACACCCTGTATAGATAAACTTATATATATATTGATTTTATAAAGTCATATTTTTTTACAAATTACATATTATTATAAAATTAAAAAAAATAAATAATTTATGGATTCTGAAATACCCCACAGTTTGACTTCCTTTGTATTGTGCCAGCAGAGCTCTGCTGTTGGCAGCTGACACGTGTTGATATTATTTCACATTTGTAAAAGTAGATTTAGTTTGGAGTCGTGTTAATAGATGTCTCAAATTCAGGACATAATAATAATATAATTATTTTTCTTGAAGTGACGACAGAGACCCTATAGGCAATCTTACAAAGGTTTAAAAGTTGCCGTAGAGGCAATTCTCAAATTCTGATAGGGAAAGTGCACTCTTAAACAAAAGTTTGATCAAATTAGTCAAGGGAATAATCTAAAAATGTATCTACTTTCAACAATTTAATTATATCGAGCAGTTCAATCGATATTCATTCGATGGAGTACCTACCTACCTACCTACCTAGTTAGGTATACATCGGATTTTGGAGAGTCAAAACAGAAAACTAGTTTTGATAAGTTTGTATGAAACTTACTTTATTTGCGTCAAAATTATAAAAAAAACACCCTGGACATAAATTTGCACACAAATGAATAAAGGGCAAAGAAAAACTGCGGTTATATGTACTTAAAACTTACACGCAGTTATCAAAAAATAGAAATATATGATGATGGTAGTGGCGGGACTTCGATTGTAAGGAACGCATTGCTGTGAAATATTTGTTAAAGGAATATGTTCGAAGAAAGAAATTACACAATCTGCAATGGAATGATACGCAACGAAAGGATACCAGGCGAAAGGATAACTACATGACGAAAGGGTATTCGACAAAAGGATACATAAAGAAAGGATATCCAATGAAAGGATACACAACGAAACACGAATCTCATAATATCCCTCAGTCTTATCAAATACACCAAAAAATCATTAGCCGTTCATTAACAGTTCATTTTATACCACTTTGCGCAGAAAATCATTTCAAAAGTTTGTCCTACAGATGGCTGCTAGGCAATTTCCCCTCACCATACATTAGGCTTCAATGACATTTATGCAAAATCGCGTCAGCAATCTGTCCAGCTCTTTTTAGGTTCATGCAACGAAAGGATAGATTCACCAGTTTCCCGGTTGTACCATGAATTTCCGGACACCGTGTATAATATCGTGATATATGTGTATGTATATTGTAATATATACACGGTGTCCGAAAACTCGTGGTGCATCGGGAAACTGGCGAATCTACATCACATTTGGAGTCGATTTTGTAGTATTTTGGTTTGAGCTTTCGATCTCCAGTAAATCGAGTGCGAAGATGATTTTTTTTGTAGTCCAACATATTTATAATTTTTTATAAATATTCTGTTATCACGTGGTTACTAACCGTCAGATGTAGGTAAACTGTCATTTAAAATGCGTCGAAGCGTAGACCCCGGCACCAAAAGTTTATTTTAACACTTTAGTTGCCAAAAAAAAAAAAAAATTATAATTCTTACACAGAAATTATATTGAAAATATAATTACACGGTCTTACACGGAAATTATACGTGCCTATTTATTTTCTTCAAAAACAGAAAGGTTTGAAACTATATAAAAGGCCAAACAACTCGATCAAAGCTCCAAACCATTTAACGTGGTTTACAGAGCTGATGAGTTACATAATAATTAGGAACTACAGATGTCGTTATACATTTTTTTAAATAACATTTGCTTGAAAAAAACAATAGTTCCCGAAGTCATTCCAGGTTTATGGTAGAAGTCGGGGACGCCTGAGGAAGACATGGTACGAACAAGTAAATCAAATACTTGGGTCGGGTCACATGTCAATAGTGAGAATAACAGAAGGGTTTGCATGAGACAATAATATCGTCGCTATGAAATCAAACCGCATATCTGCAAAATGCATGATTTTCACCAGAGCGCTTTAAAGATTTTGCATGTGATATTTTCATTTTAACGTCTGTTTGGTTCACCTCAAAGCCACCTTATGTATGGATAAAATTTAGACGAATACTGCGTATTGAAGTAGTAGTTGCAAATAAATCTAAAATTGCTTAAATTAAGAGAAATATGCACATATAGTATGACTTTAAAATCAGTGTAATATTTGCTTTTGTGTCACAGTGGCTTCTTCTTTTGGAACCTATTTTAGGTAGAAACAAAAGATAATGTTATCAATGAAAAAAAAATTTTTTCTTCACAATTTTTTTTAAACAACAATTAACAAAATATTGCTCTTCCCTTTGCTGGTAACTACAAAGTTTCACAATTTTTTATAAATATATGAATAAATTGACGGTATTATCCAGGCGGTAACTAACTTTAGGATACCATTTTTCTTCTTCTCATCAATGGTAAGTCTCTCGGAATAAGCTTGCATCAGAACAGGATTCACGCTCCCATTGCCCCGTTTATTCCTTTTCGTCACCTTCTCCCAGGCATATGACCCGTAGGATGTTTTGAAGTAAAAGTTGCCGTTGTCTTTAATTACTTTAAACATTTGAATGTCCAAAATGGGTAAAATTACTTGGGTGTCCTTTAGAGCTTTTATCTCAAAAAAGTCCTCATGAACCAGGTAAGGGTTGCCACTTTTCTTTGCCGTTTTCATGGCCATGGCGCATTAAGAAGGTAATTTTTCTTCGGAGTGCTCTTTTAACTGCCGAAACCCCCTCGTTTTGGGTGTGGCTCTTTACTAAAAATGTGTGTGTGATAGATTTTATGTTTTTTAATGTTGTAAAAGCATATTTGTACATTGCCATCATAAAGATATTGTTGTCCACAAATTTTTATCGCTTTAAAAGACGACATCTATTGGATAGTCAGCTTTGTCATTTAAATGTTGCAGATATTTCAGCACACTCAATCACGCCTCTTTTTCCCTATGTCTCATCTCAAGTGTAATAGTTTGCAGATTTGTCGCACAGTTCAGCAATTGTTAAATTGTAAACGGCTAGCTTTGAAATGCAGTAGTAGGAAGACGCCTCCCCCTGCGGACATGACAGCACTGCCTGTAGGTCGTATACTGCTACGACGGTTGAATCTGTGCTTTTCTTGTCATTCTCCTTTTCCAGTCTGGAGCAGTCCTTTTCTAGAATATGATTCTCATATTCTATCGTATTTTGTTCCATGTTTTGGTAAATGAGACAAACATCACACTGATCTTTCTTCGGTGTGAAAAAACCTCTATACTGGTAGTAGCAGATTCCTGCAAGGTTTGACTCCTTTCTTTTTTTGATAATCTCTGTGAAGTTCGGCGATAGATTTTCCCGGAAACAGACATTTTGGCATATATGCCGGTTTTTTTAGCTGAGACTGCTATAAACGCTTATGTTAAGTGCAAACCGGATTATCTGCCAATAATTCATATCTGGGTAATAATAAAAATGTACTATTGTGAGATAATTAAGTTTTACATACATGATGGACGGCTTTTCTCCTTGAAAGTTTTGAAGCGACCGGCGTATTGCGGAATAGATCTGTCTTCTGATAAAAAAATGACTATTCCCGCATAAATGCATACCGGCCCAACGCCATCTGACAGATTTTTATTCAACTATACGATATTCCGGTTCGTCATAAAAATAGACCGGAAAAAAAGAAATTTTCTGACACGAACAACTCAAAAGCTAAATTTTTGCACATATGCCGGTTTGATTTAACAGTGACGATATATGAATGAATCAAGGAGTATGTTTCAAGACAGAGTTGTGCAGGGGTTCATCTTCTCTTCATACCCTCGTGGAGAAACGGTGTATTAGTCAGATAGTTACAAACTCTGGTTCGTCAAAATTGTTGTAAATAGCTACCTACGTAATATTACTGATGATTTTTTTTAAAAGAAAGACAAACATTCCCGTGTTACTAATAACCTGACAATATTTGAAAATATCCTACTACCACCACAGTAAGCGGAAAATGTTGCTTGTATTGTGACGGGGGACTGAGGAATTAACACACTACGCCTGGGTGGGACCCAAACGCGATGTGAACTCAGCCACCGACCGGTCTAATTTATGTTAATTTCTTGTTTTACATTTTAAACATTTCTTTTTTAGAACTAGAAAGAGTGATAAAAAGATTCTTATACTTTGGGCACACTGAAATAATAAACAATTGGCAGCCCCCTCTGGTCTGGAGCTGAAAAATACTTTAAAAAACCCTCGACTCTGTTAAGGGTGGCCCATTTCCTAGATTCACCAATCTTAACAAATGGATTACAATCTTTAGAGCATAAGCGTTAGGAGGGAATGCTGTCCTTGTTCCACCGATATATCTATATAAGATGATCTGAGGAACTAGCGTTATTGACCCTTTCGGCAGCAGTGTAGTCGAAAAACTCGCCAAACGCGCATCCAATATTTGTCTCATGAGAATAGGTTGTTACTAAGACTCGTTCTTGAGTTCAACAGCTCGGCTGTGGAACAATTTGCTGGCCCCTGTGTTTCCTCCTTCCCACAACATGGGTCTCTTAAAGACTCTTGTTCACACCTTCCTCTTTTTAAAAAGACCCTCCACACAGTATCCTACAGATAAGTTAATGTAAAAATAGATTTAATTTAATAATAAAGTTGAAGTAAACTTAACATTTTAGGATAATTAATGAATATGTGGGAAAAACCTTGATGAATACCTGTAAATTTTCAATTAATCTTCAAGGTAACTATTAGTACTATCCGTCCGATCATGCTAAACCTTCCTAGTATGACACATGCTTCTCCTTCTGCCCACTTGCATATCATAATAAAATAAAAACACATTTTCTATTAAAAATAAACAAATGACTTGTATTTTCTCGCATAAAATTATTTTACATAATATTTGAAAATTTTAAAAAGGTATAAAATACTACAAACAGGATGAATATTGAATGTAAGAACAGATCAACAATATTTCTAATAATAAAAAATGTTCCAAACAAAGTTAAACGCAACATACGTTATAATCTACGCGTTCATATGTGGGGTTAATTTAAATATTTTATTAAAATATAGTTTATATAAGTTATGCTTTGAAATATTAAAATGAATAATTTGTTTGCGTGCTTAAATATGCATTATGAATATAAATAAATAGTTTTGTTTGCATAAAAACTCCATTCTTTCAAGAGAGACATACAAATACAATATTGGATTGAATCACTGATAAAAGATTGTATTTGTACTCCTTCTTTGAAAAAAAAGGAGTTCTTATCCAGACAAAACCATTTATTCACATTCATTTTGTGTTCCACAATTCAGGTAGATAGACACATTTCACATCAATATCAGAGGATTTCTAAAAGAGAGTAGAAGAAAAAGTAAATATGGGTACTCCTCACTTAAGGTTAAACATGAAATTCATTATAAGCTTTACAATATTCAGATAAACTATTTGTTTGCACCCGTATAAAAACTCAATTCATATACAATATTGGTTTGAATCATCGATAACTTGCAAAAAGCGTATTTTAATAAAATAATTAAATTAACCCCATCTATGAACACGTAGATTATAACGACCTCATTCCGGACTAGGTTGTTTTGCAAATTCGTCGATGAATTTGTCTATTTTGTTTATTGTGAAAAGGTAGGAAACAAAACGAACTACACAACATAAAAATACAATCAATAAAAATTAATCTTGTAGAATTCCGTTGCACGCTTAATACGCAAAAAAATTATAATCAGCAGTTGGTTTCAACATAATTACTATGTACAAGAAATAACTATTTTGGAGATGGTAAAAGATGCATTAGTTCCATTTTTTCTAAATCAAAGTTATGTTTGAAGGTTAGGAAATATGCACAAATTATTCCAAACTTAACACTAAAAACCTATTTTGTGCATGTTTACTTAAACCCCCGACCTAAATAGTTTTCTCCGTTCGATACTTAAGTTGAAATCAATTGCTGTTTTTTAAAGAGTCTTTGCATGCAGTGGAATTCGACAAGATTACCAAAAAAAAAAAAATTATATATGTACCGATCAAATATTTTTTACGCTTTATTTTATTCTTAAATATGGTCGGTTTAGAGATATAGAAAATTTGACATTTTCAGTGCATCGCTGCCCTGGAGAGCTGGTTAAATATTAAGTGAGGTTTTCCTGTAATTGTGCGGATAATAACGGAAGGGATAGATGGATACCTCTTATGATATTCTGTATGGATAGGAAATTATCACAACTAAATTAAACAGTATAAAAGTAGAACAGATAAACGATTATTACCGAACACTCCTAATAGAGTCGATCACTATTATATTATGTTGTGGAAATATTGTTAACATTGGCCAACGTTTTTGGTGTGAATTACTATTTTAATTTATACATGTAAAGAAAAACTAGTTTCCATCAATCAGAGTCTGCTAACGGATCCCTTTCTTCGTGTTGCATTTGACTTAGGTGCATTTTCAAGTTTTCATCGTCGACTAAAACAGCTTGTGTAAGGAATTCACGGTTTTTGCACCCAACGATAGGACATTTTGTCCGAGGTCTCTTCTTGATTAATTCACGAATACTCTTTTCATAGACATGATTGCAAATTCTGTTCCTGACAGGGGACACAATTTGCTTCTGCGTGATGGCGTCAATATATTGTTCCGTTGCCACAGTTTCTATAATTTCAGATGTTTCTAGTTCTTCATTGTTTTCTACTTCTGTTGTCTTAGTTATGAACCTTTTGTATGTTGGATGGTTCACGGGTTTCGGTTGTTTAGACATCAACTTTTTCAGATTTGTGTCGAAGTTAGTATCCAACATTGGAAGTTGGTCCGATGACAGTCCCGTTACAGATTGCTCCAGCGCCTTCTTGGATACTTGCCTCTGATAATCAAGAACGCAGTATTCTTTAACCAGGGTTTCAAGCTTGTTTAGATGTGCAGGTCTCTCATCGGAATCTAGATATTTTCGAATATTATCAACACAATCGAATAAACTCTCTACGCACTCATTGTGTACTTCTTCGAGATCCGCCATTGTGATTAGCAAAAAATATATATATTAAACTACGAACGAACGAAAATGAATAAATATAAGTTTCATACGTTTTGAAAAATACAAACGTTGACAATCATCAAATCAAAACAAAGCAATACCATAGATGACCATAGATAATACAGGCGCACTGTCGCGTAGAGATTAGAGATGGTCCATATTATATACCTGTCCTGGTTACAAGTATTCCTCCGCTGTCACTGGAACCGTGGATAATAATTCTCTGAGGAGCCGGTTATTTTTGGAACTGGTGAAGTGATGAGAATTATTTTATTCATACAAAGAGTCGCACAGGTGGTAGATACAGTCAGCATCGCCTTGGTGAAAATCGTGAAAGACCACCATTCGGGATCGAAATATTGCTTGAAATGGCTTTAGCCGTATTTGATGACTGTATGTGAATAGCGAGGAATTTCATCTTCACCTTCCTCTTTCCCATTTTCCCCCTCCCGATACCGAAATAGCTCAAACTCTTTTCATCGCAGCTTTATGAAATAAAATAATTTATTTATGATGCAACATAATTGTGGCAACAAGGAAGTGAAATATAACAAGGATAAAGATAAAAGTATTTTTAAAGGTAAAGGACTTTCTAACTCTTATTTTTTCGGTATTATGGTACCTACCTAGCTGAAGATAGTTTTAAAAAAGAATTCCCATTGAAAAAGAGATGTTACTTTGGCTAAATTGTATTACGTTTTAGTGAGTGGTTTATTTATGGACTTTAAACACATTACGATATATTATGCGCGCATAATTAGAGCATATCATGTATGTATTATATATTGGGGTGACTGCCGTGGGTAGGAGAGGGGGTCGCATAATTTTCAAATATAGCCTGGCTAGCAGTTCATAGCGCATATCTTCGCAACGCCAACAATTATAACATCATATTTTTAGGTGTGACAGGTCTGTTTGGGATTGTATGGCAAACAATATGGAGTTATATAAAATATGAACATATAGCGTAATCTGTCACCGGCTTAATTATTTATTTGAATATTTTTTTAATAATTTAAATATATGGTTTACGGGCAAGGTTTGTAGAAAACGTATTTATCTCATCGAGGGGGTAAAGAGGTGATTGGCTAGAAAATCGT
Organism: Hesperophylax magnus; assembly: GCA_026573805.1. Lineage (NCBI taxonomy): Eukaryota > Metazoa > Arthropoda > Insecta > Trichoptera > Limnephilidae > Hesperophylax > Hesperophylax magnus. The sequence goes on from JAIUSX010000049.1 coordinate 18,390,626, forward strand.
GACGTAAATAGAAGCCCAATTGTCACTGGAAGATTTGAATTTACTGCAATTCAAGTGGCGTCATGCGACACAAAATGCATTTACAATAATTTATTTACAGTGCGTTAGTAATATTATACTAATTATTATATTAAAAGCAATGTTCGGAATAAAGAGGAAAAATCCCAGGAATATTTGCAGTTTAAATTATGCATTGATGTTGCAGAATCGAAGTTATTTATTAGCCCTCTGTACATATTGCCTTTGAAAACAATGAAAATTTGAATTTGAAAGTCTCATTTAGCAAACGATCATGACAAGGATATGATAGGGAATGCGGAGAATAATAGTATTTATGCAAAGAGTCGCTTATGGTGGCAGATACTCTCATTATAGCCTTGGTGACAGTCGTGAAAGACCACCAATCGAAGCGTTGCTTTAAATGGCTTTATCCGTGTTTGGTGACCATATTTTACTAGCCAGGTACATCCTTACCTTTCTCTTTCCCCATACTGAAATAGCCCAAACTCATTTCATCACGGCTAAATGGAATAATACATTTTTTTTTATAATATAACATAATTATATCGAAATATGGCAAATTTCAGCATGGAATTCTAACAAGTATTTTTTAACATGAACTCCGCATTCTTTGGACCTATGTCATTTTTGGGGGTGCTGTGCAGACGGTCTTTTTGAGAAGATGAAGTTGTGAAAAGTGGTCTTGAAAAGACCCATATTGTAGGAGGGAGGAAACATGAGAGTCTTTTCACAGCCGAACTGTAGAATTCAAAAACGAATCGTAGAAATGACCCGTTCTCCTGAGATAAATAATAATAAGCCAAAAAGTCATCATAAGGTCAACCAAACTAATAATGTCAACTAAAGTCAAGGGTTTTTATTGGGAGGAATGCAGATCACGCCAAACTCTGGGAATTGAATAAAAATGCACTTTCTAGATGAAAAAAGTGTGTAGAAATTCATTAAAAAAAGAATTAAGAGGGTAGCAGAGATAACGATTTTGTCGAAATTTACTAAAATAGTTAAAAAATTGGTCGACTGTGTCGCCCTCATCGTATTTTGTAGACAATTCCGCCAAAACGTTACTGAACAAGTGGTTTGTTTATACTATCCGGGCATAAACACCCGAGGTCTCCCGATCGACAGCAACGAACATTCCCGATGACAAATTAAAAATAGCGTGTTTTATCTTGGCCGTTAATGTGGTAGCTTGCTTTCAATTTTTCCCTACAATGTGGGAATTTTCCCTTGAGATTCCCTAATGTGTTGATAAACATTATATGAACGGCTTTTTAAAAACTGGCGGATATCCACGATTAAAATAATTTGATTTTATAAGTAAACTATGAGCTTTTTACTGAGTTTAACCACTACTATTTATGCTTATTTTAGTTTCAAAATACATAAATGTCGAAAGAGATCTCAAAGTTTTATGTAAATCTGCATCTTCTCCATATGATATAATTGTTAGAGAGGTATCGATTTAATTAACATGTAAACTGAAATTCCCTATAAAATTGTAAGAATTTAGGAAAAAATATTTTTTCCCCAAATATTGGATATATTTCAATTCGATGAAAACACTCGCCAACGGCCGGCTCTCTTGTGACCGAGTAATAAGCTTACGACTGCTGCGCTGCTATGGCTGTTAGGGCTGTCACAACATTGAAATATAAAACACCGTTGAGAATACATTTATTTAATTAAAAGTTTAGGTTTTTACAGTGAGTAGGCTGTCACAACATTGAAATATAAAACACAGTTGAGAATACATTTATTTAATTAAAAGTTTAGGTTTTTACAGTGAGTAGGCTGTCACAACATTGAAATATAAAACACAGTTGAGAATACATTTATTTAATTAAAAGTTTAGGTTTTTACAGTGAGTAGGCTGTCACAACATTGATATATAAAACACAGTTGAGAATACATTTATTTAATTAAAAGTTTTGGTTTTAACAGTGAGTAGGCATATAAAAAACAGTGTTGTTTGCTTTATCTGGTGTTTCTGATGTGGGAAAATTAATTTAAAGGATATGTATATGATATTGGAATATTCCAAATAATAGAACTTTTGTACTATTCTTTTTTTGCCTAGATCGTAATAGTGAAAAAGTTTGGCGGTAAAATGATTTACGATTTTTTTACAATATTTATATATTTTTATATATGTATTTTTATAACGTCCCGATAAACCAATTTTTGGCAGATTGACGAACGGGTCTTTTTAAAAAAAATTCTGATATTAATATTCCATATATTGTACTACATAAATATATAAAATAAAACATAAAAACAACAATAAAACATTGCATAAAGTAGTATTTCAGAACTTAAACCAATAAAAACAATTTCTTTCAGCTAGCATGTCTCCAACAATTATGTTGATTCCGTTTATAATTTCAGTAGCTAAAATATTTAAAGAACTAGAAATCTTGTAATTGAATGTTCTTTATTCACATTTATGTGTATGCTGAATTGCTAAGGTACAAGTGATTTGAGCTCTTTCGTTTATTGAATTAATTCGTGTTATTTCACAAATAGATACACGCATTTTTCATATGAACATAAAACTCAGTTCAGTAGTACATTTACCGTACTTTCCACAGTGAAATGTTATTTCACAAATAGATACACGCATTTTTCATATGAACATAAAACTCAGTTCAGTAGTACATTTACCGTACTTTCCACAGTGAAATGTACTTTCCACAAAAAAAAACGATCCTTAAAATGGCTTTAGCCGTGTTTGATGAACTGATGTAAATAGCTAAGTAATTCCCCACTTTACTCAATAAAATAATACTATACGATAAGATGCATGAATATAAGTGAAGCTCTCAAGATATGAAATAAATGGTGTAAAGTTATTGTAGGGTTTTCCAATTTCAATAGAAACAACAGTTTTTTCATAAGGAACATAATACAACATAATTTACAGAATGTATCAATATAAAAAATATGTGCATGGCGGGCAATTGGAAAATAATGTATTTGTTTTCAATGTTACAAAATGGCACATAGTTCAGGTAAAAGACACGAGTAAAAGACATTTATATCTAAACACAATGATAATAATTTCAATAAAACGCAAGTTAAGGTTGTAGCAAGCATAAGGAAAATAAAATCAGATAGCCAATAACCTCACAGACGCGATGTTCTTACGTTTTTTTTATGGCTTGCTCTATGTAAGGAGGATTTCTAATATCCATGCCTCTTTCGTATCTCGGGTCAATGATTTCTGGCAAGTAACAATCAAAGTAGAAATTTTGAAGGCGTTTTAACATTGAAAAGTGAAAGAAAGAGTCATCTCTTCTTATGGTTTCAACCTTTAATGGAATGTTATTCGAGGTCCATACACCAAATATACATATATCGGACTTGGTGATATGGAGTTGTCCTTGAATTTGGAAATACCAATCATGTTTTTGATTTACTTTAACTTCACCGTCATATTTACCTGTTACAAAAAAAAAATATATTATATTATATAATTATATTTTATTTTCATTTGTTCAATTCACGGAGAACTATAATAGCCAAATTTAATAATCAAATTATTATTATAATTAAAAATCTATTTGCACAGCCCTAACACTAGTCACATGAAATACGATACGTCTGTTCGTTTATACTGCTGGAAGCAATTATAATACTGCTGTCTCGTTCGTACATATCCACAGCGGGCGATGGCAAATGAGATGATTTACAATAATTAAGACCTGCTACATATTGTTCAGCTGGAAGGTAATTTATGAGAAGGTACAATCATCTCAACAACGTTTGCCTCCACGCGATTCACATTCTTGTTCACCTTTGACACGCTCCCTTCAAATTACATGAACAAATTCTACGTTTTGATTTTATTTCTACAATATATACGTATATCGAAAATAAACTAATACACTTACGTTTTTTAATACTACTTAACAGAAGAGAGCGTCGCGAAACGACCTCTTGTGGCGAACGATATTCGCGTTATGATTGAATATGTAAAATGCCATCATTTATATGTGTTTAAGGTTTAAATGAATATAGAATATTACCAATTAAATCTTTAAATTAATTTAATTTATTTATCAATTAAGATAGTATAAATACTGTTTAATTATAAAGTTTTTTTTTTTGTTCAAAATTGCTGTTTTTTAATACATAAAATTGACTTCAAAGTAAGTTGATTTACATAGTTTTTCCAAATAATATCACACAGTTATTTAGCTATTATATAAAAATATAAAAATTGGGTCCTATAGGTTGAGATATGTTCTATTACAAAATATTTTTTTATATATTTTTGTCATGTTGTATGTAGTAGCAGATGAAAGTAATCTTGAGGTCGATTGGCGATTTATTGAAAACTACTATTTTATAAACAGCTGTAAAGTAAGAAAAATATATTTTTAGATTATTTATTTTTAACAGGTTGTATATAACATACATGTATCTAAAAAACATACACGATAAATATTTTTTTGAATATGCTGTTACGGACACAATTGACTTCGAAAATACGAAAAAAACCGCAAAAATAGAAAAAGCCCTCTTGGACTGTTAAGGCGCGGAAGAATAAATTGAGGGAGATACAGCCGATCAAAGTTTAATAAATTGCACTTCGCGATCTGATATTATCACCATATTCGGACAGTCCGCCGCCATATTTTGTCACGAAAATCAAATTAAAAACTTTTAATACTTTTGAAATTTCAGTAGTGCCATCCAAAAAATAAAAAGTGTTGCCATATAATAATATCAATGCATGGAAAATTCTGAAAATTAAATATCATTTGCCAGATTGGTAGTTTATTATTTAAAATCTTGTAAATACTTAATTTATGTATATATATATATAACCTAACCTAACTGTGATTTTCTATAACAAAAAAATGACCCTTTAATAACGCCCACTCGCGTCCCCTTTAGAGTTTTATCCCAGTTTTCAAGTAGTTTGTGGGCTACGCTAGGTTTGTATAGACGGTTTGTGATTTAATACTAATACCTTTTTTCCATGTTATTTCCTGTTACACAAAATTGCCCCTTTAATAACGCCTGCTCGCGTCCCCTTTAGAGTTATATCCCAGTTTTCAAGTAGTTTGTGGGCTACGCTAGGTTTGTATAGACTGGTTTGTGATTTAATTCTAATACCTTTTTCCCATGTTCTTCTGCCTACTCTAACCCAAACTAAACACCTAACCTATTTTGTAAAAAAATATTATTATTATATGGCAACACTTTTCTTTTTTTGGTTGGCACTACTGAAATTTCAAAAGTAAATTTAGTAAATAGTTGTTAATTTGATTTTCTTAAGTCATAATTGATAAATAAAACATGGTTTATATCTTAATTGTTTGGTTTATATCTTAATGGTTTATATGTATCGCGTACGAAGTTTCAAAACCCTATAACTCAGTTAATAGTGCCGACCCCCACCTAATTCTTTCAGATTCGGATTCCCCAGCCCTAAATTAGTCTAAATCAAGTTCAATTTCGGTTATACTCCCATAAACCGAATTTTACCCTCAGATCGCGAAGTGCAATTTTATTAAACTTTGATCGGCTGTATCTCCCTCAATTTATTCTTCCGCGCCTTAATTCTTTTTTTAATGAGTTTCTACACACTTTTCTCATCTAGAAAGTGCATTTTTATTCAATTCCCAGAGTTTGGCGTGATCTGCATTTCACCCTTTTTATTAAGTATTTTGGGGCTCCAGACCAGAGGTGGCTGCCAAATTCAACAGGGGTTAAAAGTATGTAATGGTGATCTACTCAAAGTATGTAGTGGTGTGCCCAAACCAACATAAGTGCGTGGATAGACATACCAAAAAATAATATGGTTTAAGATTTCCAGATAACAGATCTGCCCTGATGATAGACACTGCAATGCTGTCCGAAACGTTGGCTAAATAAAGAGTTAGCGCAACACAGCATAACACCCCAAAAATACCAAAAAATATACTTAATAGCTGACGTTTACCCGGCGATGGAGAATAAATAAACCACTCACTGGATCGCTATCTTCGGGCTTTTTGTATGAAATAAATTGGTCCTAAAAAAATCATAGATATGCCAATATATAGACAGTACAATTCTCATTCGGAGCATACTTATTATACTATACACCAATGAAAAACTCTGAAAGTTTATTCCATAGACTTTTAGAGTTTTTCATTGGTGAATATACGGCAACAATATTCACGGTTCCAATTTTCGATCGGAGTTATACCCCTCTGGATTGAAGTAAAGTTTTGAGGTTGTTAATATATATACCTATTTTTTATTGTTAGTTATTTATACTTTTTATTAATAATGTTTCTGAATGTTTCATGCATTGTTTATTTCTCTTATACGCCGATGATATAAAAATATTTGCCATTGTTAGGAATTTAAATGATTGTCTGCTCATCCAACGAGACTTAGTAAGGTTCGAAGCGTTTTGCAATGAAAACAAAATTCACCTAAGTTAAAACAAATAAGCTTCACTAAAAATCATAACTCTATCATACACAATTATTATATTGGTAACTATTCACTAGATCGTGTATACTGTATAAGGGATCTTGGCGTACTTTTTGATTCCAAACTTCATTTCGATGCGCACATTAAAAACACTGTGAATAAAGCTTACTGCATGCTAGGCTTTGTTATCAGAAACAGTCGCGTATTTAGAAAACCTGAAACCTACCTTCTGCTTTACTATTCGTTGGTCCGTTCTCAACTTAAATACTGCACCTCCATATGGACTCCACTTTACGATATCTATAAAGAAAATATTGAAAGTATCCAGAAGAAATTTCTGCGTTACCTCAACCACAGAATGAGTGCACCTAAACGGGGATAAATAAATATGCTCTCGAAATATAACGTCTCCACTCTTACTAACCGGCGAACTTACTTTGACCTAATGACCTTGTACAAAATCTGACGAACCCAGAACGACGAGGCTTAACGACTTATTCCATAGCCGGACGCGCACAAATGCTGGTGTCAGGGATCCAATCGGAAGAATGTGCGAATTGTATAATAAAAACCAAAACCTGAAGGATTTCGACATATTTTTTGATACATAATATGGTACTTTTGGTAGGAGATTGAAGTCTGTTTTCCTATAAAAAAAAGAAAATGTGTACTTACTTCATTCACTATACTCTTTAAGTACTTTTTTATGATTTATCTCTAAATTTGTATAAAAAATATGTGTACACTTTTTTTGAAACTGAGCATTATCTATGTACAAAATAATTTTATTTTATACTTTTTCCTTATTTACATGTAAAAAAAATATTTAAAATTATTATCTACCAGTCAATCTGTGAGAAATAGTTGGGATGCAGGAGAATTCTCAAGTTATTGTTTTACAAAATTATCTTTTAATTACTGTCTGTATCTGTGTTTTCTCCTTAAATGAATAAATAAATAAATGTTGAACCATGTAGAAAAAAAAAATAAGTGAAGCAAATCGTTCCTGTAGGACTCCAACTGCTCTTCGGTCTACGTCACGAGCTTGCGAGCGATACGTTTTTTTCGAAATACTGCCCGTGTGAGCCAACCTTGTTAAATACATTTTCTACGAACCTTGGTATATGGGTTTATAATTAAGTAGATAGGTATTTAAGTACCTACTTAAAAATCTTATGATTTCAGAGGAAATTTTGTTTTTGATTTATTAAATAAGATAAAATTAGGTACATGCTTTTTTGAATGCTAGGTGTACTGTTAACATAACTATTATAATTTGGTTTAGAAATTCGTTTGAATTAGGAAAACTTTAGGTTTAGGAACTTAAAATAAAATTAATAAGTAAATATATTTTTAAGTGAAACTGTTTAAGAATCCCAACTGCACCCAAACGTCTGGAACCAGTAAGACTATGGCTTTCCCCAATTACAACCTAATTCCCTACCTATGAGGTATGTTGTTAGGCTGAAGGGCCATTTTATTTTTTATTTATTTATTTTTTTATTTATTTTCATTTCTTTACATATATTATACACATTAATAGATAGTATATAATAACATAATATATAATACCAAATAGTATACACAAGAAATGAAAACCCACTAAGGCACTGCCTGAGTGTGGGTAATATAAAACGATTACTATATTTCAAGTACCTAAAGTATAATATACATTAGTAGAAAAAGTTTTTATTTTGTTTATAGTTATTATAAAAAGTAATTTCAAGCAACGTTTCAATTCTAAATGGTAGTCTTACAACAGGGCGATACTGAGAGTATTTTCCACTCTGGAACGTGCCACTAACGTAATATATATTATATTAAAGTGGTAAATTGTTAGATAAGACAAATTAATCAATTTTTTTTTTTTTTTGCGTACGCCGGGATTTGAATTGAGAATTACGCTTCACTCTTAATGTGCACAAAGTATTGAAACAATATTTCGTTTAAACTTAATTACTTTGTGTGTGTGTGTGTGTGTGTGTGTGTGTGTGTTTGTATATTATAATGCTTGAGATAATGGGGGACTTACTTGCGAGAGGCGGAGAATCAGGACCGACGCGTTGCGACGCTTGGAGGAACCCGACGCGTCCTATGTGCTTCTGTAGTCATCATCTGTTAGTCTCTCTTCCATAATCTCTTAGTAGGTATGTAATTGAAAAACTGTTGAAGCCGTACGGAAGAATAATATGTTGGCGGGACTCGGTGAATTATATAAATAGGCTTTCCTTCATCACACCTCAGTTGCCAGCGCCGGAAGATGTTTTCATTGTGTCAGCGATTTATTTACAAATAAGTTTTTTAGTCATTCAATAGTGTAACATGAAATGCTATCAATTCCGAAAATTTGAAGAATATATCTTTCGCCTACGACTGTCTTGAATAAAAATAATACTAATATTATTTATTGACTTCTTAATTCACAGTTTTTCTTCAGATCTTCGATTTCAACTTCGAATAATTTTTCCAATGGTGAGCTTGTTAACGAAATGTTTCATCAGGACGTTTGTGAAGATCATCATCTTTGACATCGGTAGAGAGTGAGATGAGCGAGACCTCTCCTTACATTTTTGCCATTTCCCTTTTGACTTATTTTTGTAGCCATTTTTTTATACTAGTTTCCAATACGTTAAGACAGTGTTTGTGAAATGATACTTTACATTTGTTGCAGGTAATGAAAAGGCCATTGTCCCAACAGGTTTTAAATAACTTTCACAGTTTATTTGATAGTAGAAACGCTTTAAATGAATATTTAACAGAGAAAAACTTTACATCGGAGCTCTAAATCAAAATATATAAGTCAGTCCAGAGTAGCGTAGAGCCAAGCAATCGAAACGAACATTCGCAGCGGCTTAAGGAACTGTTATAATGTACTACAAGCAAACCATTTTAAAGAGGACACGTTTGAATGTACTCGTATATGTGTTATATTATCGAAAGTTTAATATAACACATATAAGTTTTTGATTCGTTAGGTATACCCCTACAAAACAAGGGTCTCTTTAAAATGATCTACCTGTAACGAGGTTGTCTCGAAAGTAACGTTCCAAGTCAGGAAGTCGACAGCCTTAATACATTTCATCTCTCCTCTGGCTTGAAGATAATTTATTAACTCCCAATTTATTATAGTTTCCATTAAATATTCAGATCCAATCCCGTTCTGTATTCCCAGATGGGCTGGTGGATTGGCTCGCGTCAGTCTAACGCTGGCAGGAGCCGGGACCGTTCGTGCTATTTGTGTACCAAATATTGTAAAGTCGCGAGTGTAATGTGTTCGAGAGTGTCTCGTGTTGCGTGATGGGGCCCAAGTGGCTCGTCGCCCCACGGCCCCGGGCCTGGGCCCTGCCCCTGCTGGCCCTGGCCCTGTTCGTGACGCTTCAGCCCCAGGGCTCCGACGGCTCCCTCGAAGGAGAGATGTTAGTACCGCGCAAGTGTTTAGCTTTTCTGCGCGTGCTATTTTTACGTAGCTTTATTTATACTAAGAGATTGATTCACGGGTTAAGCCATGTGTTTTGGGGGAAACCACTTGCATTCGATGTTTTTCTGACATCTGTATAATTTCGTACGCATTATGTATCAAAATATTCTCTGAAATTAAATGAGAATTAAAAATATAATATATTTTTTAAATATTTACATATTATTTATTATCTCTTAAGAAAGTATTCGGAAATATTGTGAACATTTTTTAAGTTAATTTTTAATTTAATTTATTGTTTTCAATACAAGACGGTGACTTTACCTATAGGTACACACCACTGATAGCACCATTGTAATATCACACTATTCAATAGATTGGCATGCACCAGAAATACAATAGGTTACCATGGAGCTCTCAGCGACAAGAACTATAAGAATCCTATTAGATTCCAAGCAGAATAATTTTAAAAATAGTTATTAAAAGTGAAAGTCCATTTTTAACTCGACAGTTTTACATTTCATCTGTCTGTAAATTTGTCTCTACGTTCTGTTTCCAGTTCAAGATGGTGGCGGTTTTAATGGTTTAGCAGAGATTATTTTTAAAAATGTGAAATCGTCGCGTTTATTTGGACTTTCTTATTTTCATTTTTTTCAATATTATGGTGCATACCGGTCTGAAGAAAGTTTGCAGAAAAGAATTGTCATTGAGATAGTGACGTTCCTTTGGATAAAATGTATAATTACTTTTTTTTTATAAATGCTACATAAAATGTACCGTTTCTTATGTGGGTAGGTATTTAAGTAACTTCTTACAAATCTTGTGGTTTCAGAGGAAAATTTGGTTTTAATTTATCAAATAAGAGAAAATTACTACAAAAACTACTAACTAAGTTTAAAAATTGTACGAAGTAATATTAATTATGAAAGAAAACAATTGATTTAATTAAGTTATGGTTATTGTTGCTTTCTGTAGAATTGGAGACTGGGCTGAACCTTTTGGAGAGGAGCTGTGGATGTTGGGACTGTGAATAACAAGAGCTAATGATATTAAGCTGTTGTTATTGTTGCTTTCTGTAGAATTGGAGACTAGGCTGAACCTTTTGGAGAGGAGCTGTGGATGTTAGGACAGTGAATAACAAGAGCTAATGATATTAAGTTGTCGTTATTGTTGCTTTCTGTAGAATTGGAGACTGGGCTGAACCTTTTGGAGATATTGTTGGGGCAGTGAATAACAAAAGCTCCTGATACTAAGTTGTTGTTATTGTTGCTTTCTGTAGAATTGGAGACTGGGCTGAGACTTTTGGAGAGGAGCTGTGGATGTTGGGACAGAGAATAACAAAAGCTCCTGATATAAAAGCTGTGAGTTTTGAAAAATCCCGAAAGTTATTTGGTCTAATTTATTTTCACGAACTGGATGCTTTACGATACGCTGAAAATAGATTTTTTTTAATAAACTGACAACTGCTGTCAATTTGCGATGAAATGTCGAAAGTTGAGCTTTGTATTTTTAACTAACAGAAAGCATTTAATTTATAGAAATGACCAAGTCAAAAGTTAAATACATCCTATTTACATAAGGAATATGCGTAGGTATTCTTATTTTGTCTATAGTATCTACCCAATACCTACATGGCAGTATAATTAATATTTTAAAAGTCCCTTTTGCTTTCAAGATCCGATCTGGTCACCAAACAAGGCTAAAACCATTTCAAACAACGTTTCAAATCTGAATGGTGGTATTTTCTGAAAATATCTTCCACAAATAAACCATATAAAATTAATTAATTGTAAAATTAAAACAATAAATTCACTTGCGCACGCCGGGATTCGAACCCGCGAACCTCGCATTTGTATTCGAAAGCCTTACTCCTCGAGCACGGAGGATTTCACTTCCCCATCTCCCTAAAATTATAGATTACAATCAAAACTGGCTCCGGCCAGTTAGGTACTTGATCAGTTCAACGTTTTGGTGATCTTCCATTGCTTTTTCTGCTTTCCACTTTTCCAATTTGACTAATGACTATTACTTTCATTACAGCGGTACAAAGCTCTCCACGTTCGTGTGGAGACAAAGAATGGGACGATGTTGCTGAAGTCTGCCGTGGAGACGGTTGGAAGGATGTTGACCAGGAAAATGGATGCCATTAAGGTATGGTAACTAAATTAATGTTTTAAAGTACACATCGGATTATATGCACTATCAAAATGGTGAAATACGCATGCAAATATGCGCACTATTAATGCCAAAATATGCACTAACAAAGCCGAAATATCAGCCATAATATCATTATTGTATCTCTGTTTTCTATATTGTAATTTTTCATTATCGTGTTTTAGTAATTTTTATTATTACTTAGCCTTAAATATTGGATACACAGATGAATAATACGACCTTAGGAACAGTTTTTTTTTTTTAATTTTTTATTTCGTTGCTTTATGTGGTATGTTTCTGAAAAGTATTCTCTCCTCTTTTTTTTCGATAAAAAAATTCTGGTTTTTAAAAACCCAGTTCGTAAGAAAATTCAAGAATATCGAACATTTCTAATTCAAACAGCTCATATTAATTTTGAAGAAATTTACGGCTAAAATCGGCATTTTTGAAGAAAAAGGCCCAAATATGCGTATATAATCCGATGTCCACTAATAGGTTTTCTGTGATGTTATGTGCATATAACAAATTAAAAACATTCAAACAATACATAATTATTTTCTTCTTTTTTGCAGTGTATTCTCGAGGTTGCTGAGGCCCAAGCGGAACAATACGAATTCAATAAGACAGATACTAACTTGACGTACTACTCAGCCAAGTACTCTCAGGTGGAGGGACAGGATCCTCCAGATATCCCCGAGACCCTCAAGAACAACACCTGGCTATTCAGGAACATGACCTTCAATGTGGACACACACTTCTACAATATTCCAGTCAATACCAGTTACAGCTCTGTTCATGTCCCGACCAATGTTTATGACAGAAGTAAGACCAACATATTAATATCATGATGGGTTAGTTGTAAGTTATTAGTTATAAGTCTTCGTGATAAGGTGTAGGTTATATAAATTCATTGTCAAATGCCGCGACGCCATCTAGTGAGAAATTTAGCACTAACAAAGCCTTTCCTACAAAAATAAAGTTGGTTGTTTGCAGGTGAAAAATAAATAAATATAATAAACAGTAATTGTTGACTGAGGTATTAGTACATATTGAATTGGCGGGTTGGAAATAAGCCGACATAATTCAGTGGATACAGAGCACCTGACCGGACATCAGAAGGCACGGGTTCAATTCCCGTTGGCGGCATTTATTTTTACTCGGGAGATATTTTCAGTTTGTATTAGTATTTTGGATGACTAATTATTGCTTATAATTATCTGTTATATAAATTCAATTGAAAACGCCCTTGATCTGATTTTTCCACGAAAAAGGCGCTACAGAAATAATTAATTTATAATTATTATTATACTGGACCCGTGAAATGCTTATTGCCTAATCCTATGTATGAATTATAAAATATTTGTGATGACGTAACAAAATTCTCGAACGGGGAGCGAGGAGAAAATAGTAAAGATTTTTATTTCTGGAACCTCTTGGTCAATACAATTGCTTTTAGCTCGAATTATCATTTCTATCGAGAACTACAATATATTCAAAATATTCATTAAACTATTTGTATAACGTCAACATTGATTGATCTAATATTCCGTTGAAATCAACTGGCGAAATACATTATCAAAATCCACCATTATATAGTAAATAAGGTCAGCATCCAATATCTATGTGATAAATTTTTCTATACATAATTAAAATTCTGGCCATTGTAGGTACCGAGATCCTGGAAACAATATCCTGGTCAGAGGAACTAGATAATGTGTTCGAACAAAATTACAACGCGGACCCAGCGCTTTCCTGGCAGTACTTCGGGAGTTCCACAGGGATCATGCGCCAGTACCCCGCCATCGGCTGGCCCAACACGGATGTGGACCTATTCGACTGTCGAACAAGGTCGTGGTTCATCGAAGCCGCCACCTGCTCCAAAGACGTGGTCATATTATTTGACAACTCCGGCTCCATGACAGGAAACAGGCAATTTATCGCAACCTTTACTGTAAAGGCAATCTTGGAGACGTTTTCGAACAACGACTTTTTGAACATTTTCACATTCTCCAATGACACGTTTGAAACAATTTCCTGCTTCAACAGTGAAATGCTGGTGCAAGCTACTCCAGACAATCTGAATACATTTAATAAAGCACTGAAGAGTTTGAAGCCGGATGGTCACGCCAATTTCACCCTTGCCTTTTCTAAGGCTTTTGAACTTTTGCAAGATGTAAGAACAGAAAATTAGTTAATAGCATTTTAACTATTTAATGTACGCGTTACAGATAGAGTTATTATTATGAATCGTGTATGTTTCAGTACCGCCTGAAAAGAGGCTGCAATGGAACCTATGTGGGTTGCAATCAAGCCATCATGCTTGTCACGGATGGAGTTCCTGGAAACCTAACCCATGTGTTTGATTACTATAATCTACAAGATGACGGAACTCACATTCCCGTCAGAATTTTCACCTATCTTATAGGCAAAGAAGTTACCAACGTACGAGAAATTCAATGGATGGCGTGCCTACATAGAGGTATTAGATTTAACAATAAAAATACATTAAAGCGATATGTTTTTAAACAATCACTTAATAAATTTGTCAAAAATTATAGGGTATTACGTCCATATTCAGTCTCTTGATGAAGTAAGAGAGAAAGTGTTGAAATACATTTCTGTGATAGCTAGACCTCTGGTCTTACAAGAAGTAGAACATCCAATTACTTGGACTCATGCATACGCTGATATTACCGTAAGTTAAAAAGTACCTTTACAATAAATCGAATCCGTTATATAAACTGTGTGATATATCGCAGTTCAACATGTATTTTTTGATTAGGATGCCAAAGTTTCTACTTGGTTATGGGATGTAACTTCGAGTTTGAAAAAAAGACAGAGGCTCTTTGAGCTCGTTAAAAAACGGTATCTTCCACTCGGTCCAGACGATAAAGATTTTGTTTCAAGGAGAAAGGTATTTTAGAGCCCTGACCCCAGACTGCCCCATTTCAAGAGAATGTGTAGTGTGTCTAGATTTCCCGAGCACCGGCATTGTACCCATACTTACAGGAATATCTTATTTGAAGCGACTGATCAGTGGGTTCATAATTAAATTAATGTTTTGAATATGAAAACAGTAACATATACAAAGGCCTGGGAATAGGCAAAGATTGTATTTACTTTAAAAATTGAAAGGGTTAAGAAGACTTGGTTGCTTCAGATACGGTACTTCCAGTACCAACTTTTATTTGGTTTTCGAAATAAAACAATTACAAACTCCCGTGCAAAGGATTAGGTACTTTAATGTATGATTTATCGTTTCCCCCTTTCCAAAAAACGTAAAGTGTGTTCCACCGTGTAACAATTTTTATTTGTTGCATTATTTTTAAGACTTTCAAAAGCAGCATGTTCAATTTATCCAGAACCAAAGCATTTTAATAATACTTACCACATTATAGGTTTTAATAAAAAACATTGTTTGATTTATGAATCGTTTCAAAGGTTTCAAATAATACCAACATTTTAAACAACCTTTTTCTTCTAATATATGTTTTCAGCACGGTGAAGTTGTGAAAAGTATTCAGTATGAAGAGTACAGGCTAATGACTTCAGTGGCCATTCCTTTGTATGATAGGAAAATCAACAAGAAAAACGACACGCGAACAGCCATTCTCCTGGGAGTTGCTGGAACCGACGTGCCCGTGGAGGACATTGATAAACTTACGCTGCCTTACAAGGTGAGTAATGCATTTTTTTATAAAAACAATGTCTCCCAGCCCGACCCTGAGCCAAATGGGACCTGGAGTTGCTTGGATTTTGGCAGCTTTCGATACATAATAAGAATTGTCATAAAACCTTCGCTCTTTTCCGAGTGGAACTTTGAACAACATTTTTTAAGAGTAAGCCTTAAATCTAATTAACATATTTATTTTTTACAGCTGGGAGTCAACGGATATTCTTTTATTGTTAGCAACAATGGCTACCTTCTTTTACATCCAGATCTAAGGCCAGTGGTGAGAAAAATTGATAATTAATCATTTTAGGTTAATTTATTAGTAGATGTAGTACATTTGCTCTAATTGCGTGCTGTTACAATACTCGCCCAACTATGCTCAGGTAGTGAAAAACAAAATTTAATGAACACCCAATTAAATCTTACACAGATAACATTAACCTACCAGTAGCTTAATTAATTGTTTTATTACTATAGATCGTTTCCAAACAGATGCCATAAACACTAAAATATAAGCATTTTTATTATTACGATTACAGTACAAAGGAATTCTCAAAGAAAATTATAACAGCGTGGATTTGGTTGAAGTAGAAATGATGGACGATGATTTGGGAGTTAGAGAATTAGGTCCCACCGTGCTCAAGCTTAGAGATGCCATGGTGGGAGATTCTGAATCATCTATGGTGGGGTTAAAAGTTCGTTTCCATTACGATCATATGAGGAGGATATCAAGAGAGAAGCAAGATTATTACTTCGCCCCTCTGCCCAACACCCCATTTTCCCTTGGCATCGTTCTACCACACTCCTATGGAAACACGTGGATCAAGGTGGGAGATGAAATCAAAAGGAACCAGCACCTTGGATTGAAGGTGGTGGACTTCTTTAAAGGAAACAATTGGAAGGTGCATCCAAAATGGTGAGAAGAGAGAAACATTTTCGTAAATAGACATGGGGTACTAAAAGGCTTGCATAAGAGTCCAGGTTGTTTGATCCTAAGTGACATTGAACATTTAGCATAAAATGACCAGTAAAATTTCGACGTTTTTCAGATTTGTCACTTCAAATAACTTCCTCGTCACCATTTGGTCAAATTATTTAATCAAACAACGGAATTAATGGATGCGTTATTATTATTGGAGTAACCACAAACAAATAATTGATATGCGTAATATTTTAATGTTTGAAGGGTTTACTGCAAGTATCACTATTTGGAAGGCCACGAGTTTGAGACTCCCGAAGACGAGTTGTTACACTTCTTGATGAAGATGGAAGACCCTGACTGGGAGTGGTCTGAGCAGTATGAGCAGGAACAGGAGCCAAAGGCAAACCAGGACCAGGGTGAGATGAATAAAGAAAACATTATGTGTTATATACTTTTGATCGGTAAACAAATATTATAAGAACTGTTTATTATAACATTATATTGGAACATAAACTGTGGGCTATTTTTGAAAGTTTCCAACTCCTAATTTTGATTAGATCGGAATAATTAATTTCACTTTAATGCCTGAACTTTTTAAATGGTTATTAATCATTTTTGATTAAAGATTCTCACTTCCGAATATGTTATTTAAATTTCGGAGGCTTTTCATTGTTTGTTGACGTTAACTAAGCATAACCACGGCTCAATTTCCCACAAATTCAACATTTGAAAAATTATTCTTCAGTAAATTGCGGCCGGAAAACGCACGAAGATGACGACTATTACTGCAACAAAGAGCTGGTGCAATTATTGGTGTTTGACGCGAAGGTGACGGACCCATCCTACAATACGTGGGCCTTCAAGGATGAAGCCGAGGAAGAACTGTTCTTGCGATACAACGCCTCCCTTAGATTCGCTGCTACAATGAGTGGACTTACCAGGTGGCAATTTGTGTTTGGAGAAGACGAAAGCAACACAGACTCGTGAGTATTCTGAGAAACTCCCATTCTATTGGTATCCTAAGATAGCACAAATATCTTTTCTTAAATCTATATCGTGTTTTGTGTATAATAGTGATGAATGAAAGAAAACGATAGAAATTCGGAAGTGTTCGAAATCTGACATAACTGTTAAAAAATGCATCGATCATTTGCAGAAGGCATTCAAATAAAAACAAAAAAAGAACTTCTAATAACATTACTTGTTCTGTTAGAACTTCTAGTTACTCACTTTCGAAGGGGATGTTGCGTTTCATTATTCAATGTCGAATTTTACCTAGATTAACATTATTACGAATTATAGATCAGTATTGCCTATTTGGGTGATATCCCCGCCCATTCCAATGAGTAGTCCCAGGTGTAGGTGATACCGGTGATACCCCCTCAGCAGTCATCTGTTTGTAAATAATTCTCGTACTATTAGATAGAGACTAGGAACTCATAATAAATTATACAGAAACCTTGAGGTGATTTTTCACAAAAACGGTGCCATACAAAATGTCAAATTATTTTTATTATTATGAGAACTAGGTATTTTAGAATTTCAGAATTACGTACCTACACATTTTGGACATGTGACAGTATTAGAATTTTTATGAACACGTGTTCCGACATCCCAATAACACATTCGTTTTTTACTGATAGTTTGTTAGGAAATCTGTCAATTCATTCGATAAATGACCGGTCGGTGGCCATGCGTAGTGTGTTCAATTCCTCGGCTAGCTGAAGTCCTCCATCACAACACAAGTGACATTTTCCGCTAACTGTGATGACAGTAGGAGATTTTCAAATATTGGCAAGGAATGTTGAACTTTCAAAAAAAAAAAAAATTAAAATGCCTGATTTCGACTAGCAAGTTGGAGGTCGCGGGTCAAAGTAAATTTTATTTGATTAATTTGTGTTATTTCTCAAATTATTCATTAAAAAATAATATAAAGTATACTTGCGGCACGTTCCAGAGTGGAAGCTACTCTCAGTATCGCCCTGGTGTAAGACCACTACTCATAACTGAAAGGTTGCTTGAAATGGCTTTAGACGTGTTTGGTGACCAGATTTGAATAGCCAGGTACTTCCCAACCTTCTTTTTCCTATCTCCTTCTCCTCCCCACTACATTCGCCACACAATATACCGCAATTGGGGATGCCATAGTCTCACTGGCTCCCGGTGGTTGGGAGCAGTTGGGACTCTAAAAAAAATAATACAAAATTGGGGTGGGGGTGGCACCAGAGGTATGCATTGAAGGGCACTATTGGGACGGCGAGGGCAATTGGAAGACTTTAAAAATGTCAATTAAAATCATTTATATTATATACAGGGTATTCCAATAAGAGGTGTTATTTTGAATAGCCCGCTATTTCGGTAGATGTTACTTTTAAAGCTGTTATTTTTTGACATTTGACAAGTAGAAACTACGTCATTAATAAAAATGGATCAATACACGCTTCAGCAACGCAATGAAATTATTAAAATTCACTTGAGTGAATCAAATGCAAATAATCTTGAGTGATGAGGCCCATTTCCACCTCGGTGGCTTCGTCAACAAGCAAAATTGTCGCATCTGGGGCTTGAAAAACCCAAGAGTTATTGTTGAAAAGCCTCTCTATCTTCAACGTGTGACTGTTTGGTGCGGTTTATGGTCCGACGGAGTCATTGGACCTTGATTTTTCGAAAATGAGGCTGGAGTAACAGTTACGGTGAATGGATCGCTATCGAGAGATGATTAATGATTTTTTATGGCCGGAATTGGATGGTATTAATCTGGACAACGTTTACTTTCAACAAGACGGTGCTACGTGCCACACAAGCAACGAAACCATTGATCTTTTACGATTGAATATCAAAATAACACCTCTTATTGGAAAACCCTGCATTATAATCATCATAGCTACGAACCCTTAATGTGGGTAAACACGTATGTATGTGCTATTCTACTTCAGATTTTGTCCAACCCACTACATGTTTAATTTCCAGGGAGTTTGGAGACCTCCACACGACCGCCATAGACGAGGTGTGGTACAAGAGCGCAGTGCTACAGCACCAGGTAGAGCCAGAGACGTTCGTGTTCTCGGTGAACTTCTCCGCGTGGCAACACTGGCGGCCCGAGGAGGTAGTGGTTACGGCCAGCCACGCCGTGTTTCCCCGGGACGGGGGGCTGCAGGCGCCCGCCGCTGTGCTGGGCTACCAATTCTCGCACCACCTGCTAGTGCGCAGGTTCATGGAGATTACGTCCAAGGCCAAGGTATACAAAAGCGTTTGACGTCCGATTTCGTTTTTTTCCAGAAGGCTTCTTGGATCTACCATTTACGACAAGGACAGTTATATTTACAGCGTTGGGTGTCGTTGTGAGGAACTATTGGAGGAATTGTGTTAATACAGACCTTGGAGAGGTCCGGATTGAATGAAGAACACTTTTTTTCTTTCGTTGGCAGCTCGTACATGAAACCCGTTTAAGAAATAACAAGCCGGAGAGAGAACTCGTTCTCATGTTACCAGTTTAACTGTGGATAGGTGTTCTGCTGTCCGTACCAGGGTTGAATTTGGTCTACTTCACGATACTTCTCTCCGTCAGTTTCGTTCCGTAGCCATTTGCCTAGAGTTCGCAATCCTTCCCATTCTGCTCGAAATTTCGTCTTTGTTGAACACCTTTTATTAATTGTGAGAAGTTATTACTATGTTCTACATTCTATAATTTTATTTATCCTTCCAGTGTGATGGCTGCATGAAGACTTGCGAATCTGACGAACAGGACTGCTACGTTATTGACAGCTCAGGCTACGTCATCATCTCCGAGAGCTTCAACGACACCGGCAAGTTCTTCGGAGAGGTCGAAGGAGCCATCATGGAGGCTATGGTCAACGCCGACATCTTTCAGAAGGTCAGCGTGTTTGACCTGCAGGGGGTCTGCTTCAAGGAGGTCATGGTCAGCAGCCTTGGCAGTATAATTTCTTCGGTCAGTAACACTATATTTACCTACTTGCTTTAAAGTAATTAGGTGTTTATCCATCACGGTTGTTTGATGTATGCAATAACCACCACATTAGAGAAAATAATGTACTTAACAAGTTTGTGATACAAATACAATCTAATGGTACAGTCGTATGCTGTGTTGAGTGGTTGCTGTACCCTTAAGACCAGCGATCTGGTGTCCCATTAGACAGGTGAATCCCCTGGATGTGGCATTTCGGTTCAAAAAGATGATGACGATTATGACGAATGAAGAGTTTTAGGCTGCAATAAACCAAAAAAATTGGGAAACTCAATTTTTTATATTGACAGAATAGTTTAACGATGGGATCATGTTCAATTTAATGAATGTGTTCAATGGTCACATTCGTAATATCAAATTTTTCTATTAATTCCATTTTTAATATTTTCCAGCCATTCCAACTGGTCAGTGTGTTGTTGCACTGGCTTTGTGGGCAGTTGGCTTGGGTCCTGTTTCAGGCCAACCTATCCTTCCTCGGGGCAGCTATAGGAGTGTGTTCACAGCCAATGGACGACGATGATGGTAAATATAACACACACCACTTCTTGATGTTGTCAGCAATCATCAGTCAACTTGTCGAAAGGTACCAACCCTGTTTCAATCGGTGGTTTAACACCCCACACACAGGGGCAAGGGCCCTCAAAAATTGTAAACAATTCCCAGGGTGGATTTATTATTTTGAATACCGTACTTTTTATATCCATGCCGATTTTTTTCTTATATTAGTAATTAAAACAGATTATTTAGGAGTCAACACCCGTATTAGCGCATCAACAATATCACATACATTAGGTACTGGCCGATATGGGAATATAATACTAATTATTGAATAAGATTATAATATATTTAATGCCTACACAATCTAGCACAGATAATGTTGTCGTGTATCATCTTTTTATAAATGAATTCTGTCAAAACTGATTAAAATTATAAGTTGTTTCAATTCATACAACAATCAATTTACTGTGATTTATTATTGTCTCGTAGATCAAAAATATATTTTGTCTATAATATTTATGTGCATTGAATGGATTAAAATAATTAATTTTATTTTTCTTTAAAAAATTGTGTCTGTAAAGTGGCGTCGCAGATTGTTTGTGGTTCTTTCATAGTTATTAAATAATAACAATATTATTTGGGAAAAATTTAACTTTCGCAATAACACACTGACTGCCTATGGTAAATTGCACTACACTCTCTTGATATTCTACTTCTTTTCTTTCGCTTCTAAAACTATAATGAATCTGCCCAATGGGCAATGCAATATATAAATCATCGCCTCGAAAAATTTATATACTCAACATGTTATTTATATTTCACATAAATATTTGGTAATCACGAAAGTTGAAAATCTTCCAGGTATAATTACGAGTCCAGTTCTGTTCATTTTAAGTGAAAAAATGAAACTTTGTGATTAAGAAGTAATCTTTATGTTCTTTCTTTAGAAAGGACACAATGAGTAACATTATTTAATCATCTTAAAAATATGGTCTCTAGTGCAGAAGCGCAAAGATTTGTTTTCCAATGAACTAATATCGTTACAAAAATTCAAATTATTGATAACATGGAATTTGGATAAATCGTTGGTCTTCTTTTAGCTAAATATAATTACCATTAAATATTATAGTGTATTCTTGGTGTAACTGCCAGCAACCCGGGTCTTTCTGGACAATGTAGTTGCAAATGCAAGTGCAAGTACCCGCCTCACTAGACGAGTAATATACGAGGACACGGGCACATTATCCATGCTCAATTCCCATACCACACAACTTCAGGGGGTCATTATCAGAAAATTACAATGATCACACACTGTTTTGTGATATTACATAAAATGTTTGAAAAATTAACATTTGAAATATTTGGTAAAAAATCTGCACTAGGATAAATACTCTTGCGTTATTTTACTGATGGAAAACTTATTTGCTTGTCGATGTTTTCAGCTAGATTTGTGCAGTTTCTACTTTAATCAATTTGTGATGTTCCAAATAATCAACAGGTAAAATATTTGATATTTGTGTATCTTCGTTAGTGTATGTGATTATAGTTTGCTTCTGAAAGGCGCAATAATGTAGGTAATTTTGTGGTTGTGGTGTCTTTTTAGCTATCGCCTCCAAAATAAAATTTACCCATCCTCACGCCATTGGTGGAAAAAATTGAAACCATTAGAAGAGTCATGATTTTAAAATTATTTGGAAGTTTTTTCATCCCTTCTAGAATTCTGCATGTTCCATTGTTAAAATTGTACTGACCTTATATTTTTAAGGTCTTCCACTAGACTGAATAAATTTGCCATTGAAAAATGTGCTCCAAAACACGATCAAAACACGATAAACAATATATTTATTTGAAATAATATTTTTTTGACTAAACAAAAAGGTTGGCAATGTAAAGAAATCTTTAATTTTATTTTTATATAATACTCACTATCTTTGCTGATTTCCTATGAGAGTTGTGGGCATATCGCCAGGTAGTGTAGGATTTTATTGTTTTTCTATTCTTCTTTCCTTCTATAATTTCGCTTAATTTATGTAATGGGCCTGTTAGTCATCTCACAGACTAACGCCACTCACCAGTTCGTTAGGTCTCCATAAAATGGGATCTTTTTTAGAAGAAGCTTTATGAATCAACCAATCTTCTGTGGGTGGATATTTTATAGTGCCCCATCTAATAATTAGACTCAGGATTTATCTAATCTATTTATGCTATTATCTTTTCATTCTTAAAAATCATTTCACGTCGTTTGATCGCTGTACTAAGCACAAGACCTTTGCAATTCGGTAAAGTCAGTGTCATCATCATCTATAGTTCCTCTACAATGGCTCCAACACCTTGCAACTCTCCTCAAATACTCAATTCTTCCCGTCCTGTTTCAATACTCTTCCACGCAGTCAGTCAGAGAGCTAAGGAAGACCCCGCAACCAGAAGCATCCCACTTGTTGTACCGTGCTAACAATCCAGCCGGCATGGACTAACACTAACCGACTAATGGCATTAACATATGGATGTGTGCTCGCACGCTGTCTGGCAGATTACTACGACGCTTACGACTCGACAGGCGAGTACCCCGGCCCACGCATGACACCCCCGCCGAGAAAGATGCGCAAGGGCTTCGACCAGGAGGAAGAGGAATTCTTCAACCGACCCCGCATTCCGGTTTGGGAGCAGCGCTCATTCCCCTGCGACCGCAAAGCCGACCTCTTCGTGTTGCAGCAGCACCGCTTCATACACGGGGATGGCTTCATGGCTAATGGACCCACAAACTGCTCTCGGTATCGTTTCATTCCTTTTATCTCTGATATCTTTAATTGACTATTAATTTCAATTCAATTAAATTTTTATTATATTAAAGTTTTACAGAATTCTTTTGTTACAAAACACAAACATTATATGATGCGGAAGTATATTTAAGTGTGAAATAAACTAAAGCTTCTAAAGGCCCCTATTACATTAGCCGCAGCAAGGCTTGCCGTTTAAAAGCACCCTACTGATGCTAAATATGTCGACATTTGAATTGATTCTGTTCATCGGCAAGATTACCCTGCCTCTCCACCACCAGCATGACCATTGGTAAGTTAGAGCTGCAGGCCCGGAGATAAACAGTCTGCTGTTAGTGACGGAGACGGAGGTGAACCATAGAGAAATGAATGCTGTCCGTGATGAGTTTTTAAATCATCCATGAATCACTTTAAAGAAATTGTAGCACTGTGTACATTCTTTCTGACCCGTAGATAGTTCATTTCGGGCATACTCAAGAGAAAGTCCAAATAATAGAGGTAGTAGCTGTACTCCCTCAGGAGAGAAATATCAGTAATTTCTTCTAAAGCGACAGTCTTTTGAAGAATATAATTGAATTATGGTGAGGGAAATGGGAGAGCGTTATCGAGATTTATTAAATCTCCTAGAAAACTCTTTACAATAATATTTTTTTCTGGTCCCTAAAATAGCCAATCCATACCGTTCAAATCAACACTTGTTTTTTTGTCGATTTTGGTGCTTCTTCCACTCTCGTAATAACATTACTTGTTTCTACCACATTTTTATCATACATGTAACCGGCATGTTTCATATTCAACTTACTCACACTGAAACACTCACAAAAGCAACTATTGCGTTAGTGCTGAAAGTTATTTGAACCCGCCTGAATCCAGCGATTGACTGAGTATTTGGGATAAATGATTAGGATTTTATTTAGGTCTGAATGACAAACCTAAGAGGCTACATATTTGAATAGTTTTGATACGATCAATTTCTTATTTCCCAGGCCATACTTTGTGAAGCGAATCCCGTACAGCAACCTGGTGCTCGTGGTGGTGAACTCCATGTATCCAACGTGCTATCGGCGCATCCACGCGGCCGCCCGCCCCATCGACAACGGCATAGGGGACGGGCCCCCGTGCCACAAGTTGATGCTGGCGGGGCTGCAGAGACGCAGGCTCGAGGGTTGCTATACTGACCACCCGCTGGTAAACAAGATTATTATCCAATATTTTTAAAGTGGAATACATTACTTATTGAGTAAAATTTGGAATATTTATTTTTGAAGATAATATTACAAACGAAAAATCTCGTCCGAGAGTTGTTAATATTTATATATATCATACGCCTTTGTAGGCTCTTACAAACATGTACATAATAATTCAGTGAAACAGTAATGATTTTTTTTTAAATTATAAAGAGCTCATGCAAAAGAAAAGTATTATGCTAACCTTAATTGTAATTATTGCTGAGATATGTAGTTATAGCTTTCTTGTGTCGCGGGGAGGAGAAGGAGATGGGAGGTGGAAGGTGGGGAAGTACCTGACTATTCATATCTGATCACCAAACACGGTCACTTTTCAAATCCACTTTTCAATTCTAAATGGTGGTCTTAAACCAGGGCGATAGTTAGAGTATCTTCCACTCTGGAACGTGCCGCAAATATACTACGTATTATTTTAAATGAGTAATTAGTGAAATAACCCAAATTAATCTAATAAAATTTACTTGCGCACGCCGGCATTTGAACTCGCAAACTCCAGCTTGCTAGTCGAGAGCCTTACCCCTCGACCACTTTTATTCTGTTTCACGAAGCGATCTTTAGTAGTTCGATTTCTAATTATGCAAAATCAAAGGATTTAACTAAAAAGGTGTAGTATATGTCCTCATGTGACGTCAGTAGAGTGAGACAGGGATGCATGAATGAGAGCGTGAATGTGTGGGTATCAGTTCTAATATACGACCCATGTTATTTTGGGGTCACGCCGGACAGTTCACGGGTGTGAGTATATGACTGTGCAGCGCATGATAGACGTATATAGCTGTGAGAGAGTAGTTTTAAAGGGTGGTTTTAACAAAGGCGTAAAAAAGGTGTATTTCATGTGCTTCAAAGTATGCTTATGATATATATTTTTCATTAATTCACCCTGATCTATCAAGAACAATACAAAAGGGATCGATGATGGAGACAAAATATGTCACACCAAATCTAAGTTTATGATTTGTAATTATAAACAATTTAACAAAACGCTATTATTCGACAAAAAGGGGGGCAATGTTCCCCCAATTCCCAAAGTAGGTACAGTGTCTGATAATTCCTTTTTTGATTCCAGGAAATTGAAGTCGAGGACTGTGGCAGAGCTGGTGATCTTCGTCTCTCCGTATTTGTGCTGGTATCCTCCTGGGTGGTGCTGATCTGGAAACGTCTACTGTTTTAATGAAGTTTCCTGATGACAACACGCTTGTGTCCAAAAATTTTACTAAACAGAAGTCATGTTGAAAGTAGACATGTTTTCAATCGAAGAACTCACTACGCAGAAGTTGTTGGAAACGTTCTGAATCAAATCTGTTGGAGTGACGAAGCATAAGTGAGGTGAAAGTAAGCTACAAATTTAACGATAATGAAGAACTCTAGTCAGCTTCACTTTTTCACAATATTCTATTATTTATTATTATTAATATTATTTTTGCCTTGTTCGGGCACGATTCGATGAGAGCTCCATTTTGAATCAGATGACGTCACAATGGTTTTCAATCTCTCCACATTGCCACACAATGACGCTGCGAACAGGGTAAAACAACGTCAGTGGCGTTTAGATCTGTTGATTTTTATGTTGTCAAATAAATTGTCTATAACGATTTAAAATGTGCCATTGTTGATTTGTCAAAACGACACGCCGGGCAGCGTTTGTTTTCTCAGTCAGTGGCTTTCCAGCCAATGACGTTGTAGCCAGTAGGAATTGTTTCGGAATATTCGGTTTTAGATCGTTAATAATTAAAAATGAAAATTACACATTTTTGAACAATGATCAGAATCAGAAAAAAACTTTAATTTTTCCACCTATTTTTAACGATATTTGTTGCACATTCATACTAAATAAATTATTAAAAAAACGCGTGATGGTGGCTTAAGGCGTTACAAACAAGATATAACATTCTCGTGGTTTATTTTTCCATCCTTCTCTTCCAAGTATACACAATGTATGCAATGCAAAACATACCATAATGGAAAATATCGGACTATGAATTATTATTGCAAGGATTTGTATAAAAGCCACTTTTAACAATGTAAATATATAAAGTACTCTTAGGTAGTTGTAAAACGCATTTATATTAAGTTGTTAATTTGTTCTTATTGTATATTGTAGTAACTTGCCTACGTATCTATTTTAAATAAACATTTGTTATCAATGAGTTTGCTCCTAAATAAATTTAAAAAAACATAATCTTGCGTCCTGTACCCATTTGTTTTAATTGTACAGACTTTTTAAGACCCGTTTGTTTGTACAATGATGTTGTTATTTTTTTCATTTATTTTCTTAATAAAATATTGTGAACAAATTATTGTTTTTATTTGGCTACATATTATCTTTGTTTGAAATTTGTGTCGAGTGTATTTAACTTTTGGTAAAATGGAAGAGATCAAATTTTTCTAAGGTATCACTCAACTTAAAGTAAAAAGTTCAGAGTTCGAAGTTCAAAGATCAATGTTCAAAGTTGAAAGGTTAATAAAGATTAATGTTCAAAAGTCGATAAGTTCACAGGACGATGTTCAATATTAAAAAGTTTAATGTTCAAAGGATCAAAGTTCAGAGCTCAAAGCTCAAATCTCAAAGCTAACCTAACCCAGGTATTGGAAAATAAACAGCTAATTCAAAAATATGCTTGGAGCATATTAAAAAATCTCTTTAGTTAAAAACCAATGCCTAATTAGGTGGGATATTTTCATTTAGACTAAACTAAAAACCTTGAATCTCATTTTCGAGATTCCAATTTATTATGTGCAATTCAATTACAATCTAATTTGTATTTAATAATTAATATGTTAAAGCTATTATTTTGTAAGGAATGGAAACCTGGACACCATGTAATCTTTGATTTAGTAGAATACAGATGCATCCTCAGGATATGCTCACCTTGGGAGCTGAGAAAATAGGATAACTAATTTAGGGGTTTTACACAATTAACAATTACGCAATGAACGAAAGATTTTGAACGAAAGGTTTTTACAAATGTACCATGTTAAATAGAGCGTGCTGAGTACAGAACTATTTTTTTTAATGTTGATTTTTGTTGTCGGTCGAAAAGCGTGTGACGACATTCGAATTATGAATTGTAAGTACTGCATGTAACTTCATGAGATACTATTGGATACATTTTTAACAACGTTCACTTTGAAAGCTCATAGTTTCATCATTTTTTGGAGATATCGAAAACATGCGTTAACAGCTTTTTAAATATAATACATTTTCATCAAATTAAAAATAGGAGACGACCTCATTATATTAAATGTTAACAGAAGATAAATTGTCTTGGCCACACCATGAGGTGCGACATACTCGTATCTTGGCCACAACATGAGGTGCGACATGCTTGTACCTTGGTCACGAGGTGCGACGAATGCAAATGGAATGCAACATTGACTGTAAATGCAGTGCAGGAAGTCGCTGTCAAGGTTTCGAAACACACGTCACTGGTACCAGTGCATCAGTTCGCTTAGTTGTTCCAGGCAACTGCTTGCAAGCTAAAGATTTATAGCAAACCACTGACAGAAGTTCAGAAAAAAGATGGAAGGAATTAAATACATTGGTAAGGTTAGATTAGATTAGGAAAGAAGATGGAAGGAATTAAATATATTGGTTAGGTTAGATTAGGTTAGGAAAGAAGATGGAAGGAATTAAATATATTGGTTAGGTTAGATTAGGTTAGGAAAGAAGATGGAAGGAATTAAATATATTGGTTAGGTTAGATTAGGTTAGGAAAGAAGATGGAAGGAATTAAATATATTGGTTAGGT
Organism: Hesperophylax magnus; assembly: GCA_026573805.1. NCBI lineage: Eukaryota > Metazoa > Arthropoda > Insecta > Trichoptera > Limnephilidae > Hesperophylax > Hesperophylax magnus. The sequence continues at coordinate 18,419,502 of JAIUSX010000049.1, forward strand.
TAGATTAGGTTAGGAAAGAAGATGGAAGGAATTAAATATATTGGTTAGGTTATATTAGGTTAGGAAAGAAGATGGAAGGAATTAAATATATTGGTTAGGTTAGGAAAGAAGATGGAAGGAATTAAATATTTCGGTTAGCAGCGAAGAGGACTCATCTAGACTATTTTAAATCAATGAGAGCCAATGTCACAAAAAAACACAGACGTGCCTTGATATTTTAATCATTGTAACGTCTATTTATACACATCATTCCATTATCATTAAACAACAGTTTTAAAAGATCGATATTGAGTCACAGCAGCAAACTGCCAAACTGCTTGTACATGTAAGATAATAAGGGCAGAGTAAAACACTTTTCGCATCCCCCTCCTTATCCCCCTCTTTGTCTGAGTCCGGCGCCGCGACGCCTCACGAGGCGCCATCCAGTCTGGACACAGATTAAGCGAGGAGCCTGGTGGTTTCAGCTTTGAGCTTGTGCGTATGCGTGTGCGTGTGCAGACTTTGCTTCTGGAAAGGCTCTGATTCTCACTGCGCATGACCAGACCGACAGGCGCCGTTTTAGATTCAAAATACGGATGTTTTGTAACCCCTCCAGTCCCGATGTTGATATATTTCTTAAATAATAAAAAAAAATGATAATCGATAATCAAAATGCATAAAATTTTTTATAAAGGAAAGATAAAGCACGCAAAAAATACTGTTTATAAATAAGGCTTATCGTAAGTTATTGTTGATCTTAATAATAAAAAATAAAAATATGTTTTCACTGAAGCTGAAGGTCAAAGTGTTAAATGTTTTTCCACACAAAATTACAGAAAAGGAAAATAAAAATATTCTGTTGGCCAATTTCATTTTTTTTGATCATGCACTTGGAAGATTATAAAACAGTCATTCAAAATGTTTTATTTGAATTTATTTTATAATGTCCAACCGTGTGGAGCTAGCGAGACTTTGGCATCCTCAATAAATTGGGTTATGATGTGAGACTGAAGGTAGTGAGGAGCGAAAGGAGATCGCATCTAGTAGATGAAGGTGGAAAAGTACTGGGACATTCGGATTTGGTCACCAAACACTGGTAAAGTCAATTCAAGCAACGATACTCGTAAATTAAACAATTTATTATATATCTTAGTAAATCAAAAATATCCATTAGCAAGCCGCTTTTTGTTACTTTTGCTTTAAATGCTTACATAACACGTAAAAATTATGCGGAGCTCCAAAAAAAGTTGTAATACATACATTTTTTTTTCACTTGTAGCAAACACTTTGTGGGTATACATAATTATAATAAAATAAATTTGTTTGAATACCACTTTATTGGTATATAAATAAAGCTTTATTCAAACAAAGTTATTTTATTTTAATTATTACATAAATATTTGTATTTTTGATTCTGAAAATTCTTGGTGAAATTCCATTATAATGACATACATTACTATTTTAAACTTTTTTCCACTTAAGCTATTTTTTGACCGTTTAGTGAAAATAATCAAATTATAATGTTTAAAATTGTTTCAATATATTATTTAATACATAAAAAAAATTGACATCCGAAGAGAAATAATTTTGTAGGTGTTGCTATTATTTTTTGTATCTGCAATAGTGAAAACGAAAAAAAAAACAAACTTGATAAATCTTTTCTCTCCAAAATCTGTGGAATCAATGTACAAGCAATATGATAATAATATATATTTTTGTATAAAATTTTAATCGGTTCTGAAAGTGTTAAATGCCCCAAAATCTTGATTATTGTGAAGATCTGCAAACGAACAACGTAACTGCATGTCAGTATCGGCTTGTCGCGTCAAACGGACCGGGTCCACTCGGAGTCAACATGTCGCGATGGATTAAGTCTGACTGCTGTGATTAAGACAACATTAATTATTAACATGGAGAAGGGATTGCGAAGCTTTTTATTTTGTCTTGTTATTTTAATTGTCTTTCCTCCCCTGGAACCTACATACAGTGAAGAGGAAACTGTTAAATTTAGCCTGTGAGTATGCTTTTCAAAATATTCTGTAAAATGTGGTAAAATTATTATTTATTTTCGATGGAATTGATCTAATGACTATTCAGATAGTTTAACAGTACATTTTTCATCTAAATAAAAAAAAAAGTTTCTTTGGAAATAAATTCCTTAATATCTACCTTCTTGGTCTGTGATATATTTTTTGAGAAGTGATTTTTAAATAACATTGCTGTTACCTGAAAGTTTTTGTTTATTTTTAATTATTACAAAAGAAAAAAATGGAAAACATGATCACATCGTGAATTAAATTAACTTTTATTTTCCCCGTGAATTATCGCTCACATTTCCAAACTGTATCATAAAATTGTATCTTTAAACTGCATATATTCCTAAATTCTATTTCTAAAATGTATCACGGTGAATTAATACTTGATTTGTTCGTAGTAGGTACATCAATTATTGTGGTATTTGATCTATTATTTATTTGTATTGTGCTAAATATGTTAACGCTTGATTAAAATTATTGGAGAGATGCTTAAAATTTTAAATACTTTTTCATGTTAAATTATTGAAGACAATAGTAGCGAGTTTTTAACCAAAATTAAGTTATTCCCAAAATGAACGTTTAAATATTGGTTCTTGGCAGTTTTTATTGGTGTTTGTATTATTAATTGAAACAATTTTAAGTTCTCTTTTTTTTTACTTTAAGTGTTCGTTCCTGGGCAGAAAAGTTGGGGGCAGATTTATGGCACTTCGGAGATTACATCACAAGGAGAAAGGAAGTCCAAGAAGTACGTACCATCATAATATCATTAGTCATGAGTACCTACAATGTTGGGCTTGAATACCAAATAAGACATACATTTTTTCTTTGTTGAGTACCAATGTTTTTCCTACACCTCACCTGAAATAAATTCAGAATCTTAAAGACGTAAGTGAAGAAACCGTGCACAAAAATATGCGAGGCGCGGTTTTGGTGTATTGAACAGAAATGCGGTTGAATTTGCCCTATCAAGTAAGTAATTAATGCGTGTGAAAAACCAGGCCTGGAAAATCGATATTTCAGATTCAGATCAAAATTATATTAATATTTCTACATATATTACCAAAATAGGTGTTCCTAGAGGGAGCCCTCGAGTAGTTACTAATTCGTCGTCTAGGAAAATAAAATGTGGCGCTCACCGCTAATTTTATAGTTAAAAAACGTTTTATAAAATTTTCGAACCGTTTTACATAAAATATTTTGATGGTAAGGTCCTGTTTTTATTAATCTAAAATATAAATAACTTACATCTACAGGTATCCCTCTAGAAACACTTGAGATTTTAGTAATACGTTCATAAGAAATAATTAAAATGTGAGCGCTGAGCAAACCCCTGTTATTAGAGTCTGGTGTCGCCTGAACGCCTGTTAGATTTTATCACTGATCAGTCCAATCTTTAATTGCATCTCCTGAAAAACATTTTGCCAGTCATCAAAACTTTCTCCTAGTTCAAGTTTTTGGTTGGTTCAGCTACGTATCACCACAATAGCATATCTACTTATTAGTTTTATTTTATCCTTTTGTGCATCCAAGTTTACAAATGTATAATTAATTATTATTTACATGCACACATTATTACATTATATATTTTTTAAATGGCTCCTACAATCCAGCTTGAATCTATCGAGTGGTGCAGACTTTATAGTTTTCGGCAGCGCATTATGATATTGCATTCCTTTGTATAGTAAACTATTTTGTGTATTATCTTTGTACTTTTTTAATAGATATTTTAAGCCAAAGCTTAACAATCTGTTTTGAATGCCTCGCTTATCCAGAAGCTGTTTTAAAATATGAATATCGCACATGAGTCCCAACAGCTTCCAACCGTTTGGAGCCAGTGAGACTATGGCATCCTCAATTGGGGTATGTTGTGAGGCTGAAGGTAGTGGGGAGGGGAAGGAGATGGGGAAGAGGAAGGTGGAAGGGGAAGTACCTGGATATTCAGTTCTGGTCACCAAACACGGCCAAAGCCATTTCAAGCAACGTTTCATTTCTGAATGGTGGTATTACACCAGGGCGATACCGAGAGTATCTTCCACTCTGGAACGTTCCGAAAGTTTATTATTTTAAATGAATAAATTTACATAAAATTTACTTGCGCACGCCGCCATTTTAACCCGAGACCTTCGGCTTGTTAATCGAGAGCCTTACCCCTCGACCACAGAGGCCGCCATATGTCTATATGTCTATACACAGCACCCTGAGCCTTTTTCGCTCCATGTATTTTAAATTCACAAAGTCAGTTGTTTCACAGAGAGTGGACCTGTTGTTCCACATAACTTAAATAATAATAGAACTTTCACAGAACTTGAATATTAACTTTGAAAATTGATGAATTGTTCAAGTTCTGTTCAACAAGTGGTCCTAAGGAAGTGATGCACAGCCTATTTAGCGGAATGAGCGGGCCACTGGTTGTGCCCCACTGGTGTACGGCGTACAAACACGAACTGCTACAAGCAGTTGATAATGTAAGAAATTCATGAACTGTCGTTTTGTTTCGTTTTTTTTTCCATAAGAATTTCACATATCTAGGCACCTACTTGGAGATATCTTCTTGAAGCTCTCTGGTAACAACTGCTGGTCCGTGTTCCTTGACTTAAACTTAAATGGACGCACGGAGAAAAACAAGTAGTAACGGGACTGCAGGCCGCTTCGTAAGAATATTTGAACACGTGTTCGTGCACCTGCATTTGTCCGGGCCTACAATCCTGTTTTTAACCGGATGATGAATAATTTGAAGAGATTTTTAATAAATTAGCAAAATATGTTTTTGTCAGTAAGTGTTCTCCGTGCAGACAGTGAAAGACAAAAACACATTCTTAAATGTAAAAAAATATCCTGCGCGTATCACTAGCGTGTAATCCATGACGAAATCGCAATTCGAAGCCAAAGCAAACATTATTGGCCGATAATGATGATTAAACGGCCAACATAACATATTTTGCCGTCGGCTTTGGATTACTCGCTAGTGAAGTGGTTAATATTTTTATACATCACATAAGCCATACGTTCAGCCTAAAAACGCTGCGCAAATATTACGCGGTGTGTAATGTGAGAACAATGAAAAACTTGGCCTATTAACCTGGCGTTTGTTTGAATAAAACACTTTTAAACCAGGCTCAAGGCCGGCTTTACCACACCAACGTTGAATGGGAGTGTAAGGATCCAATTAATAAGACTGTATGTGTGCAAGATTATTTCCAAAGAATTTATTACCCTTGTCATCCTTGTCGTCCTTTCTTCTACACCGCTATTTTTATTTATTTTTCTAATTAGACATACTAATTTCGGTTGTCAATGAACTTTTAATTTAAGATGATCAGCATAAATAATATCAGACAAGCGAAAAAGTAGGTAGGTATTTACTTACCATAATTATTTTTATTTGAAATGTGTATTTCTTTTGTTAAAATGTTTGACAAATGTAAATTATTAATAATTATATCTTCACAAATCCCACAATTATAATATCGCATAATGTTTGTACCTAATATTTGATGCGATTTGATTAAAAAAAATTAACAAATATGTTATTTCAGAGCTTTGAAACTGGAGAAATAGAGGTCCGCGATGGAAAAAAACTTGTGGAACAAATGGCAGCAGACATCAGCAACATGATGGAGCAGAAGGTCAGCGCCGTGAGGAGGATCGTGGAGGCCGCGGAGACAATGCGAGTGCCCCCCGGGGCCCCCTCCAAGTTTCACTACTGGAACAGCAAGATGATCGTGGAGCCCCACACCCCCAGCACCGCAGCCCCCGACGGGAAGACTGGCCCCAAGGAGCAGCAGATAGTGCTCACCCCACACCCGCACTTTGGGAATAAGCTGGTCAATATGAGCTTCAGCAGTGTGCATGTTCCGGTTGACGTCTATGACGAAGGTATGAAGGTGCATTTTTAAAAATTAAAATAAAATAGTTTACGTGAAATACTAATGACTTTTGATTTTTGTCACCTGAGAGACAAACACCGTTGATTGTTCCACAGTAACTTCTTCTCTAAGGACGGGTTGTTTCACAGAATTTGAACAATTCAACAAATTTCAAAGTTGAGTTTGAAGTTCTGTGAAGGTTCTATTCAAGTTCTTAATCATTTTTATCAACGATGGGAGAATCACAAAGAGAGGTTACAATGTCATTTTCTACTAAAATACCCTGTTGAATTTACAAATTAAAATGTCCAAAAATATAGAAAATTATAAAATATTTCAAAAAAATATCAGCAAGATAATATAATAATAACATTAAACTCATAAAATTGAACACTAAACATATTCAAATTACCTTCCTCTATCTCTTCAATAATCTTCCTTTAAATCTACAAATCGAAAATATTCACGAATTTCAGCTTAAATTGAAAAATTACTTATCAAACGAAAAACTTTAAATTGCATTAAACGTAGATCTGAACAAATAGGCGCTGGATAATTATTATCTGCAGTGTTTATAATAGAGTAGGTGCACAAAGTATGCCTATCGCCTGAAATTATTTTACAATCGTTCCCCAATGCTCCTTAAATTAATTGAATTAATTTAATTACCCACTGTTGGGCGATATTAACCCAACAACGAGTCCCACGGTCTTATGGGGAGCGAAGTTCAGCGTGTTTCTCTTACCCCATTCAAGAATTTCACGCATACCCTCTTCTGCTTTACTCTCCACTTCCTTTCTGCTGTCAACCGATATGAATCCTTCAGGCAAGGGTAGCCTAGAGGAGTCGTCAAAAAGGATGTTACACAGGTTGGTGAAAACATCACCATACATCACAATAACCTTTTTGTTACGAAAATAATCACTAACAATTTTGGACAGTAAGGGCGGGCATTTACGATTTTTCAACTTAGTTAAAATCATCGGCCACCACGCATGATCGAAGGCACCCGAGATGTCCAAAAAGATTCCACTTACATACTTCTTGGTACAAACCCTCACACATTCAAGCGCATACATAATGGCGTGCTCTTGACTTACCGGGGACGAAGCCGAATTGGCGGTCGCAGGGCGAAGACAGGGTGAGGCGGAGCCTATGTTTGATGATTTTTTCCAGTATTTTACCTAAGATTGGAAGTAAAGTGATGGGTCTGTAGGCTCCGATATCTGTTCTTGGCTTGTTGTTCCCCTTTGAGTTAATCCGGAGCACGCCTTTCTTCCATTCTGTAGGGAGTACCCCTCTACCCAAGCACGTTTCCAACACTTCTTGATAAAGCTCCTCTTTAGCGTGGATCCAAACATTCTCAGCTATTATGCCGTTCCATCAATCTAATCCCGGTGTCTTCTTCGGACCCAAACCCTTAATTTTGATTAGCTTTAATATTTATTAGCTTTGTAAACAAACAAAAAAATAGTAAAAAGTAGATAGGTACTATAAATTATTATGTATGTGTAAAGTACTTAATTAAGCATATTTTTTTCCTAGCCGTCGACGTAATGGACGGGATTCGGAGGTCTGAGAGTTTGGATGCTGTGTTCAAAAGCAACTTCAGAGCTGATCCGTCGCTCTACTGGCAATACTTCGGCAGTTCCACAGGCTTCCTGAGGCACTATCCAGGTAATTTGAACTTATTCTGAAAACGCGTGATTTATCATCTATTAAAATCATTGTAAAAGTAGCCACCCACAAGAGAATCGTTATGATGCTGCAAAATTCATATTTGTAAGGTTCATCAGACTTATTTACCTACAAATATTAATAGGGAAATATATGAAATGCTTACTGCGGCTTAAAGCCATTCAATCCACAAAGATTTTACCGTTTATCCTATATTTTGCGTTTATAACAATATAATAAAAAGTTAAATTTATAATTAATTTTTATTAACTCAAAAATAAAAATAAACTAAAATTCCATGTTTTGCCATATTGTGTGGGAATCTTACCTCGAAAATTGTAGAATGCTTTGTAAATGTTAAAAGGGTAATCGAAAAGGCCTGTTTTTCTTGTTCCCGGTGAATGTGAAAATCTGAATATTTATTTTATCCGAACCTTACATGACGGTCATACTCGTATTATGAATTGTTTTGAATGATATTTATTTGTTTAGCAATAATGTGGGATCAGGAACCTGCGGACCTGTACGACTGTCGGCTCCGCGAGTGGTATAACGAAGCGGCCGTTGGAGCAAAAGACGTCATAGTCCTTGTTGACATCTCTGGTTCTATGACAGGACACAGGAGGGATATTGCCAACCACATTGCGTCTAATATTCTGGACACTTTGGGGAATAATGACTTTGTCAATATCTTCACGTTCAGCAATGAATCCAAAGAAGTTGTGCCCTGCTTTGCGGACATGCTTGTACAGGTGAGAATCATGCACTACGAAATAATGGAAATACGCTTTGCCCTATCTAAAATGTGATTGAACATGAACTAACCTACTAAATTAATGATTATTTATCAGTATGCACCCACTTATCTAAGGGATTACTTATCCTTATCAGTAATCACCACTATCGATTGACACAATAGAGAATGGACTCTCCCTTGAAATTCAATACATTAATCACAAATCAAGCACAACGTATCTGGAACGAGTTGCCCTCTGCTTGTTCTCTCAAATACAATTGAAACACATTTTCCCTTTAACCACATTCAGGCAGAGCGCGTAACGCGTAATATTTCATTTAACCAAATACATTTTTTCCCCTTCTTTTTTTCCCCAACCTAAAGATTAGCTACTCTATCTATTTATACACGGCATCCGGAAACTAGTGGTACAAGCGGGAAACTGGTGAATCTACTTTACATACAAAAAAACCTGACTTGAGAACTAATGAATTTAAAAAGTTTAGGAGTCGATTCTGCGCTTCGACGAATTCAAAGATAAAATTAAACAGCTGATATTAAATATTATCTTTCTAGAAACCGCCTTTTTTCAAATTTGACCCAATAATATCAACTTCGGACTTACTGGAAAATGAAAGATTAAATCAAAAAACTTATACCTACCACAAAAACAAATGTGATGTAGATATTCACCAGCTTCACTAGTTTCCAGACGCCATGTAAGTTTTTTTACATTAAAACTATGTTGTAAACGTCAAATAACAACAAGAAATTGTCATAAAATTATCCAAATGTATTCATTTTTATATTGGGAGATAACATTTCATAATGACATTGCAATTTCAGGCTACCATAGTAAATAAAAGAGAGTTTAAAAAGAAATTATCCAAAACCAAAATGAAGGGAGTAACCAACTTCCCGTTGGCTTTGGCCACCGCTTTCGAGCTTCTGGAGAGGTACAGGGACAAGCGGCAAGGCGCGCAGTGCAACCAGGCCATCTACCTGATCTCTGATGAAGTTCCTTACAATTTCAAAGACGTGTTTGAGACGTATAACTGGCGCGAGAGACCAAGGATACCCGTCCGTGTGTTTACCTACCTAATTGGTGGAGAGGTATGAGTTTTTTTTTACTATTTCATTTTACTTTGCTTGGTTCTAGCCTCCAATAATTCATTGAAAATACTGATTTTTTTTATTTCATTTTAATCATAGACCATAAATTAAAAAGTCTATGGTTGTAACATAGGTTATATAAAGTCGGATTTGTTTTGAATTTAAGTGTCACTTTGAACGAATCGGAACTGATTGTCAAGAATTCAGACAAGCGATAAAGTACCTACCTAGAATATTATATTTTAACAGAAAGTTATTGTAATTGCCATGTTCAAAATTGGTACTGATATAAAAAGTTCCTAAATATATAATAACATATTTTTAAGCCGAACATTGTTTGAAATGTGTCTTTTTGTATAAAATTCTTAGGTTTAATCTTGACTAGTTTGTTTTCGTGATTTTTCAAGGTTCTGCGCTTTTTCCATTTTCAAGAAACCCTTATATACTAACCGACTAGATTCACTAACATCATTCTAAAATTCTAAATAATACATTATTGAGTCACAGCTCCAATAAGTGTGGTTTTCTTTCTGGTATCTTCTGAAACCCTGTACATCACGGAAACCTTAATTCATTTTTATTATTAATATTAACCCCCCAGCAATTTGAATAATATAGGTGTTGCAAAGGTTGACGATGTGTTCGGTGTTGAAAATAAACCATGTAATATTTTATAATAGATTTATTGCAGCAAGGATCATTAATCATCATTGATCATCAAGTAATCGCAGCGCGGAAGGAGTAAGTTATTTTGATTAGCGCGTTAAAACGTAGCGCGTAGTAGACTGACTGAGTACCTTCCCGCTGTCGCTCCTCTCAGGTGCCAATCCAATTCAAGTTGCACCTAAGAACGTTCCCGAACATTCTAGTTGCTATGGCAACAAAATTGCCACCCGTAACGCTGAGCAACGGCCGAAATTTCCAGTATGTTATATGACGGCCTAGGTACCTTACCGCTTGGCACTGTGTACTAAGTAGTACTTGATACCGTCCGACTCGGCTTACCACTACATAGCTATAAAGGAAATATATCGATATCAAATCTTAAGTTGTTAATATGTTGACAAAATGTCAGGTGTATCGTATAAAACACTTCCCTAGTTTATTATAATATTATGTTAATTATTTTGCTACCCAATTCAGATAATTTAAAAGTAGCCCCCACAACAATTGATAGATCGTAGGGAATCCTGTTGCAACTCGACCTTTTGGTATTTTCAACCTTTGAAAATTTGTTCGTTTCGTTTCCGGTTCAAGATGGTGGCCGTGTTGGATACTATCTTTTTATCCCGCCAGAGTTCGCATGGACTTGATTCCTACTACAATCAACAAAATAATTATCATTGAGAAAGTGAGGTTTTTTCGGGCAAATTTTATAATTCCATAATAGAACTAAAATATTTTTCACAAGATATCATATGATTTATAATTAAGTAGGTATTTAAGTACCTCCTTATAAAGCTCATGATTTCAGAGGAAATTTTGGTTTTGGAGGAGTCAACATAACATAACCGGTTACAAATATAAAAAAAATCAAGTAACAAATGAACATGTAAAATAAAACTCTTATGCAACAAAATGTTTAGAAATTATTACATAGTTAATGACCAATAAATACGAAAAAAATACCAATAAATGTGTCATTTATAATATTTGTAGCATTAGTGGTATGGCTCCAAATATGCATTTTGAAACCATAACATGTGTCGGAAGATTTTTTAATGTCAGTCCATTCTTACAGGAATTAGCCAACGCAAAGTATCTATTGACATAATTCATTTGTATGGATGTAATCATCAGGTGACAGATATCCGTGAGGTGAAATGGATGGCTTGCGCCAATCAGGGCTTCTTTGTCCGACTGAGCTCCATGTCCGAGGTGCGGGAGCAGGTCCTGAAGTATCTACCCGTGATGTCCAGACCATTGGTAACTTGGGGGGACAAACACCCAGTCACATGGACACAGGTGTACGCTGATGCCATTGTGAGTACCCACACAACAATATATTTTTAATGTGATATTTTAAAGCTCCGTTACTTTTATTTTATTTTATATTTGTGTTGAAAACAGTCTTTATAAGCGTTCTAAAGGAAGAATAAGATGACTAAAGTTGGTTTTAAATCGAGATATGGAAATACGAATGATAGAGTGAGCGCGCTAATGTACAAAGAAATACGGTTATAATTGATATAGTCGTAAGCGACTATTGTGAAAATATTTCATAAAACACGACCTTTTTTTAACAGCATTTAAAGAAACACTGTGAATTATTTCACACCTATAGCATGTTATTGATTTTTTTAATATATATATATTTTTTATTTTTTTAGTTTTCGAATTAGTTTTTGGTTATTATTGGGTGTCATTTTCCAAGTAATATAAGATTACAGCCGTGTTTTTAGATTGGTGTTATCCACAACGATCTTTCAATACATTCTTAGCAATGGACAAGAGTACGAGGTCAGTTAAAAAAAAAATCGAGAAAAAAAAATTAGGAGATGTCTTATGCTACGTATAAATACGCGAGCCAAACTGCCGAACTGAATGGAACTTATGGGTATGGAACGAAGCAACCGCAAATGGCGCCAAACGCCCGTTCTTTCCCGTAATTCTTGCCTCGGTTTGCGTTTCGGTTTGCAAATGTAAACGTCCCATTACGTTGAGGACATCGAAAGTAATTATATAATTTTTAATCCCATTATAAAGCAAATCCCAGTAAACTAGCTTGTCTCGACACAGAATCCCAGTGAGGCAAGCACAGTAAATAGCTTTTCTCGACACATAATATCCTTAGTGAGACGAACAGTAAAATTATGTGTAAATCCTACTTATTAAATAAAATATTCAGAAAAAACTTTTTATTTTACTTATTTTGAAGGTTATACCCATCGATGTAATACATCATTGAAAAAGAAGATAATTCTAATAAATCTAAAGGAAATATGAAACGTGAGATCGACAAATATGACAAAAAAATGACGCTTAATAAATAGGTCCCAATCGAGTGGTTTAAGACGCCTATCCCGGTAAGACAAAGATCTTGGGATCGATTCCTAGTTGTGACAATTATCTTTTTATATTTCTGTAACTTGTTCTGTTTCATGTTTTGTTTAGATTTATTAGTATTATCTTCTTCTTTAATGATAACAGAACTAATGCCTGTTTTTTCAGCCTCACTCAAGCGAACGTATTTAGTGCCAGTCAGATTTTCTTTTCCCTTCAAAGGATTTGTTAAGCAATTATTTTGATTAAGTTCAAAATTTTTAACGTTTTCCTAGGATCCTCTAATGAGTGACTACCTGTGGGAAAAGATGGAGTCGGATGAACAGAGAGACCTGAGTATTAGAATGGGTGTGAAGATGAACGCTACCACCTTCCATTCTTACTTTGTCAAGGACAAGAATAGGAGATATGCCATCAAGAGGAGGATGGTAAGTTTTCAATAATAGGAGCTAGTATTATTAAAAGTCATACATTTATTATAGATACACGACTTTACACAAAATCGTCTGGCAAAGCAAAGAGAAGCAAACATTTTGGTACAAACAAAGGAGCAAAAATCATTTTTAAAAGATAACATCCAAATTATTCCAAATGCCGAGCAGGATCTCAATCTCGGGAGAAACAAAACATATTTTCAGTAATCGGCTAAGTGCCGTGTTACGCTATTTTTATCTATGGGTATATTATTACAATTGCCATTGCATTTGTCGGTTATATTTAGATGGAGGATCAGGATTCAGGAGACTCCAAGAAATATACCATGATGACTTCCGTGTCCATGCCAGTGTTTGATAAAAGGGATTCTGTTGTAAGTTCACCATTCTGCTTTTAAAAAAATACCATAAATAATATGTTAATACTTAAATAATAGACACCTACTTACTTACTTACAAACGGCTCTTGTAGATTTTTTAGCCTCTTGGGGGTTAACATTTTTCTTGTGATAATCCATTGCTCTTTGCTCACAGCCTACATTCAAATTGTGTTTTACGTACCGAATGATCTTTTTGTAAACAGTCTCCGGTCGCAAAAATACTAGGAGCGGCAGGAACCGACGTCCCTATTGATGATTTTAAAGCCCTCATGATGCCTTATCAGGTATGATTCTTCCATTTTATAAAATCATTTAATGTAAATGTTTTCATGAGGATATTATCTGATCATTTTATTTGTTTTAGTTGGGAGTGAATGGATACGCATTCATAGTCACGAACAATGGGTTCATCTTGACTCACCCAGACCTAAGACCAGCTGTAAGTACATATTTTCTCATACAGGGATGTAGATTAGTCACCAACTGAGAAATGTTTAATTAATGTTTGATAGTTTTGTTGCAGTTCAAAGAAATACTGAAGGCTAGCTATAACAGTGTGGACATGTTGGAAGTGGAACTGATGGACGATGCTCGCGGTCCAAGAGATTTTAATCCAGAACTCGTTCAGGTAGCTAAGCTTTTTATGCATTTTAATATGTCTTTACTATACAGAACTGTAATTTTCATCTTCAGGGTGCCTTTAAGCTTTAAAGTATGTTGGCGAACATCTAGTTGAAGTTTTCCCAGTTTTCAGTCATCCGGGACTGCAATATAGCTTGTCCAAAACCCTTCCAGTGACAACTATTCCTGTTACTAAAATCTCCACCTTTCATTGACAATTTTGGCGTTTTGTCTCCTCTTTACGGAGTTCTCTTTCACTGTAGTGTTCTTTTTTAGTATCATTCCGTAACCTCTTGAATCGTCATACACGTATCAAAAAATGTATTTTATACAATGAGCTTGCATTAGACGTACGAGTTTCTTACTAAATTTGACAAAAACAGAATTCTATTAGGTTTAATGGATGGACCAGTGGCGAAGTAATGAACTGAATGTCACAGGATCTCGTTTCTCTTTTTTATAAGTTTCCTCAAGTTTTAAAAGTAATAAGTAATAGTTGCATTGTTTATTTCAGATCCGCAGCGATATTATCAATGAACCTACTGGTGGCAGATGGATGCAAGTGAAATATCATTTTGATAGAATGGTCAGTAAAATAATTGATTATCTAAACGTTAAATTTTACAATTTACTAAAACAAGTTAATACTGTTCAGTTGTTCCCTTCGCTTGCTTACTATAAACCAACTTATAGACCATTAACGGTAATACATTCTTCCAGAGACGCGTGTCACGAATCAGACGGCAATATTTCTGGACTAAGATAACGCATTCACCCTTCAGTTTGGTGGTGGCCCTGCCGGAGCCCTACGGCCTGCAGCGCCTGTCCCTGAGACCCGAAGACGATATACACCGCAGTCGGCTAAAGGGAAATAACGCAACACATTACTTCAGAGGGGAGCACTGGCGAATACATCCAGACTGGTAGAACTTTTCGATTAAATTCTCTAGATTCTAGAACGTAGTCTCAACGAGATGAGTATGGATCTTTTTTTGTTATTTGTTTTTGGGGTGTTATGCCATGTTGCGCTAACTCCTTCTTTAGCCAACGTTTCGGACAGCATTGCAGTGTCCATCATCAGGGCAGATGTGTTATTGTGTAATGTCAGTTTGTTTAATAACACATCTGCCCTGATGATGGACACTGCAATGCTGTCCGAAACGTTGGCTAAATAAGGAGTTAGCGCAACACGGCATAACACCCCAAAAACAAATAACAAAAATACTTTTGGCCGTGAAAATCTTAAATCATATTTGAGTATGGATCTGCTGAAAGAGTATGATTTGATCAGGTAGTGAGTATGTCCTTTGCCAAATTAAGAGATAGAGCAAGGGTTTTGAAGTGAAACTTCTTTACGCGCGTTATGCATTTTCGAGGACCGGAGTAAAACCGACTCATCACCGTCACGAAAAACCGTGATCATTTCGCTATAGGAGCCCAGCTAATATTATATACCTAGTTTAGGTCACTCTCCAAACTCAGCTTCGCGGTCTAGAGGCAGAGCGCCCGACTATCGTCGTGAAGAACCGAGGTTCGATCCCCGCTTAAACAATTTTTTTTTCTTTTTGTGATTTTTTTAATACGAGGAAAAGTGATAAAATGCTCTCGCGCTGCGACTTTGTCAGGCATACATATAAAAAGATATCTACATGATTTGTAATAATGCAGTAAAAAATTACATAAATTTGTTAATTTTAACCGAGAGTCTCCCGAAATGTCTAAATCCATTTAGTGAGACTCTATACCGGCAGGTGTTCACTCGAGTAATTGGCTAGAAGTAACGGTCGGTACCTATATGATATTTTGGTCGAAATATAGCTTACAAATCGAGCCGGTAGAGTCGCTCGGTATTTTGATTAGTTATTTTTATTTTGAATCATTAAAATTACTAATCAAGGCCGATAATGTGACTAATTACCCTCGCAGACGTGCGTGACAAGTTTTTTTAGTAAAAAACACAGCCGTAAGTGAGTTTTTAAAAATTTAGAAATGTTTTTCAAATTCAGACTCCATACGGGTATGAGACTGTTAAAACACGATAGATCTTTTCCAAAACGAACAAATATACGGAAATATTTTGAAAAACGACAGATATGACTTCACACTGCCGATATATCTTCGATTCGACCCAATATAAAGCGTTAACGAGACGTTATGTGATATTATTCATTTGCCGTGTTTGAAAACGAAAATTTGGGCTGGACAAGTCAATTGAGGAGTACACGTTGTATACGCGGTTCTCGTCGCGCGAGATACCTCTCCTCGTGGTCTAGAGGCAGAGCGTTCGACACTCGCTATGCAGGACCCGGGTTCGAATCCCATATTTTTATAACCTTTAATTTTTTTTATCACATGCTACTTATAAATATGTCAACATTAGGAATCTAGTTAAACGTTCATTTGTTAACAACACGCATATAAATAAATTTATGCTTTCTAAAACTATAATGTACAGCATTCTGAATAATAATAATATGAAATGAAAAGAGAGAGAGAAGAATACTAAAAGTTTCACTTCCGTCGTGCGTAGGCTTGCCACACACTGTATTTTTTTTTTATAGCACAAGTAGGTATATAACCCTCAACTGTAATGATAACATATTTATTCCCTCAAGGATATACTGCCGCTATCACCAGAAGTCGTTCACATCTCCAGAAAATGAGCTGTTGCATTTCCTGGAACGTCTGAGGCAACAGGGGTGGCACTGGCCTCTCAAACCTCGCCCATCTGAACACATGCACTGTAAGTATTACCTCAGATATCTAAAATAAGTCCATATTAATTTATCTTCCTGGAATATGCTAGCCAATTCTTTCAGCTGCTGCCAATTGTATTAGATCCTAGATCTGGAATTTTCCAAGCAACACGCACGGAAAAAAACTTACTGGTATAGCTATTTTATTAAAAATCTGGTCAAATTATTTTTATTCCTGTTAAAAACGGGACTGCATGCCTTTAACGAACGAATTGACAAATTTCCTAGCAAAATCACTAGCACTAAGATGTTTTGAGGATGTCGTGTTCATAGAAAAAGTAATATTTGAACATTTCATTAATTATATAATAACCATTATATACAGTATATTCGCAGCTGCATGAACACGTGTTCCGATATATATTGTAACGACCATAGTTTGTCAGAAAGTGGAATGCTACACGTTTTTAACAGGATTTTAAAAAATCAACTCGTTTTTCTCTATTCGCAACTTGAGAGACAAAAAATACTTCAGCATAAATATTATACCCGTGTGTCTCCTGAAACGTACCTTGAAGATATATTTATAATATTGGTCATAGTTTTCTGTTTATGGATGGGTTTTCGTTTCCTATTGTCGTTCACCGTAATCATGAAGTCATAAATATTTTATCTATTATTTTTTTAAATGAAAGTTTTTCCCCTGTTTTAGTAATTTAAAAACTCTTGTAATTTTGTTTTTAAATTGCACTTATTAAGTAAGAAATAATTGCGCTAATAATTTTTAATAATTTTTAATAATTGCGCTTATAAGTTCATTACAGAAATTCACAAGCGTTGGCAAATCAAAGTTAATTTTGAAACAAAAAGTTTCAAAAAATTGTCACAGCCATGGAAAAGGATTCATGTTTCAGTGAGTAACGATAAATGATATGGAATGGATTTTGTATCACTTATTCATGTGCACATTAGTCATTATGTCTTCAATGAAATGGAAAACTTACCCAAATTGGTTGCTGGTTACCAACACCTGGGGAAAGGAAGTTAACCTGTTTTTCAAAGGAGATAAAATCAAATTCAATTAATTTCAATCAATCAATTAAATATCATCAAACAAGTCTTGGAAAACGCATGTTTCTAATGAAGACCCTTCGTTATTATTTCCCTATAAAATATAACAACATTTGACACTAATTAATTACACTGCATGTTTTTGCTTTGTAACATCTGGCTTGTACACAAAAGATTTTTATAAATTAATATAGATACATTGTTTTTGGTGAGACCATTTTCCTGGTATTGCCTAATGGTTCACACTGACCTTACTTCTCGAGCACATTCTTTTTGTTATGTATTTTATCTATTTTCAGTATTTTTTTATCATCCTGTTCTAATTACCTCAGCACGGGTAAGCCACCCAGTGAGGCCAACATTACTAAATTGTACTAAGAAAAGTAAAATATTGTACCGAATAATAAATTGGAATATTAGGTGTGCTGTTGTGTTTAGTTGCCACGTTTATTGTTTCTGCTTATGTGATTATAATATTTTTACAGTATTACTCATAAAGAATCCCTAATAATGCGTTCTTAAAACTATACGACAAAGAGGGCCGTATACTGCTCGGGTAAAAATCTTTACACATTACACAATAATATTTAATTTGCACCACATTGTTGCAAACCTAAAAAACACGGTCATTTTCGCCATTCGTTACCGAAATCGTTCCAAAGCCAAGCTGTTGAACTCAAGAACGAGTCGTAGAACCATCCGTTCTCATGTGTCAAATATGTTGGGCGCGCGTTTGGCGTGTTTCCCGATTATGCACCGGTGCCGAAGGGTTCAATGACGCAAGTTCCTCGGAGCATCTTCATTGTAATACCAGCAGAACAAGGACAGCATACCTTCTTGATGCCTGTGCCATAAAGATTGCAATTGCATCTAAATCCGACCAATTCGATTGTGCATTTCGTATTTGCATTGGAAAATAGATATTTCGATTTAAAATATTCATCTGCACTGTACTGTACTGTCTACAGTCAAAGTGACGGATTCCATACAAATAAATGATATTCCGAGGCAGTTCCCCAATTGATCTGACCCCCTTTTCTGAGGAAGATTATAGCGAGATTAGTGTGTCACCCCAACATATAATACGTATATGCCACGTCCAAATTATGCGCTCATAATATAGCGTAATGCGTCTAAGGATTAAGTTGTTTAGTGATTGATCCTATTGGCATTTTATGATGACTGATTTAAGTTTTGCACGGAGTTAACTAGTAAATAAACAGACTCTCTGCAGTAAATATAATATTCTACTAAATAAATTTAAAATTATGAATGCTTTGTAGGTGACCGCAATTTGATTCAGGCCTTGGTAATGGATGCAAAGGTCACCGATTGGTTTTCTCAGAATATCACATCCAAAGGTATTAAAGGGTTGGTATTTATTTACATGAAAAAGGTAAAGTAAAACATATTATGTTCAACTAGAGTGATGTTATAACTAATTTTATTTCTGCAGGAAGGAATTTATCCATAGATATGGGATAACAGAAACATTCGTATCTACTCACAGTGGACTTACCCGATGGCAAAAATGTCCACATTCGAACGATCATTATAATTCAGAAAGGTATTTCAACATTCTTACCTATATTATTATTTTTACTCAACACAATACACATTGAAACAATAATAACAACAAAAAAAACTATTCCACTGCAATCGGGATTCAAAGGCCTGCATTTACCACTATTTGGGTGACTGATTGTCAACCTTCATACCAACTGTGTTCCTCGAATTCGGTCTTTGAATATATCATTTTTAGCACCGTG
The DNA here is from genome assembly GCA_026573805.1 of Hesperophylax magnus. Classification (NCBI taxonomy): domain Eukaryota; kingdom Metazoa; phylum Arthropoda; class Insecta; order Trichoptera; family Limnephilidae; genus Hesperophylax; species Hesperophylax magnus. The sequence goes on from JAIUSX010000049.1 coordinate 18,438,883, forward strand.
TTCCTAGCTTATAACGCGAAGCTTTTGGGGGTTAAAAAATGTTGAGTTTTTTCCATTGGCGTCCAAATAAAAAAATGTGCGAGTCTACGCAGCGCAAATTGCCGACCGACCCGCGAGGTAGCTGTGTGAGTTCTGTCAGAACCCGCCGACCAATCACAGGGCGTTTAGGTCTCTTGCGGTTTTAATATTTATAATAATTGGCTGATTTGTTTAGCGCCGTTTTCGTGAAAAATCACTTCAAGGGCGCTTTCAATCATTTTTAAATAAAGATTTATTAGTTCTACGCATATTTGTAATATATATAAAAAAACCATATATATATTCAGAATCTGCGTTTGTTTGTCAGAATGAATATAATCATTGAGTTATATATAAATAGAGTCTAAATTCCTTGCAATATCAGCGTGAAATATTGTTCCCGTGCGGGAAGTAGGAAGGGGTGTATGACGACTGTCGACGTCGCTCGAATCCTTCCTACCGCGAACGAAGTCAACGAACGTAAATGCTCCAAGAGTTTTTAATATTAATAAGTCAATTTTCACGACTACTGATTACGGTAAAACCCCACACACTGATGAAAGGTTATACCATTGCTTTATCTATAGGTATTTTACAGTACGACTTGTACAATATTTCAGCGTGCATGTCGGCATTTTGAAGTTATCGCCAGAGACCTGTGCCCGGCGACCACTTGTAACCAACTGATGTCCGAGATATCTCACATCGGACAATGATCCGATATGCGAGGCCCATATCTATATATCTCTATCTCTTTGGAATGTAATATGTTTTATGCCACAATTTTTATTTTAAATTGGGTTGTTTGTGATTTGTTTTCAGGTTAGAATTTGGAGAGATATACCCTCGCTCCATCGATGAGGTTTGGTACAAACGTGCGGTAGAGCAACACTATCTGGAGTCGTCCAGCTTCGTATACTCGGTGGACTACGATGCAGGACAGCGCTACCCGGGACTTAATGACGACGAGAATGACGCTTCCTCTGAGACTCTGAGAAAGGATCTGCCCCTGGTGACGGCTACGCATGCCGTGTTCCACACGGTGGAGGGTAAATCTGCGCCTGCAGCTGTTGTTGGTCTGCAATTCCACCATTCCAGTCTGCATGCACTCTTTATCAATATCACTTCATCAGTAAGCAAATACTTTATAATGGCTGTACTGTTATTTATGATGATCTTGATCATATCTATATTTTATCAAGTACGAATGTTATCTTTTCCAGTTTTGGAATATTTAGTAGTTTATTTAATAGTTTATTTATTTATTATCTTTTCTGCACAAACTACATAAGTATTTAGGCTATAGCAACTTCCAAACAAAGGCCATGTCCGTATCTAGGCAGTAGTTACATAACAGTTATCCAATTTTTGGTATTAATAGAGATATGTATCATGAAGGTTTACTTACTGACTTGGTATCCCTGAAACAACTTGTGAAATAGCCATTGGGTTTGATGAGTTGAAAACATTGATAAAACATAACCACTAGACATTGGGCACCATCTCTTATGGAGATCAAATGATTTCATAATTGGATGGGAGTGGAAGGGAGTGCATGGATCAGATGTTCTCATTGCGTATGGTCACTGAGAAGTTTCTGGCAAAAAAACCAGAAACTTTTCTGTGCCTCTGTAGATCTACAAAAAGCATACGACCGAGTCGACAGGAAAAAGCAATGGAAGGTGTTGTCCAAGTATGGAGTGAATACAAAATACAATTGCGTCTCTGTATAAGGGAAGCGTTGCATGTATTAGGGTGAATGGTGATTTTATGGGGTGGTTTGACATCGCAGAGGGTGTTAAGCAAAGATTCACAATGTTTCCGTGGTTATTCATTCTATACACGGATAGTTGTATGCAAGAATTGAAAGAGGTTGGATTGGACGCGTAATTGGGTAATCTGAAAGTATGTTGCATGTTGTATGCTAATAATGCGGTGCTGATTTGAACAGTATGGAAGATATCCAGTCTTTCGTGTCTAGAATGAATGAAGTATGTATGAAGAAGGAGTTAATGATAAATGTAAGTAAGTCTTAAGTCATGGTGTTTGGAAGAGAGAGTACGAAAACAGTGTGCAATATAGTTGTGAATGATGATTACTTGGAGCAGGTGGATGAGTTTGTATATTTGGGAAGTAAGTTTACGAGAGATGGGAAGGCTGATAGAGATATTGAAAGAAAGGTAAATGCAGGTAACTCTATTAATGGAGTATTGAAGTGGTTAGCGCTAGCAAAAAACTGGCAAAATAAGGGAAGTCCACAATGGAGACATGGCATTGGCAGAGGAATGGTGAAAGTAGACTGAATGCTGTAGAAAAGAGATCCCTGAGGCGTATGTGTGGTAAAACCATGTATGATCGTGTGAAAATTGTGGAGATCCGCAAATAATGCAGGGCTGAAGGGACGCTCAGATGGTTTGGGCATGTAGAGCGAATGAATGAGGAAAAGAGTGTAAGGAGAATATATGACGCAAAAATGAATGGTAAAGGTGGGCGGGGACGCCTGAGGAAGACATGGCATGATCAAGTGAATCAGATATTGGAGTCAGAATAATGGAATAGTATGTATGAGACGATGTATGAATGGTAATGAGGCAAGGAGTGTGTGCTAAGACAGAGTTGTCCTCTCTGCCTACACCAGCGGGAAAACGGCGCGAGGGTAAGTTAATCTTAGTCCCAATTAGTCCCAGAAGTTATGTTGATTGGCGTCGTTAACGAACTCGTGACATATGTTTATCATATCGCTCCAACTCACTTTAAAAAATATATTTTACCTTCCAGTGTGGAGAATCAACTGCATGCATGAAGACTTGCAAATCTGATGATCTAGACTGCTACGTGGTTGATAATAACGGGTACGTGGTGGTCAGTGAGAACTTATGGGACTCTGGCCGCTTCTTCGGGGAAGTCAGACCGCCCATCATGAGGCAGCTGGTGGCGGAGAAGATCTTTCGGCAGGTGCAGATCTCCGACTACCAAGCTATTTGCGGAGATTTTCCCGAAAAGCCCAATCCGGCCTGCAGACTTTTAACGGTAAATATTCATTTATTAACCATGTTATATTTAATTTATTGAAATATCTTTTTTAGGTTGTGGGAACTGGGAATCGAACCAATGATTTCTGTCTTACCGGGATAACGCCTTTAACTACTCGGCCATGGATACCTGATTATTTTTCGTAATTTTTGTTGATTTTTATATCTCAATCTTAGTATAACCTATAACCAATATTATCCTCAACTTATACAATATTATATTTCCTCCTACACTCTTGGCGAAACCATCCGATGGGGTCAGATCGTGAATGTTGCAGATGCGTTCGCCAGTCAAAGGACGTGAGGCGAACCACCATCAACTTAGCGCCCTTGAGGTGATTTTGCACAAAAACGGCGCTATACAAGTCATCCAATTAATATTATTATTATGGAGGGTTGGAAGCGGCTAATGGGCAAATTTAGTCGTAAAACAACCAATAACGATTTAAGGAACTACTGAGCAATACGCTTTCTTGTTTTTTTTATTTTTATTTATGTTGTGATTTTATACTATATTTTTTGTATATTTGGTTTCTATGTAGTTTTTTTTAATATTTGAGTCCACTCATCAAGGGGGAATACAATAGAGACTGGGAATGTATAGGTGGGATTATCATCGGGACTTGAACGCCCGAGACATGCTATGCTCGGGTTTGCATGCATAGGAAGTTTCGAGTAGAAGGATTTGGCTGAGTCTACCATGTGGGTTTTCAGTGGGGGGATTTTCGCTCCTGAATTAATGATACTATTTAGGACAAATCAATGGCTTTTGGTTTATCTTTTAAGTGTGGCATTCTGGAATGATGCAAGACGATTTGTGTTCCCCGTGCCTCATATTCACGAGACGTAAGACATGATGGGGCGTACCTGTGATTTTTAGATTAGAAGTTTGTTTTGAATTGAAGTTTTTGGGTTAGAGTGAAGTAGGGGATATAAAGCATTGGATATCTTCCTAGATTTATTTAGTGTGTTTTTTATATGAGTCGTTCATGTTAGTCGTTTGTCAAGGGTCACTGATATTTGGACGATTTTTGACACGGTATGACCTGGTCGTTAGGGTGTCCCAAAAAAAATAAAGTTGTTATTTTTGAACGCATACCCTCTGTTTTAATAATGACAAAACACTTATAAAAAAAATTTCGTTTACTTTGGACAACTGCAACCCGTGCCGACTTGCATCGAAAGATGTCAGTACTTGTACATTAAGACGCCAGCGAGCAAACGTGTTGATGAGCTTGTAGTAACTTGCTATTTTGTTAGTAAACGAAAATCACTCGTTCAGGCAAGATATTGTTAGATTTACGCACTTCTAAACTGAGTATATTTTTAACAGGAGTCGTAAAACACCAAATATCGGGTTCTAAACTGCCATCTAATGGACAAGTTCTTGAAGTTTTGTTCTACAATATCCGGAAAGTGAATTTAATTGTCTATATATACCAAATATAGCCATAGTTGGTTTTTTAAAGCTGTGTTTGAAGTAAAAATCAGTCAAGTGACTACAAGCCCTGACATACCACTCTTCAAAAAGTTTCGAGATAACTGTAAAAATGTTGATCCCGATAAAATTCAGTGCTACAGAGAAAATTTCACATTGCACCTAACCGCTTCCGAAATCAATGATTTGCTTGACTTTTACCGTACTGCACTGACAACAAAAATACTTTTAGATGACTATTGGGAGTTTTTAGAGCTCTGTGTGATAGTTTTAGGAGGAGATACAGCGAGAAAATTTAAGATTCGGCCTCCAGGTGCTCGATGGATGGCAAAGGCGCTTTATTCCTTGAAAATATCATTAATTTGTGCGCAATTTAAAATTACCGGTAAGGATAAGGCGGCACTTTTAGACGTTTGCCTGTTCATAGTAACATCTATGTCAAGCCATGGTTACAATGTATTATAGCAGTTAAAGCAACTTACCAGGACTTGTGCTTTTTGAAATCGATGAAGGCTTAAGAAAAAATTGATGAAAACATCTCAATGGCAGCTTTATTTCTGTTCAGTAAGCAGTTATTTGACCGATGAAGGATCTATTTTATCGCTGTTTGACGACGCTGTGGATCAAACAACTAAAATAAAAATGCTCGAAATATCAAAAAAAATAATTTATCAACCCATGACAAACGTTACATCCCATCGAAGGAAGATCTTGATGGTAAATTGTATGGTAAGTTTATTAAGTAGTTTAAATTATGTTTTGTATTGAGGTTTTTGTTCATATCATAATTTAGTGACTTTTGTTTCAGAGAAAAATATTTACGACTTCATTTCAGTTAAGAGCAAGTATTTGTTTGATCGTCTGAACACAGATGCCAGTTTTCTTAACGAATTTCCTACGATGTGGTCAAATAATGCTTCGTATCAAGAAGTCAGAAAGAAGGTGTCGCCGCTGAGGGTAGTGAATGATACAGCTGAAAGAACTGTTAAGTTAATGCAAGATTTTCATGGCTTAATCTCACGGTCAAAGAGGTACAAAAATAATTTTTGTTACGATGCGTTCAGGAACACCGGAAGATTTATCCTGACTGTAAAAAACAAACTATGAAGAAAAAAAATAATCAATAAACCATTTTTAAATATAAAATACTACATAATTGAGCATTTTTGCATTTTTAAATTTTATTTATTCGACAAAAATGAAAGTTGAAAATCCTTCCATATTAACTCTGTACCATATGTTTGGCATCAAGTCGGCACGGGTTGCCGGTGTTTAATCAAAATAATATTTATTATATGAGTTATTGGTATCAAATGGAATAAAATAAGAGGGTATGCATATTTAAATTCATGAAAAAAAATTCTTCCTTATGTCCTGGGACACCCTACTGGTCGTACATCGTTATTTCCTCTCTCGGAGTCTGGCCGCCCTTTCTACGGGAGAAAAAGACGGCCACACTTTTTGAGGGATTCATCCATCTATCGTACCAATCTTCAAGTATGTCGATATTACGTTGTAAACGGTAGGTGACCATCCTGGGTGAACAGTATCTTACCATAACTGTGGTGTCATCTACGAACAGATCTTTATGAGAGTTTGAATTTTCTGAGAGGGGAATGTCGTGAGTGTAGACATTGAAGAGGATGGGAAAAAGCAGAGACCCTTGCGGGACCCCTGCGGTCATGAAGCGTTTTTTAGAGAGCGTCTCCGTATTTTACTTGAAAAGTACGTACGATGCCTGTTTTGTGGAGTTTGAGAAGTAGGCCGTTTATCCATACATTATCGAAAGCTTTGGCTATGTCCAGGAAGATGGCGCCAGTTGATCGCTTGGAATTGAAGCCTTCGATGATAATTTCTATGACTCCGAAGAGTTAATGGAGGGTGGAGCGTTTGGCTCTAAAACCGTATTACTCTTCAGGTAGTGTTGAAACCTCGTCAATGTGCCTGACGAGCCGTGTCAAAAAAAAATAAAAAAAAAGATAGTATTTAAGCTCTATAAGTTGCGATAGGCAACCCACTCATCGGGTAGAAAAAAATCATCCCTCAGGTACTTACCTCACCTCAATTCATGAGACATGGGGATTGATTTCCCCGAAACTCACATTGCACAATAAGATATTATTATACGCTTTCTCGTCTCATGAAGTTTTGAATGAAGAGAGTAGAGAAAGCTTCTCGGATTACTTTGGAATCCACAACATGTTATGCTGGCGGCGCATGATTATCAAATGAAAATATTTTTGTGTTGCAGCCTTTTATATATCTGCAGCAACTATGGGGCTGGCTCGTATCGTCATTATTCTGGATGTGGCAACATTCTTCAATCCTAAGTTCCGATGCTTACAGTTATACCGAATTCAACGAGGAAGGTGAGAAGGTAGTTGTTAGTAACCTGCGTAATCATCCTTCAATTATGTACCTAGTTACAGGGCCGGCCTTGTGAAGGCGCGATTGGGGCAGTCACTTTCCAAGGCGCCAAAGAGCCAAGGCGCGGATAATATGATTTTTTTTACTAGAGCCAGGCGGCGTTGTGCTCAGGGCCGGTCCTGACCTAGTATGTAGGTAGCAATATCGGAATTGCGCCGATTAATGTTTACAGGTCTAGCCACTTCCAGAAATACATACTTATTTTGTAGATTCGCCTATCCAAAGACTGTATAAACTGGAGATTTTGTATTGTTTCGAAGACGTTTTAAGATATGATAAGCCAAACAATGTATACGTGGATATTGGATATATCCACAATTATATATATATAAACTAATCATGTCACTAATTTTTGTTGTTTAGTACATAATATTAAATTGTAAAGATTTAAAAAAATTACATTACATACATTTATTTGTATACATTAAAAGTGGAGATGCAACTGGGCGCTCGTAATAAATTATCAGTTTTTAATAATATTTCCGAATCTGTCCTACCTAAATCTAACTGCTGTTTTTGGACCGAAGGATGACAATTAACACAGTTTCAGTTGTGAAGGGATTCACAATGCCATTTATTATAATACTCCAAGTTATTCAAACCATAATTTTTTTATTAAGGCGATGCACTACGTCGTGTAATATTTTAAATTGAGCCGCTATCAATAACAACCCTTACGTAGATGGCGATAAGGTTTAAATTCCCGCTTAACGTCATCCGCCTATTTTGATTTATGCAAGAAAAAAACATGGCCAAAAAGTGCCTTTTATTTTATTTTGTGGATGTTCAGGCATAAATATTTAATTTTTTTCCGATCATTTTATTAATAACTTAATTTTCCACATTATACAATAAAATCATAACCAAAAATGGGTTAGTAAGTAGGAGATTTTGAACTTTAAAGCAGTTTTCATAGGCCTTATACATTATTTTTTTCTGGGCTTATAAAAAGACTTATCTAAAAAATACTAGATTATTTCAAAGGCCAAGATGTATTCTACTCGCAGTATTTAATTAAAGCATTTGAAACATTTCTAGGCGACCAAATTTTCAAACCAAAAACACATGATTTTGCATTACTACGTATGGCATCGCCTTAAAGGTAAACATGTTTACAAGACAAGGTTTTGTATAAACCACAAATGATAACCAATTATTAAACGCAATCATTATTAGCCTGAAACACAAATATAAATTGAAAAAATCTTTCGAGAAAAAACCGGCAGTCAGAAGGTGCGGGTTCAATTCCCGTCGGCGGCATTTATTTTTTCTCTGAAGATTTTTTCAATTTACATTTATTGCTTACAATAATTTATTAAATCCAGATAAATCCGCCCATATATACCACAAACACAATGTTGAGGCATACATGAGTGAGGTCATAAAGGAATTTACTTGGCTTGACTTCGGAGTTACCTAGTTGTAGTAATTACCCCACGAATATAATAAAAAATGCTTATGTGTACCTATGTAACATTTCCAGACATATACCCAAACTACGACATAGTCGATCCAGATGACAATGTTTTGGATCCAAATCTCAAGCGCAACGATAAACAGCAAGTCACTTATGTGGATACTAGAATTATCATCAATCGTACTGTACCCGCTCCATGCGACAAGGAGGTAAAATAACAACCAATTAATTATTTTCTATGGATAGTTCACTATGTCCAGATATATTTAACTGTAGAGACACAGCCCTAAATACCGCAATCTGCAAAACAATATTTATACCATGCCGACATCATCAATTGCTCGACATCATTTTGAAATCGAATACACATTTTATATTATGTGTAAATAAAAATGTAAATGTTCGTTTGTTCAAAATCTTAAACATCGGAAAGTTCTTCACCGATTGCTTTGAAATTTTGACACAACGTTGCATTCAAATACGCGTGTGTTTTTATTTACCTATATTATATAGATGTCACATGTGACAGGTAAAATAATGTTTTTTTTTTCGAACAGTGCCTTTTGAAAGTAAAAGAAACACGAGCTATTGTTTCTCTATCTGCTTAGGCAGAGTGAGTTACAGCAACGCGTGGCGAGGCACAGCTAGCATATAATAAATATTTGATATCCAACAATATTATGTATTTCCTTTCCTCGCGGTTGGTTTAAAAAGGGTTACGTCTTGTGAATGTTATTTAACCATTTTTTTAAACTTAAGTATTGCACTATGATTCCCTATTTTTTAAACGGTTTTCAGGTTTGGCTTTATCAACTTCAGCAATATCCGGATAAGGAACGGGCTCCCTACAAAAATCCTGCAGATGGGTGTGAACGGTAAAAAAGAATAATTGAAATATGTATTTGTAAATTAATTGCGATTGAAAATACGTTGTAAATCGGTAGATTATACCTACTTTCTATGCTGGTATTAAGACAAAACTGCAATTATACTTTCTGTGCTGGTATTAAGGCAAAATGCAATTTTTATTCACCAGAAAAGTACTGTATGTAGAATGATATATTCATTGTTCATATGTGTACGTATTTTTTTACATTAACCCCGCGCATGAGGCCCTGAGGAAAATAATTTCCGTATGGGGCTCTCTCATCTTTTGGGATGTTGTGTGGAGAATCTTTTTGGAAAGGAAGGAGAGGAACTTCTGAGAAGGTAAAATGTATGATGGTTGGGTAGGAATCTAGGGATCAGTGTGTTCATGAGTGACGATTGACATAGGTGCTTGTTATCCAATAAATGGTTCCCAAGGCGGCGGTAATCAAACCCGCCTCCCAAATTAAATTTTACATGATATATCTTGCCAAATTATGAGATATGGGTGTATTATAATCACGATATCGAGAAACAAACAAAGAAAGCTATTCTTACGACGAAATCGAGAAACTTTTTCGAGGCTTGTCGCTGATCAGATACTCCTTTACAAAATTATTAACTCAAAAGTTCACTGCCCGGAGTTGGTAAACAAAATAAATGTCCACGCACCGCTTCGATATAGCAGACAGAAAACCCTTTTCTATATTGACAAATGCAACACCAACTCCAATCAAAATGAATTTATGAACAGAACCTGCAATTGGTACAAAAAAAACTTGCAAATATAGACATACATGCTGACATCACTGCTAGTTACAATCAGAATTAAATTAATAGCGGTAACATTCCTTCATCCCTTTCCTCCCCCATCCGCTCCAACGCCAAAACCTGTTTCCCATTCTATCCATCCTGTATACTCTTAAACACATATATTCTTGTATAATGCTTTACACAGGTTTATCACATATGTTCTATTCTATTTTTAATTTTTTTTATACTTGTTACTTAGTTCGGCTTTTAAATTAGTTACTTAGTTCTGGTTTTTATAATTTTTAGTCTACATTCTCTAAATTTTTTTTTTGTTTTTTTTTTATTGACCAATATACATATAATACATAATATATAATATTAGTGGTAACAATACCTCCCTAATTGAGAAATTCTCGTATTTAGGGAGGGAGCACTATCAAATTGACAGAACTAAACATACTTATCAGTTGTTACAATTTGGATGCATGAAGGATTACTTTTTTTATACATAATGAAAATATAAGTTGCAATTTTTTTTTTTTTTGTAAATAATGAATTTTTTTTTTTATACATAATGAAAAATATAAGATGGCATTTGTTTTGTACATAATGGAAATATAGGTTGGCACATCGTAACACATACTTAGAAATTATATAATAGTAAAATGTTTTTTGAGTTTTTGTTTAAAAATTTCATAATTCCTCTCGGATTGTATTTCTATAGGGAGTTCGTTAAAGCATTTTATTGCCGAGTATGTGTAATGATGTTGGGCTGTTGTAGTATTAAGTTTAGGGATTATTATTTGTCCTAAGGTTCTCGGTCTGGTGCTGAATGACTTTATTGTTAGTTTGTCTTTATGGATTTGTAGCAATGCGTTTTTTTGATAAATTTTATTTATTGGTAATACTTTGAATTCATTGAATAATTTTTGAGTTGAATAGTCTAATTGTTTCTTTAGAATTATTTTGATGAGTCTTCTATGTACTATTTCAAGTGGGGTTAAGTTGGTTTTATACGCTCCTCCCCATCCTATTATTCCGTATTGCAGAACTGATTGGGCTAATGCATAGTAAACCTTTAGTAGCAAAGATTTATGTAATATATTTCTTAGTTTGAGGAATACGTAATAAAGTTTACGTATTCTATTTACAGTTTGCGCAATTTATTCTGTCCATTTAATATTTTGATCTATAATTATGCCTAAATATTAAATATTACTTTTTTTTGAGATTTTTGAGCATTTAGGTGAATTGCAGTTGTCAGTATAATTATTACAAGAGTTATGGATAGTTATATTGGAATTTATTGTTGGGTGCATTTTGTCTGATAATGTGAAAGTCATGAAATAGGTTTTGTCAGAGTTTAAGGACAGGTAGTTGTCATCCAACCATTGTTTTAAGTTGTTTATTTCTACATATATTCGCAGTTTGATAGGCTTTTTCCCAAGTTTTTTTTTCTATGATTAAAACTGTGTCGTCGGCGAAAGATATGATTTTTCCATTTTTTGGTACTGTAAGCATTTCATTCACATAAATGATAAACAATATTGGGCCTAGAACTGTCCCTTGAGGAATTCCAAATTCGGAATAAGTAGTTATACTCAAATACTTAGTTATATTACCAATTCAACCATCTGTGAACATTTATAATTGGTCTGTTTCTTTTCCATACAAAGCCGTAGATTATATTAATATTAAGACTGTTTATGTTCCTTAAAATAAATATTACTGTTGGGTATTTTACAGAACACGGCTAAATTAATACAGCGATAAATGGTTCACATGAAAAAAGGAAGAAAGATGTAAGCATGTACAGTACAAGTATGTAGTTTCCATCATCATAGAGAGTTGTTTTTCAATTTGGGGGCGGGTATGGGTACCGCTGCCCGGGAACCATTTATTTGATAACCGACACCTCTGCCATGGGCCACCCCAAGTGGCTCGCTACGTTTGTTGACTCTCTTTTGTTTTCATCATCTTTAATGACTTTATATTGCTTTTCAAGAGTGCTGATTGATTTTAAAAAATGCCACTGTCCTGAGATCCCCGCTTACCGAATAAAGAAATAAAAAAATGTGGTAATTTGTTGCAATACTCAGGCCCTACGTGGTGCAGGCGGTGCCGGGCACTAATCTCGTGTTGGTGGTGGTGGACGCGCTCTGCCCGGAGGACGAGCTGACTCCCCCTCTGCGCGCAGCCCCGCGGCGCCTCACCAGCATGAACACCAACCTGAGCCTGGCCTGTGACAAGGCCGGCTCGATGCCCCTAGCGAGGATGCCGCTGCAGGGATGTGTCAACTACCATCCTAATGTGAGTCATTCTATTGCTGAACATATTATTGTCAAGTGAGCACAATAAAACAACTTGGTCAGCTTATATCATCGGACTTTTTTTGACGTTAACTTCACACAGGTGGCACCGAGGAATATAATTTCCCTCAGGGCCTTTGTCATATTTGTGGATGCTGTGTGGAAAGTCTTTTTGAAAAGTGGGAGGAACCTTGGTCTTAAAGAGACCCATGTTGTAGGAGAGAAGAGACACGGAGGTCGGCAAATCGTTTCAGCCGAACTATTGAACTCTAGAACGAGCCGTAGAAAGGACACGTTCTCATGCGACTAGTATACTGTTCGGGAGATGTACAAAGATGAACAGATGTACAAAAATTTAAGTAAAAAATATGAGCAACTTTTTTCGAAATTACAACGTTTTAAGGCAAGGCTGCCCAACCTTTTTAGCAGTTGGGCGAAATTGACGATTTTGAACAAAATATTTGAAATCCATGGGGGTGGGGGGGGGGGGGGGGTTGTTACGGAACTTCGCTGAGAAAAAATTCCGCACACCCGAACATCATATTAGATTTTTTTCGTCGCTGATTCTCGTTCTGAGTAGCCTAAATAGCGATAAATCGCCGTCGTTGGCAACACTGGTGACCGCGCGCAAGCTGCATTGTTTGTTTTACCGCGGGCCCGCGACACTTTTTCAAATTGGCGGATTGGCGGGTTTTTTGAAAATGTTTCACGCGGGCCACTTATAATTCGTTCGCGAGCCACGTTGTGGCCCGCGGGCCTGGAGTTGGGCAGCCTTGTTTTAAGGTATCTTTCAGGTACAAAAGTTGAATTGTATATATGGACAAAATAATATTTTTATATGAAAAAATATTTTTTATCAGAAAAAAACGGAATTTCGAAAAAAGTTTTTTTCTTTATTACTTCTATCATAATGTATAATCGCCTCCCTAAGTTTGTGCACTTTACCCCCGAACACCCTGTATATGAAGAGTTTTATTTATTTATGTCTATTCTTGATACACGTTTTACAAATGATTACAGTGGTTTATATTGTAATACAGAGAAAAAAGTACAGAAAAAAGGTATAAAAAATAAAGAACATAGGTTGATATAGGTAAAACTGTGTCTGGGTGATATTGTATGTAACGTGAGCACCTCACTAGGAGAACCTGTGCTGAGGTGTTAACGTGTTTGTGATTAAGGGTGACAGGTATTTATTTATGTGTTGTAGTAGAAAGTTATTATTATTTTTTTCACAGACATATATTGAAAAATGAAAACACACTTTTATATGTCAGTGTATGTATTTTTGGATAATTCTTGAAGAACGTGTATAATATTTAATTTTGGTTATGTTTGGTTTGGAATTATAATCTTTTGAATAAAGTGAATATCTTGATTTTTTATCCAGGCTACGAAATGTTTTTTGAGAAAGTTTGTAGATGTGTTTGTAGTCAATAATTTTTTCAAAATAATGGGCATACTGTTAACTAGTTTGGTTGCGTAGTATTGAAAGTGTCTTTGTCCGTGTGTGGTGTGTGTTATCGGAATGTTCAGTGTTTTATATATATATTTATAAACGTAAACTATTCAGAGTTATCTGAATAGTTTACGTTTATGACGATAAGGCTCAATCAATTATAACGTGCTTGTTCTAATTAATTATTTTGTGATATTTGAATGCCCTTTACAGCGAATTTCGGTTGTTTTTCAAATACCAGGTTCAACTAAAACATTCATGATATTTTGACCTAAACACGTACTTACATACCTAGGCACAGTTAATTAATATTTTTATTAGTCAAATTATCATAAACAAAAAAATTGAATAGGATAGGAAAAAATGGTTACGAGGAAATTGACAATAATTTATTTCGGAAAACTTTTTCTTTTTAACATGTTTTGAAGGTTATACCCATCAATGTAATATATCATTGAAGAAGAAGATAATACTAATAAATCTAAATGAATCATGAAACAGAACAAAACACAGAAAAATAAAAAGATAACGGTGACAACTAGGAATCGAACCCAGGTTCTCTTGTCTTACCGGGACACCGACCTGACCATTGATACATATTTATTAAACGTCATATTTGTCGAAATCATTGTACCGGACAGCAGATGGATGTACCTAAATAATTAAGCAAATGAATATTTATCTGTTATCACAAATTTTACGATGCCGAATCCTTTGAGGCTTATCTTACACGATAAGTCATCTTGCAAAGATTTTAAATCACCGTACACGTGTCATATCGCCAGTTCAATGATGAATTGACGAATTAAGAATGACAAAACTGTGGGACCTTAGTAATTAAATATCAGCGCATTATAATATTTCTGTTTAGATATAAGAATAATTGCTCTACATTAACACGTGTAGAAACTGTTGAATTTTAACCCAATAAATACGCAAAAAACTGGCCCAATCAGTCGGTTGTCCGACAACAATCGCGAAGTTGTGTTTCAATTGCAAATCCTTCCTCAAGGTACCCCGAGAGGAAACCGGACTTTTACAGTCAATGTCACTGGCGTAGGTGTCTAGTACATTTATGGTCCTTCGAGCCGGATCTTTCTTCAGAAATTAAGAAATATGACACCGTCACTGTGCTCCTGGAATGGTGCCGCTTCAAGGAGAGGATTAGTGCTGGCACCCGAAAACTCCAGAAACTTTCCAGAAGCGCACTACATAAGGAGAATTTGGGTTTACAACGCCAATTAGAAGAGGATTCAACAGGAAGAGACTCGGTACTTACAGAGCCGAGAAAAATAGTGTACACCATCACTGCGCTTCTGAAAAGGCCACAAAGCACATCCAGGGGTGATTATTTTGAAGGCAGCGATAACTCACAATTTATAGAGGAAATCGCTAGACCCTTGGGGGAAGAGCTTCGGAGACAAGAGCGGTTATTCTATCGCGGGCAAGAAGAGGCTGCACGATGCTTCCACCGCCTACTAGAAGAATCTGCTTGGCACTTCCGACTTAATCAAGATGAGCAAGAAGAGTGGAAACGGCGCTTCCGGCGTCTACAAGAAGAGTCTACACGGCGCTTCCATAATCAACAAGACGAGGCTGCACAGAAAATGGGTGCAGTGATGGCAGCTTTCCTTTGTGGCATCCCGTTGCTCCCCCACCTAGCACCATCTGAGGAAAAACAGCAGACATCGTTCTCGCCTCAGTAGATTATACCAGAGGCATCCATGGATGTGATGAAAGTTACGCAGTTACCGTCGGCCTCTGAGCAGATGCTTCATAAAAATAAATAAAATGAAAATACACAGAGTGCAACTGGTGGTTGGAAGACCACCCTCAAATTACTGCCTGAGGATATACCGGGAACACCGTTCTCGCCTCAGGATCCGCCAGAAGATTCCACGGCTGTGATAGAAAAGCCACAGCTACCGTTAACCTTTGTGCAGCAGCTTCATACAAATGAAGAATATTATGAAACATTGTCTCATTAATGTAAGCGAAGAGAAACGACTCGCAAGGGAAGGGGTTGAAAACCAGGCATAATATGGCGCTGATGGAAAGTGAAATTAATGATGCCGCATTATCATCCGGAGGCGTATGGTGCCCCGGAAACACCATTCACGAGGACGATTCAAGATTTGTGAAATATGTAAAGTCTGTGAAAAATGAGAAATTTATGACTCTGCCGAGTGATACTTACCAATTGAACACTAGCGGCACAAGAAGTGTATCCACAAATAAGATTAATCTAACGAGAGAATGCCGATGCACGCAGCAGTAATTGTGCCAAGAATAAGTTTTGAAGAGAATGTGGAAGGAATCTTCCAATATAAACAATGGAGTGAGTCAACTTGGTTCCTAGATACGGAACAAAGAATCGCCGTTGCTGCGAACATGAAAGAAATATTGCTTCAGGTGAAAATGAAAACATATCATATAAATGAAAAAATATTTTTATTTATATGGAATACCTTGGCTTTTCAAAAGTCTGATGAATATTCAGGAACAACTTTTAATTTATTTTGAAGGTTATACCATCAATGTAATATATGGTTGAAGAAGAAGATAATACCAATAATTCCAAACGAAACATGAAACAGTACAAGACACAGAAACATAAAAAAAGATAACGGTCACAAGTCTCAACTAGGAATTGAACCCGCTCTCTTGTCTTACGGGGACAGTCGTCTTAACTAACGTCTTTCTAGTTATGACAGTAATCTTTTTATTTTTCTATGTCTTGTAGTGTTTCATGTTTCCTTTAGATTCATTAATGTTATCTTCTTCTTCATTAATTATTTATTTATTTACGGTACATGTAGATATTTCTATAAATACAAAGAATGAATATTTTTTTAATAAAAAGGTTAAAAAACATTAAGTATAAACAGAGAAAACCTAATTATATTATTCGAATTAACGCAATGTATGCTTCACGATGAGGTTATAGAAACCAAAATGTAAACAAATAGCTGTTCACAAAAATTATGTGAAATGCTTTATTGTAAGTTTTTCAAAAATCAAATCAATAAAAAAATCAACCAGTAAAAATAAAGATTTTTCAATTAGAATTATTTAAAAAAAAAAGTTTTATTTGACTGAGGATTAAACCTTCCTCCACAGGGACTGGCTCTTAACTGATGTGGACTTTCAGTGTCTCTTAATTTTTTTTTTAATACAGCGATAAAAGGTGCTCATGAAAAAAGTATTGGTAGGTACAGTACAGGTATATAGTTACACTCCCATAGAAAGTTGTGTATGAATTTAGGAGGCGGGTTTGGGTACCGCCACCCCGGGAACTATTTATTGGATAACGTACACCTCTTCCATAGGTCACCCCAAGTGGTTCGCTACGTTTGGTGACTTGAGCAGGGGTGCCCGGGTTTATAGGGTGAGGTGTGTTCAGGATGCGGCTACCCACCAGCTGCGAAGCGTGTCAGATCGGGAGAGGTTGGTTTGGAGAGGCCTTTTGATCTCTCCAACTGGTCTCTTGACCCATCGCCTTGCGCCGCAGTGGGAGGGATATATTCATATGTCCGTCACTTCTGGACACACTGATCCCTAGATTCCTACCGAACACTCATTCCTATTACATTTCTAGAACTTCCCCTCCTTCCTTTCTTTAAAAAAGACCCTCCACACAGCATCCCAAAAGATGTCATAGGCCCTGAGGGAAATTATTTTCCACATGGTGTCCTGTGTGGGGTTAATATAAAAAATAAAAAAAATCATTCAATCATGAAAAAAATACCGAAATTCAAATACAGGGTTTTCCAATAAGAGGTGTTATTTTGATATTCAATCGTAAAAGATCAATGGTTTCGTTGCTTTTGTGGCACGTAGCGCCGTCTTGTTGAAAGTAAACGTTGTCCAGATCAATACCATCCAATTCCGGCCATAAAAAATCATTAATCATCTCTCGATAGCGCAATCCATTCACCGTAACTGTTGCTCCAGCCTCATTTTCGAAAAAGTAAGGTCCAATGACTCCGCCGGACCATAAACCGCACCAAACAGTCACACGTTGAGGATAGAGAGGCTTTTCAACAATAATTCTTGGGTTTTCCGAGCCCCAGATGCGACAATTTTGCTTGTTGACGAAGCCACCGAGGTGGAAATGGGCCTCATCACTCAAGATGATTTGCATTCGATTCACTCAAGTGAATTTTAATAATTTCAATGCGTTGTTGAAGCGTGTATGGTTCCATTTTTATTAATGGCGTAGTTTCTACTTGTCAAATGTTAAAAAAATAACAGCTTCAAAATTAATATCTACCGAAATAGCGGGCTATTCAAAATAACACCTCTTATTGGAAAACCCTGTATATATATTTTTAAGAGGGGAATTAGTTACACGTGCGTAAAAAAACGTGAGCATAACATTTTAATATTTCTGTTCCAGGAGAGCTATGTTTACGAAGAACAATGTGGAGATGAAGAAGCTTACGAATTTGGAGTTTCTGCGACTGCGCGCAAAGTGAAAACTGAATCCGCTTGTGAACGGAAACCAATAATACCGCCCCATGTAATACTAGTTTTAAGTATAACTGCGCTGTTTTCAGTTCCCATTTAATGCGATTAATAAATAAAAACCACCCTGAGTTCGATTATCCATGTGAAGTGTGCACCGCATACATTGCGCGCTTCACTGCGACGCCCCTGCCGGTTTAAAGCTTTTGTAAATACTGTAACTTTTGCCATAAAATAAAGAACACTTGTGCACGTTTTCGTGACCCAAATATTTGCCAAATCGGGGCTTCAATGTCCAATACAAAACTGTGTTTACGAAATTCAAATGGGATATAGATGTCGGGGATATGTAAGACAGAGCGCTCGGCTGTGGGCAAAATGCAACGTTTCTTCTTTATTTATGGCTTTTACCTTCAGCCATACTCTTTATAATTTAAGTAAAGCTTTGTATATTAACAATTAGGTGGCTTTAAAAAGTTTAGTTTTTTAACAATACATATTGGTATATCATCTATCTAATGTGAAATGGAAATGTAATTAACCCTCCGTCTGGTGTACCTGATCTGACAGGCACATGCCGGAATCTTTTCTTACCCCCTCCCCACCAGAGCGGCGTCAATTCCCGCCCTTCCCAGTACCTTACTGTCTTTAGGGAGGCGCATTGAATCACCTTACTCAGTTTCTCATCTATTCTGACAAATTGGAGAGTTGTACGTGATGACTGTGTTCTTGCACCCGATTTCCTCATATTTTTAAGGCGACAAAAGTCTCTAATATCGCGGGTTTGCTCGGCGCATACATTTCAATCATTTCTGATGAACGCATTACCAAAATCTCAAAGGTTTATATAAGGATCCCTACGGATGCAAGTTATTTATATTCGAGATTAATTAAAACAGGACCTTTCCATTAAAATATTTTATGTAAAACGATTTGAAAATTTTATAAAGCATTCTTACGTCGTTAAGTTTCCCACTTTATTTTAGAGATTTGATAGGGCAAATTCAACCGCAGGTCTGTCCAATACACCAAGTCCGCGCGTCGCATATTTTTGTGCACAGCTGCTTCACTTGAGTCGTAAAGATTCTGGCTTTATTTTAGGATATTGTCTCGTATTAAGATACTCAATCCATTAAGGTTATCAATTCTAATGAACATTAGCTGTCTGATTCTGATTGAATATGGTTCTAGTAACATTCAAGCGCCTAATAACATACGTTTATTTTATCTAATTTGAATGTTTGAAAATGATTTCGTTTTTGCCCGTTTCAAAATAAGAATATTTTTTTTCATCATAATATAGTTTTTTTCATCAAAATTCATTTGTTCTCTTAGTATACATCCCATTAAAGGTCAGTGATTACTTTGAAGAGCTGAAATAAATATAGGAATTGTAAGATAGGGGAGAGTAATACAGGTAAGAACGGCCATTTTCAAACCAGTGCCTGCCAGGCACATTGCGCCCGGATTCAGGTGACCTGTGCGCTGACGGAAGGTTAAAATAAAATTATCCTGTTGAAGCACATAATGTGGGGGCCTCAGCACGGGTAAAACACACCGTGAGGCTCACATTAGCAAATAATGTTTTAAAATATGTAAAGTTATTGTTTCTAATAAAAAAATAAACTAAAGCAATATTATATTTGTTCTTAAATCTTCATAAACGATGTTTTTTAATGTTTTATCTGACTGTGTCTATTATGTATATTAAGATAAATAAATGCACTTATTCACTGTTTATTATTTATTTCATTACTCACTTTCGATTTCCATGGACTTTATAATAGGACGTCACTCATAAGGGTACGTTACCAAAGTCAAGTCTAAAATAAATTAATACTACTACTTTTAAGAGGAACGGCTATGCGGTCTTTTTTTTTATTAAAAATGCTCTATATTTTATGATTTAAAATAAAACTAAATAAAGTAGCACATATTCGTGCTAAATAGTTGCTACACTTTTGGATTCAAAAAATAATTTTTCAGTTTGTTTGGGTATTTTGATTTGTAAATTAAAGTTTTGTTAAGCGCCCTTGAGGTGATTTTGCACAAAAACGGCGCTATACAAATCATCCAAATATTATTATTTGTATGAAAAAGGCTGGGCAACCGTTCTACTTGATACAAAAGCTTATATATTTAACTCACCCTTATGAGAATAGACATAAGCCTTTGTGACAAAGTGAAAAATCGTAATTCAGAAGCGAAACTTTGCAAGATGGCTTTAGCTATGTTTAGTGACTAGATCTGAATAGTGAGGTACCTTCTTCCTACCTTTCTCTTCTTAATCTCCACTTCCCACTTTGTAACTTCACAACATTCCCCAAATTTTTCCAGTCTTTACAGTCCTAGCTACGAGTAGTTTAGATTCTCGTGAATTCATACACACAATAAGCACTTTTTATGGAAAAATTCCCTAAATAAAAATTCCACCATTTCGATTATATCGATGGCATAGGGCATCCATTAATAATATTTTAAAATTTACCGAACTGCCGCAGTTTTACTAAGGACATATTATGGAAATTCCTCAATAGTAAATGATTCTTTAAAAGCCTATATTTTATAATTAAAAAAAAATAAAGAAACTCGTACCAGTACTAGATATTTGCTATATATTCTGATTAAAACAATATTTTTAGTTTGGTTGGGAATTTTGGCCTTAAATACAAATTTAAGTTTTGCATGAAAAAAATCGAACAAAAACAAACTGCGAACCTGAAAGTTTTGATCACTGTTATCATACAACTATTCAAAAGCGACGCGCCGCGATCGATAGTAAGAAATGTGAAGCGGAAAGTACCCACCTACGTTTACGTGTCCGTACAGTGTGAACACGTAAAGCTTTGCGCATGCGCACCAGCCTGCGTGAATATGCGGCGCAATCACCCCACTATCAGCCCCAATCTGACATTTTGTCTCGTAAACGTTCTGCCACTCATTCCACGGAGTAATAATATTCAACTGAGAAATGTCGTAATAGTAGTGATTTAGAGAGGAATATGGAAAGGGGATTATACAGTTTCTTATTTTCCCTTATAATATTCATTCTCCTTCCTCCCTCGTATACAACCTACAACAATGAAGAGGAAACTATCAGATTTGGCCTGTGAGTTATCTGTTCAAAATGATATTTTTTTTGGTGACGTTACACCATGTTATTTGTTATTCACCCGCATTGATCTAAACTTATACTATATTACCACAAGGGTAGCGACATTAAACGTACAGCAGTATGACAATGGTTGACATAATTTCTTTATAATATTTCATAAAGATCTGTTTCAATAATTGATCAGTCCTATATTATTGTTTTATGCCCATTAAATAGTTAAAAAAATATCTAGGTAGGTAATAAACTTGTGTATTTTTCGTATTTAGGTAAGATCGTTGGCCACACTTAATACGTTTTTTTTTTAAATAAATCCCTTTGATTCGCCTTCATATAAAAGCCACCAATCTGCATTTGGCAATTTTTTGATTTTAACATTCTAATTTTTAATTACGTAAAATGAAAATTGTATGGAATGACAACCTCTTCCAATAATTTCTGTCAAGTGTCAACGATATGTTCATATGTTGGTATTATAGAAGGTTGGCTAGAAGAAACGTTGGACCATTTAATTCATGCACATTAGGTAGGCACTATTTTGGCGGAACACTGGAAATAAAATTAAGGTATTAAGGCGTAGATTAATGTTAAATCACTATTTTGATTAATCTTTATAACGAATTGGTGTACATTATGAATACCAAAAAATATGCTTTAGATAAATTGAAGGTTTTCCTATCGTTTCGGTTGAGTAGAATACAAATAAAAAATAAATTACTCAATAAAAAATATAAATGTAAACTACTAAAAAAAACATTTTTTCAATAGAAATGTATGAACGCGTAAAGGAAACAACTTAAAAAAATACATTATTATAGCTAACATTATTTGTGACAGCTTCACTTGATTAACTTTTTTGCTTTATTATAAAATTATTTACAAAATAAATAAAAACCAGTTTTGTGCTTGAAATCGAACGTTTCTAGACTCCGTTAGTCAAGCGATTTTAATGCTTATTACCTACAATATAAAGTATACCAAGAATATACACATTTTTGGCTTGTAGCTTCTTCTTAAGGCAAACATTTTTTTCAGTTTCACAGTTTTTAATATGTTTGTATGTAAACAACCTAGCCTAACAAAACCTATCCTTACCTGATCTAACCTTACCTAACATATACTAACCAAACCCAACCTAACCAAACATAACCTAACCTAACCAAACCAAACCAAACCTATACTAACCTAACCTAACCCAACCTTACCTAACCTAACCTATACTAACCGTCAGATTTTTAGATTTCAACAACATTATAAGATTTTTTTATTATTATCTAACATTTATTATTTAATCACAACAACATTATAACAATTAAAACTCAAATAAAAAGCTGGTAGATCAGAAGTAGTAAACATTCTGACATCAGATACAGACTGAAACATTTTTATTTTTTATCAATGTGAATAAAACATTGCTTAAGGCTATGCACTATGTCGTGTAATATTTTAAATAGAGCCGCTATCAATAACACCCCTTACGTAGATGGCGATAAGTTTAAATTCCCGTTTAACACCATCCGCCTGTTTTGATTTATGCAAGAAAAAAACATGGCCAAAAAGTGCCTTTTATTTTATTTTGTGGATGTTCAGGCATAAATATTTAATTTTTTTTCCGATCATTTTATTAATAACTTAATTTGCCACATTATACAATAAAATCACTTACGAAAATGGGTTCGTAAGTTGGAGATTTTGAACTTTAAAGCAGTTTTCATAGGCCTTATACATTATTTTTTTCTGGGCTTATAAAAAGACTTGTCTAAAAAATACTCAATTATTTTAAAGGCCAAGATGTATTCTACTCGCAGTATTCAATTAAAGCATCTGAAACATTTCTAGGTGACCAAATTTTCAAACCATTTTGCATTACTACGTAGTGCATCGCCTTAATGCCAAATTACTATTTTGATAAATCTTTATAACGAATTGGTGTACGTACATTATGAATACCAAAAAATATGCTTTAGATAAATTGAAGGTTTTCCTAGCGTTTCGCTTGAGAAGAAAATAAATAAGAAAATAAATTACTTAATGAAAAATAGAAATGTAAACTACTAAAATAAATATTTTTCAATAGAAATGTATGAACGCATAAAGGAAACGACTTTTTTAAAAATACAGTATTATAGATTATCTGTGACAGTTTCGATTGATTAACTTTATTGCTTTTTTATAAAATTATTTACAAAATAAATAAAAACCAGTTTTGTGCTTGAAATTGAACGTTTCTAGACCAGTCACCAGTATCAAAAAGATTGCCTGCTTTTAACATTAATGAACACTAGAAACAAACAGTTAACTATCCAGCAGCCAAGTGGGGGAGTAGGCAGTACCCAAAATTACTATCCTCCTTATATTAGCTTAAATACTTGACATAATATTTTGGTAATTTACGTATTCCTGCCCAAATACATATGTTATTATTAATAATTGACTGAATAATTGGGATTTCTATACTTTAAAAGCCCATAAGAAAAATCATGGGGTCGTCGGAAGACCCACTTGGTTACAGACATTTTGTTTGGCATCTTGGCCTGTCGAGAGTTAATTGCTAAAAATGTCTGTATTTATTATAAATGTGCGGCCTATCAACTTATCTGTGCAAGATATGAAAGGAAGAAAGAGGCTAGTGCGCAAATACGCATATATGCAGGCGTAACGTATGAAAACATGTGTGTGGACAGTTCTTAACACGTTGAACGCCATTGTGGAAATGAAGAAAAATTACCATTTTAAATTTGAAAAAAAAAATACTCAGATAGCATCGGCGACCATCAAAACGTATTCCTTTTTTTTTTACTAAAATTTTCCATGAAAATCAAGAAAATTAACTGCGGTCACCGGTGACCGTCATGGCGCTATGGGAGAAAAATGACGATTTTCGTTATGAGGTCACCGGTGACCTACATGGCGTTCAACGTGTTAACAGTCGCCGCACACACAAAGACTATTTTCTTTTCCGATAATGTTCCTTCATATGGAAGATTCTTCAAGATGTGTGCGGAAGATAAAAACATGTGTGCAGACAATTATTAACAGTTGTGTGGCCGCACACCAGCACACCTTAGAGCAGTGGTTCTTAACCTGGGTTCGATCGAACCCCAGGGGTTCGGTGAGTCAGTCTCGTGGGTTCGGTGAAGGTCAAGACCCCCGACTTATATGATTCGTGGTGACACGCCCCGCTTGAAATCATTGAAATTCAGCAGAGCCAGGTTCAACAGCAACTCTTCAGAACAACATCGCTCTCAACGTTTTGGTGTCAACAAATGGAAATATACCCTGTTATTGCTAAGAAAGCTCTGGAGATTTTTAAACCGTTTGTTACAACATATCTTTGCGAACAATCCTTTTCGAAGATGCTGTATATAAAAACGAAGAAGAGGAATAGACTTTGTTGTGAAAATGACATGAGAGTGGCACTTGCCAAGGTAAAGCCGCGAATTTGTGAATTGGTTTCTGAAAGGCAACAGCAGAAGTCACGCTGATAAGTAAATAATAATTAATGTTTCATGTTTTGATTTAACCATTAAAATTTAATATTTTGATCTTTGTTTTTTATTTTTTTTTTTCATTTTATACACCTATATATAAATATATACCATGTTTTGAATTTGTAAGAACCTAATTTTATTTTTCAAATTAGGAGGGGTTCGGTGAATGCGCATATGTAACTGGTGGGGTTCGGTACCTCCAAAAAGGTCAAGAACCACTGCTTTAGAGTGAACATTTTTTTTAAAAATTGAAAATGTGGGTTAGTTAATCAGATTAGTCATGTTTATGATAATATTTCCACTCTTTTTTTTATATTTGACAGCGTGCACGCCTGGGCAGAGAAATTGGGAGCAGATTTGTGGCACTTCGCAGACTATATTACTAGAAGAAAGGAGGTCCAGGATGTATGTATATATTTAGTTTTCTATTATGTGTAGGTACTTCATTTAGTTATTTGTATGGTGAAAATGCGAAGAATTGGATTAACTAATTCCTGGAAGTGCAATCATACCGATTTGAAAGAATTGGATTAACTAATTCCTGGAAGTGCAATTATACCGATGTGAAAGAAATTGATATCACCCATTACATAAGTTGATTTCTACTACGTTTCAGACAGATTTCTACGAAACACTAGTACTCTTAGTGTAGGTATTGAACCCTTTGCCATATTCCATGTCTTTCCTTCTACCTACCGGCTTCTGTCTTTACTCTTTCATTTAATCAGGGCCTCTTTAAGGCCCACAATAATAAATCAACTATGTTGCCCAGCCGCTGATATAGTTCCCCTGTCTGTGCACTCTACGGACAAGGGTGCTCTTGTGAGGTGTCACAAAAAAAATTCTCCTTTAGTTTCTAATATCTGACCATGTACTATTTCAGAGCTTTGAGACGGCCCAGATAGAGGTGCGTGATGGCAAGAAGATTGTGGAGCAGATGGCCGCTGACATCAGCAACATGATGGATCTGAAGATCAGCGCCGTGAGACGATTGATGGACGCCGCCGAGAACATGGCCGTGACACTCCAGCTGCGTGACCCCACCGCCACGGTACCCCCCTCCTTTGAGTTCTACAACAGTAAGAGGATCGAGCCGCCGGGCACCCCCACCACCCCCTCGTATGCTCCGGCGGGTGACGATGAGAACGGAGGCCCGCCACCCATCCGGGAGATGGTGCTAACGCCCAATCCACACTTCAGCAATATTCCCGTCAACACAACCTTCAGCAGTGTGCATGTGCCGACCAATGTGTATGAAAGAGGTAGGCAGTTGTTTATGTATTTATTATATAAAAGTCACCAACACGCAGATTCAAGTATTGAGATATCTAAAATTGAATGTTAGAGAAATAATCTTATTTGAATGCTTTTAATTTTTTTCTATTATTATGCGGGTACATAAAACTTTGAAATTACCACTTCGTAAACTTTAACCCTTCAGTAATTATAAAAAAAATGGAAAAAAAACATATATTTTTTTTAATGAATTTTATTTACTGAACATATATATCCTTCATAAAAGCCATTACAAAACCAAAATGGGACTGAAAGTTGATATTATGGTGTATAGTGTGGGTTAAATTCATCATAATGAATTAATAATGCTTTATAATATATATAAAAGATTAGCGATAAAATAAATAGAAAATGAATTGCGTAATTAAAACAAACAAGTATACATATTTGGGACCGGTCTTTTCTGTAGGTAAAGTTTGCCTGAGTTACCTCGGGTGTGGGAACTTTCACACATAATAGCCGATCGAGTATACTCGGGCATAGTCCCCAAGCGGGTTAATGTTCTTGTAACATATTTTACTTTTCAACTTTGCAGTATCTCAAAAATATGTGTGGTGACTTTTGCCTGAACAGTGACATTATGTACTTACATAATATAACATAACATAGTACAAATTTGGGATTATTGCCAGGTGATTATTGCAGATTGTCCACTTGCCGACAAAAAATTATAACATAGTAGCGGTTTCCACATTATTTAAAGAATTTTTTTTTTTAATATTCGAAAACAAACCTAACCTAAGGTATATTATCTGATATCCTATTCTGAATGCCTGATTACGGAACGAAGCAATTTATAATATGCATAATATCATATATTTATTATTCTCTTTAAGGGGGTTTCAGATTACTCTGTTCAAAGCGTTTTATATAACTCCACATTGCTCGCCATACAATCCCGTATAGACCTGTCACACCTAAAAAGATTAGGTGTTATAAAAGTTGGCGTTGCGACTATATGCGCTGTGATCTGCTAGCCAGAAAATTAGATGCTAATTAATGCTAACTAGAAAATTATGCGACCCCCTCTCCTACCTATGGCAGAAGAAGGGGTCAGAACAATTTATGTAGTGCCGTAATTACGCGGCTGTCATCTGTCAAAGTGACAGATCCCATACAAAGAAATGATATTCCGCGGCAGTCCCCAATTCATCTGACCCCTTCTTCTGCCATAGGTAGCTATAATCCTGAGGAAAATTATAGCGTAATGTGTCACCCCAACTTATAACCACGCCTTTACTACGAGATGAATTGAAAAACATGTTTGGTATATAATGTGTATTTGAAAGCTCCTTAACTCATGACGGAAATGAAATTGCCAGCTGAAAGTAGTTACTTTGAACTAGAAACTTCAGATGGAATTTGACCGGTCGGTGGCCGAGTTGACATCGCGCTTGGGTCTCACTCGGGCGTAGTGTGTTCAATTCCTCGGCTGGCTAAGTCCTCCATCACAACACAAGCAACATTTTCGGCTTACTGTGGTGGTAGTAGGAGATTTTCAAATATTGTCAGGTTATTCGTAACCCGGGAATGTTTGTCTTTCTTTTTAAAAAAAAAAAAATAAATAATAAATAAATAAATTATGCTCTGTGAATTTAATGACGTTAAAGCTTTCCATTATAGAGTTTTTGTTGCTTGAAACGAGTAGATTTCTGTTTTTTACTAAAGATCATCACCTGTATATGGGTACATAATTAACAGACTAATATAATCGATTACTTTTCACAGCGGACGATGTGATAGATGCCATAAGGTGGTCAGAAAACTTGGATTCCATTTTCACAAGCAACTACAAGGCTGATCCATCTCTGTCCTGGCAGTACTTTGGGAGTTCAACTGGCTTCATGAGGCACTACCCGGGTAAGATAGTTGTAATGTATATAGTATTTTTATATACCGTTTTTACGACTCGTTTTTGTGTAAGTCGGCTCGTATGTGGAACGAGCTACCGGCATCTGTTTTTCCTCCCTCCTATAATCCGAGCCTCTTCAAGGCCCGCATTAACAAATCCCTTCCCACAGCCCCTACCTTACTCCGCCTCACAACGCCGCCCAACCGGGTGGTGACATAGTTCCCCTGTCTGTGCACTCCACAGGCAGGGACACTCTTGTGAGTTGTCACATAAAAAAAAAAAAAATAAAAAAAAAAAAAAAAATAAAATAAATAAAAAAAAAAAAAAAA
Organism: Hesperophylax magnus; assembly: GCA_026573805.1. NCBI lineage: Eukaryota > Metazoa > Arthropoda > Insecta > Trichoptera > Limnephilidae > Hesperophylax > Hesperophylax magnus. Next base: position 18,467,150 of record JAIUSX010000049.1, read on the forward strand.
AAAAAAAATTAAAGGGGTCACGTTAAAACATATACTTTCCAGCCAATGATGCTACAATACATCTAGACTTGCTATTGCCTGACAAACTCAAGATAAAATGTGGCAAAGAAACACTCTTATGTTTCCGGTAAAAACTTAATTCAGACGTTGTTCATATATGACATACATCGACTTCAAAGAATATGTATGTATGAATGAAATAAATTATTTCATATTTGGGTTGATTCTATTATATTAGTATATTCTACATCATGGATGTGACTGAGATAACAAGATATGCTTACACTATATTTGTTTTTTTTAAATTTTTTATTATAGATCGAAGACGGTTTACATATAGGGCCATATCTTCTATTTAACATCATTCCTTTAACCCTTTCCCTGCGGGAGACGCACGCCTGCGACGCACTGTACATGCCCTGTACGCGGGTGGCACATCTGTGCGACGCAAAGTTTCTTCGGCGTTATGGGTATGAAACATGCTTGAGCACGGTAAAACTTATATTCCTAAAAAATCTCACATCTTTACACTACTGACATCTTACGATATTTATCCATAATACGTATCCTAATCATCGATACAAAGATTTGAAGGGATCTTCCAACTCAGAGCGAAAAATGAATCAGTTTGAATTCTTCCCGCGTCTTTACACACGTTATTGCGCAGGCGCATTTTATAAGATTCTCAAACAGAGACGCTCGCCGTGTAGATTACATTGTTTTATCGAATTATTGTTTGCTTTTTCGTGGATATGAACTATTTTAATTACAGTGTACATTAATCTGATTTATCATATTTTAAAATAAGTTCAGTTACATACATTCATTCAAACTATTGAAGAAATATAAAATTTCGTCAGTGTTAGATTATTTTCAAATAAAGATACGTGGTTAAAACTTTTTTATAGTGAAAAATCAAGTGTAAAGTTGTACAAGTTTGACTTTTTATCAATTTTTGAAAGTATTTTTATTGCCAAAATACAAAATGTCGGGTCGTGGTCTTAATGACGAAGAAATATTTGGTGCTACTTTAGAAATAGATTCAGATTTTGAAATTAGTGACAGTGACGTCGATAATAATTGCGAAGCTGCTGAAATACATGAAAGCCATGATTCTGCCGTTATGCGTTGAGAACTGTTTCAAAATCACGATAAAAAAATATATTAAGTGATACATATTTACGGTGACATAATAACAGAAAAATTATTTCATTATGTAGCATAGGCTTTATTTAAAACCTATAAAGTGAGATAAACATTACCATTTTGCAGCCAAATCGACGTTTCTTACCAATTTCGTGTGTAATTCTTAGTTTAAATCTCCCGCCAATGTCACCTGCTAGTTCCAAATGCATCCTTGAGGCGGCGCCAGTAGTGGGACGCCACTAGTGACGCTATAATTTCAAGCTTCATTAGCATTTATTTTGCGAAGGTCAAACACGTTTGGTTTGTTTACAAACATCAAATACCGTAAAATAACCTGTTTTTCAGTATTTGCGCAAAATTTACATATTTTTTTCGAGGTTATTAACAGTGTGACTGTTCGAACTCCGTAAAATTGCGATTTATAGAGTTTCGTGTGTTTTTGTTTAGTGTTTTTTTTGTATTTTCGTGATTATGTCGGATTCCGAACGTTCCGAGAGCGGGGAAGCCGAATTTTCGAGGGCGGAAGTCATGAAGGTGATTCACACGGACACGCGGGGGAAGCGTCCGAGGGTCTACGGCGAAGGCAAAGCCAAGAGGCAGAGGGTTTGTGAATTAGCTCCCGCCGACCCGCGAATTGACGTATTAACGCAGCAGATGTCCCAGATGCAGGAAATGTTGCGTCTGCTGCTGGAAAAGCGTTCGGAGGCTCCCGTCCGTGGCGCCTCGGATGACGATGACGAGGACAGCATCTCCCTGGACACCCCTGCGTCGCTTCGGGAGGAATTGGCAGGAGATTTGGGAATGGGACTCGTCCATCCGAATAAGCCGTCTCGTGACTTGGATCTCGGGGAGTGGACAACTGACCTAAAGCAGCCGAAGATACCATCGGCCGACCCAGGGAGGGTGAAAAAAGTGGAGCTCCTTCAGCATCTGGGGACGGCCAACTGGAACAATGTCCGCTACCTCGAGATCCAGAAGTCGTATGCCGCAACCCCTCTCTTCTCAATGTTGGCATTGAACCCTGAATTGAAGCGCCTAGCTCAGGAGGAATCGGCCAGTACGTCAACGGACTCCTTCTGCGGCTCCCTGACCAATGCTCTTTCCCTGCAGGCTGATCTCCTGAAGGCCTCCTTGCAGGAGCTGGTCAACTGGAGTGCGGAACCGGGCAAGAAGCTGAGCACTTCCACTCTCTTCGAGAAGGTGCAGTCTCTCTTCGCGGCGGGGTCTGAGTCCCAGAAGGTGTCCAAAGACATCATGCAGATGGTCTGCGGAAAACGGGCTAGCCACATTGAGTATCGACGAGAGGGGGCATTGCGAGGCATCAGTGACGGATACGTCCGAGATGCCTTACGGAAGATTCCGCCCACATCGGAATATCTCTTTGACCCGAACCTCCTGTCGGCCCAGCTGGATAAGTTGGGGGGAGTGAAGAAGTGCCTCGCTCCTCAGCCTAGCACGTCGCGACCAGCTCCACCCGTTAAACCTGTGACTGTGCAGAGCTCGCAGCCCTTTCGTCCTAGAGTACAGCAGGGAAGAACCATCGCGAGAAGGGAGCACCCTGAGAGTCGAGGTCCGGAACCAGCCCGTAGAGCCGCTAAAGCTTTCCCTCCCCGAGGTAGGTTCCGGCCCAAGGAAAGAGCAGGGAAGCCAGACCGTAAGAGGTTTTAACAGTGGGCCCTCTTTTCAAGGGGGTCAGTTGCGCTCATTCGCAGGTAAGTGGAGGAACCTTGGCGCCCCTACTATCATCCTTAAGATGTTAGATGGCTACCGAATTCCATTTTCATCAAAACCTCCACTAAATAATAATATTGATTTATTTAACTCCCCTTTCGCCACTAAGACTTCTGTGGCAATGACAGAACAAATAGAAAAACTCAAAGCCCTTAAGGTTTTAGAGTCGGCACCTGCCACTCCCTCATTTATTTCTAACATGTTTCTGGTCCCCAAATCAGATGGCTCAAAGAGGCCAGTCTTTAACTTAAAGTATTTAAACAATTTTCTGACTGTCAGTAAATTTCGTCTGGTAAACGTTTATCGAGTTCCTACTTTTCTACAACCGAATGACTGGATGGTTAAAGTGGACCTCACACATGCTTACTTTCATGTACCTGTGAGTGAGCAGCATAGATGTTTCCTTAGACTTATCTATAGGAATGAACTCTTGCAGATGACATCCCTCCCCTTTGGCTTGGCCACCGCACCTAAGGCATTCGCAACCTTCACTAACTGGGTAGCGCAGGAACTGCGGAAGAGAGGGATGAGAATTCTAGTGTATCTGGATGATTTTTTATTAGTAAACCAATGCCTGCCTACTTTAAAACAGCAGGCTATTGAAATGGTGGAGTTTTTGCAAGGCTTGGGATGGCATATACAATTTGATAAGTCAATATTAGAACCATCACAACAAGTTCAATTTCTTGGTATCAGCTGGAATACTCTAACTAATGAAAAGTCTCTCCCTCAGAACAAGGTTTCAGCCCTATCTTATTTGTTAAAGGGTTTTATTCAGACAGGTAGGTGGTCACTAGATAAGGGGCGCAGCCTCTTGGGCTCTTTAAACTTTGCTAGTTTTGCAGTTCCAAGAGGCAGGCTCAACAGCCGGCACATACAGAAAGGGTGCTTAGGACTCAGACACTACCACCCTTGGGAGTCATCACCAATTCCGGCAGCTACCGCTCGGGAATTGAGATGGTGGGTTCGATCGCTCACCCTGACGTCACCTATACATCTGCCGCTGTTTGAGCATTACCTAACAACCGATGCCTCTGATCAGGGTTGGGGTGCCCAGCTGGACGAAAAGCTTCTCAGCGGTGTGTGGGCTGATGACCAGCTGAATCTTCACTCCAATGTAAAGGAGATGCTCGCCGTGTTGGCTGCCTTGTCTCCTCACGTGCTTGAGCTATCTGGCTCGGGTCTTCTGATCCAGTCGGATAACAGGTCTGTCGTATCTTATCTCCGCAAGGAGGGTGGTACCAGATCAACTCAACTCCTGAGCTGTACTCGACTAGTGCTAGATGTTTTGGATAAACACTGTGTCTCCATGACAGCACAATACTTACCCGGTCGTTTCAATGAAGTAGCGGACTGTCTATCTCGTCATCGTGCTATACCCGAATGGCACTTGCTACCCTCGTTCACAGAGGTAGCATTCAGGAAATGGGGACGACCCGAAATAGACCTATTTGGCTCTAGGACAGCGCATGTGGTTCAAAGGTATGTTTCTCTTGATTTTCAGGACGACGAGGCAGACTACCACAATGCTTGGAGCAGGGACTGGGACTATCAGCTGGCTTGGATCTTCCCTCCCCCGTGCCTCATGCCGAGGGTTCTTTGCCACCTGAACAGAGCAAGGGGATTATACTTGGTAGTGGCTCCTCGTTGGGAAAGGGCATTTTGGAGAGCGGATCTGAAGTGTCGGGCCTTGGGTCCACCTCTTACGATTCACAATCTAGGAGAAGCACTGATAGACACCAGGACCAACAAACCCCCTCCTCAAGTAGAGTCCTTCACTCTGGAGATTTGGCTTTGTGGGGGTGGGACAAAAACCTAACAAGATGGTCAAGTCAGCAGAAGGAACTTCTTAGATCCGGGTGGAGAAGTTCTACCCTTCGCACTTATGCTCCGGCATGGCGGAGGTGGCAGCGCTGGGCGTCAGAGAATCAGCTTGATGCCACGCGTCCCAAAGCTGAAGACTTAGCCAGGTTCCTAGCCGATCTACACATCAGAGAAAAGCTATCGCTGAGTACCATTTTAGTTCACAAGTCAGTGGTGTGTACCTTAGGCTCTCCCGAAGACAATAGAGAGCTGAGCTCCAATCCGATAGTGAAGAAGATATTAAAAGGGATATCTTTAGCTAGACTAAGGCCTTCAAAACCCCCCATTTGGGACCCGAGGGTTGTATCATCATGGCTGGAGAAGAATTTGCCTCAACATATTACTCTCTTTGAAGCATCAAGGAGAGCAGCCACCATCCTGCTTTTGGCATCAGGGCGCCGAGTCCACGATCTCACATTGCTCCATTGCACAGCTGAAAGATTGTCAGTGGACAGTGAAGGCATCTCCATTTGGCCAGTGTTTGGTGGCAAGACAGATTCGGCAGACTGGCAACAATCAGGGTGGAGACTGGCTCGCTCGGAGTCTAGGAACATAGACCCTGTCTATTGGACGGAGAAGGTCATAGAACTGTCTAAGGAACGGAGAGCGCAGGCGATACTACCTAGCCTATTTATTACAACTTGTGGGACAGTGAAAGCGGCCTCCAGGGCAGTAATTGCAGGTTGGATTAGGGCAGTCCTCAGGGATGCTGGTGTAGAGGATCCACCTGGCAGCATCCGTTCAGCAGTGGCATCTCTGAACTGGCTGCAGAAATATAAGCTGGACGATATACTGTCGCGTGGTAACTGGAGAAGTCCCAATACCTTTGCCAAGTTCTATAGAAGGGAAATTGCAGAATCGGCTGGCCGAGTCAACACCGACCCATCTGTTGCTGACCTTTTTCAACCTCTGTAACTGGTTAGCTGATTTCTGGAAATCTTGCCCCTATTTTCTTTTTAGCAAATAAATTTAAATATTATATTTGATTCACATTAGCATAATGTCACCAGGCGATAACAAACAATATCTCACTTTATAGGTTTTAAATAAAGCCTATGCTACATAATGAAAAAGTTTTACCTTACAATAAAACTTATATTATGTACTTAGCTTTATTTAAAACCTAGGCAAGGGCTGCCTGATGAGATCTAATGAAGCTTGAAATTATAGCGTCACTAGTGGCGTCCCACTACTGGCGCCGCCTCAAGGATGCATTTGGAACTAGCAGGTGACATTGGCGGGAGATTTAAACTAAGAATTACACACGAAATTGGTAAGAAACGTCGATTTGGCTGCAAAATGGTAATGTTTATCTCACTTTATAGGTTTTAAATAAAGCTAAGTACATAATATAAGTTTTATTGTAAGGTAAAACTTTTTCATTATGTATTTTTGTAAATTTAAGTGTAGTTATTTTTTATTATATGAACCTTTTTAAGTGTGTCAATATTTCATGTATCCAGTCAAACGCGACATCGCACCCATAAATCAACCACTTACATCGCACCACAGTTGAAGAGCTCTACTCCGGTTTGTTTATAATCATGTGTATCGTTATCCTTGAAATATTAACATGGCCGCCCGGGCATACCATATCAGTTACATTATGAATATATACTTCGAATTTTTATCAAGCCCCATTGATGTTCAGATTGTTTATTTATTGATGATAAATAGCCCCGCGTGTGAACGAAGTGATACAAATTAATGACGCATAGAAAAGGTTAACAGTCACCCGGTTCCCAGTTCACCAGGGTTTTCACTGGATATGAGGCTATTTCTTCTGGTTCCACAATGTGTCTTCCAGGTCTCCTCTCCACTCCTCCTTGATTCCCTGAAGACACCCGGGGGAAAGAGTTCACTCCCCCTTGGTTCCCTGAGGGCTCCACGTGGGAAGAGTCCGCTCCCCTTCCGTGAAGGACCTATGATGGAAGAGGGCCTCATCTCTCCTCTCCACTCCCCTTGTGGGACCTTCAGGGAACCAAAGAAGTTCATTGAGGTGGACTCAACTCTCTTCTCTTCCTTCCCTTCTCCTGCCCTCGAACCTTCAGGGAGAGCCCTACAAAGGCAGACGGCCTCATCTCTCCTCTCCACTTCCCTTTGGTTTCCAAATCATTGGCTAATGAAAGGAGGTGCGCAAACACGGCATAATACCCTGAAAGTAAATTGCTATTTTTTTTAGTTTTCGCGAAATTGAAACTTAATTTGGGCGACTTTAAGCGCTATAATTATTTACAATTACTGTTGTTAAAAAACCATTATACGGAAGTAGGATATGATCATGGGCAAATCGACTACCAATCACTGAAATTATGATAAAGGTATTGTAAATATTGTTATTACTCTTTGAGTAAATGTTTCTAAATGGGTACATAATGTTACTATGTACTTATTTTCAGTAAATTTATTAGAGAAATTAAAATATTTTTACCCGTGTATACATATATAGAAATATGTTATGGTTAAGGTTTTCACGGGTGTAAGGTGTAGAGTAATTTTCTCAGTTTACCCGCGTAACGTAGTCCTTAAAAGGACTTTTTAACCCGAGAAAATTATTATACACATAGATATATACCTATATATGTCTCCAAAAACAGTAAAATACCATATAATGATTTTAAAATCAAAATTGCATTTTGTTATCACACTGAATAAAATTCATAAGCATTACCACACTCCAATAGATAATAATCCATGTGTTTTGTTTTTTTTATTTTAGCAATGCAATGGAAGGCGTCGCCAGTGGACTTGTTTGATTGCCGCACCCGTGCGTGGTACATCGAGGCTGCCGTCAGCCCCAAGGATGTCATAGTCCTGGTGGACAACTCGGGTTCCATGACAGGGCAGAGGAGGGATATCGCCCGCCACGTAGTGTCCAATATCCTGGATACGTTGGGGAACAATGACTTTGTCAACATCTTCACGTTCAACGATAGTGTCATTGAAGTGGTGCCCTGCTTTGCTGATATGCTTGTTCAGGTAAAATATATCATTTTTTGATAATGTCTGAATCTGCCGATACAATTTTTTTATTCTAATAGCTCTCACAATAAAATTATGTTGACAATATTAATAAATTTCTGAATATTCTTAAATTCAGCGCACTCGCTCAATAATACTATTGTTACTTGGTCAGTGGCCGAGTTGGCATGGCGTTTGTGTCCCACCCAGACGTAGTGTATTCAATTCCTCGACGGGCTCCATCACAACACAACATAACATAACATAACATTTTCCGCTTCCTGTAATGGAAGTAGAAGATTTTCAAATATTGTCAGGTTATTCGTAACCCGGGAATGTTTATCTTTCTTTTTAAAAATTTAGCAGATTATTCTCTTATCAGGTGCCACATCAATCAATTTATTATATGGTGTTGAGGAGAAGAAGTTATTCAATCTTGCAATTTGCAGATTGAATAACTCTCCTCAAATTTTCCACAAAACGGTAGTAAGAGACAATGGAACACCGAAAAGCATGACAAATAGTTCTATTTTTGAAGTATTTTATCAAAAAAGACTAAGCCATTTGCTATGCATTCGGGTAAGTACCTACCAGATTAATGCACATTATAAATACATGGAGGCATGAAACACAATCTTTGAGGTACTTATTTAAAATACTAGGAAATTATAAACTAACTGAAAAAAATAAATTATATTATGGTGCGACCAATTATTGAGTGTGTGTGAGCCAACTAATGCTATATATACATACGCGAGCCGAACTGCCAAACTGAACCTCAACTTATGGGAAAGGAACAAAGCATAAAAGCATGTGTCCTTAGAACGGGGTACCCCAGTAAGGACACATTATCTTATATAAAAAATTGTTAAATAAAAAAAAAAAAAAAAAAAAAAAAAAAAAAAAAAACTGCAATGGGCGCGAAACGCCGCTTGCAGTTGCTTCGTTACTTTCCCGTAATACGTATACGTACCATAACACTGTTGCTCTATCTTTATTATGATTTGCAGAAGATTTCGGCTCTATGGAATTCAAATTCGCAAAAAGAATGCATTTTCATTTATTTTACTGAGAAAAATTTTGTAGTTTCACACATTGGTGTCTTCTTAGCAATCAATATCATTGAAATCTCATTGGATTTTATGACAAAGCTGTGTTAAATAAATAATTATTATTTACTTAAAATTTTTGTGTTTAAGGCTACCTTAGCAAATGTAAGAGAACTCAAACTGGGATTAGAGACCATTGAGACAACTGGCATAGCCAACTTCTCCGCAGCCCTGACGACGGCCTTCGAACTTCTCGAGGTGTACCGGGAGCAGAAGGAGGGGGCCCGCTGCAATCAGGCTATCATGCTGGTCTCCGACGGAGTGCCCTACAACTACAAGGAGATATTCGAAATATACAACTGGCGCCAGAGACCGAAAATGCCTGTCAGAGTTTTTACATATCTTATCGGCAGAGAGGTAATTACTTAATGTGTAATATTATTGTTGATTAAGGATTGTTGCCGGCCTCCGTGGTCGAGGAATAAGGCTCTCGACTAGCAAGCCGAAGGTTGTGCGCAAGCAAATTTTTTTTGATTGATTTGTGTTATTTCGCAATTTATTCATTTACAATAATACATAGTATACTTGCGGTACGTTCCTGAGTGGAAAATATTCTCAGTATCGTCCTGGTGTAAGACCACCATTCAGAATTAAAACTTTGCTTGAAATGGCTTCAGCCGTGTTTGTTGACCAGATCTGAATAGCCAATTACTCCCCACCTTCCTCTTCCCCATCTCCTTCTCCCCACTACCCTTCAGCCTCGCGACACACCCCAGTTGGGGATGCCATAGTCCCACTGGCTCCAGACGGTTGAGAGCAGTTTGGAGCCTTGTGCAATATTCACAAAAAAAGATTTTATTCTCCATTAATTCTTTATTTCCTACAACTATTGATGCTGTCCGCCCCTCAACAGCTGTATTTGTCTTTTGCGATTTTAGTATTCTATTGATAAAATCTGACTTCTGTCAGCGAGTTTATATCTACATAATATTATATTGAGTAATTGCCTGGTTCATTTGGAGTTAGTATTTTGGATCTTTATACAAAATAACTAGTAATTCTGTGAACAGTAGCTGATTGTCTATTATTTAATAAATCGTAACTAAATTTTCCCCTGAAATCATAGATTTGTAAATAGGTACTTAAATACCAACCTGCAATAAACTGTAACATTTTTTAAATTCAAATAAGGAGTTATAAAATATTTCGTGCCTATAAGTACTTTAAAGTTAATCTACCTATCTCTGGCTGAATCCACTATACGTTATGGAATTACTTCTTGGGGACATTCTTGTAAAACTAATATAAGCTATATACAAACATTACAAAACTCCATTATAAAATTGTTAATTCATAAATATGACAATCAACACAGAAGTAACATTAAATTAATATACAAGTCTCTGAATATTTTACCTGTCAGAGGATTATTGTTTTATAATATTGTAAGTCAACATGTTATATTGTCTGATTCATTGTATAGGGAAAGAGTTTGCCATAAACATAACACAAGATTCACTCAAAATGAAGGACTGGTAGTTCCGAAATGTACTAATAAATATGGTGAAAGAACTTTAAACTATATAGTACCCAAAATTTTTAACCTATTACCAATGACAATTAAAAATAATAACATGTATACTGCTAATGTTAGATATAATCTAAGGAAATGGTTATTGGATAATAATGATCTATACTGATGCCCCTGAAATGGAATTCATATTCTTAGAAAATGGAAAAACAATTATTTTGTAATACTCTATTTATGAAACTATTGATGTACTTGTTGATAATACTAATTTGTTCATACATTTATTTTTACTTGCTTATTATATAAGGCTTTTATGCTGCTATTTAAACTTTTCTGCAATGTAACCAATTTATGTAATTATGTACCGTTCAAATTGTATCTTATGAGTGTATAAATGTTGTCTCTATGTCCCTGCTGACAAACTACATAAGTAGTTTAGCGGGTTTAAATGTGAATAAATAAAAAAAAAAAAAAAAAATACAATTTGTTCAAACAAACTTCATATCTCACATCTCAATGAAAATTCCCCTTTCAAACTTTCTTCAGTCCAAAAAAATATGAAGATTACACATTGTGTATATTTATTGTACAAATGGCATACTTATATGAAAAGTATTCCAGGTGGCAGACGTACGCGAGGTGAAATGGATGGCCTGTGCGAACCAGGGTTTCTATGTTCATCTTAGCACCCTGGCCGAGGTTCGAGAGCAGGTTCTGAACTACATCCCCGTTATGGCCCGGCCCCTGGTACTGTGGGGAGACGAACATCCCATTATATGGACGCCAGTTTACGCTGATATCACAGTAAGACCTCGTTTCAATTAGTTGTATCAAACTGCACTATGGAAATTAGGAGGGATTTATAGAATTATCCATAAGTCAATTCTTATTTTTATTAAATCAAATCAAATAAACTCTCTGTTTTAATGCTGCGATGCGGTGCAAAGTAATGCAAAATCATGTGTTTTAGATTTGAAAATTTGATCGCTTAGAAATATTGTAGATTCTAATTAAATACTGCGAGTGTAATTTTTTTTTTACAATTTTGACAAATTTTACCAGTGTGGTTTTTGAAGGCGCACTTTCAGTGGCAGTATTCACTGACTGGCGATCCGGGCGGACATGACGTGACAGGCTGAGCGACAAGCATTTCTGTGTGTACGTCCAGAGAGAAATTTCGAATGCTGTATTTTTATTGGTTCAACTATTTATTAGTCAATGCACAAAAAAAGCATATGCTGCACAATTCCAAATATGTCAATAGCTGGTGCATCTCCTTAAAAAAATTTAAACTGTTGATTGGTTTTGGAACAACTATTCCTTCGTCGGCGTAAAAGTAACATTAGAAGCAAATACAGAAAGACTATTAAATATCAGTATGTACGTAATCATTAGCGTTGTAGGGGGAAATGGTAATAGAAATAGGGATAGGTGAGTGGCGTGCAAGGAAAACAGATTGGTTTCATGGAAACGTATTGAAAATGTGACTAAACAATAAATTTGTTTGGTTTTTATGAACATGTCTTATTTTAATCTCTGTTCAGGATCCCAAGATGACAGATTGGCTGTGGGAAAAGAGAGAATCTGAAGAGCAGAGGGAGAGGGTCATGAGTGTGAAGAGGAATGCATCATTCTTCCTCTCGGTGTATGAAAAGGACCGGAGGTATGCTCTCAAACAGAAGGAGGTCAGTACCTATTTTATTTTAATTTTATCTATCCTAATAACATGGACATATTAATTAACATAATTTTGAAATGTAATTCCCGATGAAATTCCATTTTAATATGACTAGGAATTAAAATACCTTTATCCTGTCGAACGTAGGCTACCCAAATTTAGGTCACATCGCTCCAGTGCTTGAGCGATACCTGCCTAAATTTAGGTAGTTGATTTTTGAAAATTTATTTAGAAATTTCTACAAACAGCCTAAACATTTAGTCGCTAGTCGGTTTCTATCGAGTTCCGAGAAATGTCGGTAGTGGTCTTTTCTGGGATTATTCATAGATCCCCTTTAATTATTAGGAGACCAAATTTGTCCCCAAACATCATACGAATTTGGGTTCCTGATATTTAAAGGGTTAACATGGTCGTTTAAAAATGCAGTGAATGTTTATTTTACTCAAATTCTGTAACATATTATACATGGTGTCCGGAAACTCGTAGTACAAGCCGGAAACTGGAGAATGTATACCACACGGGGAACCCAAATAAACATAAAGTTTTTTGAAAAAAAAAAAAACCAAAAAAATATATTTTTCGGCTATTTCAGGGTTAAAATTTTTTCGTCACTATTTGTTTTACTTTTAAATTTTTAAATAGTTTTAATTAGTTGGGTACTTTGATCTTCAGTAATAATTTATAAGAATTTGATCAAAAAAAAAATCAACTTCTGACTCGATTTACTCGAAAACGAAAGCTCAAATCAAAAAAAATTATACTACAAAATCGACTCCAAATGTGATGTAGATTTACCAGTTTCCCGCTTGTACTACGAGTTTCCGGACACCATGTATAGCAATATGTTCATTATTGAATTTTCCGTTTAGTTAAAATTTTATAGTTCTGGGATTAAAAACAAAGTTTCAATGTGTAGTTATTTTTTAAATACATAATTATAAGCAACAATTAGTCGCCTCGGGATTTTTACTCTGTAGATATTTTCAATTTGTATGGATATTTTCAGGCGACTAATTGATGCTTATAATTATTTGTTATCCTTTATGCTACGCATAAAACCTTGTCTTATAAACATTAATTTATCATTAAAAAAAAATAATAATAATTTATTTTTTAGACAATTTTTTGTAAATAAGCCATCGCTCGAGTGTTTATAACTTTTTTTAAGAGATTATTAAAATATTTTATTATAATTATTAAAATATTATAATATGATCAAATATTTTATCAATAAATCTATGCCAATATACCTGTTTATCCTGTAGTTCATATAATTAGAGGATAAAACAAGTATAAAATAAATTTTGCAAACAAAACTAAGTGCTCTGAGTAAAAACCAGCAATACCCAAACCGTCAAAAATACAGCTGACAACGATGGTATTATAGACAAATATTAAAAACCCATAGATTCAGACAACCCAATACAATGACACCCATCTCCCAAAAGGTAATAAACCCATCATAAGGGGTATTCAAATGTAATAAAGCCGCTCCGCCAAAAATAAGACAAAATAAGTAAAAAATGTGCAATATTGTATAGTTGTAGTGGTACGCCACTACTTGACTCGTCATTACTACTTGTCATTATCGCACATTCCTGATATAGTTGTTATTCAGGGTGTCCGAGGGTAAAGTGCGCTAACTTTGGGGGTGATTCTAGATGATAGTACAAGTAAAAAGGGATTATTAAATTATCTGCTTGTAGGGGAAAATAAATATTCTTTTATGAGAAAAAAATATTGTCTGGGAAAATAAACATAGGAATTTTGCAAAAGTTATTAATCTTTTTTTCTTGTACCATCATGTAGAATCATCTTCCTAAGTTAGTGCACTTTACCCCCGTACACCCTGTATACCACCTGTATATACAGGTGTCCGGAGGTAAAATGCACAAACTTCCAAGAAGAATTTTTGTTGTTTGTTTTTGGGGTGTTATGCCGTGTTGCGCTAACTCCTTCTTTAGCCGACGTTTCGGACAGCGTTACAGTGTCCATCATCAGGGCAGATCCGGTAGATCCGAAGATGTGTAAATGGACACATCAATTTACACATCTTCGGATCTACCGGATCTGCCCTGATGATGGACACTGTAACGCTGTCCGAAACGTCGGCTAAAGAAGGAGTTAGCGCAACACGGCATAACACCCCAAAAACAAACAACAAAAATGCTTTTGGCCGTGAGAATCTAAAAACTTACCTTCCAAGAAGAATATTTATTTTTCCAAACAAACAATTCAACTTTTTTACCTGAAAACTACATTAAAATATTTTAATTTCCTAAAGAGTTATTTTTCTTTTTTACTTGTACCATCATGTAGAATCAACTTCTCAAGTTAGCACACTTTACCCCCGAACACCTGTATATCAGTCTGAAGATGACCGTCATAAGGTGAAACCGGTCTGGTCATTAAGCTCTTAAGGACCACGCCCGAGTATACTCGGGCGGCTATTATGTGCCAGAATTCGCATGCCCGAGATAACTCGGGCAAACATTACCTAACATAAAAAAAAGGTGGTTTTTTTCCATTTTTAATTTTTAAATGATTACTGAAGGGGTTAAAAAAAAGTTATAAAGGTAAAACACAATAAAAAACCATATTAATGCGGACATCCTTTTGGTTGCTTCAAATAAGAAGGATTCCTTTACACGCAATGGTATTTGATGAGTGTAATGAATGTTTAGATGGAGGACCAGGAGCCAGGAGACTATCAGTCCTACAAGTTGATGACCTCTGTGTCCATGCCCGTGTTCGATAGAAGGGAAAATGCTGTGAGTTCAACGATTCTTTCTTATACTTCTATCTCTTCCTAATATTCATTAATCTCACTTATTGATCTCTATCTATTGTCCATTTATTCTTTGATTTGAGAGAATTTAAGCTGTCCCATGTTTTCTTTGGCATAATTATTTTACTCTCCATTTTTAATACAATATACAGGTGTCCCGTTAGTTTTGGATATCCTTTGGGAAAATGGAATACAATGTGTTGAAAAACTCCCACGGTTTTTCGAGATAGTTAGATCGAAATTAAATTGATCAAAACATTAATTTCAAGTTTAAGACTTTAAAAAAAAACTACATTGTTAACGCAATGATAGCACTACTATTCAAGAATAATAATATTTAAAAAAAAAACCAGACTGAGAAAATTTGTTTATTTGGGACGAAGAAAGTCGGCAAAAATTACAATTTTATAAAACTTCAAAAAGTTCAATAAATTTAAAAACTAGAGACTTTATTCACAATATTCCATTCTTGGAATGACCTTTCACAGTTGACTACATTCTCAGTTGAAAGGTTATCCACTACTTACCGGACAGCCTGTACAATCTTACTGCTATATTTTCGTGAAATTAATAAAATTGTATTTCAGCAGTATTGTTTAATAACATTTTATAAATTACCTTTTCCCCGTTAAATTTAATCATTCGTTGTTGCATCTTCTCTATTCCGATGCATGTAAACAGAAAGAAGAAGACTGACGAAGAAGGTTCTTGAAATTCTAGTTTTTTAATACCACCTTTACTGTTAAACCCCATAACAATGATAATTGTGAGAATATTTATAAAGCTGTGTTCCTAAACCACACTAGAACAGGTTGTTTCACAGAATACAACTGTGAAAGTCCTATTCAAGTTCTGTTATTATCCAAATACTTGTGAAACAACCGGCCCATGGTGAAATAATAACAACTTGATTAGAACTTTCACAGAACTTGAATTTGGAAAAATTCATCAAGTTGATTTTCAAGTTCTGTGAAGGTTCTATTCAAGTTCTGTTATTATTTAAGTTTTGTTAAACAACTGGCCAATTATGATAAAATAACAGAACATGGATAAAACCTTCACAGAACTTGAAAATCAACTTTGTAATTTGATGAATTGTTAAAAAGTTTTGAAACAACCCATCCAAAGACTTGGTCACAATGAAGTATGATAATCCCTCATTATTAGCAATAGCTAAACCTCAGGTAATGAGACTTGAAGCCCACTTCATATCATTTGTTCAGCACAATTTCAAAATATTACCTGCTAGAAAATTGAAAATTTTCAGTTAAATTTATGTTTACAATATGTTATCCATGTTGTAATGTGCTTTAAATGTATGGTACAACCATTATTGATTCGAGTTCCTTTTCTTTCAAGATCTTTTTCATAGGGATTCAATAACTTTGAATCCACCTTTTAAACTTCAATCCTCAATCATTGAGGGTCCAACTGTCTTGCAATTGAACTATTCAAACCTTTATCGTCTAAATAACATTATTTAGTATTTTGTGATGAGGTATTGGTGAATTGCTGAACTTCCCACCTCTCGTTGGATTACTCTAGTGTGGTTTAGGAATTTGGCCAGGATTAGAATATTGTTGTAGGATATCCATGACTTGAATAAACATGTATAACTATGGATGAAGATGTGGTGCTAATACAGTGGTTGTTTCTCAGAATATCACAGAGAATGTACTGATAAATGAAGCGTACTGGGTTTCCATAACACGAGAGGTATATCATCGACCTATACTCAGTATTAAAACAGTTGCAGTTGATATTTTTTTGATGATTGACAGTATAATATTGTTTTAAATTCCCCATACATAGGTGCATATTGTCCTACTAGAACCCGTCTGTATGTGGAGACCATAGGACTTTACCTTTACCTGTAGCGCCAGCAATGGCAATAAGGCCATGACAGATAATAGATTACCGAGACTTTGTTATATTGATCAAAAACAAAAATTACTGTTGGTGTTTTAAAAATGCATAACTTTTCAAATTCTCAGCTAAAATATTTAAAAAAAGCTATAATTTATTTACATGAAATACCAAGAGTGGTTTTTGTCAATTTAATTAAAAAATTATCATACATATTTTAATGTAGTTAATAGCAATACATATAGTATAATTTAGTTATAAATTTACAGAGTTATTCGCTAGCTGGCCATTAGGGTCGTCATATTACAAGGATTGGGAAATTTAAAAGTGATGTTTTTGCTTTTATGTAATGGTTTAGGTAATGTAAAGTTTTTTTGATAATCGAATATTGTTTTTGGATCGACTTGTTTATATAAAATGTTTGAAAGTAGGATTTATACATCAATAAGTAGTTTTTTTTGCTTCGTTAGTCATAAATTTACAATCTTTGCTACGAGATGATATTTTGTAAATAGACTTTGGCATACATAGCTAGAAGAGGTGTTTTTTATGATTATTGTTGTACAGTTACTAATAACAATAATTATGTCTAAAGTGTTTTGTAAATAGGTATTTACTACTGAGTGTTTTACAATATTGTAACCTTACAATAATTAGATTTATGCTATTAAATTATCAACAATTGAGCAGTGACTTTAAATGTTATTCCGATACCAGTAAAGAGTCCTTACAATTTTTTTTTTTGCTTGATAAGTAATGCGTTTTTTTTGATAATCGTTAATTTTAATTTGATTTATAAAAATATTATATGTCAATTTTTTTATGAAAAGTTACTACTCAGTTTTGCCCAAGTTTCAACACATTCTTTTCAAAACAATCTTATTTCTTGGCAATTGAATGGATGTTTCAAAACTCAATAGCTCGTGATGGAAATGTTGTCGCAAGCTGAAAATTGTTGAACATATCTAAAAGTTCCAGACAGCAAAAGATGCGAAAATTTCATTTTGCCAGAACTGATAGCGAGTTTTAGTGAGACATGCAATTTTCTACAATTTTTTATATTTTCTCAATTTACCCCCTCTTGTATAATTTACACAGTTTAATTTAGGTTATGCAAATAATACCTCTATTATATAATGGAACATATTATGTTCTAGTAGTAGTGATCAAAGTTAAAGATTTTTTTTGGGGTGACATTATGATGTTAAGCCTTGGTTATTTTTGCCACATTAAAGGGAGGATAATTTATGAAATTCCGTTTCAAGATAAATCATTAATACCAAATATATTTTCCTTTCTGAATAGACACGAGTAGCTAACTTACTCGGAGTGGCTGGAACCGATGTCCCTATCGAAGATATTCAGGCTTTGATGATGCCCCATCAGGTAAGATTCTAATATAAATTCTTGGGAATTTATTTTTCGGGAAAATTCCCGAAGCGAGGAATATCGTGTGAACATTCATCTAAATGGTAAAATCCCTAGATTAACCAATATACAGGGTGTCCATAAAATAATGTCACAGTTTCAATGGTATATTAAACAGTTTAATTTATACTATTTACAACAAATCATACATCAAATTGAAGGTAAAATAACGTAGTTTTATATAAGTGCAAGTACTGTTTTGTTGTTTTCTCGCTTGCAACGCCACATATGCAAAATGGCGACTCCTGATTGAAAGATTGTGTCTACGTTTCGCCGCTACCTAATGATGGGCCAGAGTTGAGACACGGAATTGAAGACGCTATTGCTTCCATTACTCCGGACTTGTTAACCAAAGTGTGGGAAGAATTGGACTTTAGGTCGGATGTGTGCCGTATAAATAAAGGTGCACATATTGAACATTTGTAAGAAAAACTAGGTTAGTTTACCTTAAATTTGATTTATGATTTGTTTTAAGTAGTCTAAATTAAACTGTTATAATATACCAATGAAACTGGCTATTCGGCTGAGCGACCAGTATCGACGAAAAAAATTAAAAAAGTCACCGGAGACCAAAGTTTTATTCACATTTTTTACTCCAAATAATGTCAGGAATCACCGGTTTAAAGTAAGTCAAGTACGTCCCTTAACATCCTGTATGAATTGTACTGAAAACTTATGAATATTTGTTTAAAGTAAATAGAAGTGTTGTCCATTAATTGAAATTACATACACTCTCATTTGACTTTTAATGCGTATGTGCTCACTACAGTCAAATAAAATATTTAAACTCACTCTCATTTAACGCTGTTTTTCCACATTTAGGCTCAACAAATGAATTTTCAGCTTTTGGTGAATTCTTCTATGATTGTTGTACATATTTTAATTTAATGCTTCTAGTTGGGAGTAAATGGATATGCTTTCATTGTCACCAACAATGGCTTCATCTTGACTCATCCAGACCTTAGACCCGTCGTAAGTGCAAAATCATTTATGTGGGCTTTGTAGAATTTTTTAATAATAATTTACTTCTATAATAAGGGTTGGTTTGTTACAGTTCCAAGGAATTCTAAAACCTAGTTATAACAGCGTGGATATGTTGGAAGTAGAACTGATGGATGATGCTAGAGGTCCGAGAGATTTTAATCCAGAGCTTGTACAGGTAATTATAAACATCTTACGTACTTTGTGTTATTGAAAGATTACCTCACAACAAAACTTATTATGTAGCATAGGCTTTATTTATAAAGTGAGATAAACTTTGCGTGTAATCGGTTGAAATCTCCCGCCAATCTCACCTGGCAGTCTCAAATATGTCCGTCAGGCATAGACATATGAATATTAGTAGACCTGCCCTAAGTGATTAAAAGCGTATTATCCCCACTCCCCATACCGGTTCAATTGAGCCGGCTGGGCTCGCATATGGCCTCAAGTGAAATTTGAAAACGTGACGTCATCATTCTGGTGCGAACTATGGTCGAGGCATCATCGGTTCATTTTACGAAATAACACGGCAAAATGTTGACTTGTACTATGAAAACTTGTAAAAATAGATGTGAAAAAGAGAATAAACCCAATTGTCGTATTACATTCCATATATAAGCATTATTTTACTTTATTTTAAGCTTATTCACACCGTATTATATGGATCAGTTTTAGAAACATATACTATCACATCACAATGTAGCGATTCTCAAGTGTGCTCATCGTTGTTTACTGGGGTAAGTAAATTATGAGACATTTGTAAAAGTGTCTTAACTAAATACTCTGAAACTAACTACGACTCTGAAAATAGAAGCTGCCTTACTTTGCCGAATTTGGACTTCGCAAATTAGTTCATAACGTGGCGAGTAATTTGCGCTCCCATGTAGAAATGTCTATTCATTCAAAAGCAGATTTTACTTTTAAGAACTAAATGGTGATATTATAATGCGAGATGCCTATTTACTGTCAGATTGATTTATTGACGAATCACAGTCAGCCTTACTCCCTTCGTTCTTCAACAGTTGATTTTACCCCTCGCCATTAGCTTCTCGTCTATTAATTCCTATGTCTGTGCCGTCAGGTTATTTTCATTCCATCTCACACGAACATTAATGAAATCAAAATAAATTTTTTATTTGAAACCAATGTTTGGCTTTCATTTCAGTTTCGCAGTGATGTTATCAATCAGTCGTCTGGCAGCAAATGGATGCAAGTCAAATATCATTTTGATAACATGGTGAGAGTATATACATACATATCGTATTACAGTATTTATTGAGGGGTGTGCAGTATTTTATAACAAAAGTATTGTCCTTGTTCAATGGATCACTTGCTGAATTAATAATGTTTGTCCATAATTGGTTTTTGGTGATTGAAAATATTGGAGAGGTAGGACTAACAGGAACCGTCCACATTATTTGCTCAAGGAGCATGAGTAGCATCGTACATTTTGCCAAACTCTCTCCCTCCTTCATGCATCACATATAACAATATATCGCTTTAATATCTACCCCTCCATCCTTCTGCTTTGCTTGCTTTATCACACATAGTCACTTTAACATCTACCCCTCCCCCTTCTGCTTTGGTTGTTTTATCACATATTGTACCTTTAACATCTATCCCCCCTCCTGCTATTGCTTGGTTTAGCACGCATAGTTGTAACATTAACATTTAACCCCTTCCCTTTCACTTATGGCTTCAGTTTTAATAAAAAAAAAATAAATGTTTCTAGAAACGTGTGTCCCGCATTAGAAGGCAATATTTCTGGACTGGAATCCCGCGCTCCCCCTTCAGTTTGGTGGTGGCTTTGCCGGAGCCCTACGGCCTGCAACGCTTGTCACTGAGGCCCGAGGATGACATCCACCGCAGCCGGCTCAAGGGAAACAACGCCACCCACTACTTCAGGGGGCAGCACTGGCGGATACATCCAGACTGGTAGGCCTTTTTAAATAAATCTAGTACGTAGCCTGTTTGTGTGAAGTGTGGCAAAGAGATGGGTGTATATCTGTGCCTGTCCACTTACGGCGGAGTGAGAATAGGAAGAATTCCATACCTAAACATAACAGTGGTTACGTTAGTACGGTGTAGTTGGGTGATTAATGGAGGTGTTTCTTCCTCAGGTTATACTGCCGCCATCATGAAAAGACCTTCACAACTCCAGAGGATGAGCTGTTGTACTTCTTGGACCGAATGAGGCAGCAGGGGTGGCACTGGCCTCTCAAGCCTCGTCCCCCTGAGCACATGCACTGTAAGTACCTATAGCTGAAATGGTTTCTCAGACACACTCAGATTGTTTACAGACTTGCCGAGGTATGCAGATATGATCAATTAATCGCTTTCTTACATAATGTACCTATATTTTAGCCCTGTTGAACTTTCAGGGCCTATTTCCCTTCCCCCCATCGCCTTTAACTTCATTAAGTTCTCCAATGGTAGGGCCGTAGTCCAGTGAGAATTTGAGTATTTGAGAATATAGTACTCTCTCACTAATCAAATGCAAAGGCAAGTGTCCAATTAGTGAAAGCGGCAGATTATAGTATGTACATACAAAAATGCTTAAAATTAAAATAGGTATTTCGTAAAAACAAACACAACTATTGATCATTCATTTTTTAGTATAAGGTGTCATATTTGTACTTGCAAGAAGACAAACAAAAAATGTGGCAGAACGAAACAAACAGAAACACATGTGACAGTTGCTAGAACAGTGGTTCTTAACCTTGTTAGAGGTACTGAACCCCACCCGTTTCATATACCCGTTTCACCGAACCCTTCTTAATTGGAAAATATTTAGGTGCACAAAATGAACAAAACCATTCAAACATGATTTGCACACAAAAACAAAAACATAATAATGAATATTTACTGCAAATCAGTGTGACTTCTGCTGTTGCCTTTCAGAGACCAGTTCAGATATGCGCGGCTTTACCTTGGCAAGTGCCACTTTCATGTCATTTCGCAACAAAGTCTGTTCCTTTTCTTCGTTTTTATGTACAGCATCCTCGAAAAGGATTGCTCGCAAAGATATGTTGTAACAAACGGTATGAAAATCTCCAGAGCTTTCTTAGAAATAACAGGGTACGTTACCATTTGTTGACAACAAAACGTTGAGAGCGTTGTTGTTCTGAAGAATTGCTATTGAACCTGGCTCTGCTGAATTTCAATGATTTCATCGAGGTATTTATCATTGACATCTGTTGTCTCGGCACTAAAAGTGAATGGCTGTCTCACTCATGCTGGATATGACTCTCTTCTTGGGAAGTATCCGTCGAGAGACTTTGCAAGCTCATCTAAGTGCGTGGCAATGCTTGCTTCAGTTCCGCGGGTACAGATATGTCTCCGATTCCAGATACATCTTTGATCTTACTTATACTTGACGGCCGGCATAGTCCAGTGGTAACGCATTGGACTACCATTCCGAAGGTCGCGGGTTCGAACCCGGCGTGCGCAAATAAATTTTATTTGATTAATTTGTGTTATTTCACAATTAATTAATTAAAATAATATATAGTATATTTGCGGCACGTTCCAGAGTGGAAGATACTACCAGTATCGCCCTGGTGTAAGACCACCATTCAGAATTGAAACGTTGCTCCAAATGGCTTTAGCCGTGTTTAGTGACTAGATCTGAATAGCCAGGTACTTCCCCACCTTCCTCTTTCCCTTCCCCACTTACCTTCAGCCTCACAACATCCCCCAATTGGGGATGCCATAGTCTCACTGGCTCCAGACGGGAGCAGTTGGGACTCTTGTGAGGTATTCACTATAAAAAAAATAAAAAAAAATACAGTCGTCTAGCAGGGGAAAGTTTGCGAAGTTATCGTTCTCTGTTCGTCGTTTCCATAACGGTAGCTTCTTTGAAAAGCCTTCAGGTTTTCTTCTGCTTCGATAATGTCAACTCCACAGCCCTGCATCTGTTTATTGAGATGATTGAGAGCTGCGAAGATATCATATGAGTTGGGGGTGTTTCTCGACCTCCGCCGAACCCGCGAGACTGACTCACCAAACCCCTGGGGTTCGATCGAACCCAGGTTAAGAACCACTGTGCTAGAACATGTAGAGGACTAACCAAAAACCAAAATGTCCTGAAACAACAATAATTAACCCCGGTATCTTGTAAAATTGTCAGCGAGAGCAAGCCAGATGGCGGTATAGTAACTGAGTGCGTAAGAGTAAAATAACACATCCTGCGGTGTACACTTGGCACGGTGTACTTTGGCTAGGCCTGGCGCTAACCTGGCACTTGAGTCTAGGCACGAGGCGGACTACTAAAATTTGGCATATGAATACAGGCTAATTATCGAGCTTGATTTTGTGCTATCAACTAATAAAAATACAAGGATTATTGTAGTTATTCTATAATCGAGCGGCGGATACTGAGAGAGTACTGTACAAGATGTAAACATTTCAAACTTGATTTGCAATGCCAAAGCGCGAGCTCTATAATATTTTCAACTACCAGCTGCTTTTACAATACTCTGATAGGCCTTTAATTTTTTTCAGTCTTTATTCAAAGACGGTTATTTTGTGGTTTTATGACCTTTGAAATGCGACATGTTATTTTAATTTTTTCAATTTGACTTTTTATTTGAACATTCAGTTTTTTTTAGTCTTTTGTTGACCATAATCCATTTCATGACCTTTCATTCGCATTTTGTTATTATAACTACTGTTCTTCTAGTTAATGAAGTCTTACTTTTCTCGAACTAAGAATATTTTCAAGTGACTGTCTTATAATGTGTGCGTTGCAAAGATTTACTAAGAGGCATTTCTTTCACCTTTGATTCAATCAGTGTTCGAAGTTGAGTAATTCTTTGGTTCCGGAGTATGTTTTATTTATGGATGCAGAAGCAAATTTTGAGATGTAAATGATTCTCAAAATGTCCACAGCCAACACAAGCACTGGCAAGGCTGAGCCTAAAACGGAGAAGGATTCATATTTCTGTGAGTAACGACTGATGTTACGGAATGGATAGATATTTTGTACTTATTCGTGTGCACATTAGCTTTTGTCAAGTGTTCAGTTTTCTCTTAGCGACGGTTATTACATATGACCATTCCTGGAGATTTTATACAGAAATAATATTTAAGTAAATGTAGAGGAAAAGCAGAAATGACGTTTTGTATAATTTTACTATTTCTACGGTGATGTTCATCGGGAACCGCATTCGACACTTCACTGCATGTTTGTGCTTTGTGACTTTTGGTTTTTAGTGTATTATTAAATTTCTTTTAGTTTTTCTTTGATTGTTTTGCTTACAGATACAGATTATTATCATGGAATCATTTCAAATGCCGGTGGTGTGGATTTGAATGTGAACCCTGAAGGAGCGTACCAACAAATTATTCACTGTGTTGACTACCAATTTTTCTGCATGCCATGATATTTTTGCACTGTGAATTTTAGATATAACTGAATACCTAACGAACACATTCAGAAGTCTATTGTATAGCATGTCCGTGTGAAATAAGCACAAATAATTTAACAATGGCACTTCACCTCAATTTCTAAATGGCACTTATTCTAATCCCCCAAAATCTTCACTTTTCCCATTTTTTGTAAATTTCATTAATGAACTCATATCAATAAATGATGAATGCTTTAAAGCTAATAAAATCATGCAAATGATTTGACCACCACACAATAATTCTATGTATCATTAGAAATCAACAAGATTCATCTCATTCACATATTTTTCTCTAATATTATTTTTTCCTTATGTTTATTTTATCTTAATTCTATACACTAAGGCTATCAATTTATTGTTTTCACCTGTTAACTAAGATCCACACATTATTTATTCCCTGTCTTCAAAGCAAAATTATGATAAAAGTACACACTGAGCTACATTACCAATTTATTTTATTTTACAAAAAATGATTTATATACACAAGCCTCTAATATAAACATTTCACTTGAGGCAACAAAGTACACCATTTTTATTACTGTCTCAAATTTTTTTATTTAGGATAACAATGAAATTCGATTTGTGATTTACCACCTAAGGCTTAAAACACATGATATTGTGGAATTAGAGTTTTACCAGAAATATGTGTAATTTAATTCTACTACCTACATAATTAAATATTTCTACAACTGATTTATACGTCTTCAAGTACCCACCTTTTCTGGCCAAACCGAACTCTTTGTTTCAGAAGATTTCTACTGAGCTCGTCAGAATGATTTGAAATAATATAATTTTTATCTAAATTATTAGTATCTTTTGTATTACTGGCAATTGACCTTCTGAATTTTTGATGTGATAATAATATTGTGATCTATAGGTGACCGTAGCCTGATGCAGGCGGTGGTTTTTGATGCCCGGGTGACGGATTGGTTCTCTCAGAACATAACCGGCTCCAAAGACGAAAAAGGGTAAATATTTCGTATTTTATTTGGCACATTAATTACGTAAATCCAATTTAGATGCCTTTTTATAGCACTTCATGTTTCAACAAAAAATGTTAAAAATTTTCTGTTTTATGAGTTTTGTGTCCATGTTTTTATATTTTTGTTATGTGTTCAATTAGATAAAAAATAGTTTCAAATATAAACAAATTTTACTCACATCAGAATAAGTGTATGAAAAGTTTATATTTGTAATATGAAAATTATATAGTTTTAAACAAAACAACAATCATTAAATGTGTACTTATGTAGTTTCAAAATAAAACATCACACAACAACAACAACAAAATTACGTTGGTGACAACAAATTTTACACTAGATAGCGATTAAATTTCGCTTTCTTCCTATAACAAATAATTTGATGGTCTTGTGTCTTATCTTTAAACACTCGTAGATGAATCAGTAGCTTCCATATAAATGCCTTGTTACTAGCATATGGGGGGTATAAAAGCAAAACCGCCACTATCCACACTTTGTTCATTTTGATCTTAAGACTGATAAGTAATCTATATTTCACTCTCTACACCAGAGGTTCCCAAACTTTTTTGCCCCGTAGACCACTTGCCAAAAAATTTTTTTTCCTTAGACTGACGAATATTGAATTTTCCTAAAACTATTAACGTCCCATGTGATAATCATTTATTTTTTTCGTTAAAAGATTCCCTTCCCTTACCTGTCCAACAACCGGGTGGCGGTATAGTTCCTCTGTCTTTACTTACTTTGAATGAAGCAGAATAAGCAACGGAAATTTCTTTCTGTAGCTGGCCCTACAGAACTGCCCCTTAAGTTCTTTGTCAGTGCTTATTCCGGTCAGTTCTTCTTGTCACATGATATCCGATTCTTCAACGTTCCATTTCCGTAGTCAAAATGTCCTCAAACTTAGTTTTGAAGTCTGTGTGAAGTGCATTTAAATGTTGAACATCATTATTACCCTGGACGTTTTTCAAAAACAAGTTGGGGAACTAGGAAAATTCGCGGCTTCCAATGTGCAATGTTTTGCTTGAATATATTAATTCTGACGAGAAAAGGAACGTAGACTCTATTTATATACCTCAATTAACAACTTTACGAAATATAAAAATACAAATATTAAATAAGTAATTTCTCAGTCTATTATATTTGTGTTAGATCTATTGTGTCATTTACGGAACTCCTAAATGTTGACTTGAGGTAAATGGGGATCCGCTCGTATGTACCCCCATTTGAATCTCGTGGACCCCCAAATTTTTTTCTCGCTGACATAGACCCCCAGCAAGCCGATATTGACCCCTGGGGGTCCATATAGACCACTTTGGGAACATCTGCTCTACACCATGTAATCTTAAAATCAAAGCAGAAACGCCTCTAAGCCATTCTAAAACGACTCTTAAAAAGGTGGTTGAATACATAACCGCCTACCTTCCACCTTTGAAGAGGTTCAAAAGCGCCACTTTCCAAATGCACCAATCACGAGCCAGAAAATATGTCACTACTTTGAAAATTCAATATGGCCGCCGCGCTGGTTGAAGTGCAAAACTCTAACAAATGTTCAGGTTCAAAAACGCCACTATGCTGAGTTGAACTGCAAAACCTCCACTATTCAAAATACATTTGTTTTTAGAGCAGAAAGATAAATTTAATTTTAAAAAATGATTAATTTGAAAATGCAAATCTAAAAAAAACACGCACAAGCTTGCAATTTAAAAAAAATATTGAAGGGAAATATACAAACGTTAATTATTTTAAAAGTATTTTAAATGTGAACATTTTGCTTTGGTGGCTAGTGGCGGTTTTGCTTTTACCCTTCATGTATATATAATGTGGACATCTTGCTGGAATTTCAAAATCAGTCATTATAATTTGCATTCAATCACATACAGATTCGTGTCGTGTCTCATCCAAGCTCTTTTGCTTTTTACAAATAATTTTAATAGTTTTTACAATTCCTTCAGGACGGTTTATGATTTTATAAAATATTCTGCCAAATTGTGGCAGATACTTATTAGAAGAACCCAAAATTGCTTTTGAATTTTGTTTAATATGTTTTACTACTGCCTAAATCTTTTTCTGATTTCTCATATATTTTCAGGGATAAGAACTGGTTAAACGCGACGTTTATTATAATCTGTGTGTTCATAGGGGGCAGTAATTAAATTATTTTAAAATACGCTTTTCACATGTTATGCTTTACAATATTAAGACGAATTATTTGTTTGCGCCCGTACAATAAAATTACATATAAAAACTCAATTCTTTCAAGAGAAGCATACAAATACAAAATTGTATCTGTGATTTTATTTTTATTTTATTTATTCGAGACACAAACAGGATATTTATAAAAACATTAATTATGGATTACAAAATAAAATTATAAATATCCCTAAACTAATGTGTCTGCAGAAATCACATTTGCACATTCACATAAGCAAATATGTAAAACAATGACAGTATTTATATACAAAACTTAAAACTTAATTACAAAGATTGAAGCACATAATAAGTAGAAAAATTTAAAGAGTATATATTTAAAAAAATTCTAAACCTCTAAACAATTTTTTTTATTCAATCCAGTATTGTATTTGTATGCGTATTTTCTTTTCTCCTCTCTTTTATTTGTAAGTCTGTGACAGATCCCGCTATAAGCGCGCTATATTTGCGTAGCTTGGCTATTTCAGCATATCGCTTGCCATACATTCCCATTGGTAGTGTATGGCGAGTGATACGCTGAAATAGGCCAAGCCATGATGAATATAGCGTAATGTGTCGCCTATCTTATTCATATTCATATATTTTATTTTCAACTTAATATCATGTAATTTATTTAGATGTAGGTATGCTTTTATATGGTAGACAGAGTATTGCACTCACCGCTCTGTTCAGCTGAAATAAATTAACAATATTATTATATTGCGTATGTACAGGCGCAATTAAGTAATTTGTCTTAGTTAGCGCCATCTATGAAAGAGCAGATTATGAATTCTTCAAAGTTTACCCATAAATAAATAAACATCCACCATGTAAGAAATTACGTTTCAACAAGATCGGCGGCCATGTTGGCTGTTAGTGTCTGGGCATTTATATAGGAAGGTGTTGATTGGATAGTTGAGAATGAGACAAAAGACCTTTGTTTTCCAAACAAATAATGCAATTGTTGCTTTCTAATAACCTTTCTCTTGCAATCATTTGTGTTAATATTATCCCCCATTGTACTGATCATTTTATTGGATTAGCCCAAGCCCCATTACAATGCTGATGGTATTATTGCCAAGGTAAAGTATTCAAGCAAGAAAATAATATAAGAGCATGGTTTGTAATAATGATGATTAGCAAACAATTGAAATTTCCTTTATAATGGCATTGTTGCGCTTGCAAGACAGGTTATGTGAGTTTTACCAAATTTTACAGGGGAAGCACAAAATGATTCAACTGCGTCTACAAACAACGTTTGAATGAGTATTGTGCAATAATGGTTAAACTTATGCAAGTAGTCGATTGGGCCCAATTTCTTCATTTTTTTGTGTAAAAAAAACATTTTTGCTGAAATCTGGCACATAGCCATTTTTGCAAGTGCAACAATGATGTGTTTCTTCAGATAACGTTCACTAGAAATTAGAAAATAAAAGTCTTCGTAAAATAGCATACTTGTCTTAAATATTACATCTACAATATTGTTGCGAAAATTTTTCGTTAAATAACAATGCAATCTTCACAACAAAACACTTTGTCTTTATTTAGACTAGAAACTCTTATGACCGGGAATGAGTGTGTAGGACGGCCTAGAGGCCAAAGTCCTCTCTATTGTGTTCTCTAAATCTCTCTGTTGATAGAAACCAAATAGCCTACCTCTGTTCTGAACATTGAGGGGCAAACTCAAACCTATTGCTATATACTATTGATAACTATCAGATAAGTATGTAACCTCTAAATTATGTTCATATACACTATAGCCATCTACGCCTTGTAGTTCAAACTCTCACAAATATTATCAATTTATGGAATTTTGAAAGATAATTTTACCATTCCCCGATGAGAATTAAAATGTTATGTCACTGTATTTCCACTTACACATCATATACTTGTATACCTACATGAATACAACATGTGTAATATATATAAATCACAAACTCAAGCATCAGTACCTAACTACTTTGCTTTGAAAACAGAGTGTCCGGGTTCGCATTCTGTTAAAAAACATATTGTGTTATTTTATTCATTTAACCAACATTTTAGCATATACATATTATTATATTGGTATATTTTATAATTGAAAATAGTCTTTATGAATATAAGCAGAATTAAATTTAAACACATAATATTACAACATAAACTAACTTTATATTGTGTAGTATATTAGTAAAATACACAGTCGATTCTGCTTAATTGGTGCATCGGTTTATCGGGACAGCTGGTTATTTGGGTCAAAACCCAAGGAATAGAAACCAAATAAAGATACTTATACCAATTTACTTCAGTCATCTGGGACACCATTCCGTTTAATCGTGACAATTTCCTATTTGTGGTCGATGCAAAACGTGTCTCAGTAAACGAATTTTAGTTTAGAAGAGCGGGCTTGCAGTGAGGGGAGGGTATGTACCGTGATACGGAAGCACGGTGTTCATTCGGCTGTAATTTGGTAGATTTTCTCCATGCCGGCTGTTCACTGTTCATTATTATCAAAATTATATAAAGTTTAAAAACACATTTGAGAGAAGTCGAATAAATGTATAAAGAACACATATTAAAAAAAGCTCAATAATTACATATATTTTTTTACTAACTTTAAACTTCGCTTATTTAGGCCAGATGTATCCCAATTAGGCAGAATCGACTGTACACATTGATGGACATGGGAGGCGTAATTTGTATGCCCTGTTCCTCCAAAGAAGCGACGACCACCTGTGGCTTTAGGATCCCATTGTCACATTCCTTGAGTTTCAAAATAAACTTTCATGTGGCAGAAAAAATTCGTACCTTTGCAATTCTTACTGGTGTTTTTTAATAAATGTTAGTAAAATGTGTTCATAAAATTTTTTCTTGTTTTATTTTATCAATGCTGCTATTTTGGATTTTATATTTCAGGGTGGAGATTTAATAAAAAATCATTTTGTTAATTTATTATTCTTGAATATGCAGCTCTGAGGATAAACAAACATAAGAGAGAAGTCAAGGAAATTTTACAACTGAACCCTTTTGAAGTCATTTCAAGAAATTACTGTATATTGTCTAGAATAAAGGAAACTATTAGTCGTGTTGTACATTTTTTAAATAAAAAGCAAAATCATTTATTCTGTAGGATATTATGTAAAAATGTTGAAATGATTCCTATATGTATATCTACGTGATCCTTAACTTCTCTCGATGTTTTAATTTTAATTTTATAAAATACCAACAAAATATCTCGACTATAATTTGATAAATCTTATATTTACAGAAAACAATTTATTCAAAGATTTGGGATAACCGTTGCCTTTGTGTCAACGCACAGTGGACTTACTCGGTGGCAATCTTTTCCACATCCGGACGATCCTCATAATGCAGAAAGGTACTTATCACTATAGAATTATATTTATCCCTATTCAATTATTAAAACTTCTGTTTGGACTTGAATAGTACGTTTGATACATAGACATATGAATATTAGTAGACCTGCCCTAAGTGATTAAAAGCGTATTATCCCCACTCCCCATACCGGTTCCATTGGAGCCGGCTGTGCTCGCGTATGGCCTCAAGTGAAATTTAAAAACGTGACGTCATCATTCTTGTGCGAACTATGGTCGAGGCATCATCGGTTCATTTTACGAAATAACACGGCAAAATGTTGACTTGTGCTATGAAAACTTGTAAAAATAGATGTGAAAAAGAGAATAAACACAATTGTCGTATTACATTCCATATATAAGCATTATTTTACTTTATTTTAAGCATATTCACATTGTATAATATGGATCAGTTGTAGAAACATGTCTGGACGCGAAACACAAAGCTGGTTGGTTGCTGGGAAGTAAATTATCAACATTTATAAAAGTGTCTTAACTAAATACTTTTACGAAATATTCGACTCTGAAAATAGAACCGAATTTTTTTGCCGAATTTGAACTTCGCAAATTTGTTCATAACGTGGCGAGTAATTTGCGCTCCCATGTAAAAATGTCTATTCATTCAAAAGCAGATTTTACTTATAAGAAGTAAATGGTGATATTATAATGCGAGATGCCTATTTACTGTCAGATTGATTTATTGACGAATCACAGTCAGCCTTACGCCCTTCGTTCTTCAACAGTTGATTTTACCCCTCGCCATTATCTTCTCGTCTATTAATTCCTATGTCTGTGGTTTGATAGAAAAATTAAATGAAACAAACTGTTGGCTTATGAAAATTATATTATAAATTATACTTAATGAGAGTGAAGTTGCAGACATCCCATCTTTCAAATTACCCAATGTGGCACTCTTTTGCATTTTGGTTAAAGTTTTATGTTTTCGTTCTGGCATAGAAACCATGTTTATAATCTAAAACACCATGTGACGCAAGTGCAGCACAGAGTAGCGCAAGAGCTCTTACTTAACTACAGAAAAACATAGCGATAGCGGCCTCGGTATGAGGAGATGAGCATATGAGGAGAGAGCGGTCATTTGGCAGTTCGGATTACAGCGACGTTTGGATTTGCATGGATACAGATTAATCGACGCTCTACTGTGTCTATCTATATTATAACACTCAAGAATCAAATTGTTGCTTGAAATGGCTTTAGTGAAGATCTGAGTAGCCAGGTACTTCTCAACCTTTCTCTTTCTCATCTAATTCCCCTCCCACTTCCTTCAGCCTCAATACATTCCTGGCTCCAGGCAATCAGGGTGAACTTTTTAGTGATATTCTCATAAAAATATATATTTATTTATTTATTCGTGTTCTCCATAAAACGGTTGTGTACCAATATATTAAGAAGAAGATTACAAATTTGAGGTATATGAAAGTATAAGAGGTCATTGAGGCAGTTTCACTATTTTGTGACATACGTCAAAAGATAATTTGCTAAACTATGTGCAAGTGACGTTAAAAATATTGATGATCAATGGAGAATCGTTAAGCAGTTGAGTCGCTCTATTGATTGGCGAGTTCTTATAGGCAGAAGTCCTCGCTTTAGGAGGATAAAAAAGTGCATGGGAAAAGTGTGTGGGATATACCCACGAGTATACTTGGGCACATATAAGTTAACCTCTTTCAATATAAGTGGATTAAGTATAATTCCAGAGGTAAGTTTAAAAAAATTTGCCTAAAAATATTTTTCCGCGTGCGTCTAAGTTGTTGAAATCGTGCATTCCTGTTAAGAACAAGGATGTACACAGGAATGGATAGCACATAGATTTTCTAATGCATAAATATTATATTTTTCTATTGTTTTCTCACAATCAAACGGTGACTTAGATAAAGCCGGATTACTGGACATGCTCAATCTCTGAAGTGCCAGATTAGTGAGATTCTACTGCATTACTATTAGCATGGGACAAAGAATCTATAGAATGGTAATCATGCCATACTTGCAAATTAAGCATGTTTTATGAATTTATAATATTGTGACTTTGACTTATTTTCGCGGTCTCACCACACTGGTCTAGATTGGAATTCAAGCTACTTACCATAGTTCTAAACAAATTGCCATTTATAAATTTTAAACATTGGAACTTTATGTTTGGACTTGCCCAACTATGGATTGCTTTCCATAAATCTGAACTGATCTTATTGTATTGTCTGTTTCCAGAGCGGAGTTTGGGGAGAGATATCCCCGCGCTACGGACGAAGTGTGGTACAAGCGCGCCGTGGAGCAGCACTACATGGAGTCGTCTAGCTTCGTGTACTCGGTGGACTTCGATGCGGGGCGACGTTACCCCGGGCTGGTGGATGATGAACCCCCACCCCCGCCTGGAGGAGGGCGGCCCCTGGTCATAGCCACGCATGCCATCTTCCATTCTGTAGAGGGCAAGTCCGCCCCCGCTGCCGTGGTCGGCTTCCAGTTCCACCACTCCAGCCTGCATGCCCTATTCACTAACGTCACTTCATCTGTAAGTTATGACACATCTATTGAGGATCTTTCTACTTTGAACCAATCACCTTGATAAATTTATTGGATCTAATCACTAGGGAATGGATATTGCGAAGTGCTAATTTGAACAAAATTTTCTCATTAATGTTTTTACAATTTCATGATTTCGATGGTGACATTACAGAGATTGGATCTTCTAAATACTAGCAACGTGCAATGATAGTTTGAAGGTTTTATAAAAAATAATCATTAAATTCACAAATGCAAATAAAAATTCTGAATGTTGAGTTCTGCAAACTGTATCCATGTTTTGAGATAATTCAGTTTTTAGGAAAAGTCAGATTAAAAAACCTTATTAATTGTCCTTATTTCTGTTACTTAGTAGAGGATTATGTGTTATTGTGAAATGTAATATGTAGGATTTACTAAGACGGAGGAACAAAGGGTAATCATTAAAATTGGCGTGGATCTTTTTAACAAAATGCTATTTTGTGGGTTGGATCCTTTTAACAAATAGGTACGATATACGACTGAAAGCAATTACATTTTATGTCTTTTTAATTAGAAATATTAGAAAAAAGATTTAAAGGTTATAAAAAACAACAAAATTTGCCAAATAAGTATCAAGTTCACATCTTCATCCATCAACATTACTCTTCACCCTCAGTATCAAAATCTGAACTGCCTCAAGATCCATCTACACCATCTTTAATAGAGTTTTTTTTAAATGTATTTTATATGTAGTCTTTTGGAATGAATGATGTAAAGATTTCAAGTCTTTCAACTTTAAACTTTGTATTTGTTTGCCATTCGGTCAAAGAGGTATTAGCATTTCCAATCTTAGCACGGCACGACGACGACCCCTTTTATATTTTTATGTCTACTACAACAAAGGCTTCCTCAAACGAAGATCTCATAAACATGGAAAAAATTTATCTTTCTGCAAGAGAATTTCTTTATTTTCAACCATGAAACTTTTTTCCACGAATTGTTATTTTTCTATACACAATATTCTTTCCCAACGTGATAGAGCAGAAAAAATGCGAAGGGTACATTTTATTGACCGTTAAGGGATTTTTGCGTTTGTATGCCTACATTACGTGCATATAGTCTTCTGGAATGTATATTCAATTATTATCTTCAGTGCCGTTTCTATTTGGCCAAAGTCTCTATCTGTCTATTGGCAGAAAACTATCTTTATCAGTTTCAGCGGAGATTAACAGAATAATAATAATAATAAGAATTTATTCCAGAATGTATGCAGGGATAGTGCAATGCAATACATTCCATATTTTGATACAATATATAAAATAATTAGAATAACAAAAAAAATAATACATAGATAGGCACAAAAATGCGAAATTTAAGTGAGAAGAGATAAACACAAAAGTATATTTTGGGGAAAAATTTCAGAAATCCATAGAGTTTCGGTGGTTTGGGGTTTTTTTCTAAAAATCCATAAAATTAATTGCCCCATTCGGCCTGTAGTGTCCTGTGGCAATTTCCCCCATTTTAAATAAGCTTAATTTATAACAAAGCTCTGACGAAGCTTGGGAAAAGCGCAACCCGGTTGGCCGATCTTTGTTAATGAAAAAGTTTTACCTTACAATAAAACTTATATTATGTACTTAGCTTTATTTAAAACCTATAAAGTGAGATAAACATTACCATTTTGCAGCCAAATCGACGTTTCTTACCAATTTCGTGTGTAATTCTTAGTTTAAATCTCCCGCCAATGTCACCTGCTAGTTCCAAATGCATCCTTGAGGCGGCGCCAGTAGTGGGACGCCACTAGTGACGCTATAATTTCAAGCTTCATTAGATCTCATCAGGCAGCCCTTGCCTAGGTTTTAAATAAAGCTAAGTACATAATATAAGTTTTATTGTAAGGTAAAACTTTTTCATTATGTAGCATAGGCTTTATTTAAAACCTATAAAGTGAGATATTGTTTGTTATCGCCTGGTGACATTATGCTAATGTGAATCAAATATAATATTTAAATTTATTTGCTAAAAAGAAAATAGGGGCAAGATTTCCAGAAATCAGCTAACCAGTTACAGAGGTTGAAAAAGGTCAGCAACAGATGGGTCGGTGTTGACTCGGCCAGCCGATTCTGCAATTTCCCTTCTATAGAACTTGGCAAAGGTATTGGGACTTCTCCAGTTACCACGCGACAGTATATCGTCCAGCTTATATTTCTGCAGCCAGTTCAGAGATGCCACTGCTGAACGGATGCTGCCAGGTGGATCCTCTACACCAGCATCCCTGAGGACTGCCCTAATCCAACCTGCAATTACTGCCCTGGAGGCCGCTTTCACTGTCCCACAAGTTGTAATAAATAGGCTAGGTAGTATCGCCTGCGCTCTCCGTTCCTTAGACAGTTCTATGACCTTCTCCGTCCAATAGACAGGGTCTATGTTCCTAGACTCCGAGCGAGCCAGTCTCCACCCTGATTGTTGCCAGTCTGCCGAATCTGTCTTGCCACCAAACACTGGCCAAATGGAGATGCCTTCACTGTCCACTGACAATCTTTCAGCTGTGCAATGGAGCAATGTGAGATCGTGGACTCGGCGCCCTGATGCCAAAAGCAGGATGGTGGCTGCTCTCCTTGATGCTTCAAAGAGAGTAATATGTTGAGGCAAATTCTTCTCCAGCCATGATGATACAACCCTCGGGTCCCAAATGGGGGGTTTTGAAGGCCTTAGTCTAGCTAAAGATATCCCTTTTAATATCTTCTTCACTATCGGATTGGAGCTCAGCTCTCTATTGTCTTCGGGAGAGCCTAAGGTACACACCACTGACTTGTGAACTAAAATGGTACTCAGCGATAGCTTTTCTCTGATGTGTAGATCGGCTAGGAACCTGGCTAAGTCTTCAGCTTTGGGACGCGTGGCATCAAGCTGATTCTCTGACGCCCAGCGCTGCCACCTCCGCCATGCCGGAGCATAAGTGCGAAGGGTAGAACTTCTCCACCCGGATCTAAGAAGTTCCTTCTGCTGACTTGACCATCTTGTTAGGTTTTTGTCCCACCCCCACAAAGCCAAATCTCCAGAGTGAAGGACTCTACTTGAGGAGGGGGTTTGTTGGTCATGGTGTCTATCAGTGCTTCTCCTAGATTGTGAATCGTAAGAGGTGGACCCAAGGCCCGACACTTCAGATCCGCTCTCCAAAATGCCCTTTCCCAACGAGGAGCCACTACCAAGTATAATCCCCTTGCTCTGTTCAGGTGGCAAAGAACCCTCGGCATGAGGCACGGGGGAGGGAAGATCCAAGCCAGCTGATGGTCCCAGTCCCTGCTCCAAGCATTGTGGTAGTCTGCCTCGTCGTCCTGAAAATCAAGAGAAACATACCTTTGAACCACATGCGCTGTCCTAGAGCCAAATAGGTCTATTTCGGGTCGTCCCCATTTCCTGAATGCTACCTCTGTGAACGAGGGTAGCAAGTGCCATTCGGGTATAGCACGATGACGAGATAGACAGTCCGCTACTTCATTGAAACGACCGGGTAAGTATTGTGCTGTCATGGAGACACAGTGTTTATCCAAAACATCTAGCACTAGTCGAGTACAGCTCAGGAGTTGAGTTGATCTGGTACCACCCTCCTTGCGGAGATAAGATACGACAGACCTGTTATCCGACTGGATCAGAAGACCCGAGCCAGATAGCTCAAGCACGTGAGGAGACAAGGCAGCCAACACGGCGAGCATCTCCTTTACATTGGAGTGAAGATTCAGCTGGTCATCAGCCCACACACCGCTGAGAAGCTTTTCGTCCAGCTGGGCACCCCAACCCTGATCAGAGGCATCGGTTGTTAGGTAATGCTCAAACAGCGGCAGATGTATAGGTGACGTCAGGGTGAGCGATCGAACCCACCATCTCAATTCCCGAGCGGTAGCTGCCGGAATTGGTGATGACTCCCAAGGGTGGTAGTGTCTGAGTCCTAAGCACCCTTTCTGTATGTGCCGGCTGTTGAGCCTGCCTCTTGGAACTGCAAAACTAGCAAAGTTTAAAGAGCCCAAGAGGCTGCGCCCCTTATCTAGTGACCACCTACCTGTCTGAATAAAACCCTTTAACAAATAAGATAGGGCTGAAACCTTGTTCTGAGGGAGAGACTTTTCATTAGTTAGAGTATTCCAGCTGATACCAAGAAATTGAACTTGTTGTGATGGTTCTAATATTGACTTATCAAATTGTATATGCCATCCCAAGCCTTGCAAAAACTCCACCATTTCAATAGCCTGCTGTTTTAAAGTAGGCAGGCATTGGTTTACTAATAAAAAATCATCCAGATACACTAGAATTCTCATCCCTCTCTTCCGCAGTTCCTGCGCTACCCAGTTAGTGAAGGTTGCGAATGCCTTAGGTGCGGTGGCCAAGCCAAAGGGGAGGGATGTCATCTGCAAGAGTTCATTCCTATAGATAAGTCTAAGGAAACATCTATGCTGCTCACTCACAGGTACATGAAAGTAAGCATGTGTGAGGTCCACTTTAACCATCCAGTCATTCGGTTGTAGAAAAGTAGGAACTCGATAAACGTTTACCAGACGAAATTTACTGACAGTCAGAAAATTGTTTAAATACTTTAAGTTAAAGACCGGCCTCTTTGAGCCATCTGATTTGGGGACCAGAAACATGTTAGAAATAAATGAGGGAGTGGCAGGTGCCGACTCTAAAACCTTAAGGGCTTTGAGTTTTTCTATTTGTTCTGTCATTGCCACAGAAGTCTTAGTGGTGAAAGGGGAGTTAAATAAATCAATATTATTATTTAGTGGAGGTTTTGATGAAAATGGAATTCGGTAGCCATCTAACATCTTAAGGATGATAGTAGGGGCGCCAAGGTTCCTCCACTTACCTGCGAATGAGCGCAACTGACCCCCTTGAAAAGAGGGCCCACTGTTAAAACCTCTTACGGTCTGGCTTCCCTGCTCTTTCCTTGGGCCGGAACCTACCTCGGGGAGGGAAAGCTTTAGCGGCTCTACGGGCTGGTTCCGGACCTCGACTCTCAGGGTGCTCCCTTCTCGCGATGGTTCTTCCCTGCTGTACTCTAGGACGAAAGGGCTGCGAGCTCTGCACAGTCACAGGTTTAACGGGTGGAGCTGGTCGCGACGTGCTAGGCTGAGGAGCGAGGCACTTCTTCACTCCCCCCAACTTATCCAGCTGGGCCGACAGGAGGTTCGGGTCAAAGAGATATTCCGATGTGGGCGGAATCTTCCGTAAGGCATCTCGGA
This sequence comes from Hesperophylax magnus, assembly GCA_026573805.1. Lineage (NCBI taxonomy): Eukaryota > Metazoa > Arthropoda > Insecta > Trichoptera > Limnephilidae > Hesperophylax > Hesperophylax magnus. The sequence goes on from JAIUSX010000049.1 coordinate 18,505,830, forward strand.
CGTATCCGTCACTGATGCCTCGCAATGCCCCCTCTCGTCGATACTCAATGTGGCTAGCCCGTTTTCCGCAGACCATCTGCATGATGTCTTTGGACACCTTCTGGGACTCAGACCCCGCCGCGAAGAGAGACTGCACCTTCTCGAAGAGAGTGGAAGTGCTCAGCTTCGTGCCCGGTTCCGCACTCCAGTTGACCAGCTCCTGCAAGGAGGCCTTCAGGAGATCAGCCTGCAGGGAAAGAGCATTGGTCAGGGAGCCGCAGAAGGAGTCCGTTGACGTACTGGCCGATTCCTCCTGAGCTAGGCGCTTCAATTCAGGGTTCAATGCCAACATTGAGAAGAGAGGGGTTGCGGCATACGACTTCTGGATCTCGAGGTAGCGGACATTGTTCCAGTTGGCCGTCCCCAGATGCTGAAGGAGCTCCACTTTTTTCACCCTCCCTGGGTCGGCCGATGGTATCTTCGGCTGCTTTAGGTCAGTTGTCCACTCCCCGAGATCCAAGTCACGAGACGGCTTATTCGGATGGACGAGTCCCATTCCCAAATCTCCTGCCAATTCCTCCCGAAGCGACGCAGGGGTGTCCAGGGAGATGCTGTCCTCGTCATCGTCATCCGAGGCGCCACGGACGGGAGCCTCCGAACGCTTTTCCAGCAGCAGACGCAACATTTCCTGCATCTGGGACATCTGCTGCGTTAATACGTCAATTCGCGGGTCGGCGGGAGCTAATTCACAAACCCTCTGCCTCTTGGCTTTGCCTTCGCCGTAGACCCTCGGACGCTTCCCCCGCGTGTCCGTGTGAATCACCTTCATGACTTCCGCCCTCGAAAATTCGGCTTCCCCGCTCTCGGAACGTTCGGAATCCGACATAATCACGAAAATACAAAAAACACTAAACAAAAACACACGAAACTCTATAAATCGCAATTTTACGGAGTTCGAACAGTCACACTGTTAATAACCTCGAAAAAAATATGTAAATTTTGCGCAAATACTGAAAAACAGGTTATTTTACGGTATTTGATGTTTGTAAACAAACCAAACGTGTTTGACCTTCGCAAAATAAATGCTAATGAAGCTTGAAATTATAGCGTCACTAGTGGCGTCCCACTACTGGCGCCGCCTCAAGGATGCATTTGGAACTAGCAGGTGACATTGGCGGGAGATTTAAACTAAGAATTACACACGAAATTGGTAAGAAACGTCGATTTGGCTGCAAAATGGTAATGTTTATCTCACTTTATAGGTTTTAAATAAAGCCTATGCTACATAATTCGAAAATAAAAGTGGTGTATTACAAAGTGAGTTTTTTCATTTAAAAAAATACCTTCATTATTGAAATTTTTTGATAGTTGAAAAAATCAATGAAAATATCCTATTCGTTCCATCTTAATATTATAAATTGTTTATTATTGCTACTCCTCGACTTATTTTCTTACTATGTACACATTCAGTGCGGGGAAGAGCAGCTGACGTGCATCAAGACTTGCAAGTCTGACGAGCTGGACTGCTACGTCGTGGACAACAATGGCTTTGTGGTGGTCAGCGAGAACCTGCGAGATGCCGGCCGCTTCTTTGGGGAGGTGCGGCCGCCAGTCATGCGCCAGCTTGTGGCCCAAAAAGTGTACCGTCGGGTGCAGATCACTGACTACCAAGCCGTGTGCGCCGATCGCCTCAAGACCACCAACCCGGCCAGCAGGCTTCTCACGGTAACTCATTTTTTAGCTAGTTCACAGGACACAGTTTATTTGATCACAGGCTTCTCATTGTTACCAATATTGTTGCTCGTTTACAGAGGACATGGTTCATTTGATTTAAAAAATCTCATTTTCATTTCCCTTCATTTTTGTTTTCTTACTAAGTACATATACCTTTTACAAATCACAATCACCGCTATCCTGCATCTACATACTGTACTTGTTGTCCCTGAGCTGGGCCCCCTATATAGGAACCTACCTGTAAAACACTTTCGGCTCAGGATAAAACAGATTGATAGATTTCAGTGTCTATGGATGAAATGCTTTAATGAACATAGATTTCAGGTGGAAATGCTGTATTTATTCTACTGGCATGTCTTCAGCACCAATGCATAGTCAGAAGACAAGCCAAATGAGTGTCCACCAATTGTACATGATGGACATTATCAGTTGTGGCATGAGAACGGGCTTTTTTAGGACTCGTCCTTGTGCTCTACAGCTTGGTTGTAGAATGATTTCCTAAATTTTTTTGTGTACTCACTCCTTCGTTTTTTTAAATATCTTAACACAGCACCTCCATAGAATAAATTTAACTATTCTGCTTCTTCCCATAGTCTAAGCAACTCTTTATCAAGTCTAACAGCACATAAAAAGTGTATTACGTATCTCTTACCTACCCCTTGTTGGTAACATAATGAATTGTTTGTTTGGTTGTTGGTTGGTTGCAGCCTTTCAGGTATATGCGACAGCTGTGGGCCTGGCTGGTGTCGACCATCTTCTGGATGTGGCAGCACGCGTCCATCCTGGGCTCCGACGCTCATGGCTACTCGTACGCCAACGAAGAGGGTGAGTTTAGTGGTGCCAACAGCCACCAGCCTCGAGCCCGTCCCCCGTAGACTGACTGCCCGTGCCTAGATATTGTGTCATGTGAATGAGAATGGACAGATTACCCCTTTTCACCCTAGATGGAAGTATCCTACTTACAGTTTCTCTGAGAGTTCCGTATTTCAGTTAGGATAATGGAGGAAATGTTGTCTCGTCTTGTTTGTTAAATGTATTTGTTATTTTTATGGGATATTCTAGACACTGTTGTTATATCACAGTAATGTCACTAATTATCTCTCACGGGGCACCAATACGCAATGTTTAAACTAATGTAACGTCCATGCCACACTCATTTCTTTTCATAACCTATCCAAATTTAGATTTATTCTTTATTGTCACAACTTCCTAAAATTGAATGAAAAAAATAAATGCTTTAATCCATTTATCACCATTGAAATACTTACATTTTCAGAACAGTAATCTAATGTTTACAAATTTTGAATACATATTTATAGAATTTAGATTAAATATTGTATTTATTGTATTCAGAAGTACATACTTACTTATTTTGAATAAAGTCATTAACAAGTTATATTTATTATTTTTACTTGAATATCTATCTTATTATTTAGACAAATGCTTCTAATAACTTTCCTTAGTTTAACAATCAGTAAATCTTGTCACTAATACTTACATAATATATTTATAAGTACTTATTTTCATTCCTGTTTATTTGTTACAATGTAGCCATACCCTATTACATTTAAATCTTGCCAATCTTTTGGCCTACATGAAACCCTTTATTTAGTTCATGGATGTGTACAATAATTGCTTCAATATTATTTAATAGCCAACCTTTGTAGGATGTGCTGTCTGACTTTATACTAGAAACAATTATTATGTTTGGGCTCTCAGTTAGGACCTTAGTTTTCCAAAAAAAACAAACATTTCCTTAAAATGCAAACCTGAATTTTGGTTTTCAGAAGTGGTTTCTCCAACCGGTAAGTTGATCAATCGGCTTTAGTAGAGAGTGCTATTTTGAATGGATTAGAAATATTTTAAATGATTTTTCAAACACCTTTTGATATTCTTAGTTTGTATAAAGTGAATATTATTTCTATAGGTACTGGATGAATTATCAGAAATGAATTGTAAAAATATTATGATCGCATGAATTTTATTATAATAATCGAGGGTTGCTTTATTATCTTTTTGTTTCTGGTTTTGAACCTTTTTGTTGTATTTAAATCAGAATTCTACATAACAAAAACTTTAACATAACACGCATCAAAATCTTCTATTAAATTTTTTACTGAATACACAAAAATAATGGCTTTTTATGATTTGTTTAGGACATTTCCCTTCACAGTGGCATGTTGTATTCTGCACTTGCTTTATGCTCTTTTTCATTGTTAAAAATTATGTAATTTACTTTAAAAAGTTCATTCTCGGACTCAATAAAATTTGCAATGTATGGGTTATTTTATATATTGGTTTAAGTGATATGTGATTATTATACTGAAAATATTTAAGAAATTAGTGAACGTATCTGTAATAAATGTCTTTCCAGTAATTTTCCCATCCAAGTGATGCCTCTCTTTTTTTTTATTTTTTTTATTTATTTATTTCATCAAAAAATTACAGAATATATATAATATATCATTAGTAAGTTGTATAATTATATGTCAGTTAGAAACAATGAAATTGTTGAAAGAATAATGTTACAATAATACTACTCTAATTCCTATAGTATGTACCTAATTGCCCAGCATAAATTTAACAAAAATTACTAGGTACATAATACATATTTTTTATTTTTCTTGTAGGTATAATATTTTATAATTTATTTGGTTTATTAAAAAATCAAAATTAAAACTACTGTAAAATTATGTACTATTAATTAATGAAGTTTTAGAACTTTAGTATTTTTTAATGATTAATTTGCCTAAATTATTTAGTGAATGATTTATTTGCACTCTTACTTTCTCCCACTATAGAAATCATAGATTAAACACATTTATTGTCATGTATTATAGTACATACATCCATAATTCTTTCATTGCTGTACACAAGCAAATTGGAATACACACACACACAACAAATTACAATGCTTATTTTATTAGTTATTAAAGTTTTCACATTTGTACTTATGCAACATGCTCTGAATGAAAAATCAAAATGACTTACGTAATACATAATTATGCTGGATTGCAGGGTATTGAGTACGTACATTAAATATTAAATGAAAAAACACACTTTGTGACACATCACTTTTATTGAATTAATAATGACAACCAACCAGGTTTCGCTTATCTCAAGCTTCATCAGGGTTTTTTTTTAATATTAACTGTATTAAAATATTTGCTTACTTATGTAGTACACACTATAGACATTAAAATTGATAGATCAGCCAATCAAAGAAAGGGGAACAAACCAAGTTGCATGGAGCGGTTAGGCGGCGTGATTGTCTCCCTTTCCGTGATTTGTTAACAAATGAATCTTGCAGTATACAGGCAATTCGTATTGTAATAATCACTATTTAGTCCTCGAAAATAAAATCTGCTCATGAATTACGAGTTCTTTTTGCAATGGCGCGCAAATTGCTGGCTGCATAAAAGCTTAACTACAAAAACCATGTCAAATCGCATCAGCAGAATGCTGACTGTTCAATAAATAATTATTATAATAATAAAATCCCATATCGGGTGAACAAAACTTCAGGCTTGTTTCCAGAATTTAATATTTTGTTACACTATTTAGTTAGACATTTTTAAAAATGGATATAATAATTTATCCGGTTCAGTTCAAAATGAACATTCAGATCATGTGCACAAAGTCCAACAATGAATTGCGTTGCAAGCTGTTGCCTTACTTTAGCGAACTTTACTTTTCTGCTCAGAGTCTGGTTATATCAATGTGCATTCTTTGGCGGTCAACTCACAACTGATATCGTACTTTATTCTAAGCATTCTCGAACCCTCCTGGTGCCAAAAATATAGTCACGTGGTTTGCCTTCGAAATGACACCCGGATTTTATGTTAGGGCAAGTCTATCAATTTGTAAGGTACACACTAACAACATGAGTATAATATAAGTGAACTATTTAAAAGGTCAGCCTACTCTCGACAAATGCACTGTCATTAACTTAGTTAAAATTTCGTAAACAGTTGTTAAAATTTGTTCACAATTACTTATTTTTATCTAGCTTGTATATTTTGTATTTAAACAATCCATTAACACATAAAACATTCTTCAATGTAATAGAACTTGTTATATCTGCCTTTACTTAAGCAGACTTCGGATGTTGGGAACTCTTATAATTAGTAAAAGGTTCTTGATATAATACTGTTTATTTACGTTACAATAACCTGTCTGACTAGCTACAACTGTTCGTTACCCGAGGGTAGGTAAATCTCTGAGGGCGCAGATGCTTGCCTTGCCGATAATATCTATCGCTAGTACCTGCTATACACTGCCGTCATCTGGCGGGCCCTGGCGTAGGCTTTATGTCTACCACCATCTACCGATTAACTACTCAACCTAATTACTATACATCACAAAACTCAAATCATTTTATTATGTAGTTTTTTCGATTATTATCCGAATGATTTATATATTTTGCCGATTTTGATTGTAACATAACCAAAGGGCAATTTATTTCTGGATTTTTATATTTAGCTGCTATGTTGTTTTTGAAAGAACTAGAGTAAATTAACCATGATACGCCTATCGTCTTTTTAAAAGGACACACACTTTTGAACATCCACAGGAGGTTGAATTTTTTTTAAGCCTTTTATGCAAGTTTCTTTTGTCAAAAAAAAATATTATCATTGTGAAAAAAAATTCACCACTGATAAAATATGTAAATACGCAGTAGGTACTACTGTCCTTAGAGAAGGACAATAGGTCGTACATACATGCGGTTAAAATATTATAATACATACTCTCGGCGTGTCTGGGGTAATACACATCCCCCACGTAACGAATCATGTGAAGATTGGGCCAACTTGTTTCTCAGTAAATGGACAATTTACTTGGGCAGTTTTGTATATAAACAAATTGCACGCGCTCACAGGTTTGAGATATATCAGACTTCGAGTTGAATATGCAACGATCTCCCGAGGACCATAAGTAAGGCTATGAATCCCGGGTTTGCGGGTTCAAATCCCGACATGTGCAAGTAAATTTTATTTAATTAATTTGTGTTGTGTCACAATTAATTTATTAAAAAAAATGTATAATGTAATTACGGCACATTCCAGAGTAGAAGATACTCTCAGTATCGCCCTGAGACCACCATTTAGAATTGAAAGTTGTTTGAAATGGCTTTATGACCAGTTCTGAATAGCCAGGACTTCTCCATACCTTCCTCTCCCCACAACCTTCAGCCTCACAACATACTCCAATTAGAGATGCCATAGTCTCACTGGCTACAGATGGTTGGGAACAGTTGAGACCAGTAGCGGCTCGTGACTTTTGGGTGTACTACAGTATTAATATTACAAAAAATGGCATTATAGATGTTGTTGTAACCGAAAATGTCTTCCATTTTTTTTTTTTCGAAATTCGATTTTTTGTATGAAGATTTTCTGGAAATAAAAAACGAAACTGAAATTTCCTGAATATCTTTAATACAAAAAAAGAATTTTCAAAAAAAAAAAAATCTCGTTTAGGACTAAGCATCATCAAGAATGTCGAATTTTTCAAACTTAGCAATCTATCACACTCAAAAGCCACGAGCCGCCACTGGTTGAGACGCTTGTGAGGTATTCACATTTAAAAAGGGCCAATTTATCCTATCGTCAAGGTACATTTTTTAAATCATAGACCTAGTGGTCAGACTTCAAAGAATATTAGTTGAATTATCTTAAAAAATTAAAACCATAGACTACTAAAATATAATGCAAATCGTGGAATTGGAAACAGATATTTCCAACCTAAATGAGTTTCGGGGAAAAAAGGCTGTAAAGCAAATAACTTATCTCTGTCTAAAAAAGATTTTTTTTAACATGCGTAAGAAGTTAGAAACATTTTTATTGCACCGAATATCACACATGTGTGTAAAATGTGTTTTAAGTAATACTTGTGTAATATTCCAGTAATGTACCAGAACTATGAAATCGATCCGGATGCCACCAACGGGGGTGAAGGAGGCCTAAAGCGCTCTGACAGACAGCAGGACAGCTACGTTGATAAGGCCATCACTATCAACCGCACTAGGCCTGCTCCTTGTGACAAGGAGGTAACTAATCAATCATTCTCTTTACGCATCTTGTGGTATTAAAATACAATTATTGGTGGTTTATAGTGGGTAAATTAATTATTATTTTTAATATATAATATTGTATGTAGTAACATAAATTATCCGCAATCCATATACAGTGGAAACATGGTGAAATATTTTCCGCTTGGCTGTGGAACAAATTTCTGGCAGTATTTTCCACTTTTACAAGTTGATTCTCTGTTCTAAGTCTGAATTCGACTCCAATCTTCAATATAATTTTGAAATTTGCCCACTAAACAAAATAGATATATAAATTGACCTCCCCTCTCTCCATAATTTGACTTGATTCTCTTCAAAGCCAAGGTTTACTTCTATCTTTCCTTATAAAATGAAACTTCAGGACATTTGTCGTCTTCTAATAATCTCATGTGATTGTTATTTTTAAGGTATGGCTCTACCAACTTCAGCAGTATCCAGATAAAGATCGGGCTCCATACAAAAACCCTGCTAAAGGATGTGAAAGGTATGATGATACAATATGCGTTTATATTGATTATACAAGTAATTGTTTTACTTTGAAATACAGCCGCCATGGTCGAGGAAAGTCCTTGACTACGAATCTGGAGGTCGGTGGTTCGAATCCCAGCGTGCTTATGTAAATTTAATTCAATTAATATATGTGTTATTTCATAAAAAAATATATGTTGTCGGTGTAATTCCAATAGCACGGAAGAACCATTTGTAAAAATGTTCAGAAGGGGCAAAAAACTATCTAGGAATATACACACTCTATGTTCTGGGAATTATTCATTTGCTTTATTGACTTTAACTATTTGAAAGCACCAATCAATTCAGCTTGTGCTGTTCAGCTAAGTAACGAAAAACCTATTTTGAAATGATTGGCTCATATGCTGTATTCAACTTACATGGATGATAATATAGCATACTTGCAGCACATTACAAAGTGGAAGATAATCTTAGTACCGCTCTGGTGAAAGACCACAATCGAAACAGCGCTTGAAATGGTTTTAACCGCGTTTGGTGATCAGATCTTAAAAGTCAGCTACGCCTCAAAATACATCCCATTTGGGGATGCCATAGTTTCACTGACTCCGGTTAGTTGGGACTCTTACTAGTGTTTAGAAATAAATAAATAAAAATGTGAATACATATCTTTAAAGAACCAGATGGTTTAAAAACCCTATTTATATCTACCTATCATTTCATATCGTCTCTTTATCTACTTTTTACGTTTATACTTGTTACTTTCTTTATTTTGTACTATTAATATTTGTTAATGGCATATGTATGTTGGGCCGTATACATGAATATAAATAAAGAGACTGGAGAGTTGCGAAGATGATATTGAACTCAATCAATTTTTAGGGCGTACGTGGTGCAGGTAATCCCGGGCAGCAACCTGGTGCTGGTGGTGGTGGACTCGCTGTGCCCCCAGGACGAGCTAGCGCCCCCACTGCGCCCCGCCCCCGTGCCCGTGGAGCGCAACCACAGCCTGGCCTGTGAGAGGGCCTCCATGCGCCCCCTCCCGCGCCACGGCCTCAAGCCCTGCATCAACTCCCATCCCAACGTGAGACAAACATGCTCTATAATGAATCTTTCACAAATAATAAATTTCCCCAGCCTTGTTTTAAATACTCAAGCGATAGCTACCCAAATTTAGGTAGCCGTATATAGGTGATTTTTATGAATCAATTTTGAACTTCCTACAATCAGCTAATTTGTTTAGTCGGTAGGTTGATTAAGCTCCTATGAAATACCAAAAGATGTCAATAATGTCTGAGAATATTCTAGATAATGTTTTGTATCGTGTAGTTTTCTTGTAGACGTCACGTGTTGTTGAAAATTGAATTTTTTAATGTCTGTGACTACAGACATTTCTAGTAGACCATAGACATGGACTTCAACTTTCATTCAATAAAATGACTGTAGAGACTCATAGACTAGATCAGGTGAGAAAGCGCCATACAATACATAATTCATAAATTTTAAATTTACAAATAATTATTTTAAAACGTAAACACATGGGATAAACAGTGAAATGTAAGTGGATTAATTAAACCACAGTAAGTAGTTTATATATTATGTTTCAGTATTAATATTAATTTGGAGGTATGATTGTTGGAATGAGTGCGACCGGTCCCAAAACCGAAAGCCCGGAAATCTCTACGGCTCAAGTGGTTGATAGCTCACACGCCTTCATCTCTATGAGCTATCTGGTTCCAATTATGGAAGTGGCCTATTACAAATGAGTCATACTTCTCACATTTTCCAGAAAAGCAATCTGGTCACTGTTTGGTGTACCATGTATCTTTTATAAACAAACAAACAAAACATTTTCTGACAAATTGTTGCTAAATGCAATCAAAATAATTTTCCTATATTTATTCCAGAAGAATTGCAGATTTAGTGCAATGCAACACTGTATCGAACGCAATACGCAATGTTACCCGAAGGCCGCAAAGCAGCTTTCTGACCATGGGAGGATAAGAAAGCTAGTATTTACCCGGCCGGCGAGTACTGAGCACAACGAGCGCTCGGACACAGTATTTACGTGGTATCCCCTCCCCGGCTGGAGAGCATTGGGCACATCGCAAGCCGTGGACCCAGTATTTACGTCGCATCCCCTCTCCTTTGCCCAGGCAGAGCAACGCCAAACACTGAACAGCGTTGGTCAGCCAATCAGCGCAAAGCCACTATAATGCTAGAAATATTTCTCTTTTCATACATAATTGCGCAAATTAATGTTAGATTTGCGTGAGTCTCGCCGCCATAATGCAAAATAAAAATATACAGGTTGAAAGGCTGGACTCGCGTCTATGTTGTAAAGTAATATTGAAATATGTAAACATTAATATTAAGTAGTTATAAGGATTTCCTCACACCAATGTCGGTCCGAGGACCCACTGATTCATATTGTACAATTTATTATAAAAACATTAAAAATGCTAGGGAAAAACAGTTTTCATGAGATGAAGCGGCGTAAAGAGTACTATTGAATAAATAATTTTAATATTGACTATTAAAGTCATATGAAAACACACGAAGATGCACCTCGTTTACGCGGGGCGTTTAGATACGCGCGCACACCGATGTGTGTACGCCCCCGCTAGTCCTATATATACCGCGCGTAAAGCGATCTCAAGTCTCTCTCTTCCGACATCTACTCTGACCGCTTCACTCTGGACTGCTTCTCCCGCTGGAACCACTACAACCGCCTTTGACTTCTGACCTTACGCTTCCTTGGACTACCTACTACTCTCTCCTTGGATACACGACATCACAGCAACCGGAAAAGGCCCTGAACATAAAGCAGCCCACCGACTAGAAGATTCAGCACCCCTTATTTACAGTCAATGTAAAGGACTTGCGTCTGATACATTGTGTGGTCCTTCGCAGCCGCATTTTCTAGTCTCCAGCTGCCAAGATGACACCATCTCTACGCTCCGGGAAGAATACATTGGAGGGAACCGGAAAAGATGAGTCACAAGCCGCTGGCAGTACCCCGCACCCTGCCGGTCCCTCACAAGCCACTGGAATGGCGATATCGGACCATTCTCCGGTACAGATACCCATCCATGACTCATCATCAGACAGCGAGGCGTCAAATGCAGATTCATTCAAACAACTGCAGCGAGAATTGAGAGCAGAAAGGCGACGAAATCGGAAATTACAGGAGGCCCTCATCGCTTCAATAGCGGCTCCTACGAAAAAACAAGCGCCTTTAGTGGAACCTGACACACATACAGAGCAGGCAACCACACATCAACAAGGTGCCATGCAGGGCGCCCTACAAGGCTCCATGCAAGGTGCCGCACAACAAAACAGCGCAGAGTACCGGTCTTCAGCATCCAACACCACGATGCGAGGCCAAACAACCCCTCTGCAGCCTGCTATCATCAACACGGAGTATCCGGCCGCAATATCCGGACAACAGCCGACCCAAACTACAGCTCAAGGGGCCTCGCAAATCCCCGCAGCATCCTACAACCCGGAATATCAGTCGGGCTCACCACATACGCAGTTCGGCCAGACACCGCCTGCAAACAACACATACGCGACATTCCCGGGCCATCCCACGGAGGATGACACGGCGCGACAAACCCAAGATTGGGTCAATAATAGAACGGAACAGGCGGCGCCAGCAAATCCGTTCCAACAGTTTGCGGCCTTTATGACGGAGGCTTTCCGCGCCTCGCAAAATGGCGGTACTCCGCGGCAGCAGCCCGAAGAAGAAAACCGCATGGCGTCCCTTATCGCACGCCAATCAAGCGCTAAGGACCTCCCATCATACTACGGAGACGCCGTGGAATGGCCAGCATGGCGCGCTCAATTTTATCAATCAACGTCTACATGTGGGATGACGCAATCAGAAAACCTAATGCGCCTTCAGAGAGCATTGAAAGGCAAGGCTCGTGAAGCGGTAAGTCCACTCCTATTGGACCCCACGCAAGTACCGGAAATAATGGACGTGTTAGAACATCGGTTTGGTGGTGCTCACACAATTGCATCACTGATGTTTGAAAAAATAAAAAAGTTGCCGCGGCTTCCCGAAGATGCATCAAACGACGCACTTATTGAGTTTTCGGGTACAGTTCAAAATGTGGTGGCCTCACTCGGCAGTCTTAAGTGTGATTATTTATCTAACCCCGCGCTACTAAGTGAAATTGCATCGAAAATGCCTCTTGTGCTCAGAGTGGCGTGGTTGGATAAAATAGCCGATCAAGTGATAAGTGCGACAATTCAACAATTAGCCGCATTTCTAAAGCGGCTCACAAACGCGATCCCGCGTGTGACTTTGTCATAAATGTCTAGACGCAAGACACCATACGAGAGCGTGCAAATATCGTGTGTGGTGTGGAGTGGGTTCTTGTCGACTTCCTCATCATAAACTACTGCACGACCCGTCGCGTGTGAAATCATCTGCCGGTACCTCGCGTGATAGTGAAAACCAAACTGTAACCAATACCACATCGTATGGACATGAATCCGTGCTGTTGAAAGTGATACCGGTAACCATATGTGGCCCAAACGGGCAAGTGTCAATTTACGCCCTACTAGACGAGGGGTCAACTGTGACCCTTCTAGACAGTGAAACAGCGGACAAAGTGGGAGCGACCGGGCCGACCCGCGGGCTCCGTATTCACGGGGCGAGTGGTATGTGTTCGTCAGATAGTACATCCCGGCGAGTTAAACTATCAGTGCGCGGAGACGGTGATGAATATGTTATTACGGCGAATACAGTGCGAAACCTGGACCTACCGCAACAAAACATAGCCGGTCGGTGCCAAGTGAAACCAAAAATATTATTGGGACAGGACAACGTGCATCTTATCGTGTCAAGAGAGGTGCGCGAAGACACAGAGAAAAGAATGCTGTCCCGTACTGCACTCGGTTGGATCGCGCATGGAGGCATTCATCCCGTAGAAAATATAACGCTGAGCATTATCGGTGAAGCCGAGAGTGGAGACCAACAGCTCTCGCAACAGATCGATTCACTTGGAGTGACGTCAGCGACACGCGTAGATGCGACCATACAGCGAGCAGAGGCGCTTATGGAAAACACCACTCGGCCACATAACACCGACCGGTGGGAAACGGGCCTACTGTGGAAAGAAGATAATACGCGCCTGCCTGACAACAAACAGTGCGCGCTAAAACGATTGTACGCATTGGAGAGAAAGCTTATGAAGAATGATACATTAGCAGCAGCGTATAAAATGAAAATTAATTCTCTGATCGAACGTGGATACGCGCGCAAATTAAATAATCAAGAGGCGGCCATTCCAAGCCCTCGAAAATGGTACTTACCGCATTTCGCGGTAGTTAATCCCAATAAACCGGGAAAGCTAAGAGTTGTTTTCGACGCAGCAAGCCGCTGTCGAGGTGTATCATTAAATGATAAACTGTTAACAGGGCCCGATCTGCTCTCCTCGCTATTGGGTAACATTTTGCGCTTCCGCGAAGGAAAAATCGCGCTCACGGCAGATATTGCAGAAATGTTCTTACAAATAAAAATAAAAAGTAAAGACCAGCCATCTCAACTATTTATGTGGAGAGCAACGCCAAATGAAGAGCCGAGCACTTACATGCTCACCTCGATGATGTTCGGGGCAACTTGTTCCCCAAGCAGCGCGCAATTCGTGCGAAACAAGGTAGCTGAGCAACACAAAGTGCAATATACCGCCGCGGCAACAGCCATACAGGAGAAATTTTATATGGATGATTATCTCGACGCCGTGGACACATCGGACGAAGCCGCCAAGTTGGTACGGGAGGTGAGCGCAATCCTTGCAAGTGGGGGTTTTCTGCTCACTAATTGGGCTTCAAATGACCCTGCCGCCATTGCAGAAGTACCCTTTGAAAAACGGGCGAAATCGGCAATACCTATCAGCAGCGGGGACCACGAAAACGAGCGCATACTAGGCCTCGTATGGGACCCCATAGGTGATCACTTTCTCTACAGCTTCAGGGAGGCAGCCTCAGCCGAGATGATCCCACACCCAACGAAAAGACAATTACTAAGTATTGTCATGAAGATTTTTGATCCTATTGGTTTCGTATCATGCTTGACAATCCGCTCAAAAATACTTCTACAAGCAGTGTGGAGATCGAATATAGGTTGGGATGAACCAATAAAACCCGAGCACGCGAATAAATGGTCGGAATGGCTACTACTTCTCAGCCAGAGTAGCGTTTCTATACCACGAAGATGCTTAATTAATAAAAACGGCTATTTTGAACTCCACCTGTTCTGCGATGCATCGGAGTCGGCGTGTTGCGCTATTGCTTATTTAACCGAAAACTCCCAGGAAGGCACACACTCAACATTGCTGGCTAGTAAATGTAAAGTGGCACCATTGAAACCTCTGTCTATACCGCGCCTTGAGCTACAAGCAGCCTTAATGGCCACACGATTAGCGGCTACAATCAAAAGGGAAAGCCAAATTCACATAAGAAGAATAACATATTGGACGGACTCAACGACTGTCTTGTGTTGGCTAAGGACAGACCCGAGGACTTACTCCGCCTTCGTGGCCAACCGGCTAGGAGAGATTGATGATTTAAGTGAAATAATTAATTGGAGATGGGTACCTACTAAATTAAACCCGGCCGATATCGGTACAAGAGACATCGAGCCGCCCGACCTCTCGCCCACTAGCAGGTGGTTTTGCGGTCCTGCCTTTATTACCCACCCAGAAGCTACATGGCCCCGTGAAAAGGAGCCAGTCATCCGACCTGATAACCAAGTTTTGGAGGTGAGGCCTCAATATGTCGGCCTCACAATAATAAAAGAAGGCGGATTACCTCTTATTGAGCGATTTTCATCGTGGCATCGGCTCATACGCACCACTGGATGGGTTCTCCGCTTCATAAGGAGATGTCGGCCGAACCCCAACAGATCATCAGAAGGTCCTCTGAGTGCCGAAGAGACCCGAGGAGCAGAAACATTATGGGTAAAGAAATCTCAAGCAGACTCTTTCGCGGCCGAAATTTGCGCTACCCAGAAAGGCGATACACTACCCGCCGACAGTCGCTTGCGAACGCTAACGCCTTTCCTTGGCCCAGATGGCATTATACGAATGGGCTCACGGTTACAAGCCCTGAAAGGAGTTGCCAGCGGAGTACGGACACCAGTCATCCTGGATGGTGACGAGGCATACACTCGGCTCTTGATCCGCCACTATCATCAAATGGCGGACCATTCGAGTACCGAAAAAACCGTGGCGGAAATCAGAACAGCTTTTTTATATTGAAATTGCGCACCAACCTTCGCCGAATAGCGCATGAATGCCTAGTATGCCGCATTAGGAGAGCTCAACCATTGCCACCACTGATGGGACCATTACCGGCTGCCAGGCTTACACATCACGTGAGTCCCTTCACGCACTGCGGCCTAGACTATTTTGGCCCTATGGAAGTAACAATCGGTAGGCGTCGAGAGAAACGGTACGGGGCATTATTCACCTGCCTGTCAACCAGAGCTGTACATCTCGAGCTAGCGGCCTCACTAAGTGCCGATTCAGCTATAATGGCAATGCAGCGAATGTCAGCTAGACGAGGCCAGCCCGAATGTATATACTCCGATAACGGGACTAATTTCCATGGCGCTGATAAAGAAATCCGAGACGCGCTGGAATCAATCAGTCGAGACCCCAGAGTACAAAACTACATTGCAACACAAAAAACATCGTGGAAATTTATCCCCCCCCTATCTCCCCACATGGGGGGAGCTTGGGAGCGCCTCGTGCGCTCTATAAAGAGAGCCCTCAAGTCAACTATGAAAGAGCGCTCACCGAAAGAAGAAACTCTCCTCACGGCCCTGGCAGAAGCAGAGTACATAGTGAACAATCGCCCGCTGACTCATGTCTCTGTCGACCCGAGAGATGAGGAACCGCTAACCCCTAACCATTTTTTGCTGGGATCAGCAGGAAAGCGGCCACACCTGTCACTGTATGCGGCAAAAGAAGAAGAGGTCTGCCTAAGAAAACAATGGCGAATCAGCCAGCAATTAGCAGATATGTTTTGGCGGCGATGGATGAAGGAATACTTGCCCACTATAGCCGCACGTCAAAAATGGCACCAGCCAGGTACCCCTATCAAAGTGGGTGATCTTGTGGTGATTGTGGATCCCGCTTTGCCCCGCAATAGTTGGCCCCGCGGGCGAATCATTGAAACAATGCCCGCCGCTGATGGGCATGTAAGGACCGTTCGGGTCCAGACCAATACCGGAGTGTACGTGCGCCCAGCGGTCAAAATTGCCGTACTCATGACGACACCAAACACGGGCCCTAAATCACAAGAGGCCCCCCCACGCCGCCAAAAAGGAACCGGCCGAATGGATCGCCGCCGGACGAAAGCATCCCGACACGTTCGAATTTGCTAGGCGCAGCCGATACTGCACCGGGGGGAGGATGTATCGAACGCAATACGCAATGTTACCCGAAGGCCGCAAAGCAGCTTTCTGACCATGGGAGGATAAGAAAGCTAGTATTTACCCGGCCGGCGAGTACTGAGCACAACGAGCGCTCGGACACAGTATTTACGTGGTATCCCCTCCCCGGCTGGAGAGCATTGGGCACATCGCAAGCCGTGGACCCAGTATTTACGTCGCATCCCCTCTCCTTTGCCCAGGCAGAGCAACGCCAAACACTGAACAGCGTTGGTCAGCCAATCAGCGCAAAGCCACTATAATGCTAGAAATATTTCTCTTTTCATACATAATTGCGCAAATTAATGTTAGATTTGCGTGAGTCTCGCCGCCATAATGCAAAATAAAAATATACAGGTTGAAAGGCTGGACTCGCGTCTATGTTGTAAAGTAATATTGAAATATGTAAACATTAATATTAAGTAGTTATAAGGATTTCCTCACACCAATGTCGGTCCGAGGACCCACTGATTCATATTGTACAATTTATTATAAAAACATTAAAAATGCTAGGGAAAAACAGTTTTCATGAGATGAAGCGGCGTAAAGAGTACTATTGAATAAATAATTTTAATATTGACTATTAAAGTCATATGAAAACACACGAAGATGCACCTCGTTTACGCGGGGCGTTTAGATACGCGCGCACACCGATGTGTGTACGCCCCCGCTAGTCCTATATATACCGCGCGTAAAGCGATCTCAAGTCTCTCTCTTCCGACATCTACTCTGACCGCTTCACTCTGGACTGCTTCTCCCGCTGGAACCACTACAACCGCCTTTGACTTCTGACCTTACGCTTCCTTGGACTACCTACTACTCTCTCCTTGGATACACGACATCACAGCAACCGGAAAAGGCCCTGAACATAAAGCAGCCCACCGACTAGAAGATTCAGCACCCCTTATTTACAGTCAATGTAAAGGACTTGCGTCTGATACACAACACATTCCAAAAATGACAAAGACAATAAAAGGAAAAATTAATAAGTTGGTTGGCCAAACCGTCCAAAGCGTTGCTTTATCCAGGCGTCGCGGGTTCAATCCTCTGCTAGCCAAGTCCTCCATCATTGCTCAAGCAGCATTTTCCGCTTATTATTATGATAGTAGGAGGATATCAAATAGGTTATTCCATAAATAAACCACTCACTTCGTAACCTGGGACTGTTTATCTTCTTTAACCCCTGTAACAATGACGCCGTACTAAATATGCCATCATTTAGGTATTCGGTATTGCTATTGTTCATTTTGGGGTTGTTATTTTAGCACCGGTTTTTTGTTGATTTATTTTATAGACATTACTTACTATAAAGAAATTAAATTTTAAATAAAAAAATTATCGCGTAATTAAGCTCGCGAATTTCAGCAAAGAACTGTGTGTGCATTCAAATTCTGTCGCTTTACGCACGAAATCGAGATATTGGACAGTTATTTTTGTGCCATTTTTGAAAGGAAAGAATACAAACAGTACTAGAATAAACTTCATTTAAAAAAATGCAAATTTGGACCTCACTTAAGTAGTTTTCCCACTTACGTTGTTTCTTTTTTACGGTCCCTTGGAAAACGTCTTAAGAGAGTTTCACTGTACACTAAAAATAGAGTTCATATTTTGGGAGTTCCTCAGTAATACATTTATGTGCGGGATAAAATAATTAAAACATATAAGCATTTATCGAATGTAACAGAAAAAAATGTTTTTTAGACAAAATCTGGATAAAAATCGTCAATATATACATATGTCTGTGGAGTTGATAACTTGTCGGTTGGTGCGGTAGCGAGCGAGATGGGTACGGAGTTTCATTCAATGTGCTGTTATCAGTAATAGCCGGTGGTCTATAAGCCTAGGAACGCACTAGACAGTCAAGATTTGGAGGAGTCAATGCTTGCAGCCAGTATAGCACCCAATATCACCAGTTCGGCTGGTCTGGCTGCCTAGTCTGTAAGATCTGAGGCAACCACATACATTTTAGTAACCACGTACTGGCTTCCGCATCCAGCGACTTTTGGCTGCCAAGTGCGTTAGCTTGAATACATGTTCATACAAATTTGATGATTGTGTCGGCTACGCAGCGTGGCTGCCTAGTGCGTTCCTAGCCAAATGCGTAATACTATACTCACATCAATAAAATGGTTTACATAAACAATAGATAATGTCAAGTATTCGTTTTTATCCAACATAAAAATTACCAACATAAGAATTCTGTAGACAGCACCGGAGCTAGAGGAATTTTCTAGCACCATAAGGAAAGGCTTAAAAAATAAAATAATGAAATGCATCGAAAATAATAAATGCTGTTTTACTTTCAGGAGAGCCAAATTGAACTGTGTGGCGGAGCAACTCACACTACCATAGCCTGGGAGCTTCCCCTGCTCTTCTCCTGTTTGGTCATCATTTTCAGTCATTTCCTTCATCATCCCACAAGATCTTGAGCTTGAAATAACAACTCTGGATTCGGTCCAGTGAAGTCCGCTCACGTTATAGATTTAGCTAGAAGTCAATCCATATTTATCAGGAATTTAAATTTGCTGACAATGTGACCTTTCAAATGCTGGGGTCTAGGAGATATTCTATTCCAAACATATCCAAGCACGATTTGGATCCGAGGAAACATTTACATTTCAATTTTGGTGAAAAAAGATTATTAATTGAAATGTTGTGGAAAACAATATTGTATACCTATATAACATTATTAGAGTTTCAAGCAAAATAGTTACTAGACACTATTGTGCCTTCTTCAGGGCATACATAAACACATCTGTTCTAGGATTATGTTTGCCACAAAGAAAGCATGGTTGGGTCCAAAAGCAGTAGTTTAAAGTCAAATAACGTTTTTGTTTTTAATACCCAATGGGCATATTATCATTATTACACATTGTTAAATAACATTTAAAAACATTGACCAAAAATGTTTTGCTTATTAAATGACATTTTTGTCCCATTTAATATTAGCATTTCATAAAAAATGTTGTGAATTTATTTCCATTAGATTAGATTTGTTGCGTAATCAAAGTGTGTTTTATTAACTTCATACATTTTTAAAAAGAGTGCATTTAATTTTTTTTTCTTTACTTGCCGCCATATCTGGAGGAATTTGCCAATACTTTTGATTGGCTTGTATACTCGTTGAATGCAATGCTGTTTTAAGGCAGGCCGCACACGAGAGACTTTGATTGCGTTGCAACAGATGTGTGTGCATCAAAATTCATTACGGTACTCGTATATGGAGGATGCGACGCTACGAAGACTATGAATTTGGATGGATTTTGGAATAGTTTCCGACTCACCGCATCTAAAGTCTCACGTATGAGGGCTGTCTAAGTATATTCTGCATTATAATGCAGAATTATCATTCCCACTATTTAGAATGTTTTACTTCTTTGATGAAGAAATGCTAACCGATAATCTTATTTACATACCGGGGGAATTTTACAAATAAATTTATTGAAATTTTTGTTCATTCGGCCTGGATTTTTTTTATGTTTTGTTTGCGCTCACCAGAATATCCAGTATATAGTAGTCTCAAAGAAAGATTGTATGTGACGTCATCGTTATAGCACCTTCTGTCTTTTTCAAACAAGACTTGTAAGAAGGAAGATTTATCATCATTGACATATTTACGATCTCACTCTGAGATTACTATACTGCCGTGGTGAGTAAAAACTCAGTGTATTCTTTGAGAGTTTCAAAGGAAGCACGTGTTTTTACCTACTGCGGAGGTATAATATAGTCTAATTTGTGGATTCTTGATATTATATCATAATACAATCTGTATTTATTTCTTGAAAACTAAAATATATTCTACATATACAATCCTTACAGAGTTTTATGAAATGTTTCTAATTTTACCCACATATCTTATAAGAT
Organism: Hesperophylax magnus; assembly: GCA_026573805.1. Taxonomy (NCBI): domain Eukaryota; kingdom Metazoa; phylum Arthropoda; class Insecta; order Trichoptera; family Limnephilidae; genus Hesperophylax; species Hesperophylax magnus. Next base: position 18,526,385 of record JAIUSX010000049.1, read on the forward strand.
CACATCTGTGTGTTTATGGCCAAAGGTTAGGTTACAGAGTGTACATAGTTTGACATAAGATTTAAAATGAATATATTATTCAATAATTCCATGTTTGTCTTCAATTTACATATGTAGTTATGCAATTTCAAATCCACTTTTATTAAATAAAAATTATATTAGATAGATGAATATTAAATGTATTTATGAATCCTGTACATCACAGAAATTTATCAATATTACCACATAACACATTTTCTTAATTTTTTTAAATTTGACATATCAATTTTCTTTAGTATTTTTTAGAAAGATTTTATCACAACTGGAGTCAAATATGAAATTTAAATAAATAAATCTACTCTACACTGCTTCATGCTTAAATTGAGATCTTATAAATAATTTTAGGATTTTAAAAATATTGTATTATACATATAAAAAATACTATGCTTTTCATTTGAGTTATTCATAAATCCATATTGAGATTCTATGTAATTAAAAAAGGAGACTGTATGTGGAAGTAGGCTTGTTTAATCTGACGTTTATTGGTTTTATAAAATGTTTAAATAGTGTTTTGTACAGTCTGTGTGCCTTTTTATGTATATGTTGTAAAAATAAATAATTCTATTGAATCTCAACCATTTTATAAATATGCAGAACATCCCCTCTAATATACATATTATAAAGAAAACAACTGAAGTTTGAGTTACAATACCTAGCTCTCTCTATGTCTGGAAATAGTGCGACGCATGTTGTAATATGTAGGTGACGAATGAAGATTGATCGCTGCTGGCGGCCGCTTCTGACTTTAGTTGTCATCAGACATTCAAACACAGCAGTGCGTGCACGCAGTCATTTTTTAACATTCCAATTTTTGAGCGTTTCAAACTTAAAAATGAACCGTCCGGTGAAAAAAGTGCTCTTCAAGATTAAAAATTTTCAAAGTAGGATAAAAGTCTCGCTGAAAAATGCGTTGATGTAGCCAAGCATTTAGGAATCCCGCCATTTTTATTTAAACACATTTATTAAATATGTATTTTTTTTAAGAACATTAAACGATTAATTATGAATGTAGCTTAATTCTATATTTCTGCATCCAATGTTTTCCTATATTCATAATTTATTTCAATAGGAACCTTCAAAAACGATAGATAGAGGTTTCAATGACTTGGTGTTACGGGAGAGATGTGAAAAGGGATAGAAAGAACAGTGGTAAATAGGAAGGAGAGTAAACAAAGGCAGTATCAATGATAAAACTAATCTTATTTAAAAACTTACCACAAAATAAAATAACTAACTAAAAGATAACACTTAAAAGGTAAAACAACAAGAGTTGGTTCTTTATGTTCGAATCAGCTACTGGCTTTCTTTTTGCTATCTTTCTCGGCACTCCTGATGGCCTCAATCTCCTGCAGAACCTTCTGGGTGTGCACATACTTCCTGAGGCGGTAGATGAGGTCCTGAAGGGCGGGCCCTCCCTGGAGCAGGCTGGCCAGGTCATGGACTGTTCCACCACCCCCGACTATCCGGTGGTCCGTCACCCTGTCTTGATTGTAGTTGTAGGTGCGGATCTTCTCATTGCGAAGACCAGTACCAACCTAAACCAAACATTAAATAAACTTTATTATGGGTATGGAGTGTGTGACTAGGGTTCAGTGGGAATTCTCACCAAAACTTAATATATACTTATGCGTGGGGCTCCACCGAAGCCAGAATTAAGTTAGACTATCAGAAGATTGGCATACCGTAGAGGGCCCGCAGATACTTTAATAGTACAAAACTGTTAAGTCTGTAAACATCGCAAGTGCGCCCTGCTGCAGAATTTGGAGACCCAAAATATCTGAAAAGCCCTTGATATCGTGCAGAAGCGGGCTATCCGTTTAATAGATTCCCCTACCTTAAGGATTACAATCTTTGTAGCACAGACGTCAGGTGGGAATGCTGTGTTTGTTCTACCGGTATTTCAATAGAACAAGCTCTGACGAATTAGTGTCATTGATCCCTTGCACAGTCGCATTGGCACAGGTGCACAGTCGGGAAACGCGTCAAAGGTGCGCCCGATAATAGGAACTCCAGGCCTTTTTTATAAGTTTTTTTTATCAAAATATAACTTAAATATTAGCACATACTTTTTTATTGTTATAGTAAGTTTTAGTTTTTTAAATAAGCTTCAAAGTTTAAATTTATCGGGTCTCTCCAAGACGCACCAATCTGTGGTTTGTCTGCGTGACATAACCAGTCACAAAAAGCCTACGTTTTATTTATTTATTATTCATTAACGCCCTATCAGGCTTTTACAGAGGAAACTGACCATTTATGTGTGTAAGTGTAACATAATACATGGATAATAGCATAACTATATACAAACAAACAAAAAAAAATCAAATGCTAATACTAAGATTAACATCAAATCCAAATAATAACACCTCATATTGTAAATAAGCAAAGTTTCAAATATAAAGTAAGTATGTACATTGTACGTTCGTACATGCATACAATTATTCATGTTTGTTGCAAACCAGTACGACTGAAAACAGGAAAATAATATACTGAAAACAGAAAAATAATTTAATAAAATAATATACTGATATGTATTATAAAGCAGATGTTTAAAAAACAAGAAAAATAATGTTGTATCTATAGAAAAAACTAATAAATAATGGCAAAATACCAACGCTGTAATTAATATCGAATTTAAATAATACAGTAGAACCTCGTTAATTCGAAATCCACGGGACATCAAAAATCAAATTTCGAATTAACGAATTCCCACGTAATTCGAAATTTTATGAAAAAAAAATACGACGAAAATCGATTTTCTCGGCCGCCTCTTCAAATCCGGGTGGTATTTTAGTTGTAAATTCGTATTAATACCAATTATTTCTTTATTTTCGCGGCCGATTACCGTAGCGGCGGGCCCTTTATATTCAGATATTCGCAATAAATTCGTAAAAATGCTATATATTTACGCGTAAATCGAGATTTCGCTGCCGATTTCGGTCGCGGCCTACCCTTTAAATTGAGATATTCGTAAAAATACGATATATTTCCGCGTAAATCGAGATTTCGCGGTAATTTTCCGTCGCGGCCGGCCCTTTATTTCAAATATCTGAATTTAAATTCGTAAAAATACGATATATTTCCGCGTAAAACGAGAATTCGCGGCCGTATTCCGTCGCGGCCGGCTCTTTAAATTCAGATATTCGATATAAATTCGCAAAAATACGATATATTTCCGCGTAAACCGAGAATTCGCGGCCGTATTCCGTCGCGGCCGGCCTTTTAGGTTCAGATATTTGAAGTAAGTTCGTAAAAATATGTCATATTTCGGCGTGAATCGAAATTTTTCGGCCGATTTCCGTCGCGCCGTATTTTTTAACTCGGATATTCGAAGTAAAGTTAGTAAAAATACGATATATTTCCGCGTAAATTGAAATTTCGCGTCCGATTTCCGTCGCGGCGGGCCCTTTAAAATTCAGATATTCGAAATAAATTCGTAAAAATACGATATAATTACGCATAAATCGAGATTTCGCGGCCGATTTCCGTCGCAGCGGGCCATTTAAATTCAAATATTCGAAATAAATTCGTAAATATACGATACATTTACGCGTAAATCGAAATTTCGTGGCCATGTTTCGTCGCGGCCGACCCTTTAAATTCAGATATTTGGTGTAAACTCGTAAAACTACGACATATATCCGCGTAAAACGTATTTTCTCGGCCCTTCAAACTCGGATATTCGAAATAAATTTGAAAAAGTACGACATTCCAGTGTAAATCGATTCAGATTTACAAAATAATAATACTAATTAGGACGATGTATAACCACGTAAAAATCCATTTTTCGGCGTTTTAACGCCACGGCTGACTTTTAGATTCAGATTTACGAAATATTATGATTTATTTTCGCAAAAATCAAATTTTTTCGAATTACACGAACAAATTTTCGTGCGCGGACAAAAATAAATTTCGAAATACGAATTAACGAATTTCGAATTAAAAAAAAAATTGTATGAAAAAATTTTTCTGCGGAAAATTTTTTGGCGAAAATTTCGAATTACGCGTTTTTTCGAATTATCGGGGTTCGAATTAGTAGTAGTAGTACTTGAAATGGTAAAATAAATCAAAGTATAATATACATATCAAGTATGATCGTACATGAATACAGTCATCAATATGCGTGTAAAAAAAAAAACCAAATAAACTAAGGATTATGTGATTTAAACGTTGCAAGATATACAGAGAAAAATTTTATTTTTAAAGCTAATAAATAATAATACAAGTTAATAACTAGGAAATAGGTGTGAAATTTTGCCTTTTGAAATTCACAAAATTATTAACACCAAATATATCAATAAGTACACAGTGTTTGCAAGGTGATGAATTCTTGGAATTGGTGAATAAATAGAGTAGTTAGTATTGAGGTTATTGTTACATTTAAAAGTGTCTTTGCTTCGAGTTTGTCTAGCAGGTACATTCATATAAATTAATTCCAATAATTCAGGGCTTTCAATTAGAGATTTGATAATTTTGAATAAAAATAATCTATCAGTTAAAACTCTCCTATCTGATAGTTTGTGAAGTCTGGTTTCGGTACAAAAGTTATTATAATTTATAAGTTTTGATGTACTGAAGGAATTTATTTTGTACCTTTTCTAAGGCTTGAGAATGGACTTTCTAGAACGGTAACCATACTGTTGAATTATATTCTAATTTACTTCGTACTAATGAGCAGTATAGATGTTTTAAAGTTAACACATTTTTAAACTTTGCCCCCATTCTCAAAATAAAACCGAGCATTCTCATCGCATCGCTTGTAGTTTCATCGATGTGTAAGTTAAACTGCAGACTTTCTTTTTTATTTCACAGTCACATGTATTTTGTATGGCGGCGTCGAGAGTCGAGATGTTTTTTATTCTTAAGTTTAACCGCTTTTAATATTGAAGAACAGTAGGTAAAATGTCAGCATCTCTTCAATATTGTTGTTGTATTCTACTAAAGTGCAAAAGTACACCCATAGCTGAACCTGATAAACAATTTATCAGTTAACAAATAATTATAACCAATAATTAGTCACCTGAAATATCAATACAAATTGAAAATATCTCCTGAGTAAAAATAAATGCCGCCAAGGGGAATTGAACACGTGCCTTCTGATGACATTTTTATTCGGGAAATATTTTCAATTTGTATTGATATTTCAGGCGACTAATTATTGCTTATAATTATTTGTTATCCTTTATGCTATGCATAAAACCTTATCTCATAAACATTAGTTTATCTTTAAAAAGTAATTTATCAGTGTTCAAAAACCTGCATTACTACGAAGAAACTAACAAATAACAAAGAAACATCAAACTAACAAATGAGAAAAATGCTCCTTTATCACTTAGATCAACTGCATTTCGTTGCGGGGATCATCTAACAAATGTTTGCTACAAATTTAACCTAAATTGTACTAGTAAGCTTGATTATACCTTAGTGTTTCGACTGAATGTTTTCTTTTAGAATTTAATGATAATTTCTAGAATTTTTCCTTTGTGGTACCTATTATTATGTTAGAATAATTATATCATATACCTATTATATAAACAGATTACAATACAAATATTATTGTGTTATAATGCCGCTCAACTTCTTTTGACACTAACTTCAAAATTGCTTTTATAAAATAATACACCTATGACTATCATTAATTTTATAAAATATTCTTTATTGTAGATGCCTAAATGACGTTTCGATTCTATCAACACTCTTGTCAGAATCGACATATTAAGTCGTGCCAACCGACAGGGTGATTTAATGTGTTTTATTTATTTTTAAATAAAACACATTATATATTTTCTGTATAATTATATATAATAAAACTGGTACATTCAGAATCCGCGTTTGTCGATCTACATGAACATATTTTATTCAAAGCCTAATATTTTTCACTGGAGTTCCTTATTGTATTGTACACAGTTGACATTTGTTACATGAGAACGATTCGCTTCTACGACTACTTCTTGTGTTCAACAGCTAGGTGCATCAAAATGAACATCATCAACTCTTAAAGCCATCTCACCTGGGACTTCCTGAGGGCCCTCTCCTCCCGTTCCTGTTTTTCCGACTGCACCTGGTACAGCAGTGCCCGCAGCTTGGACATAGCCATCTTCTTGTTCTTGTGCTGATCTCTGCCGGTCTGGCACTCGGTGGCAATGCCCGACGGGATATGGACCAAACGGACAGCGCTGTCAGTCGTGTTGACATGTTGCCCGCCGGCACCCGTGGAGCGCTTCGTCTCCACGCGGATATCGCGCTCGGGGATATCTATGTCTATCTAAGGGAGAAATCACGAAACATTGACATATATGTCTATTTACGGGAGAAATCACGAAACATTGACATATATGTCTATTTACGGGAGAAATCATGAAACATTGATATTTATTTCTATCTAGGAGAGAACTCGTGAAACTTTGATATTTGTGTTTATCTATAGGAGATATTGTATCAAACATTGATATTTGAGTCTATCTAAAAGAGAAATCATGTCAAATTATGTTGGTATGATGAGTATGCCAAAAATAAGCTAGTGCAAACATTATCAACAATCTTATGAAAACATTGATTAGAAAACCAAAAAAATAGAATTTATTTGAGTGGTAAATTAATAAAAATTGAAAGAATCTCAGTGACCAATAGAGGATTGAAGAAAGACAAACAAGAGGAAATACGAATTAACATACTGGGAATGGAAAACTTACTTATCCCTTGAGGTTAGTTTTCACAAAAACAGCATTTCATAAAATATCCACTTATTACTATTACGATTTACTCACCTCGGTGGGTTGCAGTAAGACAGCCACGCTAACGGTGCTGGTGTGCAGACGGCCCCCCTTCTCCGTGGTTGGTACCCGCTGCACCCGGTGTACTCCGCCTTCCATCTTCAGCTCCTCAAACGTTCCAATCCCTGAGAACACTACCGAAGCCCGCCTCACTCCCCCGATGTCTGTCACGTCCAGCCCTGTATCTATACACTCCCACTTCTTGAACTTTGCATACCCTAAGTACATGTTGTATATCTCCCCCGCAAACAACATGGCTTCTTGTCCACCGACTCCAGCTGTTACTTCCAAAATAGTATCTGATGACGCATATCTCAGGTCCTCATCAAAGAGAGAATCTAACAACTTTTGATCGAGCTTTTTTAATAAATCATTATACGTATCTCTCTCTTCTTGTAATAACTCTACCATATCTTTATCTTTCGAGTCTTTTTCGTTCAGTTCTTCTAGATTTTTCAAGTTTTCAACTACACAAGAACGTTCTTCCAGAACTTTCACAACTGGTAATAATTCCAACAATTTTGTTTTGTCGGCTCGATCTTTTGACAGTTTTGTTTTTATATCCCAGTATTCACTTTTCAGATATTCAAAATATTTTTGCACGGCAGGATCAGATATTTCTAGTAAAGGCTTTGTTGAACAGTGTCTGCATATTAAACTAACATTTTGCAAAGGGGCAGATATCCCTCTAAGGGGTCGAATTTTATTTAGCACGCGAAATAAAATCATTTTGAAAAATTACTGCAAACCCTCTACCAATATAAAATTATTATAATAACATAACCACAAAACAACAAACTTCAAAAGTTGACAGCTGACTAGAGCTGACTTACTTGCCATATAGAAAAAATTAAAGTAGGTACTACTTCTATAGGAGGATACACATTGTTATTGTTATTAATCTTAATGATTTGAAATCGTCAGTAATTGGATTTTTTTTAATCTTCCGATTCGTCGTTTTTTGTTAGTCAGCGAAATTGCGTTTATTATAAATTTAAATAAATACGATTTAATACGACCATTTGTCATTTCGGTAAACTTTCCGGATCGCTGGCCACGCTTAATATGATTTTTTTTTAGATAAAACCTTTTGATTCACCTTAACTCATTGATGTATTTATACTAGATTAGCCTTGTCTAGTTAAATCCATTTTAAAAATGACACCACATAGCGTACGTCACAAATATGGAGATGAACTTAACAACCCAACTCTGTTTAAACTCCTTGTACAAACGTTCGAACTCGTAAGCGGAACCAAGGAACAGCGTTCATTTTGTTACCGAGTTGTTGTTGTAATTTGAATACAAAACCGTCACCAAATAACATTTTTTGCTTAACCAGGTCTGAATCAGGTAAAGGACTAATAAATAACACAAAATGATTTTTATATTCACATTTTAAGTTTTGGATTCTGTACACTACATATTGAACCAAAACGGGAAACGTACACATATTTACTATTGAGTAGAAGTTTTAAGAATTTACAGAATTATTTATATAAAATAGTATATAATTATCATAATATAATTATTTATATAAAATAATATATAGATGGTGCTTAATCAAAGCTAGACAATAACAACCAGTAATTAAAATAACCTTTCTCAGATTAAGCAACGATAGCTAATTTGTGGGTATATTACATTCTCTCCTCCATACAGAATGCTCAAAGATTATAAAGGACCTGAAGGAAATTGCAGTCTAAAGTTTGGGATGAAAATGATTTGAGCATAAATGGCTTCCTGATGATGGTACGGTCAACGTGTTCCGATATCGTGATAATTAATGTATTCGAAATTTACTAACAATTTAACAGGAAACCTGTTCATTATTCGTTCGTTAAAGGCCTGCAATCCGCTTTTTTAAATAAATTAGCAAACACTCTTTTTTCCGTATTTGTAAATATTTATTTTTTAAATATTAATTTACCATATTTTGTAAGAAACAATCAGCTTTTATATAATATACAATGATAGATATAAATATACAAGTTAACTGAAGTCAAGCCACAGAAGTTTCTTACGTTAAAGTTCATTAGAAATGAAGTTTTAATATCTTGAAATTAATTTGGTGTTAAAGAAAGGGGAGTGGAAGAGGAAAATAGGAAGAGGATAGGAGATGCTCCCGATACATTCCATACTCTCATATTAATAATCGATCGTACGCATTACTTCATATCGATATTTCTTTAGGTTATTACCAAAAATGTCAATGCTGTAAAATTTTGTATTAGATTGTGCACATATACGAGGAATTGGGGAATTTTTTCGAATGTTATATATAATAAATATTACCTAGTTATTTTCACAAAATTGAATCCGGATTGCTTATATCCATTTCTCAATTTTTTCTCGGTTTGTGGGGAAACCTAAGCGAAAATAAGACATTTTAAGAATAATTATCGGAATGTATATAGAAAATATTTATTCCTGTACCTAACATTTTAAGCCTACGTGAACGTTCCTTTTCATGTAACATATCTTCCACCACCTTCATCACCTCTACAGCAATAGTTATAATAAAAAAGGTAAGTGTAATATATATATATATATATATATAAATACTTTGTAATATATATTTTTTCAATGAAAAGAAAAATGTAATTAAGATAGTAAACACAAAATAAATTACTCAACGGCGCGATTTTTTCATATAATTTAACATGCAAATAATTGACTTAATACAACCCTGAATAGAGACAAGACTACAAAATAACCAACACTTCTAAAGTTTTTTGCGCGCATCAAGTAAGAACGCCTGATTTTAACCAACACATCAATAATTATCATGTGGCAAGCTCGTGCCATGTACTATTGTTTATATGTATTCGTTAAAAGCGTATAACACACTGCATGACGTCATAATTGTGACTAGTTTGCAAGATGACGTCAGAAAATTTACTTGTCGTTAGTGAAATTCTATTAATTTCTGATATTTGTTAATGCGTTGCCTTGAATCTATCGGTAAGGTACTTATTTTTTTTATTCAGATAGCTGATTACATTTTCTAAAATAAAGTCCGCGATAGGCACAATCTAAAATATTTGGAACTGGGTTATTTTTGTGATTGAAAAAATGAACTTGCCCAGCATAGCTGACAAGCAAAATAGCTTAACTCTAGACCAACAAAAGGTAAAACGCAATGCACAGTTGCAATTTCGCATTGCGACACAATGCGTGCGCCTTTTCATAAATGTGCACGTGAACCAAAACAAAATTGAGTTGGTGTTATTTTTCACTGGTTACACCTAGTCTAGTTGTATTTAGTCTATGCCTTAACTACTATAAAGACAACTATTTGCATTTGGGGCGATGGAAAATACTGCATTTAAAATTACAACTACGGACGTAAAATGAAAATTCGCTTCTTCTTTTATCTTCAATCTATATAAATAAAAATAAAAATGTGCATTTCTTCAAAATCTTATAACTCCGAAATTTCTTCACCGATTGCTTTGTAATTTTGACACAACGTTGCATTCGAATAACGGATAAATGGCGCGCAATAGCAAAACGCGCCATTATTTTTCTATCTGCACAGACAGACTGAGCTACAGCAACGCGTGGCGGGGTGCAGCTAGTTTACAATAATTTCTGTCGACGACATTTTGTAATGTTGGCATTTCTAATACTATAGGACTAGACTTTATTACAATTTTATTTTAAATTTAAAAAATATTTTTTAAGTGTTCAAAATTTCGCAACTCTCGGAATAAAACTGTTTGTTGTTTATTGTTTATTGTGTATTGTGTATTGTTTATTTCTGTTATTGTTTATTTACATTGTATCATTGTTTACATTAGAATGTTTTAACCTCACTAGGTAAAGCCTGTGTTGAGGTCAATAATTAAACAAAATAATAAAAATAATAAATATTTTTATTTTCAAATGACGATACAAAAGTGCATATTAAGGAATCAATTAACGTACCAATAGAACAATCTACCATTAAATATGTGATAGTTTCCTAATATAAATTTTGCCATGCCCATTTTGCTAGACTAGCTATTTTAAATTCCACTTAATAATGCATTTAACTTTAAAGTAGGTAAGTTCATGATGTACGTTAGTTTGAAAAACATCTAGAATAAAGAAAGACAAATATTATTGTCACGTTAATTAAATTAGTTGTTTTGTCAATGTTCAAAAGTAAAGAGAGCAGATAAACAAACTATACGTCTCCGTATCAACTAATAAAAAAATGATAAAGTTTATGGAATAAACAAGAACTTATTATTCTTTGCTTTCCAAACTTGTTTGGTCGGTGGTAGACAGGAACCTATGCCGATTGTCACGTGTTACAATTAGGTTATTAGAAGATTAAAATCTATCGCATATCATGGCCAAACTAGATAACACCTCACCCATCCTTCGTCAGAAGTTTTTTTTTAATTACAGTGGCGTAACTTGGTTATTGGTCTTTTAATAACTGAATAGGCAGTTTTCGTCAACTAAAAACTCGAAATACTCAACTTGTTCGAACAGAGTGCTGCATTTTTTTTCGTGATTTATAAAAATCCTGTTAAAAATGTGACAGCAGGCAATTTTCCAATAAACTATTGGTACTTTCATAATATATCGGGATACGTGTTCATGCAGCTACGTTTATTCTGTTATTATATAATGACGAAATGCGATTTTTTTTTTTATGAACACATGTTCCGAGATCGCCATAACACACTGGTGTTTTACTGATACTTTATTAGGAAATCTGTCAATTCATTCGTATAAGACCTGCAGTCCCGTTTTTAACAGGATTACAAATATTTTGAAGAGATTTATAATAATTATTATTTTTTTGGTAAACTAATGTTTTTTTTTAAGACAAGATTTTTTATGCATAGCACAAAGGGTAACAATTATTTTACAGGCAATAATTATTCGCCTGAAACACTCATCCACATTGAAAAATCTCCTGATAAAAGATACATGACGCCAACGGGACTCGAACCCGTGTCCCTTCGATTTCCGGTCGACAGCTCTGACGCAGTAATGTAACAAGCAGTAATTGTTGAATGAAACACTAGTATATAATGAATTATTTCGCGGATAAGAGATAAGCCGCCATAGCTCAGTGGTCAGAGCTGTCGACCGGAAATCGAAGGGACACGGGTTCGAGTCCCGTTGGCGTCATGTATCTTTTATCAGGAGATTTTTCAATGTGGATGAGTGTTTCAGGCGAATAATTATTGCTTGTAAAATAAGATTTATAATAAATTAGCAATACTTTATCAGTAAGTTTTCTCCGTATGAGTATTAGAAAAACTTTTTAATTGAGACATTATTAGAGAAATTATATTTATACTCCATGTTGTTACGGGGATTTAAAGTGAGTACCTACACAGCCAAAATATATTTCTAGAGTAAAAAAGTTCAGGTTCGCAGTTGCAGCCCATACAGGAAAATTACGAGAATATATTTTATATTGCACAAGAAACAACTAAAAAAAAACGAATTTCCAAATAGCTGTGCAATTGTGACCTTCTGAATAAATTATATATCCAACTCCATTCAAAATGCACTAAACATAGGTCGTTCAGCACACGGATGACGTCACGCACCCTCCCGCTTCTTACCGCTCTGATTATGATCGTTTTGGCGGGCTAAACAATATTCAAACTTGGAGAATTAATTTAACCATGAAAACAAACTTAAAATAAATATATCAATGTGTAAGTTTGAATGTAGATGTTCATAAAATATTTTTTTAAATATGGAATCAAATTCCTTATACAGTCCATCCAATGGCACAGCTCATATAATAAAGGAGAACACAGGAATGTGATGTGGGCGTGTTTGATGATCCAAAAGTCTGACCATTCTTTACTTAAATTTCGTATGTAGAACCATATTTCTTCATCATTATGAAATTTTCAAATAGGATGGAGATATATGATGTCAGAATTGTCAGGCAAGTGTACGAGAGACAAAGCGCGTGTTAGATGCACGGAAGAAAACTTATTTATATAAAATATTGCTAATTTATTAAGAATCTAGAAATTATTCGTAATCCGGTTAAAAAAGGGATTGCAGGCCTTCAACGAATGATTTTGCAGTTTTTCTAATAAACTTTCAGTAAACAATAATGTATTATGACACGTATTCATGAAGATTCTAATATTTTAGCATTTCGTCATTATATATTATCAAGACAAACGCAGGTGCATGAACGCGTATCCCGATATATTATGAATGTAGTAAAAGGTTATTAGGAAACGGCGTGCAATCCCGTTTTTAACAGGATTTTAACAAAATCAGCAATAATCGTTTTTTCTCCCTGTGGGCTAGAACCAAAAGTTATTGGCGACATTGGTTTCCATTCAAATCTACATGGAGGCGAATTGATTATTAATTGATGTGCGATAGGATTTAATTTTTGAACAAATTTTCATTCATTTTTTGAATTTATTTACTTACATATCTGATGCCTAATACGATACAAAGATATCCGATATACCTGGGATATAAGTAAAATAATAATAAATACATTCATTCAGCTACCAAATAAGCAAAAAATATCGCAAGTATATATGCAGGAGTCAGTGACCAGCGTCAAGTTTTTATGACAACACCGAATACCTGGAAAGCGGTTCTCGGTGAATCCCCTGGTTTGAGTTAGTATGCCAAGTGACGTATGAAGCAGAGTAGGAGATGGTTTCTCAACTCAACTCTTTCACATCAGTAATTCTATGCATTTTATGTATCTTATTAAGTCGGTACTTTGTCCAGTGTTACAGGTTTGCTAAATTACCAAGAAACCAATAACCAATGTTAACTCAGTGGCTATTAGATACTAATCATATTTAATTTTTTTTAATAACTTTATTGAGTAATACGTCAAATTGTAATATTTAATTATTGAAGACAATATTAGCGATTTTTAAACGAAAATCTGAAACAGAAAAAATAGAAAAGGATACGGTCACATCTAGGACTCGAACCCAGGACCCTTGCCTTGCCGGGGCACCGCTCTTTAATTAGATATTACAATTTGAGGTGTTACTCAATAAAGTTTTTCCAAAAAAAATTAAATATTCATCCAAGACTTGCAAAAAAGTCAATAGATGTCGCACATAAAAATAAAAAAAATTAATCAAGGTTTATCTAAAAAGACGCTATCTAGATTGCATTTAGTTCGGGTTGAATCTTGCGATCATACATAAAGATAGTTGCCAATAAAAAAATGTGCGGTGAAAAAATGAAGACAATGTTGGAAGTTCTTATTCGAAGTATGATACAGTTAAATGTGACCGAAGGGGATAGGGTCCCATTAGCTCAGTGGTAAAGAGCGGTGCCCCGGCAAGGCAAGGGTCCTGGGTTCGAGTCCTAGATGTGACCGTATCTTTTTCTGATTTTTCTGTTTCAGATTTTCGTTTAAGAATCGCTAATATTGTCTTCAATAATTAATCTTATTTATTTAGATGTTTTTTCTTGTCATGTAATAAATTCTACATTCAAACAGACGACTTGGAGACAATTGAAAATATTAAATTTGATGAGGTTTTTAGTTTTTATTATCCATTCGTATTCATTGTTGAAAAAAAACTACATGCTAAAGTGTAAAAAAGCTGTCTATTTCTAGCTTTATGAAAATTTCACACTTTTTCCTGTCTGTTTGTAATTCCGGAACATTTTAATGGGATCAGTGGTATAGTATTGTACAGTAATTGCTGGTCAATTATGCAATTATAGCACCAAAAGATAAATGTAGACAAATGCATACGGTAGTTTCAATCAACTCTATTTTCTTCTGTTCTCTTTCGTTCCCCTCCCCCATCTCTGGGAAAAATATTTACTTTCTGTATTCATCCTTTTGAATAAAAATGTTATTTTTTTAAATATTTTTTTTTATTAATAAATTTTCTGGTACCAAAATTTTACAATAAAGGAAACACTTTTTTATATAAACAGTTAAAAAGTAAAGAATAATACATTTAGCAGATTAACCAAAAAAATCCCACATAGGCATGGCCAGTTCGTGGGTATACTTGTGTTTATTAACAGTTAAAATTTTACTCACATACATACATTATCTTTGTAGAAGATTAGAAAATAAAATTGAAACAATAAAAAATCAGTGTTTACAAAATTACAATTAAAAAGGCATGATTGAAAAACATAAAAATAAAATTAACAATGTTATGTTATTGGTTCGATCTTTTATCTGCCGCAGGCCCCCTCTAAGACCGATCCCCTTTGCTAACACCCAAACTGCCCAATTAGTTACTACGCCCGTGGTCATATTTACTGAATTTTTGTTTGCTTCTGATAAGCTTCCACTAAACAATATAATGTTTATTTACCAATGAATCATTTAGCAGGAAACTTAAAGAAATTAATCCGTTCACAAGAGATAATTTTGAGTAGTAGTTGTTTGTGAAGTATTTGCTTTCTAATCTGAGAAGGTAAATATCCGCTATATAAATCTGAACACCCGGAGAGGAAATGCAGTATCAGGCTTATCAACAAAGAGCTAACATCGACCTAGGATTTATTTCACCGTTATCAGACAGATATTTACATCACTATCAAAGATGAAGCTATACATTGCAGTTATTGTGGTAATTATACATTTAACCATCTACTTTTTCCACTGAAATCCTTTTCACGGTATTCAATATACCTATAATAGATAAAATATATTAAAAAATAATAATTTAAATAGGATGTAACCTATAAGCTCTTTGTACTCTGTATTTTTGTGCAATTAATATTTTTTTGAATTTTGAATAATGTTAATGTTTAAAGTAAAAAAGTTATTTTATTTTATTTTTGGAAAAACTCGAATTGAAATATACGAGTATATTGAAGACAATATTATCGACTCCCAAATGAAAGAGTCGCTGATATTGAATGAAAATAAAACTTACACTTTGATCTTTCAGTAAGACTTCAAAATAACATTAAAGTCCCAAAATTGAATAATAATAAATAAATAATATTTGGATGATTTGTATAGCGCCGTTTTTGTGCAAAATAACCCAGGATACATCCAGGACATCGTGATTTATTTTTGGGGTACTACGCCGTGTTACGCTACCTCCTTCTTTAGCCAACGTTTCAGACAGCGTTACAGTGTCAATGAAATTCTGTCCGAAACGTTGGCTAAATAAGAATGCAACATGGCATAGTACCCCAAAAATAAATCACGATAATACTTTTGGCTTTGAAGACAAATCTCAAATCATACAGAACATTCCTTCTAAAATTATCGAAAATATTCATGAATTCCCGTTTAAATTGAAAAATTACATAAAACTTATATATTTTTCTGAAATCGATAATTCTTTATCTTTTCTGAATTATTTTCTTGATATTATTATTTAGGGTATTTTATTACTTTTATGTACAATTACATTATTTGAGCTTTAATTCGCTCACTTAACACGCCAGCCTTGTCTCTTTATGGTGAGGAAAATATTTAATATTTCCTTTATAACCCTGTGTTACATGTAAAAATATATTTTAAAAGTTATATAAAAAAATATTTCTACACTCCAAATTAAATTGATTCAGATTTTTTATTATCAATAATTTAAATGCTAGCACGTTCACGGAGAAAAATGAGTACGTATTTTTTTAATCAAGATACCTACTATAAAAAAATTGACTATTTCTTATTAAAATATTAGTCATTTTGAATATATCTGAATACGTGTTCATGCAGGTACGCTTGTCCGAATAAATATAATTGACGAGATGAGAAACTATTATTATTTGGAAGAACACGTGTTCAGATTTGTCATAACGTATTGGTGCTTTACTTATAGTTTGTCATGAAATATGATAAATCATTCTTTATAGACTTCTTTTCAGTCCCATTTTTAACGGGAAAACGAATAATTTGACAAGATTTTAAATAAATTAACAATATATCAGTTCAGTAATTTTTTTCCGTGTTAGAGTAAACAATTTCTGCAATAAAATATATTTTAATTTTTTTTTCATCCACATGATTAATGATAATAAAAAAATAGTAACTCATTAAAAATAATTTACTATTTGCAATTAAAATGTTTGTAATTGTACAATAATGGCTATCAACGGTGCGAGCGATTAACATGTTATCCTGGTTAAATATTGGCTTATTATATCCTTCTTTAACTAACTTCTCGGATAGCATTACCACTGTACACTTATCATCGTCAGGGTAGATGTGAAACTATGATAAAGAAGTAAGGCCAACATGGCATAATAACCCAACAATTAGTCAAGATAACACCTTTGGCCGTGAAAATCTCAAATCAGTTCTACCTAATATTATGTATAGGTGTATTGATAGTAAAAATAACAAACAAGAACAAGATAAAACTTATCAGGAATGAATGTCAAGTGTATTTACGTCTAAACTAAAAAAAAATATTTTTTTTGTTGGACTTAGTTTTTTTTGTATTCTGATTTGTACTGATTTAATTTCGGTTAATTTTAATTTGCTTTACTTTAAGCCTGTGACAGACCACGCTAAAAGCACGCTATATTTTCGTGGCTTAGCCTATTTCATCATATCTCTCGCCATACATTAAGCCATGATGCGTATAGCGTAATGTGTCGCCTACTTAAGAGGAACGGCTGATACGTGGCATATAAAATTTAAATTTTGGATTTGAAAATACAACTAAACTGATTTTTAAAAATCAGAATGTATAGCGAATATCTTGAACGGACATGTGCTACTTTACTTATTTGTTTTATGTGTTTTTAATTGTAAAATATAGGCTATTAGGGAATTTAATTTTTCATGATTTTAAATGAAACTTTTATAGGCTGCTATCTTTATGTATGATCGTAAGATTCATCGCATAACTTCATACAATCTAGATAGTGTATTGAATAAATTTATCCTATTTTGATTTTAAAGTGCGACATCCATTGATTGGATGAATATATTTTGGAATAACTTAATAAGATAAACCTCAATTTAAAATATTTAAATATTGAAATATACGTTTATAAAATGAAGATGATGTTGGTAGCTCTTATTCGAAGTATGATACAGTTAAAATAAGACCGAATGAAATATGGTCGGATTAGCTCAGTTGGTAGAGCAGCTCCTCGGCAAGGCGAAGTCCTAGTTTTAAAATGCTAGTATTACCTTCAATAATTAAATATTTATTCAAATATAAAGTTTTTCACTATGTTATTAAATATATTTTTATTTCTCCTTGTTAGCCATAAAGTTATTCTATATATTCTACATGTATACATATTTTTCATGTTATTTATTTTTAATCTTCATAAAAGCAATTAAATTGGTATCTACCTGTTGAATACCTACTAAAGTTTCAAATAGGTAGATAGGTACCTACAGATTTCAAAAACTAAAAAAAATAGATAAAATATCAAAAAAAATTAAGAATATAATTACATATTTTTTTATTAAACTCAATAACCGTCTTCCTCCCAGGCCCTGGCCCTGATGTCTCTGATGGGTCCGGCAGTGTCTCAGAAGGTCGGCTGCAATACCTGCAACAGCCTGAAGGTGCAGTGCGTGTCCAAGAACGCAGTCATGACCTGCCTGGGCGTGGGCACCCCCCGGCTAATCCGCTGCCCCGCGGGCACCTTCTGCGACGTCAACCAGCTGCCCTGGTGCGGGAAAACCTACACGCCACTGTGCCTAAGATAGGCAAACAACTCACTGCATAATCTAAATAAAAAACATTTTCGCCACTGAAGAGATAAACCGAAGAAAATTAATTATTATGTTGCTTCAGTTGAAATTGGACAAAACTTTTCAAATACCGTAATTACTTCATTTGGCTGTCTGGGACCTATGAGTAGAAAAGTCTTCTATGTAAATTATCAACATTATATTTCTTTCGAATCGTAATATATTTCAGGATTATGTCCTTTGATAAGATAAAATATCATTTTTTTTATAACATTCTACATATGTACATACATATTTCAAATATCATTATTTTTCGTCTTAAAAAGTGATATTTATGCATTATCATAAGTATTTCGTATATATAGTTCCTAATTATAGCTGTAATAACCATGTTGTATTATCTTCATCATCATCATCATTACCAGTATTATCAGGTTAGGTACCTACTAACTGTGTGAATAAATAATTTAAGAATAAAAAATAAAAAAATGATAATAAAAAAAATGTTAAAATTTTTATTTTGTTTTTATGACTAACAGGTAGTTAATATTGACTGTTTCTATATACATTAACTCCTCAAAAAGAGGAAGGAGTGAACATGGGTCCTGAAAAGACCTACGTTGTAGGAGGAAGATAACACAGAAGCCAGCAAATTGTTCCACCGTCCAATCTGTTGAACTTAAGAACGAGTCGTAGAAACGTCCTCTTATTCTGTTTTCCGACTATGAAACGGTGCCGATGAAATATATCTTCCGTTGAAATCATAGACTAAATACGACACATCAATGGTTGAAATACCATCAGAACAAAAACACCACTCCCACTTCCCACCAGCATTTACTACCTGGTTTCTCTCGATTTTCCCCACATTTTTCTTGTTGATCAATTTCTTAAGGAATATGAAGCAAAGCATATGGTACAAACTCCGTAGCTCTTGATATTGAGAATTTAAGTGTCTTAGAAATATCAGATAGAAAAGCATAGCAATTTTTTTGATGGCAAAGAAAATCATTTTATAGATATTTTGTTTGGATAGTCGGAAGTTTTTGCTCGCTTTGTCTCGCCTTGCCGCACCAAACTCACCATATTATTTCATCTTATCTCGCCTCTTATTGTCTCGCCTTGCCTCGTCTTAATTCCCTGGAAACCAACACTATATGAACTATGTACAATATATCTGAAGACTTAGGTAAGTACAATATTTTTTAAATATACCCGTGTACCATGGGCGTACACAAGGGGGTTAAGGGTTCACCCCTCCACCATCGACGTCAGTATTCTGTAGGAAAAAAAATACTAGTACTCGCAGAGTATATTCCTGGAAAAAACAACACTATTATTTAAACAATAATACATGCTGGTAAGTAGAGATCCCAAAAAACTTTCCAATCATTTTTCTACACCTCCCTCTCCCCCCCACCGGAGTCGAATAGAAATCGTTATGTCACCCTTACTTTCATGGTGAGAAAACATGATGTAAGAAAAAGAAAACATCACGCTTTGTACTCAAATCTAAAAATTGACCACGGAAGAATAAAAATGTAGATTCAACCTATGAAACCAAAGGTTCCGATCGCAATTGGAGAGAAAATTATGAAACTTTGTGATTTTTTTATTAATTATTTTCTTATGAAATGACAAAAAAGCGAAGTTGCTTTAATGTTTATAATAAATTTGTCTATTAAAATATATGTTTTTTTTTTAATTGTCAATAATTTCAGTTCAGTGTTTAGACAAAAACCGTAAGGTGAGCCATTCTTAAACCTTTTTATGTTTGATTTCAAAAATTATATGTTTATTTATTCAATTTGCTTTGCATTTGCTCTTGGTAGGTACATTGAATGAAGAAAATATTCCTGCATGTATTCAGATGCTCGAACATAACATTCACGTAATAACTAATTTACTCATATGTATTATATATATTATTGCTTTGTGTAAGATTTACAAAAAAGCTCGTAGATTAATTTTTGCTGATGATAATGCTCTTGTAGTATACAATGAAAATCCCTTATTAGCTATACAAGAATTACGAAGAGACTTTAAAGAGCTTTTCAAATGGACCCATAGTGAAGAACTATATATAAAGTAAAAAAAAACTAAATGCATGCATATAAGATCACCGAGTTTGAAAATGTGGAATATACTTAAAATAACCGTTTATAATAACCTTTTTTGGTTTTGACTGTATGCTTGGAGAGATTTTTAATGTTTGCGAATGAGGAAAACTTGATTTCACAAATTAATAAACTTATCTGAGAAAAATTGTTGATAATAATTTATAGTGGGATAGACAAGTGGAAAAAAATTATAACCAGCTCCGGTCCTTAGCTAGTAACTTTGACAAATTAAAATTTATTTTGCCTCATTGCACACTTTAACTCATATATTTTTCTATGGTCGAATCCATCCTTAGATATGGAAGTAGAACTTGGGGACACGCAAGCACAATTGACTAAATAAATTCAAAATTTACAAATAGATATAATAAAAAAAAATGTGTCATCAAATATTTACAACAAAGACATAACTTAAAAGTACTATGTGGATCAGAGAGCCTAATTGCAATAAAAGGTCTCCGTTGGTTCACTACCATTATGGATAACGTGGAAGAAAGCGCATGCAAACACCCACTGGTAAACAAACATACCACAAGGAAATCAGTTATGAAATCTGCTTAAAGATACATTTCTGAAAAAATCATCCTTTTTATAGGGCTAATTCGAGACTTGGTTGGGTTCGAACCTTAAAAATACTTTTTTTCTGGCTCTATGGTACCAAATAGGCTGAAATTTTGAAAAAGTCTTAAGAAGCATGGTCCAAACCGAAATTAGTCACAAAATCTGCATAATGTTTTCTGGTATATTCAAAATTCTTATAGGCGCTAATTTGAGACTTGGGTTCAACCTTTAAAAATAAGTTTTTCTGGCTCTATGGTACCAAACGGGCCGACATTTTGGAATCGTTATGAGTATAACGGTCTCAAGCGACATCAGTTATAAAATCTGCAAAAAGTTGCATTTGAAGAAAAATCATAAAATTAACGGGCACTAGTTGAGACTTGGGTTCGGACTTTAAAACCGTTTTATCTGGCTCTATGGTACCAAACGGGCTGAAATTTTGGAAAAGCGATCAGAATCGTGGTCCAAACCGAAATCAGTAACAAAATCTGCATAATGTTGGATATCTGGTAAATTCAAAATTTTTATAGGCGCTAATTTGAGACTTGGGTTCGACCTTTAAAAATAAGTTTTTCTGGCTCTATGGTACCAAACGGGATGAAATTTTGTAATCGTGATGAGAATAACAGTCTCAAGCGAAATCAGTTATAAAATCTGAAAAAAGTTGCATTTGAAGAAAAATCATAAAATTAACGGGCACTAGTTGAGACTTGGGTTCGGACTTTAAAACCGTTTTATCTGGCTCTATGGTACCAAACGGGATAAAATTTTTGAATCGCGATCAGAATCACTGTTCAAACTGAAATCAATCACAAAATCAGCATAAAGTTGCATTTCTGGAAAAATAATCTTTTTTATGGGGCTAATTTGAGACTTGGGTTTGAACTTTAAAAATCAGTTTTTCTGGCTCTATGGTACCAAACGGGCCGAAATTTTGGAATCGTGATGAGAATCATAGTCTCAAGCGAAATCAGTTAAAAATCTGCAAAGAGATGCATTTTAAGAAAAATCATAAAATTAACGGGGACTATTTGAGACTTGGGTTCGGACTTTAAAACCGTTTTATCTGGCTCTATGGTACCAAACGGGATAAAATTTTTGAATCGCGATCAGAATCATTGTTCAAACTGAAATCAATCACAAAATCAGCATAAAGTTGCATTTCTGGAAAAATAATCTTTTTATGGGGCTAATTTGAGACTTGGGTTTGAACTTTAAAAATCAGTTTTTCTGGCTCTATGGTACCAAACGGGCCGAAATTTTGGAATCGTGATGAGAATCATAGTCTCAAGCGAAATCAGTTAAAAAATCTGCAAAGAGATGCATTTTAAGAAAAATCATAAAATTAACGGGCACTATTTGAGACGTGGGTTCGGACTTTAAATACCGTTTTATATGGGTCTATGGTACCAAACGGTCTGAAATTTTTGAATCGTGATCAGAATCATGGTTCAAACTGAAATCAGTCATAAAATCTGCATAAAGTTGCATTTCTGGAAAAATAATCTTTTTTATAGGGCTAATTTGAGACTTGGGTTCAATTTAAAAAATCCGTTTTTCTGGCTCTATGGTACCAAACGGGCTGAAATTTTGGAATCGCGATCAGAATCGTGGTTCAAACCGAAATCAGTCACAAAATCTGCATAAAGTTGCATTTCTGGAAAAATATTCTTTTTCATGGGGCTTATTTGAGACTTGGGTTCAACCTTTAAAAATAAGTTTTTCTAACTCTATCGTACCAAACGGGTCGAAATTTTGTAATCGTGATGAGAATAACAGTCTCAAGCGAAATCAGTTATAAAATCTGCAAAAAGTTGCATTTGAAGAAAAATCATAAAATTAACGGGCACTATTTGAGACTTGGGATCGGACTTTAAAAACCGTTTTATCTGGCTCTATGGTACCAAACGGGCTGAAATTTTGGAACCTCGATGACAATCACGGTCTCAAGCGATATCAGTTATAAAATCTGCAAAAAGTTGCATTTGATGAAAAATCATAAGATTAACGGGCACTATTTGAGACTTGGGTTCGGACTTTAAAAACCGTTTCATATGGCTATATGGTGCCAAACGGGCTGATATTTTGAAATCGCGATCAGAATCGTGGTCCCAACCGAAATCAGTCACAAAATCTGCATAATTTTGGATTTCTGCTTAATTCAAAATTCTTATAGGCGCTAATTTGAGACTTGGGTTCGACCTTTAAAAATAAGTTTTTCTGGCTCTATGGTACCAAACGGGCCGACATTTTGGAATCGTTATGAGTATAACGGTCTCAAGCGACATCAGTTATAAAATCTGCAAAAAGTTGCATTTGACGAAAAATCATAAAATTAACGGGCACTAGTTGAGACTTGGGTTCGGACTTTAAAACCGTTTTATCTGGCTCTATGGTACCAAACGGTCTGAAATTTTGGAATCGCGATCAGAATCATGGTTCAAACTGAAATCAGTCACAAAATCTGCATAATGTTGCATTTCTGGAAAAATAATCTTTTCTATAGGGCTAATTTGATACTTGGGTTCAATTTAAAAAATCCGTTTTTCTGGCTCTATGGTACCAAACGGGCTGAAATTTTGGAATCGCGATCAGAATCGTGGTTCTAACCGAAATCAGTCACAAAATTTGCACAATGTTGCATTTCTGGTAAATTCAAAATTCTTATAGGCGCTAATTTGAGACTTTTGTTCGAACTTTAAAAACCATTTTTTCTGGCTCTATGGTACAAAACGGGCTGATATTTTGGAAAGCGATCAGAATAATTGTTTAAACTGAAATCAGTCACAAAATCTGCATAAAGTTGCATTTCTGGAAAAATATATTTTTTAATGGGTCTAATTTGAGACTTGGGTTCAACTTTAAAAATCAGTTTTTCTGGCTCTATGGTACCAAACGGGCCGAAATTTTGTAATCGTGATAAGAATCACAGTGTCAAGTAATATCAGTTATAAAATCTGCAAAAAGTTGCATTTGAAGAAAAATCATAAGATTAACGGGCACCATTTGAGACTTGGGTTCGGACTTTAAATACCGTTTTATCTGGCTCTATGGTACCAAACGGTCTGAAATTTTGGAATCGCGATCAGAATCATGGTTCAAACTGAAATCAGTCACAAAATCTGCATAAAGTTGCATTTCTGGAAAAATAATCTTTTTTATAGGGCTAATTTGAGACTTGGGTTCAATTTAAAAAATCCGTTTTTCTGGCTCTATGGTACCAAACGGGCTGAAATTTTGGAATCGCGATCAGAATCGTGGTTCTAACCGAAATCAGTCACAAAATCTGCATAATGTTGGATTTCTGGTAAATTAAAAATTCTTACAGGCGCTAATTTGAGACTTGGGTTCGACCTTTAAAAATAAGTTTTTCTAACTCTATGGTACCAAACGGGCTGAAATTTTGTAATCGTGATGAGAATAACAGTCTCAAGCGAAATCAGTTATAAAATCTGCAAAAAGTTGCATTTGAAGAAAAATCATAAAATTAACGGGCACTATTTGAGACTTGGGTTCGGACTTTAAAAACCGTTTAAAATGGCTCTATGGTACCAAACGGGCTGAAATTATGGAATCGCGATCAGAATCGTGGTTCTTACCGAAATCAGTCACAAAATCTGCATAATGTTGGATTTCTGGTAAATTAAAAATTCTTACAGGCGCTAATTTGAGACTTGGGTTCGACCTTTAAAAATAAGTTTTTCTAACTCTATGGTACCAAACGGGCCGAAATTTTGGAATCGTGATGAGAATAATGGTCTCAAGCGATATCAGTCATAAAATCTGCAAAAAGTTGCATTTGAAGAAAAATCATAAAATTAACGGGCACTATTTGAGACTTGGGTTCGGACTTTTTTGGGGCTAATTTGAGACTTGGGTTCGACCTTTAAAAATATGTTTTTCTAGCTCTATGGTACCAAACGGGCCGAAATTTTGGAATCGTGATGAAAATAACGGTCTCAAGCGATATCAGTCATAAAATCTGCAAAAAGTTGCATTTGAAGAAAAATCATAAAATTAGTGGGCACTAGTTGAGACTTGGGTTCGGACTTTAAAAACCGTTTTATCTGACTCTATGGTACCAAACGGGCTGAAATTTTAGAATCTCGATGACAATCACGGTCTCAAGCGATATCAGTTATAAAATCTGCAAAAAGTTGCATTTGAAGAAAAATCATAAGATGAACGGGCACTATTTGAGACTTGGGTTCGGACTTTAAAACCGTTTTATCTGGCTCTATGGTACCAAACGGGCTGATATTTTTGAATCGCGATCAGAATCATTGATCAAACTGAAATCAGTCAAAAAATCTACGTAAAGTTGCATTTCTGGAAAAATAATCTTTTTCTTGGGGCTAATTTGAGACTTGGGTTTGGACTTTAAAAACCGTTTAAAATGGCTCTATGGTACCAAACGGGCTGAAATTTTGGAATCGCGATCAGAATCGTGGTTCTTACCGAAATCAGTCACAAAATCTGCATAATGTTGGATTTCTGGTAAATTAAAAATTCTTACAGGCGCTAATTTGAGACTTGGGTTCGACCTTTAAAAATAAGTTTTTCTAACTCTATGGTACCAAACGGGCCGAAATTTTGTAATCGTGATGAGAATAACAGTCTCAAGCGAAATCAGTTATAAAATCTGCAAAAAGTTGCATTTGAAGAAAAATCATAAAATTAACGGGCACTATTTGAGACTTGGGTTCGGACTTTTTTGGGGCTAATTTGAGACTTGGGTTCGACCTTTAAAAATATGTTTTTCTAGCTCTATGGTACCAAACGGGCCGAAATTTTGGAATCGTGATGAGAATAACGGTCTCAAGCGATATCAGTCATAAAATCTGCAAAAAGTTGCATTTGAAGAAAAATCATAAAATTAGTGGGCACTAGTTGAGACTTGGGTTCGGACTTTAAAAACCGTTTTATCTGACTCTATGGTACCAAACGGGCTGAAATTTTAGAATCTCGATGACAATCACGGTCTCAAGCGATATCAGTTATAAAATCTGCAAAAAGTTGCATTTGAAGAAAAATCATAAGATGAACGGGCACTATTTGAGACTTGGGTTCGGACTTTAAAACCGTTTTATCTGGCTCTATGGTACCAAACGGGCTAATATTTTTGAATCGCGATCAGAATCATTGATCAAACTGAAATCAGTCAAAAAATCTACGTAAAGTTGCATTTCTGGAAAAATAATCTTTTTCTTGGGGCTAATTTGAGACTTGGGTTCGGACTTTAAAAACCGTTTAAAATGGCTCTATGGTACCAAACGGGCTGAAATTTTGGAATCGCGATCAGAATCGTGGTTCTTACCGAAATCAGTCACAAAATCTGCATAATGTTGGATTTCTGGTAAATTAAAAATTCTTACAGGCGCTAATTTGAGACTTGGGTTCGACCTTTAAAAATAAGTTTTTCTAACTCTATGGTACCAAACGGGCCGAAATTTTGTAATCGTGATGAGAATAACAGTCACAAGCGAAATCAGTTATAAAATCTGCAAAAAGTTGCATTTGAAGAAAAATCATAAAATTAACGGGCACTAGTTGAGACTTGGGTTCGGACTTTAAAACCGTTTTATCTGGCTCTATGGTACCAAACGGGCAGAAATTTTGGAATCGCGATCAGAATCGTGGTTCAAAACGAAATCAGTCACAAAATCTGCATAAAGTTGCATTTCTGGAAAAATATTCTTTTTCATGGGGCTTATTTGAGACTTGGGTTCGACCTTTAAAAATAAGTTTTTCTAACTCTATGGTACCAAACGGGCCGAAATTTTGTAATCGTGATGAGAATAACAGTCTCAAGCGAAATCAGTTATAAAATCTGCAAAAAGTTGCATTTGAAGAAAAATCATAAAATTAACGGGCACTATTTGAGACTTGGGTTCGGACTTTTTTGGGGCTAATTTGAGACTTGGGTTCGACCTTTAAAAATATGTTTTTCTAGCTCTATGGTACCAAACGGGCCGAAATTTTGGAATCGTGATGAGAATAACGGTCTCAAGCGATATCAGTCATAAAATCTGCAAAAAGTTGCATTTGAAGAAAAATCATAAAATTAGTGGGCACTAGTTGAGACTTGGGTTCGGACTTTAAAAACCGTTTTATCTGACTCTATGGTACCAAACGGGCTGAAATTTTAGAATCTCGATGACAATCACGGTCTCAAGCGATATCAGTTATAAAATCTGCAAAAAGTTGCATTTGAAGAAAAATCATAAAATTAACGGGCACTATTTGAGACTTGGGTTCGGACTTTAAAAACCGTTTAAAATGGCTCTATGGTACCAAACGGGCTGAAATTATGGAATCGCGATCAGAATCGTGGTTCTTACCGAAATCAGTCACAAAATCTGCATAATGTTGGATTTCTGGTAAATTAAAAATTCTTACAGGCGCTAATTTGAGACTTGGGTTCGACCTTTAAAAATAAGTTTTTCTAACTCTATGGTACCAAACGGGCCGAAATTTTGGAATCGTGATGAGAATAATGGTCTCAAGCGATATCAGTCATAAAATCTGCAAAAAGTTGCATTTGAAGAAAAATCATAAAATTAACGGGCACTATTTGAGACTTGGGTTCGGACTTTAAAAACCGTTTAAAATGGCTCTATGGTACCAAACGGGCTGAAATTTTGGAATCGCGATCAGAATCGTGGTTCTTACCGAAATCAGTCACAAAATCTGCATAATGTTGGATTTCTGGTAAATTAAAAATTCTTACAGGCGCTTATTTGAGACTTGGGTTCGACCTTTAAAAATAAGTTTTTCTAACTCTATGGTACCAAACGGGCCGAAATTTTGTAATCGTGATGAGAATAACAGTCTCAAGCGAAATCAGTTATAAAATCTGCAAAAAGTTGCATTTGAAGAAAAATCATAAAATTAACGGGCACTATTTGAGACTTGGGTTCGGACTTTTTTGGGGCTAATTTGAGACTTGGGTTCGACCTTTAAAAATATGTTTTTCTAGCTCTATGGTACCAAACGGGCCGAAATTTTGGAATCGTGATGAAAATAACGGTCTCAAGCGATATCAGTCATAAAATCTGCAAAAAGTTGCATTTGAAGAAAAATCATAAAATTAGTGGGCACTAGTTGAGACTTGGGTTCGGACTTTAAAAACCGTTTTATCTGACTCTATGGTACCAAACGGGCTGAAATTTTAGAATCTCGATGACAATCACGGTCTCAAGCGATATCAGTTATAAAATCTGCAAAAAGTTGCATTTGAAGAAAAATCATAAGATGAACGGGCACTATTTGAGACTTGGGTTCGGACTTTAAAACCGTTTTATCTGGCTCTATGGTACCAAACGGGCTGATATTTTTGAATCGCGATCAGAATCATTGATCAAACTGAAATCAGTCAAAAAATCTACGTAAAGTTGCATTTCTGGAAAAATAATCTTTTTCTTGGGGCTAATTTGAGACTTGGGTTTGGACTTTAAAAACCGTTTAAAATGGCTCTATGGTACCAAACGGGCTGAAATTTTGGAATCGCGATCAGAATCGTGGTTCTTACCGAAATCAGTCACAAAATCTGCATAATGTTGGATTTCTGGTAAATTAAAAATTCTTACAGGCGCTAATTTGAGACTTGGGTTCGACCTTTAAAAATAAGTTTTTCTAACTCTATGGTACCAAACGGGCCGAAATTTTGTAATCGTGATGAGAATAACAGTCTCAAGCGAAATCAGTTATAAAATCTGCAAAAAGTTGCATTTGAAGAAAAATCATAAAATTAACGGGCACTATTTGAGACTTGGGTTCGGACTTTTTTGGGGCTAATTTGAGACTTGGGTTCGACCTTTAAAAATATGTTTTTCTAGCTCTATGGTACCAAACGGGCCGAAATTTTGGAATCGTGATGAGAATAACGGTCTCAAGCGATATCAGTCATAAAATCTGCAAAAAGTTGCATTTGAAGAAAAATCATAAAATTAGTGGGCACTAGTTGAGACTTGGGTTCGGACTTTAAAAACCGTTTTATCTGACTCTATGGTACCAAACGGGCTGAAATTTTAGAATCTCGATGACAATCACGGTCTCAAGCGATATCAGTTATAAAATCTGCAAAAAGTTGCATTTGAAGAAAAATCATAAGATGAACGGGCACTATTTGAGACTTGGGTTCGGACTTTAAAACCGTTTTATCTGGCTCTATGGTACCAAACGGGCTAATATTTTTGAATCGCGATCAGAATCATTGATCAAACTGAAATCAGTCAAAAAATCTACGTAAAGTTGCATTTCTGGAAAAATAATCTTTTTCTTGGGGCTAATTTGAGACTTGGGTTCGGACTTTAAAAACCGTTTAAAATGGCTCTATGGTACCAAACGGGCTGAAATTTTGGAATCGCGATCAGAATCGTGGTTCTTACCGAAATCAGTCACAAAATCTGCATAATGTTGGATTTCTGGTAAATTAAAAATTCTTACAGGCGCTAATTTGAGACTTGGGTTCGACCTTTAAAAATAAGTTTTTCTAACTCTATGGTACCAAACGGGCCGAAATTTTGTAATCGTGATGAGAATAACAGTCACAAGCGAAATCAGTTATAAAATCTGCAAAAAGTTGCATTTGAAGAAAAATCATAAAATTAACGGGCACTAGTTGAGACTTGGGTTCGGACTTTAAAACCGTTTTATCTGGCTCTATGGTACCAAACGGGCAGAAATTTTGGAATCGCGATCAGAATCGTGGTTCAAAACGAAATCAGTCACAAAATCTGCATAAAGTTGCATTTCTGGAAAAATATTCTTTTTCATGGGGCTTATTTGAGACTTGGGTTCGACCTTTAAAAATAAGTTTTTCTAACTCTATGGTACCAAACGGGCCGAAATTTTGTAATCGTGATGAGAATAACAGTCTCAAGCGAAATCAGTTATAAAATCTGCAAAAAGTTGCATTTGAAGAAAAATCATAAAATTAACGGGCACTATTTGAGACTTGGGTTCGGACTTTTTTGGGGCTAATTTGAGACTTGGGTTCGACCTTTAAAAATATGTTTTTCTAGCTCTATGGTACCAAACGGGCCGAAATTTTGGAATCGTGATGAGAATAACGGTCTCAAGCGATATCAGTCATAAAATCTGCAAAAAGTTGCATTTGAAGAAAAATCATAAAATTAGTGGGCACTAGTTGAGACTTGGGTTCGGACTTTAAAAACCGTTTTATCTGACTCTATGGTACCAAACGGGCTGAAATTTTAGAATCTCGATGACAATCACGGTCTCAAGCGATATCAGTTATAAAATCTGCAAAAAGTTGCATTTGAAGAAAAATCATAAGATGAACGGGCACTATTTGAGACTTGGGTTCGGACTTTAAAACCGTTTTATCTGGCTCTATGGTACCAAACGGGCTGATATTTTTGAATCGCGATCAGAATCATTGATCAAACTGAAATCAGTCAAAAAATCTACGTAAAGTTGCATTTCTGGAAAAATAATCTTTTTCTTGGGGCTAATTTGAGACTTGGGTTCGGACTTTAAAAACCGTTTAAAATGGCTCTATGGTACCAAACGGGCTGAAATTTTGGAATCGCGATCAGAATCGTGGTTCTTACCGAAATCAGTCACAAAATCTGCATAATGTTGGATTTCTGGTAAATTAAAAATTCTTACAGGCGCTAATTTGAGACTTGGGTTCGACCTTTAAAAATAAGTTTTTCTAACTCTATGGTACCAAACGGGCCGAAATTTTGTAATCGTGATGAGAATAACAGTCTCAAGCGAAATCAGTTATAAAATCTGCAAAAAGTTGCATTTGAAGAAAAATCATAAAATTAACGGGCACTATTTGAGACTTGGGTTCGGACTTTTTTGGGGCTAATTTGAGACTTGGGTTCGACCTTTAAAAATATGTTTTTCTAGCTCTATGGTACCAAACGGGCCGAAATTTTGGAATCGTGATGAGAATAACGGTCTCAAGCGATATCAGTCATAAAATCTGCAAAAAGTTGCATTTGAAGAAAAATCATAAAATTAGTGGGCACTAGTTGAGACTTGGGTTCGGACTTTAAAAACCGTTTTATCTGACTCTATGGTACCAAACGGGCTGAAATTTTAGAATCTCGATGACAATCACGGTCTCAAGCGATATCAGTTATAAAATCTGCAAAAAGTTGCATTTGAAGAAAAATCATAAGATGAACGGGCACTATTTGAGACTTGGGTTCGGACTTTAAAACCGTTTTATCTGGTTCTATGGTACCAAACGGGCTAATATTTTTGAATCGCGATCAGAATCATTGATCAAACTGAAATCAGTCAAAAAATCTACGTAAAGTTGCATTTCTGGAAAAATAATCTTTTTCTTGGGGCTAATTTGAGACTTGGGTTCGGACTTTAAAAACCGTTTAAAATGGCTCTATGGTACCAAACGGGCTGAAATTTTGGAATCGCGATCAGAATCGTGGTTCTTACCGAAATCAGTCACAAAATCTGCATAATGTTGGATTTCTGGTAAATTAAAAATTCTTACAGGCGCTAATTTGAGACTTGGGTTCGACCTTTAAAAATAAGTTTTTCTAACTCTATGGTACCAAACGGGCCGAAATTTTGTAATCGTGATGAGAATAACAGTCACAAGCGAAATCAGTTATAAAATCTGCAAAAAGTTGCATTTGAAGAAAAATCATAAAATTAACGGGCACTAGTTGAGACTTGGGTTCGGACTTTAAAACCGTTTTATCTGGCTCTATGGTACCAAACGGGCTGAAATTTTGGAATCGCGATCAGAATCGTGGTTCAAAACGAAATCAGTCACAAAATCTGCATAAAGTTGCATTTCTGGAAAAATATTCTTTTTCATGGGGCTTATTTGAGACTTGGGTTCGACCTTTAAAAATATGTTTTTCTGGCTCTACGGTACCAAACGGGCCGAAATTTTGGAATCGTGATGAGAATCATAGTCTCAAGCGAAATCAGTTAAAAAATCTGCAAAGAGATGCATTTGAAGAAAAATCATAAAATTAACGGGCACTATTTGAGACTTGGGTTCGGACTTTAAAACCGTTTTATCTGGCTCTATCGTACCAAACGAAATAAAATTTTTGAATCGCGATTCGAATCATTGTTCAAACTGAAATCAATCACAAAATCAGCATAAAGTTGCATTTCTGGAAAAATAATCTTTTTTATGGGGCTAATTTGAGACTTGGGTTCAACTTTAAAAATCAGTCTTTCTGGCTCTATGGTACAAAACGGGCTGATATTTTGGAAAGCGATCAGAATAATTGTTTAAACTGAAATCAGTCACAAAATCTGCATAAAGATGCATTTCTGGAAAAATATATTTTTTTATGGGTCTAATTTGAGACTTGGGTTCAACTTTAAAAATCAGTTTTTCTGGCTCTATGGTACCAAACGGGCCGAAATTTTGTAATCGTGATAAGAATCACAGTGTCAAGTAATATCAGTTATAAAATCTGCAAAAAGTTGCATTTAAAGAAAAATCATAAGATTAACGGGCACTATTTGAGACTTGGGTTCGGACTTTAAAACCGTTTTATCTGGCTCTATCGTACCAAACGGGATAAAATTTTTGAATCGCGATCAGAATCATTGTTCAAACTGAAATCAATCACAAAATCAGCATAAAGTTGCATTTCTGGAAAAATAATCTTTTTATGGGGCTAATTTGAGACTTGGGTTTGAACTTTAAAAATCAGTTTTTCTGGCTCTATGGTACCAAACGGGCCGAAATTTTGGAATCGTGATGAGAATCATAGTCTCAAGCGAAATCAGTTAAAAAATCTGCAAAGAGATGCATTTTAAGAAAAATCATAAAATTAACGGGCACTATTTGAGACTTGGGTTCGGACTTTAAAACCGTTTTATCTGGCTCTATGGTACCAAACGGGATAAAATTTTTGAATCGCGATCGGAATCATTGATCAAACTGAAATCAATCACAAAATCAGCATAAAGTTGCATTTCTGGAAAAATAATCTTTTTATGGGGCTAATTTGAGACTTGGGTTCAACTTTAAAAATCAGTCTTTCTGGTTCTATGGTACCAAACGGGATGAAATTTTGGAATCGCGATCAGAATCGTGGTTCTAACCGAAATCAGTCACAAAATCTGCATAATGTTGGATTTCTGGTAAATTAAAAATTCTTATAGGCGCTAATTTGAGACTTGGGTTCGACCTTTGAAAATAAGTTTTTCTAGCTCTATGGTAACAAACGGGCTGAAATTTTGTAATCGTGATGAGAATAACAGACTCAAGCGAAATCAGTTATAAAATATGCAAACAATTGCATTTGAAGAAAAATCATAAAATTAACGGGCACTAGTTGAGACTTGGGTTCGGACATTAAAACCGTTTTATCTGGCTCTATGGTACCAAACGGGCTGAAATTTTGAAATCGCGATCAGAATCGTGGTTCAAACCGAAATCAGTCACAAAATCTGCATAAAGTTGCATTTCTGGAAAAATAATCTTTTTCTTGGGGCTAATTTGAGACTTGGGTTCGACCTTTAAAAATATGTTTTTCTAGCTCTATGGTACCAAACGGGATGAAATTTTGGAATCGCGATCAGAATCGTGGTTCTAACCGAAATCAGTCACAAAATCTGCATAATGTTGGATTTCTGGTAAATTAAAAATTCTTATAGGCGCTAATTTGAGACTTGGGTTCGACCTTTGAAAATAAGTTTTTCTAGCTCTATGGTACCAAACGGGCTGAAATTTTGGAATCGTGATGAGAATAACGGTCTCAAGCGATATCAGTCATAAAATCTGCAAAAAGTTGCATTTGATGAAAAATCATAAAATTAGTGGGCACTAGTTGAGACTTGGGTTCGGACTTTAAAAACCGTTTTATCTGACTCTATGGTACCAAACGGGCTGAAATTTTAGAATCTCGATGACAAACACGGTCTCAAGCGATATCAGTTATAAAATCTGCAAAAAGTTGCATTTGAAGAAAAATCATAAGATGAACGGGCACTATTTGAGATTTGGGTTCGGACTTTAAAACCGTTTTATCTGGCTCTATGGTACCAAACGGGCTGATATTTTTGAATCGCGATCAGAATCATTGTTCAAACTGAAATCAGTCAAAAAATCTACGTAAAGTTGCATTTCTGGAAAAATAATCTTTTTCTTGGGGCTAATTTGAGACTTGGGTTCGACCTTTAAAAATATGTTTTTCTGGCTCTATGGTACCAAACGGGCCGAAATTTTGGAATCGTGATGAGAATAACGGTCTCAAGCGATATCAGTCATAAAATCTGCAAAAAGTTGCATTTGAAGAAAAATCATAAAATTAACGGGCACTATTTGAGACTTGGGTTCGGACTTTAAAAACCGTTTAAAATGGCTCTATGGTACCAAACGGGCTGAAATTTTGGAATCGCGATCAGAATCGTGGTTCTTACCGAAATCAGTCACAAAATCTGCATAAAGTTGCATTTCTGGAAAAATAATCTTTTTTATGGGGCTAATTTGAGACTTGGGTTTGAACTTTAAAAATAAGTTTTTCTGGCTCTATGGTACCAAACGGGCCGAAATTTTGTAATCGTGATAAGAATCACAGTGTCAAGTAATATCAGTTATAAAATCTGCAAAAAGTTGCATTTGATGAAAAATCATAAGATTAACGGGCACTATTTGAGACTTGGGTTCGGACTTTAAAACCGTTTTATCTGGCTCTATCGTACCAAACGGGATAAAATTTTTGAATCGCGATCAGAATCATTGTTCAAACTGAAATCAATCACAAAATCAGCATAAAGTTGCATTTCTGGAAAAATAATCTTTTTTATGGGGCTAATTTGAGACTTGGGTTCAACTTTGAAAATCAGTCTTTCTGGTTCTATGGTACCAAACGGGATGAAATTTTCGAATCGCGATCAGAATCGTGGTTCTTACCGAAATCAGTCACAAAATCTGCATAATGTTGGATTTCTGGTAAATTAAAAATTCTTACAGGCGCTAATTTGAGACTTGGGTTCGACCTTTAAAAATAAGTTTTTCTAACTCTATGGTACCAAACGGGCCGAAATTTTGTAATCGTGATGAGAATAACAGTCTCAAGCGAAATCAGTTATAAAATCTGCAAAAAGTTGCATTTGAAGAAAAATCATAAAATTAACGGGCACTATTTGAGACTTGGGTTCGGACTTTTTTGGGGCTAATTTGAGACTTGGGTTCGACCTTTAAAAATATGTTTTTCTAGCTCTATGGTACCAAACGGGCCGAAATTTTGGAATCGTGATGAGAATAACGGTCTCAAGCGATATCAGTCATAAAATCTGCAAAAAGTTGCATTTGAAGAAAAATCATAAAATTAGTGGGCACTAGTTGAGACTTGGGTTCGGACTTTAAAAACCGTTTTATCTGACTCTATGGTACCAAACGGGCTGAAATTTTAGAATCTCGATGACAATCACGGTCTCAAGCGATATCAGTTATAAAATCTGCAAAAAGTTGCATTTGAAGAAAAATCATAAGATGAACGGGCACTATTTGAGACTAGGGTTCGGACTTTAAAACCGTTTTATCTGGCTCTATGGTACCAAACGGGCTAATATTTTTGAATCGCGATCAGAATCATTGATCAAACTGAAATCAGTCAAAAAATCTACGTAAAGTTGCATTTCTGGAAAAATAATCTTTTTCTTGGGGCTAATTTGAGACTTGGGTTCGGACTTTAAAAACCGTTTAAAATGGCTCTATGGTACCAAACGGGCTGAAATTTTGGAATCGCGATCAGAATCGTGGTTCTTACCGAAATCAGTCACAAAATCTGCATAATGTTGGATTTCTGGTAAATTAAAAATTCTTACAGGCGCTAATTTGAGACTTGGGTTCGACCTTTAAAAATAAGTTTTTCTAACTCTATGGTACCAAACGGGCCGAAATTTTGTAATCGTGATGAGAATAACAGTCACAAGCGAAATCAGTTATAAAATCTGCAAAAAGTTGCATTTGAAGAAAAATCATAAAATTAACGGGCACTAGTTGAGACTTGGGTTCGGACTTTAAAACCGTTTTATCTGGCTCTATGGTACCAAACGGGCTGAAATTTTGGAATCGCGATCAGAATCGTGGTTCAAAACGAAATCAGTCACAAAATCTGCATAAAGTTGCATTTCTGGAAAAATATTCTTTTTCATGGGGCTTATTTGAGACTTGGGTTCGACCTTTAAAAATATGTTTTTCTGGCTCTACGGTACCAAACGGGCCGAAATTTTGGAATCGTGATGAGAATCATAGTCTCAAGCGAAATCAGTTAAAAAATCTGCAAAGAGATGCATTTGAAGAAAAATCATAAAATTAACGGGCACTATTTGAGACTTGGGTTCGGACTTTAAAACCGTTTTATCTGGCTCTATCGTACCAAACGAAATAAAATTTTTGAATCGCGATTCGAATCATTGTTCAAACTGAAATCAATCACAAAATCAGCATAAAGTTGCATTTCTGGAAAAATAATCTTTTTTATGGGGCTAATTTGAGACTTGGGTTCAACTTTAAAAATCAGTCTTTCTGGCTCTATGGTACAAAACGGGCTGATATTTTGGAAAGCGATCAGAATAATTGTTTAAACTGAAATCAGTCACAAAATCTGCATAAAGATGCATTTCTGGAAAAATATATTTTTTTATGGGTCTAATTTGAGACTTGGGTTCAACTTTAAAAATCAGTTTTTCTGGCTCTATGGTACCAAACGGGCCGAAATTTTGTAATCGTGATAAGAATCACAGTGTCAAGTAATATCAGTTATAAAATCTGCAAAAAGTTGCATTTAAAGAAAAATCATAAGATTAACGGGCACTATTTGAGACTTGGGTTCGGACTTTAAAACCGTTTTATCTGGCTCTATCGTACCAAACGGGATAAAATTTTTGAATCGCGATCAGAATCATTGTTCAAACTGAAATCAATCACAAAATCAGCATAAAGTTGCATTTCTGGAAAAATAATCTTTTTATGGGGCTAATTTGAGACTTGGGTTTGAACTTTAAAAATCAGTTTTTCTGGCTCTATGGTACCAAACGGGCCGAAATTTTGGAATCGTGATGAGAATCATAGTCTCAAGCGAAATCAGTTAAAAAATCTGCAAAGAGATGCATTTTAAGAAAAATCATAAAATTAACGGGCACTATTTGAGACTTGGGTTCGGACTTTAAAACCGTTTTATCTGGCTCTATGGTACCAAACGGGATAAAATTTTTGAATCGCGATCGGAATCATTGATCAAACTGAAATCAATCACAAAATCAGCATAAAGTTGCATTTCTGGAAAAATAATCTTTTTATGGGGCTAATTTGAGACTTGGGTTCAACTTTAAAAATCAGTCTTTCTGGTTCTATGGTACCAAACGGGATGAAATTTTGGAATCGCGATCAGAATCGTGGTTCTAACCGAAATCAGTCACAAAATCTGCATAATGTTGGATTTCTGGTAAATTAAAAATTCTTATAGGCGCTAATTTGAGACTTGGGTTCGACCTTTGAAAATAAGTTTTTCTAGCTCTATGGTACCAAACGGGCTGAAATTTTGTAATCGTGATGAGAATAACAGACTCAAGCGAAATCAGTTATAAAATATGCAAACAATTGCATTTGAAGAAAAATCATAAAATTAACGGGCACTAGTTGAGACTTGGGTTCGGACATTAAAACCGTTTTATCTGGCTCTATGGTACCAAACGGGCTGAAATTTTGAAATCGCGATCAGAATCGTGGTTCAAACCGAAATCAGTCACAAAATCTGCATAAAGTTGCATTTCTGGAAAAATAATCTTTTTCTTGGGGCTAATTTGAGACTTGGGTTTGGACTTTAAAAACCGTTTAAAATGGC